>JAGPOW010003642.1:23310060-23339454 GCA_030014935.1 Caiman crocodilus
GGACCTGCCCTTAAACCCGTGCTGGTTTCCCTTCAGCATAAAGTCTCCTGCCGGTCCCTCACAGATATGAGACTTGAGAATTTTCTCAAATATCTTTCCCGGAACCAAGATGAGACTGACAGGCCTGTAGTTCTCCGGGTCCTCTTTCCTCCTTATTGTCTTTTCCTTTTCCTTATTGTCTTGGGGGCTTATTTCCCACAACCTATTAGCACTGGTGAGGCATCACCTCTGGTGAGGCATCAGTGTCCAGTTATGGACACTGCATATCAAGAAAGTTGGAGATAAAGTGGAAAGAGTACAGAAGCAACAAATAAAAAAACATTAGAGAGCTTGAAAATGTGATACATGAGGAAAGGTTGGAAGAACTGGTATTATTTACTCTTCGAGAGAAAAGACTGAGAGGGGATTTGGTAACAGTCTTCAAATACAAAAATGGTTGTAGAGAGGAACATGATTGACTGTGCTCTGTGCCCACAGGAGATGAGACATGAAGCAATGGACTTAAATTGCAACAAGGGAGATTTAGATTTCTAAATCTGAGGCTTATTAAGCAGTCAAACAGGTGATCCAGAGAAGCTGTGGAATTTCTATCCTTGGAATTTTTTGAGAATGGGAAAGACAGACTCTTGGTTTGGATGGCTTAAACAAAGATGATTTGACTTTGAGCAGGGAATTAGACTACATCACCCTTTGAGGCACTGCAATCACATGTGCATCTACCCTTTTAACCATTGGACCTTCTTTGTATCATCTGTATATTTAGGCCAATGAGATTCACATTATCTATCTTGCAGTCAGCCTGTGGCTAAATTTAATTATTTATAAAGTGCTCTAGTCTTAGGATAGAGAGTGCAATTAAATGTAAAGGTGCCTAGGTCTGAAAAACAATATTGACAGTCTTGCATAATAGACTAATTAACTTAACACTTTCAATGTTCCAGTTAAGAAGTGTCAGATATGACCTCTGTGCCCAATGTAAAGAATGAGTTCTGAATGTGTTTTATGAACTGATCATGAGAAAGTGGGAAGTGAAGGAGCTGGAGCAGAAATTATTCAGTGAATGATTTTGCACTTTTCTCATATGTATTTATTATTCAATCTTTTCCAAGAATGTAAGAAGAAAGAGGTGGAATTCATCAAATAAATTATCTATTACAAAGGATTCACTCAGCTGTACTGGAAAAACTCAAAATAGAACTGCTTTAGCTAAGTTTGTTTCCTGTAACATTTGCAACTGCTGCAATAGATGAAGTCTTGAAACATTGGGGCATTCTCTTTTCCAGTCTCATATGAAACCAATGTTTGATCTGTGGCTGTCAAGAGCTGTGCAGACTTCTCAGTTCTTTTTAATGGCCAAGTTCAAATGTTCAAAAAGTCTGAAGAGGAATCACCAAAACTACCTGGGTTTCTGTAAGCGACCTAGGTTAGATTGGTAGCAAACAGAACACATGTTCACCCTTTGGTGGGGAGGGTCACTCAGGTTGCCTGCATTGTTGATGGTCAGAAAGTTAGAGGCACTCCTGCATGCCTCCAAGCAGGCCCTGAGGGCTCCCTAGGCTGCCAGAGACTGCCAAGCACAGCCAAACACGTGGGCCACCCGATTAACTCCTGGGCATCGGTGACCATACCCCCAACCCCTGTCTCCTCCCTACACACTTCAATTTTGTTCTGATTTTGAGATGTGAGAGTGCTGGCCAAGCCACAGAGGTCACAGGGTTACCTCCATGCAGGTACAGTCCTCATGTCCTGCCCCCTGACACTCCGACCCACCAGAGACGAGTTGTCCGCACCAGCTCCTGCTTCGGGAAGGGTCCATGCTGGGGTCTGGGTGGTCGGGCGCCTGGCTCTGGCCACTGAGATGTGGTATGTGGGAGCAGGGTTGGACTCCATGGGGCTATGCCTGAGCATGGGGACATAGAGTTCCCTAGCTGGGTATGCAGAAGCCAGGCTAAGGCTCCATGGGAGTCCCTGGCTGGGTGTGTGTAAGCCAGGATCAGGCTCTGTGGGACAGTGCCCATGCATGAGACTTCTCCTGGGCTCAGCATCAGGTGTGTGTGTGTACATTTTGGGGTGCTTCGTGATGGGGTGCGGGACATGGCCCAGGGACTCAGGTGCCCAGGAACCAGGGCTTGTTCTGGAGAAACAGACATCCTGCACCCTCAGCCCCTGCTGCCTGCCTGCAGCTGACAGATCACCAGAAGCAGGAGGTGGGCCTGGGAGGAGGGGCTCAGCTGGCTTGTTTCTGGGGCAGCTAGGGGCCAGGCCTGTTGAGCACTCAGCCAGAGCAGCTGGGCATAGCCATAGGCCAAGTACTAGTGTGCTTCTTACAAGGGAGGTTAGCAGGGCCCATGAAGGAGCCTGCAATGCTGGAGGGCAGCTCAAATCAATGAATCAATAGGGGATCTAGTACAGAAGTTTGATGAACTGGTTTAACTTGAATCAATTAATTCTGAGTGCACATTGATCCAGGTCTATATTAGGCCTCACTGTGCCATGTTTAGGCCTGTCTATGTCTTCTGAACTTCTGTACAGGTACAGATTTAGACCTGGCCAATGAATGCTGCCATGGAATGGCTTGGTTCTTAAGACCAGAAACCATTTTTTTACTGTTTATTTAGGGAACAAAATAAAGAAATAGGGAAGGGCTGAACTGGCTCAGAAGGAAGAAGAGACCTCTGAACCTGGCTGGATCGAACATAGGCTGCCGTTTACTAAATCCTGTAACACTGACAAGGAAGGGAATTCTAGTTGAAGAGCCCTGAGGGGGATAAGCTTATGTAAAAGCTTCTGTCCTGGCAGTGGATCTGCCCACTCTGTGATGTGATTTCAATGAGCTCCTGGCACTGCCAGCAGCAATTTCAATTTTGTTCTGATTTTCAGACAGAGCCTTATTGCCTATGAGGCATCAGATGAAACAGGAGAAGAAGAAAGGGAATAAACAATCAAAGGTCCTTAGTAGCTCACTTCAAAAGTTTCCTGTAAAGCACATTTACCTTTTCTTTAATCAGACTCAGCCACATGTGGTGCTAGCATAAGTAACCTTTGACTTACATTAGTGTCACGAAAGCAGAGTTTGGCCTGTTTTCACATACCTATTTTCCAGAGTTTTCCATAGAAGAGTTTACAATGCTTCCTCAAGAAAACTTTCTTTCTCCCTCTCTAGGTATCACAATAGCCGTCTCTGAGTGAGACTGTAAAATTTCTATAAGAGGGAAAAGCATTTCCTGTTCTTCATTGTGGGCTCTAGTCTGCCACCTTTACTCGTGAAGGGAGGGATTGCTCAACATAAGTAATCCATGGACATCATTGAAATGGAGCCTCTTGCTAATACACACACTTCAAGATCCTTAGCAAGCTGTTAGACCATGCGCTGATAGGCAAGAAGTACAAAGGATAATCAGATATCCCAGCTGCAAAAGTTGAAATCCAAGATAAGAGTCCCTGCTGGTTCACAGAAAAAATGATGTCACTCTCTCTGTTCTTAGATGACAGTCCTGCTTCTTAAAACTCTGGAGCATTTTTTTTGGCTAAAAGGTATCCTTCACTTTTGTAAATAAGGCCATGCCATTTCACTGCCTTTCAACATTAAACTTTCCACATGTTGCTACTGAATGTAAGGGCTTTTGTGGAATTTGGTACAAATCTGACATTTATAGGTCACAAAAGATACTAGTTCCACACACCAAAGTCAAGGGAACTGGTTGATCTATGCTGACAGACTTCAGCACAAAGAATAACTAGAAAATCTGGCACAGCGACTTAGTTTAGAAAAAAATATGTTAAGGCCCTCGGGGTTCAGGTCTGGGACTCCAGCACCCACAGGCAGAAGCCCAGGACACATCACCACTAGGCAGCTGAGTAAATGCCACACCCCAGTTTATCCTGCACCCATGAGGTCCCTAATGGGGGACCAGGTGATCTGGTAATGAGTGGGAGCCACAAGTGCCTAACTGGGAGATGTAAAATCTTCCTGCTTCCAACAGGGGCCTTATTAAGCAACAGCATTGTTAGGTGCCCTGAGGCTGCTGCCCACAACCTTGTCTTGACCCTCAGCTTGACACCCTGGAACTTGGAGTGCTATCTGCCTCTGGCTTTGATTTCCACTCCAGCAAATCCCTCACTTAAGGCAAAGAACTAAGACTGACAGCCTATGCCCCTGTCAACCCATACACACTGAGTATCAATTGTGCCCTCCATTCTACTTTTTTTAAATGACCAACCATGTAGAAGCGTAATTCTTGAGAGAGACAAACCATAGAAGGCTTGTAGAATGGCTTTTGCCACTGTCTTGCACTACAGTGAAGTCTAGTTTATCTTCTGACACTGAATCACATTTGTCTTTGATTCTTTTACACTGTGGTAAATAGAAAGGCTTTACTCTGAAGTTAAAGCCAACTAGTAAATGGCATTCCTTGGATTTGAAACATCTGTCAAACATTAAAAACTGGGAGAATGTATTAAAGCATATATTAATAAAGGACTGTCTTAGGAAGCTTAGTACAGTGATTCCTGACCTCTTTAGGTTGCTACACTAGTTTAAAAGAGTAGATGTTGGCTGCATGTACAAGGTCTTCTGACTTCCTCCCTTTTCTGCTTTGCGTTCCAGTCCACAGTGGAACCTGCAGACTCCAGGATCAGAAGCATGATTTGTAATTGCTCAACAAGCTGTTTATAGCAATCCCAAAGAAGTGCTGTTTATCAATGCTCAGGCGCAGAGTTACAGAGTATTTTAGATACATGGTTACTGATTATTGCCATACTGCTGTTTCTGGCATTGATCTGTGCATATTCAGTAAGAAGCCAAGGTAACACTGGCTTGCTAAATTATAACTGTACAGCTGGGTTCCTTAGTTAGATTTATAGCCACAAGGCCAATGAAACTACGAAGATATAAATATGGAAGCCATATTCCATACCCTCGTGTACTCTGCCTGTGCCAGCTGTCCAAGATTGGGAAGCTTTCATCAGACTAAAGGCTGCCTAGAGTGCCTTGTATATTTAAAAATATTTGTTTTTTCACATAAAAAGGAATAATATTCTCTTTGAACTTCAAGAGGAGGCAGTGCTGAGTGGAGTCTGTTTATAGCTGTTCCTGACTACGTCTTGAAATGTACCACTTGAGTTTTCTTTTCATATAACTTTCAAGGCAATCATGGCTGTCCATTTTTATCTGGGTCCCTGCTTGAACAAGTAGGTTGCACAGCAATAGTGGGGAGGGTGTTCATTTATGTAGCAAATATGCTGTATATAGTGAACTTATGCATAAAGCAGGGGCATTCAGATGTGATTCACAGCACTGAAGGTGACTTGTGGCAAGTAAATCTAACAATGTAGCAACAGTTCCTGGTATGAGTAAAATATTTATTTTAATCAGCAGTCCTACTAAAGTCAGAATTAAAAAGTATTAGCATTGATGCTAAATACTGTACCAGATACAGTCCCATTCAACTCCATTGGCTTTACTGGGCTTTTTTGTCAGCAGTGAATTGATTCCTAATGCCTATGGAAAGCTTTGGATATGAGACAAAATGGGGAAAAAAACAGTCCAGGCTATCTCTTCAGTTCCCTAGAGCTATTCCATCCACTTTGTGTAGTCAGACTTCTAGCAGCTGCTCTGGCAGCATCTTGCTCTGGCAGCTTGGGCAAATCACTTCACCGCAGAAACCATTTTGTGGAACAGTTGTAAAAATGACTAAATAGATACTTACCCACCCTACACCCCCTTGTGAAAATGAATGGTTTGCAATGTTGTTCAATACACTTGGGTGGCAAGTGCTTTGTAACTACTACAGGATATGATACATGGAACTCCAATAATTAATTGGCCTCAATTTAATTTTTTCTTTCTGCTTCTCCATTTTAATGTAATTGCCTTATTGTAAAGATACTTCCTGCATAAATGAGGGACAAAGTCCATACAGTAGTGTAACAGTATGTTATTTTCTGATGCTATCACCAGCTCCTTCGAAATCTAGGCTTAAGTTTTACCTGCAAAAGTTAGGCTCCTTAGCTGCCTTTACCTGGATTTTGGGTTCTGAATTAGATTCAAGGCTAAAAGGACTTACTTCCAAATTCCAGTTTGCATCCAGATACACATTTATTGTTTTTTACAGTGGCATCTAGGAACCAGTGAAAATTTCTTCATAGTAGGCAAACAGGTTTCCCCTCACTAGGCAAACAGAGATCATTTCAGTAGCAACATGCATTCTCTGAACTTATATGCCTTTGTAAATGCATTCACAACCTTGAGCAATACTCTTGTGATGATTCAATTGAGCTCTTCCTGTGTCATAAATGTTTTGACAACGTGCTTTCCTGCTTTACAAAAGATATCAATCAGATTTGTCTGTCATTTCCAGGAATGCTAAGCTCATTTAATAATGACAAATACCTTATGTGCTTCCAGTAATAGATGTCATTATAAAATATCAGTGTGACCAGATGGGAGACAAAGGAAGTATTAGAGATACATGTAGTACCCTGTACTGAGAAGGTCACATGGCAGCTTCATTTTAATCTTCCTTGCACTACTGTCAGAAGACCCTTTCAATGAAGATGAAAGACAGAAAATGTATATGTAACCCAGGTGCACCCAACTATGTGCTCCTCTCTCCTGATAGAAGGGAGAGGTAGCTAGGCAGAAGTGCTGGGAGAAGGAAAAATACATGACAGTTCCCTCTATTCCCTATAGAGTCAAGCCAGGACAAGGGATAGCTTAACTATATACTAATTTATTAATATATACAAAAGTTAAAGTGTTTTGATATTAATAAACACATTATATGTACAAATATACAATTATCATATCAGAGATAAAGGATAAAAAGGTACACCCCTTTAGGTAGCCCCAAGCAATGTATTGATAACCAGTTGAACTAAGATAGATGAACACCAAATAAGTACAGATAAGCACAAATAAATACAGCTAAACAACAGTCAAACACAGATATGCACAGGTAAGTATGTATAGCCATCAGGGAAGGGGGTCCCAGCAGGGTTCCAATAATGATTTTATACTCAACGCTGTATTAAACTACTAATATACAAGGATAAACTGTCCCTCAAAATATAAGGTGCAATGTCACAAAATATGAGGTGCTCTCTCACAAGCCTGCAGGAGGGGAAGGAGAAGATCCTCTGTGTTCCCTGAGTCAATGGCGGGCCCAAAGGACGCCTCCCTAAGGAAATCCCAGACCTGGGAGCTCCTTCCAGCTCCATCTTCCCCATGAATAAGCTGCCTCACAGCCAGAGTAGCTCCCCTCCCCTGTGAGAATCCCTTCCCCAGCAACTCACGACTCTGGGGGCATGGGTGGGTCGTCTTTGTGTCCTCAGCCAAGGTGCTCCTCAGATGCGAGGCCTCCCAAGCCCTGGCTCTCCTTGCGTCCCCTGTGCACCGTTGCGTGCACCAAGGGCTCTGCCTTCTCTTGGGGTTTGGAGGCCCAGGGGTTTGGTCCACTCCAGGACCCTTCATGCAGCATTGTCTGCACCGAGCCACTGGCCAGTCGCAGCCCTGAGCAGCACTATTGTTGTATAACATGATGGTGTAACTTTGACATATTAATTTGTTTAGACATAAAAAACATTTTTAAACCCTTGTACCTCCTCCTTCCACCACAAAGAGAAGCCAAGAACAACCCACCTCTGTGTTAGTCGGCATCATATTATTATGACGACTGTTATTACTAATGTACTAATTTGAGAGGAACACAACACACAATAGTGGTTATTCAGCTTTTGCTTTTTCTCCAACATGTACAAAATAACACAGTCACTTCACAAGCCTATGCTGTGCCCTAATAAATAGTATGTTATTTGAAATTTTAGAGCTTAAAAAATGCAGTGGTTGGTTGAAGGAGATAGTCACATGCGAGATTTGATTATAGTGTTTTGTCACTCAGCAGAACATCTGATGTTTAACACTATGCTGAAGTACTTCTTTTCATGTCATAACAAAGGTTGCCCTCAGATAATAATTACAACCTTGTTAATAAATGGAAAGGTATTTCGTAACTGTCTAAAAAGTGCAGAAGCTAGAGTTGAAGCTGGAAAAAAATTGTTTCTTGTCAATTTACATATGACATCTAAGTTACTGTGTAGGAAACTAGCAGCATTGTCACAAGCACTCTAAGTTAAGATCTAAAAATAAATAAGACAAAATACATTAAAAAACAGACGTAATGTCCATGTGGAAATTCATACCCATGTAAAAGTGATGTAAAGAACTGGTATAAGCCATTCAAAAGTGCAACGTGGAAATGATCAGTAAGGTCATCTTCTGCATCATCTTAAAAGACTGGTACCAAATTATTTATATTTCCAATCCTTTTTTCAATGTTATGTTATTTTTAAAAATGTTTAACAGTGAGCGTGCCTATACAAGCATTTACTCCAGCCTAGATTTATTATGCAGTAAACTACTGCAGAGTAAGGTTTTTTGGGTAGGTATCTACACATGTGGGGATTAGGGAGAAGATTTGCTCTCAGGTCCCTGCAACTCTGCAATGGGCCCCTGCTGCCACTGGGTGAAGCTTCAGGCTCCCCCTGGGTGCTAGTCCAGTGGCTGGCAGGGAGCACTGGGGCAGAAGACAGCTGTCTCCTGGCCCCTGGGGGGCTGCTTGCTGTTGGGTCAGGAACAATGTATCTCTGCCCCAGCAACAGGGAGCTCTTGGCCCTCACTCCCTAATCAGGGGTACAGGGCTTGGAAAGAGTTGAAGGGAGTGGCAGGTCCCAACCCTCTCCCCCGATCCACTGGTGGGGCAGTTAACTTCCCCACTGCCAGATTGGGGTGGGGGGCTGGGACCTACCCCACCCCTGCAGCTCTTTCCAAGTCCCATGCCTTGATCGCCCAGTCGGGGCATGGGGCTAGGACCTGCCCCTGACCAAGACAGTTCCCAGCCAGCCTCAGGCTGTGCAGGGAAGTCTGCATGTGCTGTGCAGCCTGGAGCTGACTGGGGACTGCCCATAAAAGGACAGTCCCCAGTCACCTCCAAGCTGCACTGCTTCTCCATGCAGCCTGGGACTGGCTGGGAACGGTTCTAGTCAGGGCCAAGTCCCAGCTAGCTCCAGGCTAGACGGGGAATTATCTCCACACAGGAAATTCCCAGCCCCTACTCTGCGATCGCAGTCATTGTCTCCACCCAGGCACACAGGGCCAGGGCTGGGGAGCTGAGAGCTCCCAGTGATGGCTCTGCAATCATTATTTCCCAGCCTAACCCCTGCAGTCATGGGGCTCAAACTGACAGACCCTTATCTCCCAGCCTGAGTTGCTAGTGACCATGGGGCTCATTCTGGGAGACTTTTATCTCCCAGCCTGAACTCTGCAGTCATGGGTTTGGGCGTGAAGAAACTTCTGTCCCATCAGCAGCTCTGCAAACGCAGGCTGCTGCTGTGAGACCCACTGACCACAGAGCTCAGGCTGGGAAATGAGCATCTGCCAGAAGCGGTTCCATGACCTTGGGGCCACTGCTGGAAGATAAAGGTCCCCTAGCCCAAGTCCCATGATTGCAGGACTCAGGCTGTGAGATAAGGGTCTCCCTGCCCCCACTCCCCAGTTGCAATCTGGGAGCAGGGGTCATGGAGCTCCCTGCTGCCAGGGCAGAGAAACAGTCCCCACTCGGGCTCCTGTGGCAAACCCTGCCCTGGCAGCAGGAAGCTGCTAGGGACACAGAGCTATTTCCACCCCCTAAATGGCTGACCAGGAGCAGATTTTGATCCCAAGGCATCTATACAAGTGCTATGGCACCACTACTAATGCTGAGTAAATTAATATCTTCCATGTTGCTGGGTTTTTTATTGTAGCCTGTTGGTCTAAGTTGATCCAACTACTCATTTGGTCTAATAAAAGATATCACATATAGCCAAAGAACTGCGCCTGAGTACATTTGATGATTTACTCACTTACTAGTTCTTTCATTTGCAGGTAGCAATTTTATGTGGTGTTAGAGAAATTTACTCCCAAGTAAGCATGTGTACATGTAGACGCACATGCTTACTTCACAGTAAACTATGCTAATGAAAAGTTAAGCGACTCATGTAGACATACCCAGTATTTAGTAAATGTATTATCAGATTTTCAACATTATCTGGAGCTGTTGATGATGTATATCCAGTTTTCCATGGATTGTATGAACTGGAAGGACGACAGTATTCCGTGGGTGGGTTAGGATCAAGTTAAGCCCTTGTACATTGCAAAAGTTTCCCTGATTCTGCCAATGGTTTGGTTTTTGGATGGAACCTGTGAGAACAGTAGCAAGGACAAGTAACTTATATACACCCTTTTGTTAATACCCCAAACAAAACAGACACTGATATATTGTAGGGAGTAAAAGGAAGGCACAGGGCAGCATAGGACCCCTACTAAACAAGAAGGAGCAATTAGTGACAGATGGGAGGGACAAGGCTGAGCTATTCAATGAGTTTTTTGCCTCAGTGTTTTTGAACAGTGGTCAAGATAAGTCTCCTAATGGGATCTTAGACCGACATCAGAAGGACACCAGCCCACCAACTGTTGACGCTGGCTTGGTGCAGAGTCATTTGAATGGACTGGTTGTGTTCAAGTCAGCAGGCCCGAATGAGCTTCATCCAAGAGAACTGAAGGAATTGGCCAGTGTCATAGCAGAACCACTGGCACAGCTGTTTGAGCACTCGTGGCACTCGGGTCAGGTCCTTGAGGACTGAAAAGGGCCAATATGATCCCTATTTTCAAGAAGGGGAGGGAAGAGGATCCAAGTCTCACCTCCATCCTTGGAAAGATCTTTGAAAAGATTATGAAGGATCATATCTGTGAGAGTACAGTGGGACAAACAACGCAGCAGGACAACCAGCATGGATTTGTAGCTGGTAGATCATGCCTGACCAATCTGGTTTCATTTTATGACAGGGTCACAAAATGATTAGATGCAGGAGTAGAGGTAGATGTCATTTTCTTGGATTTTAGCAAGGCCTTCAATACAATATTTCATCCCATTCTCATAAATAAATTAAGAGGCTGTGACATAGATGTTTGCATGGTCTGGTGGGTGGCAAATTGTCTTAGCGATCACACCCAGACAGTGGCAGTAGATGGGTCAGTATCAACCTGGAAGGATGTGGGTAGTGGGGTCCTGCAGGGTTTGGTCCTTGGACCAGTACTCTTCAATATCTTCATCAATGACGTGGATGTGGGTGTGAAGTGTACTCTGTCCAAGTTTGTGAATGATACCAAATTGTAGGGTGAAGTGAACACTCTGGAGGGTAACGAAAGATTGCAGGCAGACCTGGACAGATTAGAAAAGTGGGCAATATACAATAGGATGCAGTACAACAAGGACAAGTGCAGAGTGCTGCACCTGGGGTGCAAAAATATCCAGCATACCTACTAGCTGGGAAGGACCCTCTCAGCAGCACAAAAGCTAAAAGGGATCTCCGAGTCATAGTGGACTTCAAGATGAACATGAGTCGTCAGTGTGATGAAATCATTAGCAAAGCTAACCACACTTTATCATGCATCAGCAGATGCATGACAAATTGAACCAAGGAGGTGATACTTCCCTTCTATGTGGCACTGGTCAGACCACAGTTGGAGTACTGCATCCAGTTTTGGGTGCCGTACTTCAAGAAGGATGTTGATAGACTTGAGAGGGTCCAGAGGAGGGCCACTCGTATGGTCAGGGGCTTACAAGACAAGCCCTATGAAGAGAAACTGAGGGACCTGGACATCTTCAGCCTCCGCAAGAGCAGTCTGAGAGATGATCTTGTGGCTGCCTACAAATTCATTGGAGATACTCTGTTCACCGGAGCACCTCTTGGGGCAACAAGGAACAATGATCACAAACTGACAGAGAGCAGATTTAGGCTAGACATCAGAAAAAACTTCTACACGGTAAGGGTGGACAAAATTTGGAATGGGTTTCCAAGGGAGGTGGTGCTCTCCCTTACCTTGGGAGTCTTTAAGAGATAGCTGGATAAGCATCTGGCTGGGGTCATCTGACCCCAGCACTCTTTCCTGCCTAGGCAGAGGGTTGGGCTCAATGATCTGTTGAGGTCCCTTCTGACCCTAGCATCTATGAGTCTATGAATACCCTGAAATAAGAGGCATAAATGCCTTTCTGGCATTGTTACAACTTACATATTCTGAACTAAAATAAAACCCCAAAACCAGCAGAATAAACCATTCAGCAATCTGCATTGTTGCCTTTCATCTATTTCAGTCTAGTGTCACCAAGGGTTATTATACCCTACTGAGTTCATGCCCGCTTTGAGATACACATATTGGTTATTTTTTGCCTTATATATATATATTTGTACCCTGCGTCTTATGGGTTCTTAAATTCTTACAGGCTATTTCTAAATCCATCATTATTCATATTAGCACGTACATTATCTGGTTACCATGACACGTTGTGGTTGCTTGCTTTCACTTCTCAAAAGTAATCCAAAAATATTGAAAATTAACTCTGCTTGCTCACAGCTGAGTGTCTCATTTGTGCCAAACTTAGATATAAGTTGCTCTAAATCTTGTAACTAAAATTAATCTATTGGGCATTTCTTATGCTGAGGACTTAGGCCTATTAAGACTGCTAATGTCAAGCTTTTAACATGGAAAGCCTCAATTCTATTGGTTCCCTACCTGCCAATTTAGAACCTTATTAATTTTATTCATGTATCAGCCATAAGCCACAGGTCCATCTGTGTAGAATTTTTATGAACAGTACATTACTAAAATGAACTCTTCCTAGTCCTCTTAACACCTCTGGTGAGCAATAATTCATTCTGATTTTTCCTGCCCTTATATTTTCCTTGCAGGCTATAGCATGGGTGACTGGTACTGCCTTAGTCAGATGGGGCATGTGCCCCCCCCCCCCCCCATGACCACTCCCGCTGACAGGAGGGGGCCCCTCACAGCTGATTCTGCCAACCAGGGAAGAGGGGTCCTCCCCGCAGCTGATCCCATGCAGCCAATTGCTGCAGCTGCTTCCAGGAGCAGCTGCAGCAATCTGGCCTCTTCTGGGAGCGGCTACAACAATCAACCAGTGCTTGCAGTGGGGGCACCGGCGCTCCCGCCTGCCCCCCTCCATCACCTAAGCAGTGAGCACAGCTGGTCAGGGGGTACACTGGCGCTCGCAGAGGGTGCATGTGCACCCCCTGTGCATTGCCACTGGGCTGTAGTGTTATCATATTTGGCTTGGTTTTCTTACTCCCTTTCATTTCCAGTACATTCCTTTGTTTTTTTCAGATCACTGGGGCTTTTGGGGATTTTTTTTGTTTTGCCCTTAAATTCTAGTATCATGTTTTGACATGTTTCTAGCTAGAAAAAGCATGAATCTTGTATCCAAGGTGCCTTTGTAGTAGCCCACTGCAGCAATAGGCGCTACTTGCTGATAAAACAGGCTCTTGTCACCCTGTAAGAAAATTTGTATTCCTTAAAGGTGATATTCAAGTGTTTCTTGATAAATGTGGCTGCATTTTGCTAGAGTTTAATACTTATCAGAATTTATGTCAGTTCTTAAAATTTTCTGCTGAATTACATGCCCAAAAACCATTATTTAAGTTACTAATGGGAAATCATATATAGTCACGCCAATAGGTTTGACTTAATTCATGAAAATCCAAAGATAAGGACTATTTAGTGTTGAGCACGAAAAATGTGCCCTGCTGTGCTGCATTGCTGGAAGAAGAACCTTAATTCATTTCTGCCAGAAAAACCATCCACAGTACAGCAATTCAGGAAAAAGTTTGTCTGGTCCAGTCCTGACTTCCTTAAGGCCATGGACTTCATTGGTTCTTTACATTAGAAATAACGGGGGGAGATTCCCAGGAGAGGTGTAATGATAAGGATGTGGAAAGCCTATGCTTTTTCATGAACTCAAATACACATACATCTGCATTAATGATTCATGTTCTGGCAAGATGGACTAGGAGAGTGGAGGGCAAGATGCAAAGAATCTGTGGAGTGGGTTCTGGGGATGGAAGGTTGTGGTGCTAGTTTGGACAGTTATACTTTGCTTCTGCAACATCGCAGTGTTGATTCACATACACTTGTGTTTTTCCCAGAGTCACTTCCACAAACTGCTTTCTAGGTTTCCAGTCCCTGACATATGACAAGAGTCAATCAAACAGCACCTTACACTAAATTATACATGTGTGCCAGGCTGAAGATAATTGGCTATGGAGGTTTTCCTGCCTGAGAACTTCTGTGCACAGGTGCTTGTGATTACCTGCATGTCACTGCTTCTGCTAGCTAGTTCCTATCCCTTTCTACTGCACTGAGTTACAAATGCTACTCAAAAAACATGCAAGCATATCAGTATCTCTGCTACCACACATGTATCATGTGTGTGTCCTTCCCATTTATTTTTAGGTTAACCTGTGTGTTTCCCGTACATCCTCCCATCCTATTCCTGGCTGAATGTACATAGGATTCTCTTTGGCTGTGGACAGAAATTACACAAAAACTAGTATAAGTGATCAGAAACTGGTTCAATTCTGTAACATGGCAGAATTTCAGTGCACATAAGCCATTTTCAAAATAGCTGAAACTGGTTTAAGATACACCTGGATGGATGTAGTATCAGACTTCTCTGGTTTAGGTTAAATTGTTTTATTGAACTTCTGTTCCAGATTGCCTCCAGGTTCAAGTTAACTCACAGTCCCCCAGCATCCTTGGATGCTTTGCAGGGTGGGTAGACTAGCTTGGCCCAAGTTGTCTGCTCCAGCTGAGTTGGGAGGCATGCTCTAGTGCCCTCTGGCTTCTAGCCTAGGCCACTGCAGGCACATGGCTAAATTTCCAGAATCAATAGTGAATGTCTGTCCACTTGCTTATTGGTTTAATCTACACAGCTGAGACTAATCTGCAAAGATCAAATCAATTCAGCCTTGGGATTTTTGATTGTCTCTACTTAGCCTTTGAGAAACTGGTTTAAAGTATTTCTGTTTGACCTTTCCTTCTCTTGATCCCTTTCTTCACTGTCTGCCTGCAGGTGTCTTGCTTCTCTGTTGCTGAGCTTGATAAAAGCTTGTGGTCCTACAAAGTATCCACATGTCTGCTGCTCAGCACTGTCATCCTTTGCAACTTGTGGATACAGTCCTTCTCCACCAAATGGGTGCTTGAGTGCTGCAAAATACTTCTGGTGACTGAGACAGTATGCAAGAGATACATGTGAGTAGTCATGGTTTCATATCTTTTTATACAGCAGGATGGAGCTGGATCCATTTCAATGTGCTTATATGACAGGGTTGCCTGAAATAGGTGGGACTGGACTCTGATTCAGGAGATCCTTTGTTTTGAAGTCACAATCCTGACTCACCAATTAGCCTTTTGCCCATTACCAACTACATCCTCAGCTTCCGAGTTGCTGTTCTACCTTCTATTTTCAAAGCAAGAAAGCACCGGCAACTGCTTCACTCTGGTTGTACAGGCATCTGACTAGTCTTTTTGTTCTTTATGTGCTACCTGTACTGTAAGATAAGAAGCTGTCTGAAATATCCCATGGACAATGCTAGTAGGTATGATAGAAAAAAATAGATCAGTTTTTGGACTTGCCAGCTTTAATACTGAATCTTTAAGTATAAAGGTACATATGATACTGCTAGTGAAGCTTGCTTTGAGCAAAGAGGTAACTTTGACTGACAGACCTGAGCAAGGAACAGAAATGTGCATTGCTGTATCAATCTAGTGCATTATGAAGTGTCTTGTGTGAGAGATTTTATTTTCATCAATGCAATACAGCTAGCTCAGCCCAAGATGACATTCATCTTGGTAGGGTTCTAAATAAGTCATCTTCTAACAGCAAAAGGTCACATTGGTGAGGCTGGGACATCTACCATAAATAAAGAAGCTGCTGCAAGTGTTCAGCTGAAAAGTCATGCATATCTAATAGAAGTCAGGGGCTGTAAAATGCTGTTATGGAGAAAAGAGGGGTTTTAAAGAATTCCCATGGATCAATATAAACCCAAGCAAAATGCTAGCATGTCTGCTATAGGGGAAGGGAGTAGGTGAATGTAGAAAAGAGACAGATACTAATTAAAGGAGAAAGATACTAATTAAAAAAAGAATATTGTGCCATATTCTCGAAAGAACTCTCCTCTTCTGTATAAGGTTCACAAAGTTTTAATATAGTATTAAATAGACCCCCATAAAGGATATATAAATGACAAGGCACATTATTTATTATCCTTTGCAAACTCATTGGTAATATGGACTGGGACTGAAAAAACTAAGTAATGCTTAAAGACTTCCCAGTTGCATTTGGAATATGAAAGAGTACACTAATTAGCAAGGGCTTCATTTGCTTCTGTTTGTGCTGCTGGCCTATTGGGAGCAGGATTAGGCCTAATGTAGTTTGTATTTATGTAGAATACGCAAATCTTTCACTGATCTCAAAAGGTTTCGCAAATATTAAGAGGACCAGGCACTCTCATCCATTTGGGGACTCCCAGAGTGGTCCAATTGACATTCATGAGATAATTCATGAAATAAGGTGCAATTCAACTTAAGTACATCTTATAAACTTAGCCAGGAAATATTACAAAGTATTATGGAAGAACATTCCCAGGGACTGGAATATTTGCCTATTACATTTCCAAGATACTCTAAATTAAATGGTGGAGTATGGAGTCTTCCCATGTGCTGTGAGACTATTTATGCAGTTGCTAATCCAAGCAAGCAAGGACCATTCAATCTAGTCCTAATTCATTAAATTTGGCAACATCCCTGTGGGATATTCAAGTGTCATTATGGCAACCTGGACAGCTTACTTTATGCTCCCTTATTTAATGCCAGTCTTTTCAATAGTTCTCTCCACATTTCTTCTGATGTCCCCCTCTCTCTTTAGAATACAAAATTTCTTCACCTATACGAACCAAAGTATTTGGACATAGCTGATTACATTCCTTCCAGTTTGTGGGCTGTCCAAGACCCAGATTCTTCTGCATTGCTTTGTAGTCCATGCAAACTTCTGAGCACTCTTTTTGTTTCCCTCCCCTTTCTCCATCATACCTTTGTTATTCTCTTTGATGAAAATATTTCCAAAATGTGCAGGATAGGACACTAGCAGCTATACAACAGGAGATGTCAAGTAAATAATATGGACCAGATTCATTAGGTCTGATTTCACATTAGTACAGGAAATTTTCAGCTGTAGTGGGATGCTTGGAAGTCATCCAAGCACAAGCAGAAGCTCCCAGAAAAAACAGAATTGTTGGCAAGTACAATACAAATATTTTAGACTCATGTCATTTGACATAAAGCCAGTAGAGTGTTTCTGTCTGAGTGTGAATCGTGCTATGGTTTAGTGCCTGGGAGCATCCTAGTTGCCAGGGTCTGTTTCTGTTGAAGCTTATAAACAGCAAGTGGTACTGTTATATCCTTGATTATTGCAATCATTAGGAAATCAAGAACTTGTCTGTGAAAATAGAATCTTGACCTTTTAGAGGATACATTTCCAAATTTCCAGTCTTGTTTATACACAAAGAATGTACAAGGTCTTTTTCCCCTGAACACAGGAATCAAACAATAAGAGACAATGTTTTTGCTCACAGCTTTGAGCCCTTTTTAGCCAACTCTTGACCCCTAAAAGTTCACTTTCTCAGCTTCCTCCAGGTCCATGCTTCCAGTGCTTGTTCAGGCTGTCTCGGTCTATAAGCCTCACTGTCTTCTATCTTACACAGACACATAAATCTTCATAATACAATAGCCAGTGAAATTCCTTTGCTCACCTGTGCTTTTGTTCTGGGCTATGATGTGTGCCTATAATTTAGGATGGAGGTTGCTATTTCACCTAGCTGGTGCCACTATGGAGTTTAACTGTTTCTCTCAGCTATCTTAAGTGAAGAGCAGTGGTTCTGCCCAATGTATAATAACAGATAACACTTCAGGATAAAAACTGAAGAATAGTGTATAAAGAAAACTGCAAATACACTTCTCTCCTGCAATAAATTTCTGCATTCTACCAGACTTGTTTTACGTGCAGTGTTTTCTTACAGCTCCATGAAACAACATCAGAATATAATTGCTTGTTTCAAATTCATCATCCATCATATTTTTAAGGCTGTTCTTATGGCTGATTCGAGAAATTCTACTGCATCAGGATTTCAAACACATTTTATGCAACATTTGATTTAAAAATGAAAACAAACTAAGCAAAACAAGAAAGGTCCTGGAGTTCAGTTATTGCTTGAGAAAATTAAAAATGCAGCACAAACAAATTTGCCTTAAAACTCAGGCCATGGCTCTGCACAGAGTTGCCTTGAGACACAAAACTAGATCAAAGCCTTAGGGGAGTGCCCAGGTAAGTTTACCTTGCCTCAGGATGTAAGTATCCTTGAATGAAAACAGCATAAAATTTCCTGGATTAGGGCATATTTGCCTTAGGTCAAAGGGCTGTGTCTGTGGTTGCAACTTTCTTTCAGTGATTTGTGGATAACTGGGGTTTTCCTAGGATATTCTGTTTGTGTATCTGTGGCCTCGGTCACATACAATCTTCTGAGAGACCTAAATGTAATTTTATAAATAGGTAACTTTGAAATGTGTCCCCAAGAACTTTAAACTGTATAAGCTATTATTCATCCTCAGCAGGACAGTTTAGCAACTATAAAGGCCCTAAATTAATTAGCTTGTTGTTGGCTCCAACCTACGTGTGTGTGTCGATATACAACAGAAAATAACCGCACACACTTTTGAACACTTTTGTTTATGACATCTGGAATAAAGTGTATGTATTCTCAACTGACCTTTCAAATTAATAATAACTATCCTTCCTGCCTCTTTTCCATAGTCTAATAAACATGGTGGTCAGTCATGTGCTGCATGGTAACTCTCCATTGTGCTCTGTTCTTTCTTTGGTGTATAAGTTCTGAAATCCCTGTTGCACCTCTGGTATGTCCCCTAGTCAGTCTAATACATAATCTGCCTTTTGGTCTACTGCCATCTACCAACTAAGAGCACTGTCTTCAGCAGCACCCCCATGACACACCCCATGGACACCCCTTTAATGCTGCACGGTCTCTCTCCCCCCTCATGCTTCATGGCATCCCCAAGCCCCCCATCTGTGGGTTTCTTCAACCCCAGGGCCATAAGTGCCCCACCCTCGGGGGGGGGGGCAGCATACAGTGAAAACTGGAGGAGGAAGGGGGCACCCAGAGACTCTGGCGGCAGCGGCAGCAGGAAAACAATGAAAGGAGCAGCATCTAGACCAGGAGCTCAGGGACCACAGCTTAACCTCTTGAGGAATGGATGCAAGCTGGAGGACACCAGTTAAACAGCCCTGATTTAATAGATAGATCATAACAGCTGGATTTTTTTCCACACAGTCACATCAATAACTTCTTCACTGATGCTTTTGATGATCATACAGTTTCTGACAAGCTTGTGCCAACTGATGACAAGCAGCCTTCTGAATCACATGCTAGCAGTTGTCATATTCTAGCCTTCTTGAATGTTAGGATCTGGAGTAGTCTGATCGTAGTAGAAGATCTTCCTGTCAGACTTTCTATATGTGCCTGTGATTGGCTAGGATTTGGGTGAGGCACAGGATTTCTGCATTGCTGTTCTGTCTTTGTAGAAAACAGCCTGCTCCTCAGATGGATATTATTCTAGCTGTACTTTAAATCCTCGGGTAAGGAGGAGGACTTTGCTTAGATGTGCAATCATTAAGGTTGCCTTGGAGTTCATGTATTTCAGAAGGTCATCTTGCTGGAGAACTGTAATCAGCATTGACATTTCCCATGCTTGTCTTATTTTCAGATCTTATGGCATAACATAGGGCTGGCCAACCTATGATATGCATGCCACCAATGGCATGGGCAGACTCTGTGTGTAACACGCAGCAGATCAGGGAATGGACACGCAACACAGCAGCAGACAGGACAGGAAACAGAAAGCAGCACAGTAGATTTGGCAGGGAGCAGAATACAAAGCAGCTGGATGGGCAAGGGAAGAAGATCAGAGTGACACTAATGCAGAGTTAAGTTGTGGCACACCTGCCAAAAAGGTTGTCTGCACTGGCATTGCACAGACAGCTGCCTGAGCTAATCATTTCCTGCTATGAACAGCTCTGCTAGTATGTCTTCCCCTCTTGAGCTCTTTGCTTCAGCATCCTAACCATTCTCTCAGTCTCTTGGTTATCCCACTCAAGTGAAGCTTGCCTGCATTCTCAGTGTCCTATGCTAAGGACCAAGAATGTAATCCTCTCCCTACCAAAAAAAAAAATTGAGATACACATTTTCTAACAGCTTGTCCCCTACTATAGAGATGTCAAAAATTAGAGAAGGGCAACTATATTTCATATGCATGACTCCAACTGCAGTATATTATTCAAAATACAACTCTATTTCCCATACCCACATTTTTGATTCTGAAGAAGTTATAATGTTCCTACTTGTCACCCTCTTGATAAAGCCTCTGAAAGTTACAACAGCCTGTGGAGAGCTAAACATAGTGTAGGCAGAGCCTCTATGACAGTAATTAAAGCTGTTCTATGGCTCAGCTCACAGGTGGGGCTCATGAGTCAACCAGGGAGTCATTTAAGGTTGGAAGAATCCTACATAGGCTAAGGTCATTTAAAAAGAAAAAAACAAAACAAAACAAAGTTTTAAATGACAACCCAGTGTGGTTTTTCCTCGTTACCTTCTCAATATTGTAACTCTAGTTGTGGGCTTGAAACACTGAAAGGATAAAAATAAAATCCATCACATGATCACCAGAGCATATGTGCCAAAGGGTGCTTATTGGCGATTAGAACAATTTGTATTTAGTCAATATGCTTGCAAAATAGATGGACATTCTAAGCTCTGTTAGACTGCTGTGTGTAGTCAACTGTGGCATCAAAATCTCTGTAGACTCACTGTCCTGTTTAGTGAGTCACTATTGTCATTTATGTGTATAACCATAGATAGCATCCTCAGAGACCTAATCATGAACTTGCCTAGAATAGCTTTAACACTGTCTGTTCCATCAGTCCTGTACCACCATGATTTTGTATCCTCTTTGTTTTCTTTCTCAGACACAGCAGAAGGTTTTGAAAACTCTCTGACCTCAGAATGGGAATTTTACCAATTTAGCCCATTTTTTTTCTTCCCGTTTCTTCCTATCAGCTCTGCACACCACTTTGACCAGACTTCTTTTACCAGTGCTGATACTGGCTAGAAGTTGTAGCAATCCATATTTCTCTCATCTCAGTCCTGGATTTCTCCAGTGTGCTATTCATAAGCCACCCCAGGCCAGTTTGAAAACTGGTACAGAATGCAGAATGCCATTGACAAACATTTTCATAGATTGTTAGGGGCTGGAAAGGATCTTGCAGATCATTGGGTCCAGCCCCCCTGCTCTAGGCAGGAAGACAACTGGGGTCAAGTGACTCCAGCAAGGTGACTGTCCAGTCTCCTCTTGCAAACATCCAGGGCAGGTGACTGCACCACCTCTGGAGGGGGTTTATTACACAGTCTGCACACCCTGACTGTGAAGGAATTTTTCCTGATATTAAGCCTGAAGTGGCCTTCCAGGAGTTTATATCCATTGGTCCTGGTCTGCCCCAGGGGTACCCTGGTGAACACTTGTTAACTGAGCTCCTGATGCACACCTCTGATATAGTGGTAAGCCACTATCAAGTCCCCTCTCAACCTTCTCTTCTTTAGGCTAAAGAAGCCCAGATCACTCAGCCTTTCCTTGTACGGCCTGCCTTGCAAGTCCCTGATCATATGGGTGACTCTTTTCTGGACCCTTACTGGCCACAATTTTTGATTGCTAGTGGCAGCCTGTGGCAATCCATAACCTAGTATGGCTGCCTGTTGATGTCTGGATGGGGTTGAAGAAAGTTGGTTTTGCCTCATAAAACCCTAAACAGCTTAGGACTTACCTGCTTGAGAGCCTGCCCCTCTCTTCTTGCCATACTGCTGCATTTGAGAATAGTGGTGATGTTTAAGCGGTAACTGCCTCAGTTTAGAAGGGCTAGCACTAAGGTATTCTCTACCAGTCCCTAGTGGCAGAAGGCCAACTCTGTTTCTCCCTAAAAACTCTGCTCTGTGACAATTTGGTTAGGATGGGCCCACACCTTATCCTATCTCTTTAGGTAACCTGAGCTGGATATATTCCTGAGGGAGCGGGGAAACCTGGTCCCTCTGCCTACATGACTGGCATCACACACCTGGGTGAGGGGCTTGGACACCCTGGGGGGCTAGAGACTGCCAGTCTGCCCGGCAACCAGTGATACATTTCAAATTGGTTGGCTGACTGCCAATAGATGCTGGCCTCCATTGGACCAGGTAAATGAGGTCACAGGGGCTATATAAGTTAAGGACTGTCCAGGAGGAGAGGGCAGCAGCCACGAGGCAAACTCAGAGAGAGGGAGGAGCTGGGCCATCTGAAACTTTCTCTCTCTCTCAAAACTCATGATCAAGGAACTGCCTGCCTCCAGAGGGAATCTCCACCTGCCTCTGGGTGATATTTGTGAGTAAGCTACCTGAGATGTAACTAGATATATAGCTTGCAATAACTCAGATACATGATCAAAGGCTACTCCAGCCACCCTGTTTGCTCTATGGGATTTCTCTGATACTACTGAACTCTGTACCCTTTTCCAACCCTACTCCTTGTAACCAATAAAGTTCTCCATTGAATCTAGCATGGGAGATTTATTGGAAATGGGTCTAGATTATGCCTCGGGGTCTCCTTGGTTTGGCTGACTAAGGGAGACCACTACTTGTGCTTCTGACTGAGGGAAGCACCCCAAGTTCTTGAAATAAGTCAAGTACCCTCGAGGGCTACTAGGCCTGTGTTTCCCAGGGGATCTCATGCCAGAATCAAGCCCATCCCTGGGTGGTGGCAGCTCTACCCCCAGGCTAGCGGATGTGCTGCAGGAAGGGGTCAGCCAGATATAAGGCGCCCCCAGGGAAGCACTCAGAGCCTGGACCATGGTCAGTCACAGTGAGGTGAGTGGCTCAGCACAGGAGCACCCCTACTGGTTCGCCACATCCCTTCTCTCCAGTACAGTCTTCCTTTTGTTCTGGTGACATGCAGGACAAGCTATAAGACATCCAACTTCCCTGAAGAGTTAAATTGGTCTCTACACAGGTATTACTCATAAGTGGCTCTCATGTGCTAATCTGGGTGTTTAGACTAGGACACCAATCAACCAACTTCTGAGCAGACAAGCCATACTCTTTTGTGTAGACTGCTGAGGAGGTTAGACTTCCATGAGAAAAAAGAAAATTTTTCACTATCATAGGAATGAAGTTTCATAATGCTTGTCTCAGCACAGCAGTGCAGGGTAGAGAGCCTGAACTGCTTCAAGATAAAGCTTGACAAGTTTATAGAAGGAGGTGCTTGTTGTTTCTGCTGGTTGCCTATAGTGGCCCAGAATATTTTTTTTCATTAATCCTTATTATTCTTCCCCTTCTCTGAAACATTTGCCATTCACAGTTTAGAGTGAAGTACATTGATGCTCCTCCTGGTACTTAGACAGCTCTCAGGACCTGGCTGGAGGGTCTTGATCTCCCTCTCAGGGTCAAAATAATTGCCAGATTTGAGGTAAGGAAGAAAGTTTTCCTCTAGGTAAGATTGGCAAAACTTACCAAGCTTTTTTTTCACCTTGTAAGGGGCCTGCTCCTCTGAGCGTGCATCAGTCAAAATAGTTCTCTGGCACTGTATGGGCAGAGGATTGAAGGTGGGGTTGAAGGTGGCCTACTCTTTATCTGCTACTTTAAGAGGTCAGGCAGCCTGCAAAGCTGCTGGCAGGTGCATGCCAGGGCTAATTGGAAGTCAGGTGACACAGAAAGCTGACAGATGAGTCTAAGCCTACTAGGAGAGAGTCATCTGACTCAGGAGGAGGGCTGGGCTTAGACAGCATATAAGACCAAGCCCTGAGAGAAGCCAGCAGTAATATCTTGGAGCCTGCTGAGAGAATGTCACGTCAGCAGGGTGGCTGCAGCTCCAGAAGGTCAATATGGAGGGTAACATCTAAAACAGTCTAGAAGTTTGGGGAGGAGGAGGTTCCTAGGGGCCCAGGGACGGGTCCAGAGCCCAGATTGAGGTGCTGAGAGCATGGGACCGGAAGGGGGCCAAGAACCCAAGAGGAGGGGCTAAGTGAAGAGAACAACAATGAGGATGCCATTTGTTAGGCATGAGGCATGGTGTAGGGGAGAGATGGAGCCATACAATTAGTCTATAAGGTAGGGACCACTGGCACCTCGTCATCATTTGAGACCAATTTGGGAAGCCCTGGAGCAGCCTCCCTCATACCAAAGTAAGACATTAAGATGTGGTGGGCAACTAAAGGGGTAATTGCCTAGAAAGTGAGGGCTCCAGGGGCTTCACAGCTGCCCTTGGAAGGATACCCTGCCACAGTGGCCTTTTTACTTTTGAAGACAAATCAAAATTGCAATAGCTATCTTTTGTCTTTCCACAAGCTCTGAACCAGATTTCAACTAGCTTTTTATTTACTCGAGGGGTTACGGAGAGTGAAGGGAGTGATAGAAATCCTGCTGTATGAGACAGAGATACAAACTTTCAAGGAAGCTTCTGGCCTTCTCAGTTAAATGTTACAGGATTCATTGCAGTCAGCTGGTGAGGCCATGTCAGAAACAAGATGATCAGTAGAAGAAGCAGTATGAAAGAGACAGTTGTTGAGGAAACAGTGACTAAAAAGCCACAGGCTTCTGGATACATGTGCCAGATGAAGGATGTCCAGCTACTAAATGCCTTGTTTTTTTGGCTAAGTAGACAGTAGCAGAAAGAGGTGGGTGGAGTAAGAAGTGGCCAGAGAACACAACAGAATGATTTGGCAAGAATCCATAGACACTACCTGCTGAAGTGCAAGGCAGAGCAGATTGGAGAGTTGAATACAACATGTGACTGATGCCTGTCGTTATTAAACTATGGGTATGTCTAGGGGGCACGGTGGAATGCCGTGTAGGGAAGCCTAAGGCAGTTTTGTATGAGCTAGCTCAGAAACTGGAAGCAATAGAGCCAGGACAGGGTAGTACTCTCCTAAAGCTAATATAAGCTACCTCTCAACAAGGCAAATTAGAACAGAGAAAGAGCTACACTAATACCATTGCACAGCACCAAATACCAACATATAGATACACCTTACAGGAGAGAAGCAAAAGGAGGGGAAAGACGTGGTGTTCCCATTACAGATTTATGACTAACAAGTCGCTGCTCCTGATTTTCAAAAGAAAACAATAGACCCAGCCAAAAGAGAGGGAAAAATGAGCTTAGCATTTTGTTAAATTAATAAGGACAAAAATCCTCCAAAGAGCTTTTTGACTAGATGGACCAAATGTTCAGGATGCTGCAGAACCAGCTCCTGCCTCAGTAATGAGTGCAGTGACATTTATATAGTGCATACCTTGAGCAATACCAGAAGGACAACTGCCATAATGGTTTACAAGCACGTTAACCCTATCTTCGTTTTTCTTGTCAACAAAATATCACCAATATTCTTGGTAATCAGTTGGGTGACGTCACATAGGAGAGAATGGATTTGCAGCAATACTAAAGGAGCAATGGAATGATGCTACTCCCGTGCACAGTGATATCCAAATGATAAGGTGACCTCATGCTTCTGAACACTTACATAAGGATGCCTAATATAATCTTTTCCCATCTTTAGAAGTACAGTTAATTTAGGTGCTCACAGCCAATTCTCAGGTCTGTAACCAGTCTCTTTCATCTCCCTAAGGGGCTTTGTAAATGCTGAACTGAAAATCTTTCCCTGGTACAAAGCAACACTTGAGTCAACATGATGGCTTGATCTGGATACAAACTGTGCCTACAAGAGAATTGCCAGATGCAATTTCTGCTGCATGGAGTTAAAGCTTCCTTTCTTTCTTATATGCAAACACCCTTATTTGGAAACACCTTGGCTAACACATTTTCCAGAGAACAACCTGTTATGCTCCTACTGCAGTGGTCACCAACCAGTGGATCTTGATCCACTGATAGATCTCAGAGCCTCCTGCAGTAGATCTCAGAGCCTCTTTGAGTCAATCCAAGGTGGGGGGCTAAATGCCCATGTACATGCAGGTCAGTCGGTGGGGAGGGAAGGGCAGAGGCCAGATTGAGGCCCCCGCAGTGAGGGGCTGTGCTGCAGAGGCAGAAGCAGGCAGGGGTAAGCTGAGTGGGGCCCTGGCCAGGTGGGACTTGCCTGGGGAGGCACACCCTGAAGTAATGTTTTCTTGATCTGCATCCTCCCTTCCCTTCCCACAGACTTACCTGCTGGGGGTGGCGGGGTGGCAGTAGTGCATGGTAGATCTTAGGTTGTTTTTAAATGCCAAAGGTAATCTCCTACTTAAAAAGGTTGGAAATCACTGACCTACTGCCAGTCACAAATGGTAGAATTCAGTTCTGTGCTCCTTTAAATGCCTAATGCTACTGTAGATGTCATCACCAACATAAGAGGCCCACATAGTGATATGTTTGCACACTTAGCCCTATGTGTCAGTCCAGCTCTTTTCACAAAAAAGTACCAAATCCACTTTAAATAATTATACAAGTAGCACTTGTATAATTGCTCAGCGGCACTGAGATTTTTCTTGAAAGAAATCAAAATTCATTATTTCTTTCTGATAAATACTTAGGAGACTTATCTGGCAGGTTCAGTAATGGAGGTGAACCTTTGATTGCTACAGCATTTCCTGGCACTCTTTTTTTTCTCCAAAATGAACTACCAAGAACGTCTTGATAGAAGAGGTATCAACCAGCTCTGGGTTAGTAAAGGCATAACACTGTGGCTTTTCCTTGTAACCACAGTGAATCCCCATGTTGAAACAAGGGCATTGTTTGAATATGAAGACACAGTAGGAAAAAAGAGCACATCTGGGCACATCTACATGCATCTCTTTTAAGCAGGCTTAGCCTAAAATTGCCATTTTTAAGGCGCATTAAGGGCACATGTCTATACATGTAACTTAAAATTGTGATTTTAGGCTGCTTAAAGCAGGTATCAAATTTAGGCATGAATAGCTAAGTTGCATTAGCACACATGTAGGCATGCTAATGAGCATCAATGGATGCACACCATGTTGATATGCATTAGCACATCTGCATATGCATTAATGCAACTCAGCTATTTGAACCTAAATTTAATACGCCTTAATGCGGGCAAGGGACTTGGTTGTCATGGGTGACTTCAATTACCTGAACATAGATTGGAAGGAACATTTAGCTACCTCAGATCCTTCACGCTGTTTCCTGACTTTGATCAAGGAGCTCTTCCTGACTCAGGAAGTGCAAGGCCCAACCAGAGGTAATGGTCTCCTAGACTTGGTCTTGGCCAAGGAAGATGATCTGGTGTATGGCTTGAACATTGAAGGTAACCTGGGTGACAGTGACCATGAAATTATCAGGTTCACTGTCTGTCACAAGGTCAACAAATCAACCAGCAGGATTAAAGTCCTGGACTTCAAAAGTGCTGACTTCAACAGGCTCAGTAGTAGGGAAGGTGATGTGGAACCAGGAAGGGAAAGTGAATGGGTTGCATGAAGAGTGGTTGTTGCTCAAGGAAAAGATCTTCAGAAGCACAAAGGAAAGCTGTTCTTGCAAAGAGGAAAGGTAGTAGAAGGGTTGGTAAGCCCTTCTAGCTTAAAAGAGACATTGTGGCCCTCTTAAAACAGAAAGAAGAGGTGTACACACAGTGGAAGCTAGGGATGGTCCTCAAGGAGGACTATACAATAGTGGCAAGCACTTGTAGGGAAATGATCAAGGAAGCCAAGGTGGCAACTGAGTTTAGGTTAGCCAAGGGAGTCAAGGACAATAAGAAGTCCTTCTTTAGGTATGTAGGCAGTAAAAGGAAAACAAATGAAAGCGTGGGACCCCTTGGGACAGCTGGTAACCGACATTCAGGAAAAAAATGAACTACTGAATGCCCACTTTGCTTCACCAGACCCAGGGGAAAGGCGAGCAATATACGGCTCATAGGGAGCACACTGGGAATGACAGCCTTCCTACTGTGGAAGCTGAGTAGGTGCAATACCAACTAGAAAAGCTAGACATAAGTCAGCAGGACCAGACAGACTTCATCCCTGAGTGCTGAAGTAGCTAGCTGAAGTCATCATGGAACCCCTGAAAACGCTCTTTCAGAATTTGTGGTGCACAGGGAAAATCCCTGAGGATTGGAAGAGGGCCAACATTGTGCCCATCTTCAAGAAATGGAAGAGAGAGGACCTGGGAAACTATAGGCCAATCAACCTAACTTCTATCCCAGGGAAAATCCTGGAAAGGTTCATTAAAGAATCTATGTGCAATACGCTCACAGAAGATAAGATTCTGAAAGACAGCCAGCATGGCTTTGTCATAGGTAGATCTCGTCTTACCAATCTCATCTCCTCCTACGACCAGCTCTCTCACCACCTGGACATGGGAGACGAGGTAGACGTTATATACCTAGACTTCTAAAAGGCTTTTGATTTTAGTTCTAGTATCCCACAATATCCTTGAAGGAAAACTGGAAGATTGTGGGCTCAGCTGCTTGATGATTCAATGGGTGGAAAACTGGCTACAGGATAGGACCCAAAGAGTTCTCATGAACGGATCTGTGTTGTCCTGGGGTGAAGTGGCCAATGGTGTCCCTCATGGGTCTGTGCTTTTCAACAACCAGACTAGGTCTGGTCATGGGACCAGTGCTTTTCAACAACTTTATCAATGATTTGGATGGGGGAGTGAAAAGCTTGCTGGCCAAGTTCGCAGACAACACCAACTGATGGGGTAGTGTGGTCATGTCAGAAGATAGGTTACAGATACAGGCAGCCTTGAACAGACTGGATACAGGCCAGATGAAGTTTAACGCTTCCAGGTATAAGGTTCTCCATCTGGAGGCAAACAACCCTCAACATACATACAGACTCGGTGGTGACAACTTGACTTACACCGTGGTTGAAAGGGACCTAGGGGTAATGATTGACCATCACATGAATATGAGCTGCCAGTGTGAGACAGTGGTCAGCGGCGCAAATAACACATTGACATGCATCAACTGATGCATCCCATATAAAACAAAGGAAGCGATACTCCTGCTATATTCTGCACTGGTGAGACCACAGTTGGAGTACTGCATCCAGTTCTGGGCACTACACTTCAATAAGGATGTGAAAAAACTTGAGATGGTCCAGAAAAGAGGGTCCATATGATCAAGGACTTGCAAGTCCAGCCATATGAGGAAAGGCTTAGGGACCTGGGTCTTTTTAGGCTAAAGAAGAGAAGATAGAGAGAGGATTTGATAGTGGCTTACCACTATATCTGAGGTGTGCATTGTGGCAGAAATGCCACCACGGGTGCCCCTCTCCAGAAACCTCTCTCTGTGTCAGCCTGAGAGGCTGCTGGTTAATCCCTCAGGGCAGGGATCTCATCCCTGTCTGCATGACAAAGGCCTGGGAGGGGATGCTGTAGTCACCTGGGGAGGGAAGCGACCCGGCCCTGGACCC
>JAGPOW010003642.1:23339554-23352522 GCA_030014935.1 Caiman crocodilus
TATTGAGGGGTGGGACTAAATTATGCCGAGGAGGCCCCTTAGGTCTGCGGACTAAGGGATGCTTTCCTGATAAGCCCCTGACTTGGGGAGAGTAGCCCAGGTGCTGGTATTGGGTCTAGGACCCAGTGGACGAACAGGCCTGTGTTTTCCAAGGTGCGCAGGGCCAGGAGTAAGTCCAGAGCCTTGGATGGTGGCAGCAGAAACCCCAGGCTAGCGGGTGTGCTCCAGGGAAGGGGTTGGCCGGACGCGAGGCACCCCAGGGAGGCACGCGGAGCCTGGAAGGTGGTCGGGCGCAGAGAGGTGGGCGGCTCAAAACGGGAGTGCCCCCTGCTGGCCCGCCACATGTATCAGGAGCTCAAAGAACAACTGTTCACTACATGACCCCTGGGGAAGACCAAAACCAATGGATACAAACTCCTGGAAGGCTGCTTCAGGCTTAATACTAGGAAAAACTCCTTCACAGTCAGGATGTCCAGACTGTGGAATAAACACTCTCCAGAGGTGGTGCAGTCACCTACCCTGGAGACTTTCAAGAGGAGACTGGAGACTTGATCCCAGTTGTCTTCCTGCCTAGAGGTGGGGGGCTGGACCCAATGATCTGCAAGGTCCTTTCCAGCCCCTAACGATCTATGTATCTACGAATCCTAAATTGTCTTAATGCACCTTAAGCAAAGGCACATTAAGTTTAGGTATGTGTAAATACATGCATAGACATGACCACAGAGGATACACTACATAGCCAACTTTTAAAAGATTCTCTCTCCCTCTCCTCTTATTCAAACAATAAAAAATAGCATTAATATATCTCTACCATTGCACTGAGCATATGACGGAACTGGGATTTACAACAAATTTTTGGTTCCATTTGTTCAGATCTTCTCATTAAAAATTTAAGTTGTGTAACATACCGAAGCTAAAATGTGTTCCTCTAAATGACCAGATCCTGTTCCCATTGCTACTAGTGGCAAATTTCTCATTAGCGTTAGTGTACGATTGATCTCTTAATCTACAGTAGTTCCATGAGAAATAACACTTATCTATTCAAGAGGAAATCATTATATTATGGGAAAAAAGGATAAGCCAATTTATTTGTCCTGAATTCTTGAAAACAGTATGAGATTCTCAGCAAATGCTATATACTCTCTCTCTCTCTCTCTCTCTCCTGTAACTTATAAAACCATCCTCAAAAGACATCAGAACAGCTTGGTTAGGCTAATATTGTAGAAAATTCCATTCAGCTCACTGTAGCAGGACACAGAGCTGCAGCATCTTCTTTAACAGAAATTGTTAAAAACTGGGTTTTTTCTTTCTTTGTGTTTGGTCTCCTTTTTGTGAATGTGAAAAGTGGATTCTTATTGGGTTGGATACAATTTTAGAACACATTCTAAATTAATTCAAGATGTACTATATAATAAATGTACCTGGTTAAAATGGCAGTGAATGATATAAATTCTGCATCACATTCTTATCAATTGAGCAAGGTACTTAAGTTTTTGGTAACCTGAAGCCCTGGAGAGTTGAAGTTAATGGGAATTTTCTCATACTTGAAGTTAGGCATGTGTTTAAACACCTTATTGATTCAGGACCAATTTTTTTTGTTGTTCATCACGCTGTGTGTTAGCCATCCTAACAATTAAACAGAAAACTGCCCTAACAAACAGAAAACTGCCCTAACAAAGCCAGAATAGTCACAGCAAACTGCCAACTACTCATAATTTAATATGTTTGCAGAAGCTTTGTATCAGGAGTCCTTGAAATCAGTTCAGCAAAATGGTTTAAAAATTGATGGTACAGTCTGGCCCTAAATTAGGTTTTCTAGTATGTAATTATCTTATTTAAAAGTCCTACTTAAATACTTTATTCCAAATTTTTTATGTGGCTTAATAACAGCTTTCAGCTTCATTAACTGTTTTATGTACCTGGACTTAAGAAAGGCAATAAAAGAGACCAACTATTTTTGCAGCATAATTGTCTAAGATATAGTTACAGCACTAGATGCAAACTGAGCATTATACAGGTTAGTTTAGGACTTACCTGGTACCCAGTTCCAATGGGACAGTGCAGAAAATGCTTCCAACGTTGCATTTTTGGTAAGTCTTCTTGTTTCTGAAATTTCAGGAGCCAGTGATATGGAGGGAGGAGGAGCATGAAAAAAAAAGAAGGTGAAGCAGAGGTTCTCAAGAAAAAATGAGGACATTTCATTTAAAGGGGGCAAGGAGTTTAAATTTTTTCAGAAACTCGATTTTTATTATGAATATGTCAGACACCTCTAAGTTAAGGACAGAATTTGAACTAGTACCTGCTCATTAGGGCTGTGCAAAACAGCACTGTTTCGTTTCGACTTCCATTTTGCCATTTCAATGGGACAGCATTTCATTTCGAGTTTTGTTGTATTTCAAAAGCACTGTTACATTTGCTTCGTCAAAACAGTTTCACTGTTTCGACGTTTTGCCCATAGGCTATAATGGAGAAGCATAAAACTGCTTATAACTTTGTCATTTTTTGGCAGATTTAGGTGAAAAGAGCAGAAATGGTAGCTCCTATTGTGAGCATGAAGCCTACCAAGTTTCAAGGGGATAGGTGAAGGGATTTCTTGGAAACTGCACCTCAAATTCCTGAAAGCAAAACTTATGTCACTTGTATGTGTGATGGTACAGGGGGGTGAAAACTGCAAGCATAGTAGCCCCTGCTGAGTCCATGAAGCCTGCCAGCTTTCAAGGAGATAGGTGCAGGGGTTTCTGGGAAACTTCACCTCACGCTGCTGACGAGCAAAACTCATGACTTGAGACTTGTGTGTGTGTTAACTGTTAAGGTGCAGACTCACTGGTGCTGGGGCCTCTACATGACATGGTAGTGTGCCCCAATGAGGTTTCCTTCTCCCCTGCAGCTTCATCCTGGTTCATCACTTTAAATACCAGCAGGTAAAATAATAACTTAGTGAGCTGCAGCACTGTAGCACCAGCAGCATCTCAGGCAGTCAAATCGTGACAGAGCCTTTCTTTCCTCTTCTACAGGAGCTTCTTCCCCAGCATATGTGTTAAATTGTGCCCTCACTGTGTCCTTCCTCCCTCTTCCCCCTCCCTCTCCTTACTTTCTGTTTTTCTGCTGGCAAGCCCAGCTTCAGCTTCGAAACTTGAAACGTTTCAAAACTTTCAAAACATTTTGACTACCTTTGTTTTGTTTCGAGCCTGTTTCAAAGCCTTTTGTTTAATTTTGATGTCTCTGTTTTGAGCTTGAAATGAGTCGAAACAGTGTCAAAACAAAACAGCTGGCAAAATTTTGCACAGCCCTACTGCTCATACATTTTCATTGACAAATGAGTCTCCCCTTAGAATGTAACAGTTACACATCCATTCTAAAACCATTTAGTGTGTGTGTGTACATGCATGCCCATGCACACACAATTGTACTTCTTATTGATATAAATCCCCAAAGACATCAATTTTAAACTGCTGCCTATCACTGTAATACCTGGAAGTGAGTTTGAAGTCCTAGTCGCTGGACATATTTATAGCATTACAACCTGGTTTTGTCCCAATGCAGATAACACCAGGCTCCAGAGCAGATAGATATAGGTATCCCAAGGCAGCTGCATGCAGCAACTAGCTATTACATTGCCTTGGTACTAGGTGGAGAAGGAGCAGATGATATGACTTCTTTCTGAACAACTTCTACTGCAGGATAAGCTGCAGACAGAGAGCATGATGTAACTTACACCAGTGTAAAAAAAAAAATCCCTGATTTTTCCCAAGATAATTCCACCCCAGATTTGAGCAAGTTACACAGATGTAGAACTGTACCTTGTGTATCTGCTTCTTTTCTACATTCCTCCAAAGGGTAAATGTGCCATACGTCCAAGCCCTCTGAGGCACCCACGGTAATTTTGAGTCATCCAAAAACAGTCACGTTCACATGTACAAATCCTAATCCCCACCTTCATTACACATCCAAGAGCCTCACTGAAATCAGTGAAAGGTTTGGCTCCAGGACTTAAAAATGGATTGACAATGTGTAATGCCATTTATCCTTTTGTTAAAACCAAATTAAAATGCTGAGAAGCACTGATCTGCTTCAAAGCAGAAATAACTTTTAAGGACATACAAGATAATATTAACCTTGCATTGTAGCCAGATCAGATTCGAAGATGCTTTTTTGACAGGAAAATGAAGATAAGAGTAGCAAGACTTCAAACTACATGAACTGTGAATTACTATCTAATATTCAAGTGAAGTGACATATGAATAAAGGCAAGGGTGCATCTCTACTAAAAATAACTTCACATTTTAAATGTGGTTCTGCAGCTGTAGTGAATGTATTCACCATGTTAAAGTTTATCAGCTTTCATTGCTGAGCCTGCCTGCCTGGCAGAAACTCACTCTGACTTTGGAGCAAAACACATTTTTGTCTTAATTAAACCCTCTTTGATTCTAGAGACAGAACATATTCCAAATGTTGAAGTCAAATCAAAGGCAAACCATCACCTTGGTATTATGCAGAGCGTGAAATCACATGGCAGTGAAGAGAACCCCAGAGATATAAAAAAACCGGTCAGTGTCAAGACTACTTCAAACAGTGGGATCTTCATTCTTGCTACAATATACAAGTGGTCTTGTCAAATCTAAATCCTGTCTCTCCAATGTTGATTAAATTAGGATACCATGGGCTTAACTCTGGCTCCTTTCTTTTGTTTAACAGAGGAATAATGCTACCTAAGTTAAAGGTGTTATACCAATGTGGCTGAAATCAGAATCAGAGCCCTTAAATGCTTTGCATGACTTTTTTGGTATTAGGGTTTTGTTTTCTTCATCATACTATGGTTCTCTATTACTGTCAAATTCTTTTAGGACTGTGATACTGATAAAATGGGGGCTAGCATGAATTTAGCTGTAAGCTAAAATGTATTTATGCCTGAACTTAATAATGAGCACAAGAAGCCTGTTCCTACAATAGCAGAGAACACATTGAATTAAATATTTCCAGACATCACAAGGCCAAGCTCCCAGCAGGAAACAAGAGAGAGTCCTGATTGCAGCTGTCACTGCCAAGTATTCTGGTTTCAGAAACAGTCAAAGAGGAGGAAACTAGATGGAGAACAGCACTTGGAAAGAAGGGAAATATACCTATTGCAGGCATGTCAAAAGAAAAGAAGTGTGATGGCAGTATCTAACTGACAGTCTTGGCCTTCACTGCATAAAACGAATGTTGTATCAGAACAATTGTTCTCTCCAGATAATTACCACAGTGTGAACTTCTAGTGAAAGCATGAGTAATGTTTTATAAGGATATGGCTAATCAAGGTAGATGGTAGACTTCACTTTTTGGTTGACCACTTTGATGGTAGACTTCACTTTTATTGTTGACCACAAACTGAGAAAAAAATGACACTACCCTCTTTCTACTAGGGTTGTATATTCAGCTATACAAATGAAAATGCACACTTTTGGTTTTTTGGTGGTAAAGATATTTCTAAGGCCAAGTACTGGGTAGGATCAACACTGCTGCAAAGCATGAAAAACACTGATACTTTATCTAACAACAAGGCCCACTGAGATTGCTGAACTTTGCTATTTAGCAAGGAAGAGCCTGATTCTGGATGGTGCTGAACACTGTCATTGTTAGGGCTGTACAAAGCTTCAGTAGCTGTTCTGATTCAGAAGAGATTCGCCCTGATTCGGGGACCAAATCTCCAAATCCGAATCAAATCAGGAGACCAGTTAAAAGCTCTGAATTGATTCAGAAAAGATTTGACTGCTTCAGAGATTCAGTCATAGACTAAACAGGCAGCTCACACAGCTGCATCCACCTGGTAAATCTGTTGGGATTCAGGGAGGGAAGAGGCATGGGGGAGCGAGGGTTTGGAGCTGGGGCTGTGACAAGCTGCCCAGACAAGGTGGGGGACATGATAGGGAAGGGGGCGGGGGAGGCATGAGATGCAGGCACAGAAGCACTGGGAGCAGGAGTTCTGCCCTGCTGCTGCTTACCCAGCTGAGGCAGGGGGCAGGGATGCCAATGTGGCTCACTCTGGGTGGAAGGGGCAAGCGGCAGCAAGGCAGAGCCCCCGATCCCAGCACTGCCACACCTGCATCCCTCGCCCTCTGCACTGGTTGGCAAGCAGCAGCAGGGCAGAGTCCCCACTTCCAGTGCTGATGCAGGTGCAGCAGCGTTGGGAGCAGGGGCTCTGCTGCCACCTGGATCAAGCTGTGACTGCATCACCCCCGCCCCCCGCCAAGCCAGCTGGGCAAGTGGCAGTAGAGCAGAGCCCCTGTGGCTCCCCTGACTGGGGCAAAGGCAAGCACAGCTGGGGGAGCCACTGGAGAAGCCCCCATGGCTGCCCTGCCTGGCCCCAGCCCCCGCTTGGCCCAGCCTCCCAGCACTTCAAAAAAAATTAAAATAAAAAAGCCCCATGCTCACCAGCTCTGACAGTGGCAATCAGGGTATCTGAGGGTTTGTGGCAGAGCCCTGCCATGCAGTATGGGGAAGTGGGGGGCAACAAGAGATCACCCCCCCCACCTGGCACCTGAGTGGTAGCTGCCTCATGGCACAGGTGCAGCACAGCTCAGCAGGGCTTCACGCGCTGTCTGGGAGCTAGGGCAGCTCCACCTGTCAGCTGGAGTCCAGCACCACTCAGCCTCAGCAGCCCCAGCTCCCAGACAGCACGTGGCACTCTGCCAACCTGTGCTGCACCCATGCCATGGAGCAGCTGCCATGTGGGTGCCAGGTGGGGAGGGTGATCCCTGCTGCCCCCCACTGCCCTTCACTGTGCAGGAGGACTCTGCCATGAGTGCCCAGAGGCACCAGTCACCACTGCTGCAGCCAGTGAGCATGGGGTTTTGTTTTTTTAAGAGCCAGGACTAGGCTGGGGCCAGGCAGGGCAGCCTTGGGGGCTTCTCCCATGACTCCCCCTGCCCAGGGAGAGACAAGCACAGCCAGGAGAGGTGCAGAAGAACCTGCAGCTGCCCAGCTGTGCCTGCCTCTCCCCAGCCGATCCAAATCACTGAATCTCTCCGAATCAGCGCCCAATCTTCCAAAGCTGATTCGGCCGAATCAATTCAGGACAGTGATCTGAATCATTAAATCTCTGTCCTCCAAATCAGCCGAATCCAAATCCGAATCAAATACTTTCCTGTTCGCACAGGCTTAGTCACTATCCATGGCAGAATGGCACCAGATACAGTGGCCAAAATACAAATCCTCAGAAAATCCCGCCTTGGTAGCTGTTCCTTTAGTGAGCAGAGTAGAGCAGATCTCAGGCTGCTGTAATGCAAATCCAGTACAGAGCACAGAAATGTAGGGCTGAAATAATTTTTGGATGCCCTCACTCACATCTAAACTGTGATTCTGAAAACCTGTTCAACTCCAAAACTCCTTTGATTCTTCACATTTTGTGTGGAGGGAGGGATTTTGCAAAATAGCAAAAAAAAAGACAAAGAGAGTGGTGGTGGACGGGTCATATTCGACCTGGAGGAAAGTGGGCAGTGGAGTCCCCCAAAGCTCAGTCCTTGAGCCCGCACTGTTCAATTTTTTTATTAGCGACTTGGACAACGAGATGAAAAGCACCCTGTTCAAATTCACAGACAACACCAAGATTTGGGGTCAGGTGGGCACGCTAGAAGGGAAGGGCAGATTACAGGGGGACCTGGACAGGTTACAGGGGTGGGTGAATGAAAATAGGATGGGATTCAATATTGACAAGTGCAGGGTGCTACACTTGGGCAGTAGGAACCAGCAGCATACCTATAAGCTAAGGAGCTCCCTTCTCAAAAGCATGGTGGCAGAAAGAGATCTTGGACTCATTATTAACTCCAAGATGAACATGGGCCAACAATGCAAGGACACAGACAGTAAGGCTAACCGTACCTTGTTGTGCATCCACAGATGCATCACAAGCAGGTCTAGGGAGGTGATCCTTCCCCTCTATGTGACACTGGTCAGGCCGCAGACGGAGTACTGCATCCATTTCTTAGTGCCGCACTTCAGGAGGGATGTGGACAACATTGAGAGGGTCCAGAGGAGGGCCACTCACATGATCCGGGGACAGCAGGGCAGATCCTATGAGGAGAGGCTACAGGACCTTAACCTGTTCAGCCTCCACAAAAGAAGGCTGAGGGGGGTGCTGGTGGCCATCTATAAACATACTAGGGGGGACCAGCGGGGTTTGGGAGAGACCTTGTTCCCCCAAACACCTTCCAGAGTAACAAGGAATATCGGTCATAAATTGTTAGAGGGTAGGTTTAGACTAGACATTAGAAGGCACTACATCACTGTCAGGGCAGCAGGGATCTGGAACCAACTTCCAAGGGAAATAGTGCTGGCTCCTGCCCTGGGGGTCTTTGAGAGGAGACTTGATGTTTACCTAGCTGGGATCATTTAAGACAAGTTTTCTCTCCTGCCCAGGGCAGGGGGTTGGACTAGAAGATCTACAAGGTCCCTTCTGACCCTATATCTATGAATCTATGAAAAAAACAAAAAAAACCCCCACCCACCTATTAGATCACATGAATATCCTCTTAGGCTACTAAAGATTAAAACAGACCCAAGAATTATGAAGGGAATAATACCCTCTCACTTTAGGGCATAAATCAGTCCACCAGACAGCCTGTATGAGGGTCTCTGCCTTCTAAGCTTTACCATGTCTCCATTTTCATTGAAATTCAAGTTATCAGAATGTTCATTAAACAAGAAAATATTATTTTATAAAAGTTATTTATTCAGTCATGTAACACAGGCAGTTCAGAATTGATCTGAAATGTAAAATGCAATGTTAAGCAACTGCTCATTTGTCTCGCTGACTTCTCTATCACCTTGAGGTTCTCCACCAGGCAATTAATTGAGCATACACTGCATTGAAAAAATACGCAACAACTCTTATAGTATTAAACTTTTATGATGTACATTCCTCCTAAGCCAGTGGTTTGCAACCTGTGGTCCAGACCACTGGGAGTCTGCAAACTATGGGTGCCTATACACAAGCTGGGAGGGTGGTCTGACACATTGTAATTCCAGCATGTTGGAGCAGGCTCAATTAATCAAGCCTTCTGGAGTGTGGTAATTACCACACACCAGCCACCCTCTGCATCTCATGCATCAGGGTCCCCGCACTGCAAAATGGTGGAAGAGGTACTTTAATTAAGGCTCGTTCAAAGAGCTTTAGACAATGCGCCACCACCATTTTGCAGCATGGGGATGCTGATACATGAGATGCTCCAGATGTTTTAATTAGAGTGCTTCTCAAAGACTTCCAGAGTATATGTGAAAATGCTATGGGCATTTGTACACATGCATTGCACCACAGCACTGGGTGCTTTCAAAAGCGCCGAGCGCTGCAGCACATACATTTGTATAAATGATAAAATGTGCATCAGCACTGAGAAAATGGCAGCGGTGCACTTTTGAACTAATCAAGTCTGCTCTGACATGCTGGAATTGGAGTGTGTTGGACCAGCCTCCCAGCTCGCCAGTTCTCTGGCACGTTGCAGTATGAAAATGTATGTGTATAAATGCCCCATGTCTAAGGAGTCTGCAAAAAATGACTACAATCAATCAAAAGTATGTGAATGTCCACACTTACAACTCAAAGGGGGCCACACCTTCATTTGAAATTTTTTAGGAGTCCACAACTGAAAAAAGGTTGAAAACCACTGTTCTCAGCCATCTATACTGCTCTTTAATATTCAGCTAGGGCACCTGAATCAGTTTTGAAAAAATTAAATTTTCCAAACCCAAACTTTCTGCTACTTGTTAATCAATGCAAATGTTGGATCTTACAGACCTTGAATAATACATGTTATGCTATCATCTCTTCAGAATCAGGCACTTGATAAATAACAATTGAAAGAACTGAGATTATTAATAAATGATGAGTGATTGGGCAAAAGAGATCTCAGTCAGTGCTACTCTTAATGAACACAGAGTCTTTTGTGCCTTTATGTTTTTCTTTTAAGCTTAATAAAAGTGAGAGCAGATCCTTGAAAAATTCCTGACACCTCTAAAAGTTCAAGTTCCCTATTTAGCATACAGGTAAAGGCCTGGCAACAACAGTTCAAGCTAGTTGTAGCTGTCCCTTTACACCTTAATCTAACAGAACTTCTCACCGGAAGAGCATGTCAGAATGTCAATGTTGTTTCAGTGCTCAGGTACTGCTGAAACTGCTACCTGGGGTCACAGATGCTTCTTAGATGTTGAGGAATGTACTTAACTGATTGAAGTCACTAGCTCATGTCATACTGACACCCAGTCAGCCCTAAGATAACAGTAACTTTCAGCAATATTCAAACTAGTGGAAGATTGAAAGGTAACATAACCCCAATCTAGCAGGTGATAGTCTGAATAATTTTGAGTGAGTCAATTCATATGCTTCAAGTTATGTCCATTTTTATGTGCTTTACTGCATCAGAATTCACATTTCCTATAATAACTCCCTAAAGTATGGAGTCTGTTGTTTCTGTCTGATAGGATACAGTTGTTTCCAGTAGGGGTTCACCAAAAAAGATTTTTTGGCCCCATACCAATAGCTGATTTTTAAGGAGGCATATTGGCTGATACCAATCCGATTTCCAATACTCAGCCTGGCAGCTTGAAGAGCAGTATCTGGGTGGTAAGTTTGTTGTGGTGGAAGGGGAGAGGGAAGGAAAGGTGGGGGGCATAGATCGGCCCCTGCAGTGAGGAAGGGAGTGGGGCTGGGGCAGGCACTGCCCAGCCAGGGAGGGTCGGGGCAAGAGATGGAGCTGCAGCTAATCCAGGGGACACAGGGAGGGGGGCAGCTCCCACTGCTACGTGCACCCCGGGAGGGCATGGGGGGCTTGTGCCCCCCAGATTTGCACGGGGTGGGGTGGGGCAGGCTGCAGCTACAGGCTGTGGCTGGGGTTGTGCTGGGCTCTTTCCAGTGGGGGCTGGGCTGGGCTGTGTTCAGAGCACACAGCAGTGGCACTGAGAGGGGAGCTACAGTGGGGCTATGGCGAATTGTGGGGTAGGTGCAGCTCTCCCCATAGCCCCTTCCCAGTGCTGCTGCTGCCCACCCAAGTACAGCCCAGCCCAGCCCAGCCCCCACTGGAAAGAGCCTGGTGCAGCCTTGGTCTGAGCCTGCAGCGGCAGCCCAACCCACCCCACACACAGATCTGGGGGCACATGCTCCCCATGCCCTCCTGCAGTGTGCACAGCAGCAGGAGCCGCCCGCCATGCACCTAAGGCACGATAAGGCACAGCTCTGTCCTGCATCCCACACCTCCTGGGCAGTACCTGCCCCAGCCCCAGCCCCTGCCCCATTCCCACTCCCTCCCTCACCTCAGGGGCCTTGATCTGCCCCTCCAAGCCCCTTCCCTTCCCCCTTCCCTTCCATCACAACAGACTTACCAGCTGAATGCAGCTCTCCAAGCTGCCAGGTTGCACTCCTGACTCCATGCATGCTGTGACTGCATGCATGCACTTATTGGCTACATTATCAGCTGCATCAGGCAAAAAAAGCTGTTTTCCAGTATAGTCAATTTTCTTTATATTGGTGCCAATTCAATACCAGAATGATGTATCAGTGCACCTCTAGTTTCCAGAGTGTGTGTGTGTGTGTGTGTGTGTGTGTGTATGCATGCGTACATGAGTGTGTGCATGCGTTGGAGGGTGTAAGCAGGGGGGATAATATAGTTAGACTTTAAAGGTGCAAATCTCAGTCTGTGCCCTAGATAACAAGAACTCTGCCCACACTAGAACTGCTACTATTAGAGACCGTGTTAGCAAGTAGGGGAGAATAGTTACAGTACATGTACAGGCCCACTATGTTGTAGAATATGGTTCTCTGGGTTTCTTGGCACAGCAGTTACCAACCCTTCAAAAGCTGTGGGCCAGATTAAACCAGTTCAAGTTAAAGACAGGGAAGTGCTAGGATCCAGCCACCACGGTCACTTTTCCCTGTGGCAGTACAAAGAGCCAGATCATTCCCCTTGGCAGCACAGGAAAGTGACTGCTCTTGAAGCCTTCTGCTTCCAAGTCCTAGGTCTTTGGGCCACAGCAAATAGTTCCTTGGGCCAGATCCAGCCTGTGGGCTGCTGCCCTTTGCACTAATATGTTATGCCAGCTATGACTGGAATGAACAGAACAGAAATATTGAATCTCTTGGACTACATATATATGCTGCCTTCCTTCCCACCCCACTCCCCCCCTGAACTAAACAGGACTTAGAATTTCTGCTTTGCTGTACATTTTGATGTTTCACAGTTTTTCATTCAAAAGCAGAATACTGTGCCAAAATTTTGAAATTCCCTAGAAAATGAGCTTTTAACCCTCAAAACATTTTATAACAGTACTATCTAAATGTTTTGCTTTACTTCTATGTGACATTAAATATAATGTGTCATGTATATATTATGCAATGCATTGTGATTAATATACCGTTTTAATATAAAAGCCTAAACTAAATGAACTGACAAAGACAAAATGAAATGCTTCAACCTCTTCTCATTGAAAAATGTCAGTAAAGGTGGTGTATCCCCACTAAACGTTTTGATTTTGACTTGCCTATATTATTCAACAGAAATGTTTTCTGTGACATTGGTGAGTTCGGGTTCTCTGGTACCCACTTCAGGCCACCCTTAGCCCCTCATCTCGCCTGCCATGACTTTGATGAAATATATGTACTTGTAGGGAGGGTGTTCAGTGCTGATCTTAAATACCGTAGGGGTATTCCCGAGGGGTACTCACGACCGTGGGGTCCGATGGTCCACGAGGCTCCACCACCCCTACACCTCGTCCACACGCCAACCGGTCCCTTGTTGGTACATCAGCTAGACAAGATCTTGATCCTCATGGTATTCGGGTCCTTTGAGATAGGTGCCGTTTGTATCAAGCGAGGCTTTATATTCCAGAGATTTTTCTTTCTTTTTTTCTTTTCAAAAAAAATATTCTGCTGCTACAAATGGACTCTCCGGGATAGAGCCCTGCTCTGGCTGGCTTGTAGCAGCTAAGCCAGTCAGAGATCCAGA
>JAGPOW010003642.1:23356988-23369940 GCA_030014935.1 Caiman crocodilus
ACGTGGACTACCACTAGCGGATAGTAATCTGTGGGCCTCACCATCTTCTGGATGCACTCTGTGATGTCCCGAACCCGCGCTCCAGGCAGGCAGCAGACCTCTCGGCCCAAGGGTCAGGACGGCAGATGGGACGCTCCGTGCCCCTCGGGATGGAGTCCCCAATGACCAGGACCCGACGCTTGCTCCTCTTCTGGGATCTCTTCTTCTTTTCCCCCTGCGTTGAAGGTGCACAAACAGCCCCTTGATGGGGGTTCTCCTCAGCAATCTCCTCCAGGGTGGCCAGGGCCGCATACCTGTTCCCAAGTGGAACAAGCTTATTATGAGCCATGTAATCAATTGATTCCCTCAGCACTGCCTGACTAGAAATCCTGCCAGGCAGTTGATTTTAAACTTGAGGTGGACCAGGAATCAAAATGGGGTGTAAATGCACCAGTTCACAACCCCTAGATCTACCAGTTTGCTTTCTTCCCCTATTCCATTGCTGTTATCAGAAACTCTAATTAATCATCTCTTTGTTACTGTGGTTATTTTTCATTGTTCTTCCATGCCCTGAAACATTAAATGAATCCATATGCAATATTATTTTTGTTTACTGTTCCAAAAAAGCAGAATTAATGGAAACAAGCCACACAGGCAGATAAGCAGTAGCTTCTCTATGAAGTTTGCAACACCTCATTCTTCGCTTTCCCAGAAAGGGTTGTAAATTAGCATTTGTACTAACATGGAAACAGGATTTATTAGTCTCTCAAGGAGAGGAACAGCATAGTTAAAAATGCATAGTAATTTGCTGATGTTGTGATCAATCAACCACAACTGGTTCTGGCTGTTACATTGACAGAACAAGAACATGAGCCTATTCCAGTGCAACAGTTCCATGATGGCTTGCTGAGATCTCATCAGTCTGAAGACAAGCGTGAATATTGCCAATCTGCCTCCCCACGGAGTTCATGAAGATTCAGCCAAGAGGATTCTCAGCTGATAACTTTGAGACAAAGAAGAGTATTTAGTGCTCTCTAAATAACCTTGAAAACTGACTCCTCCATATCCATGCATAGATCCTTGCTGGAAATGCGGAGTCAGTTCTAAGGAACCATTCACCAGAGATAATGGATGAACTTATAAAAGACAAGAGGTGGAAATAGCAATCTGAACTGGCAAGAGGCAAGGAGATGCATACTGTTCTCTGTAGCAGGGTTGTCTGTTCCATTTGATGGCACTTGGGGCCCAGGGTTCAGAAAGAAGTTTATCCTCAGGTGGGAATGAGTGTCAGTGTCTCTCTTTTGAGAAGGATAAACCTTACTCACAGCTAACTCAGGCGACATGTGGCCCTGCAGTACAGTAGAGCCTTAATGAGCTATGGGAGCCTGCTGGAAGGGAAGCATGGTATCAGCAAGGTGTTTCCAAGGAAAGCTGGAGGTGGGGTAAGCATGCAGGAACTGAAGCACAGCTGTACTGGAGGAGAACTATGGCTGTCCTGTCCCCAGGGAAGAGACTGAGCCTAGGACTGGGGTTAGGAAGAGAACTGGGGGGAGAGAGCATCCTGCAGTTAATTCAGACTTGTACTCTCAGGTATTACTCCTAATGCTGCATCTCCTGTCCACTCCTGCAGTCCTGCCTGAGTGAAATAGTGGTGGGTATACAGGCTATAACTCAAGGAACCACAGGATGTGATTCCCAGAAACCCTAATGACATGCAGGGGTGTGTATGGCACAGGTCTGGTTTTGAAATGTGGCTGGTGCCAGGATGGGGTCGAGTGACATGGTCACAACCTATTTTGACCCCTATCTGACCCTGGTCTCTTCCTCTTTCTTTGGCCTCTACCTCTCATTCACTTACCACTCCTTGATGTTATTTGGTAAAATGGCTGGGAGGCTGGCAAAGGCCCAGAGGTATTCCTGTCTACAGTCAAGTCATTCCTTATTAATGTCTCCAGGTAGCAGGCACCATAAGGGTGTTATTTGTGTCTCCAACCTCCCCTACAGCCATTCCCATACCTCACCAGTGTTGTCAGTCACTATCACTACAGAGTTATTTGTGCCACTCACTACTTGGCCACTGTAGGAGCCTCAGCCCTCCTGGCTTTGGCTCCTTTTATCTAGCTGAGTTCTCCTGCCACAGGCCCACAATCTGGGACCTTGGCTCCTGGGTCCAGCCCTCTAGGTCACCAGCAGCCTGGCTTGTGTACAGCTTTGGCAGGGCCCACACCCCTGGCCCTTTCTTGTCACTGGTATCCCTTTCCCCAAGCAAGGTTCAGAGCTGGGTGTTCCCCTCAATGTATCCCACCTTGTGGCCTCCTCTTCTCCCCTTTTGTAGCCACCCCTGGTCCTCCAGTGTCATTTAATGCAAACTGTTGCTTCAATGTGATGCAGTGGCTAGTAAAGCGAGCAAAATGCTGGCTTGCATCCATAGATGCTTTTCAAGTAAATCCTAGGATGTCATTCTCCCGTTGTACTCGGCCTTGGTGAGGCCACAGCTGGAGTATTACATCCAGTTTTGGGCTCCACAATTCAAAAAGGATGTGGAGAAGCTTAAGAGAACCCAGGGAAGAGCTACACACATGATCAGAGGTCAGGAAAACAGACCTTACGACAACAGGCGGAGAGCCATGGGGCTCTTTAGCCTGGAAAAGCGTAGGCTTAGGGGCGATCTGATGTCCACCTATAAGTTTATCAGGCGTGTTCACCAGGATCTAGGGGAATGATTTTCACCAGAGCACCCCAAGGGATGACAAGATATAATGGTTATAAACTACAGCAAGACCGTTTCAGGCTGGGCATAAGAAAGAATTTCTTTACTGTCCGAGCCCCCAAGGTCTGAAATAGCCTGCCACAGGAGGTGGTTCAAGCACCCACATTGAATGCCTTCAAGAGAAATTTGGATGCTTATCTTGCTGGGATCCTATGACCCCAGCTGACTTCCTGCTGCTTGGGCACGGAGCTGGACTCGATGATCTTCTGAGGTCCCTTCCAGCCCTAATGGCTATGAAATCTATGAAATCTTAGAAGGGGGTACCTGGGGAGGGCAGACTGAGGCTAACAGCACCCCTCTGATGAGGACGTTAACAAACCAAAGTAAACTGGGACCCCCTAGGAAAGAAAAGGGTTATTTCTGAAGAACAAAACAACCTCTCCCTCTCTGACACCTTTGGTGAAAAATAATCTTTCCTTTTCATTTTCTGATATAGTGTCATGTGTAGGTCAAGAACATAAATAAGGAGTATGACACGAGGCTTTGCAGTCTTTGGCTCGCTAAAAAGGCCCTATGCTATTTAACACTGATATCCTTGAAACAGGGTTGGCAAAAGCCTTTTAGACTTTGAATTGAATTCTTAAATTTTTTAGCATATATATTTTCAGTTATCTATTTATGTACCATCTCCTCCGCCCTACTGCAAATTAAGTCAGCCAGTGCCACACATACGTTTGCATCACCTCATATATCTCCCCTAGGATTTGTACATGTTCCTTCAAGAGTATAATAGACTTTCTTTTGCTATAACATGCAACTGCTTAAACATACGATGTCATTCATCTTTATATTCCAGATGAATTCAGAGCTGAGTTCTTCTCTAGAGCAGAAATCTACTTCATATAGCAGTTGGCATTTAGGAGAGCTATTGTATATGTTGGAACTCAAGGGCAGGCAAATGCTCCTTCTCTAAATACAAAATAAGGGACAATTAGAGTTCTTGTCTTTGTCTTCCCCATTTCAAGCTAACCTGTAAGTCAGCTACTGAGTACTAGCTCCTCTTAACTTTATTGTATTGACTTAATAAATCTAGCTAAATAAATAAGCTAGAAAAGCCACATAAGTGAGAGAGGCCAAAACACGTACCTCTGTAAAAATGTATTTCCCAAAACAAAAAATAACTGGGGGTGCTCATGAATCATAGCGATGAGTACAGTTTGAATATGTAGACTGATATTCTACCACATTAAAAGTAATGGAGGAGTAGAGGAAGGAGACAGACAATTATAATAGGAAACAAAGAAAATATCACTTAAAAAGTTTGATTTCTCATTTTAATTAAATTAGACCAACCTGCAAAGCATGGAATCTCTTGCCACCAATTTCCCTTGATAAAGCAGGAATTTAACACTTGTTTTTATAATAATGGGTTCTTTCTTTTAAAAATGCAGTTTAAAACACCATATTGCAAATGTCCCTAGGAGGGGGAAGAAATTGCAGTGGCTGGAATGATCTGCTAAAAAATCTCTTCATTGCCCTTGCTCTGTCACATCTCAGTACTGGCCTGATAATTCATGTATTAGCTCAATCGCTTACAGCTTTGGAAATACCTCCCCCTCAGAAGCCCCTGTAGTGCAGGATCACTGGATCATTCATCCAAAAGGTAGTTCTCTCAACAAAAATATCTGTATTCTATGCACCAGTACAAACATACCTAATCAACAGTGTTAAGGCCACCAGACATGTGTGTGACATTATACTCATAATATAGTTTACAAGGAGGATAACTTGAGTTATAGATAACTTGGGTTATCTAACCCAATAGCCAAGCAAAACTTTGACTAACTCTTATGGATCCTCAGCAACTATCATATTTACTCAAATCTAGGGCAAGGTTTTTTTCCCTGATTAGCATGTGGGGAAAGCCCCTCTTCTTAGACTTGCACCCTTCCCTCCTCATACCGTTACATGTACACAGCTCAGACTGGATTCCCTCCCAGGTATGGAGCACAAGGAAACTGCATCCACTACCCCACCAATTAGCAGCTCCAACACTTCTGCATGGCCAGCAGAGGCTGCATTTCCACATGCTGTTCTCCAGGACAGAACAGAGTCCAACCAGCTTCTGACAGCATATGGGAGAGGCAGGGGCAGAGGCAGAAGCAGAAGCAGAGGCTGGGGAACAGGGGGAAGGGGCAGAGATTGTGGGGAGAGGTGGGGAGGAGCAGCGACTGTGGAGAGCTGGGGCTGGGGGCTGGCAGTGGTGGAGCAGGAAGGCTGCAAGGGGTAGAAATAGGGGGGGCAGAGGTCAAGGAGGCCACCTGATCCCCGCCCCCCACCCCAGCCACTGCTTTCCCTGCTGTAGCAGTGTGGGGAGATGAATTTCATATAACCCTCCAATAATTAGATTCTGTACCTGGGAAATTATAACAAATTTATAATTTTTCCATATATAGAATCTAATTACTGGGGGAAATAACCGTAAATTCAGGGTTATCTTAGATTTGAGTAAATATGATAGATAGTTCCAGTTTCCTTAGCCATCTTTAATAAACAGTTGCATAAAGTATTGCTTTGATGGCCCCATAACCAGCCACAAGCAAACCATAATCTTGAAGAAAACTAAAGCCATGGGCTTATCTTCCAGGTCCTAGCAAAAGTTATATCAAGTCTTCCATAGCAATAAAGAGAAATAAACCATCCTCAGGGACATAGAACTTGAATGATTTTACTTATTCTGTTTCTGGATGGAATAGGAAGGTAATATAGGGTGTTCTTGATTCCACAGTCAGCGTGTATGATATGTACTTGCAATCCCCATGTGGGGTATAGTGGTAATGCCCTTGCAGAGTAGCAGGTGTCCAGCAGTTCCATGTTAGTCACTTGCAGAGGCCCAGGTTTAATATTGTTCCTTACTCTTCTTAGTTTCTGGGTTGTCTCCTTTTTCTTTGCCTTCCTATGAAGCACTGGTCATTGGCCCCAGTTGAGGATAGGGTTTTGACTGGACACACTTGTGCTCCTCCTTGTACCTAGAAACCTCATAGTTTCTGTCTAAAGGGTCTTGCCCTTCTGCTCAATTGCCAAATTTGGGCTCAGACAAACATTTTCCCCCTAGGTCATATTGGTAAGGATTGTAGGGTCCGTCTTCTGCAGCATGGGGAATGGTCCCCTGAGCTTATACTAACAAATTATTTCTGTGCCTCGTCTCTCCTGCTTTTCATCTGTAACATCTTGTAGTGTGTCCTTGGTGTTTCTGGTTTGGTGCCTTGCAGTTCTGGTGTGTGAAGCATTTGCAGTGGATGAACATGAGAAATCCTTGAGTAAATGCTTGCCTGCAAATGCAAGGGACTGAACTCAGTGGCCTGGAAGACCTCTTCCAGTCCTATCATTCATGAATTCATTGATCCTCTTCCTTCCTATCATTCATGAATTCATTGATCCTGCAAATGTCCCGAATTGATGTGGAGGTGACCTCTTGAATCTGGAATACCAGTCTGGAATACACATGCACTTAACTATGCAGTAGACCAGAGTTTCTCAACCTGTGGTACGCTTACCCGTGAGGGTATGCAAGACACAGGCAGGGGGTACACAGGCACTGAAAAACCCCATAGCAAAGGGGCGCTGCTGCTCCCCCCACCACTGCCACATTTGCGCCCAACCGCTTGCCCTGACCACCAAGTCAGCCACAGGCTGCTTCAGGAGGAGGAGGATGGGCACAGATATCCGCACACTCCCCGCTGACCCAGCCACAGGCAGGAAGGTTTCTTTCTTTATCCTGCCTGTGCTTTGGGGGCAGGGCAGACCGAGACCCCCCCACAGTGCAGGAGGGAGTGAGGGATCTCCTGCACTGTGGGGATTGCCCCATTACCTGGTGTGCCCAGGGCCCAGTTCACTGCATGCCGGAGGGCTGGTGGTGGCACCGGGCTCTTCCCAGCACTTGGGGTGGGCTGCAGTGATGTGATTGGGGCTGCTGCCTGCCCCCACAGTGCCACTGCTGAACGTGGGGAAAACCCTGGTGTTGCTGCTGCCTCCTCCACTGTAGCCAGCCTGGGCTCTGGGCAGCTGCAGCTGGCAGGCTGCAAACAGCTGCACCAGGCTCCGCAGCCCTGGCATCCACTCCATACCAGTGACTGCATGCGCACCTCAGAGCAGAGAGCAGGTTTATCCCTGCTGTCTGGTCCAAGGCACATGTGCAATTGCCGCCAGTACAGAGCGGATGCCAGGGCTGCAGAGCTCAGTGCAGCTGTTTGCAGCCTGCCAGCTGCCTGCTGCAGCTGCCCAGAGCCCAGGCTGGCTGCAAACAGTGGCACCCAGCTCCAGAGCCCCACCATCAGCTCTGCGCCTGAAGCAACTGCACACGTGCCTCAGGGCAGACAGCAAGGGAGGGTTGCATTGCCTTAGACCCTACCCCCCGCTCTGAATTCACATCTTTTCTAATCGTTGTGCTGTGACATGGGATCTGAACATACTACTGTACTTCTTCATACTGAAGTTCGGTGGTTGTCACATGGAAGGTTGTTGAATTGCCTGTTCTAGTTGAGATATGAAGTTACTGTCTCTCTCAGCGATAAGAAATCTGAATTCTTACAGCAATTTGAAGATGAAGTATGGATTTGCAAATTAGCTTATCTTTTTAACATTTTTGATAAAAGCAATGACTTGAACCTTCAGCTTCAGGCATACAACACAAATATATTTATCTTGCATGATAAAGTAAGAGCTTTTAGAAAAAAAATGAGGTTCTGGAAAAATCAAGCTTTATGAGGAAATTTTGTTTTGTTTCCACAGCTCTCAGAGTTCTGTGAAGAAAACAAAATCCCTCTGAAAGTATGTATGAAAATATTAAAGAACTTGGTAAATTTGGAGTGAAACTTTGAACGTTATTTCCCTAACACTGAAGAGCGTAAAGATCCACAGAAACTGTGGATTTTGAATCCAATTAATGACAGCGCTATTGAACAAACAGAGATTCCAGAAAGCACGAAGGAAAAACGTTTTGAGCTTTTCACAAACAGTACGTTGCAGTGGATACAAAGCATGGCATTGGGTGACATCCCTACATTTTGGCAGAAAATGAAACAGGAATACCCACAGCTAAGAAACACGGCTCTCACAGAGCTTCTCCTATTTGCCTCAACATATTTGTGTGAGGCCACTTTCTCACACTTCACTAGATTAAAAAGTAAAATAAGAAATCATTTGTGCCAAGAAAAATAATCTGATAATAGCAATATGTGATTTAATAATAAGTGGTTTAAAACCAAGACTTGGAATACTTATGTCATCCAAACAGGCACACATTTCTCATTAAACCCAGCTCTTAGAAGAACTCATTTTTATGTTATTTTGTTAAAACTACCAAAATGCCCAGTCCAATCCCTGATCTGTAGTACAATTCTAGAGGGAAAATATTAGCTCCAGTCACAAAGATACCTATGTTCAGAGTTTTATTAATATAAATGTAACCTGGGAAGTACTCCAAGAGGTACCCCATCTCCAATTGAAGGGATCAAAGCAGGTGTACAAGCACTGTGGGAGGTGTAGGGACTCTCCTCCCCCTATAGAGCAGAGCCAGACCACCAATGGGGACTTGACCATATACCGTTTAATGAGAGAACAGTACTGGGAACATAACCAGTATAAACCAGGGGGTATTGGAGACACTACAATGCCCCAAGGGCACAGGATTCAACAAAGGTTAGACACTTACAATCATAGACATATTCCTCCAGTTGACAAAAGACAGGGTTAACAAAATATAAAACACAAACAGCAGAACAAACAATACTGGTTGGGGAAATATAAAAGGCACAAAATACAAGGAATATAGGGCCTAGACCTGGAGGGGGAGAACACAATGGCCCCTTTCTACTGCAACAAGTTTGTTCCTGTTACTTGAACCCAGATCTCTTATACTGTAGGTAGAAACTCTACCACCCAGCTACCAGTGTTAGTACTATGCCAAGCTGCAAGGGGCCTTGACCTTCCATGAGCCTCAGCCCCACATCGAGCATCCCAGCCTCTTACTGGAGGAGCTGGAAGCAGAGCTGGGAACCTCTCAGGTCACTGCTCAGATCACTGCTCTCAGGTCACTGCTGGAACTAAGGATCCTCTCCTGCTGGCAACAGCATCTCATAGGCGAGCCTGGAGCCCAGCAGGGAGGCTCTCCTGCCAGCTGCACGCCATGCTGCTGAGGGCCCAGCTGCTGCCTGCAGGTCCCACTCCTTCAGGGTCTTCTGGGGCAACTGTTCCCATCCCACTGGTCCAGCTCTTTGAACTCCTTCCTTGTGGTCCGTCATTGGTCTACCCTGGGTCAGCTGCGCTGCCCCTTTTATCCCCCTCCAGGTGACCCAAGGGGCCAATCGGGGGACAGGGAGGGTGAGTCTCTAGGGCCTGATTGGTGAGGAAAGGGAATCGCAAGTCCTCCAATCATCTTTTACCCATTCAAAACCCCTGGACTAAGTCACTTCTAGCTAGCCCATCACATAAGTGTTTGAGTTATATTGTTTTTACTGTTCTATAATTTTTATGATTCATGTGTTATTTTGTTTCAAAAACTGTTGTAAACTTCAATAAAAAAGAATAAATCTTAAATTCCGAACTATTGTACACCTATCTATGTGTGTGTGTACCTCCATGTCTGCCTGCATGTATGTGTGTCTTAGCATGTCGCTGCATGTGTCTGCCTATATCCTTGTGTCTTTTTATCTCTGAACGACAGACCCAAACACTCTCTTCACCCAGTCACCACAGTACTCCTGCAGACATACCCTTTTTAGAAAAAGCACCCACAATCTTCCCTCCTCCTAAGGGTCTTTCCCACAATTAGGGTTGTTACCTGTCCCCTCTCTCTCCCCATTTGCCTTTCTCTCTCCACCCTCCCCCTTCCCTATCTTTCTCTCTCACCCTATATCCTTGTCTGTCTCTCTCGCCCTCTTTTCCTTTCTCACAGTCTCTCTCACCCCTTCCTTCTCTCAAAACTATGGTAAAAAATTCCCCAGAAATAATTTGGTTCAGCCCTCCTAGCTTTGGCCAACATCACCTCTAGCCCAGGTACATACTTGAGTTGCGCACCCCTGGTGTAAAAGGTGGCAACCCTACCCACACTAGATCAGATATCTGTCATATCATGGCCTTCTATACGCAGCCCTTCTTCCAACATATGGCACACATTAGTCTGTAAATATATCCCATGGAAAATTGAGTGTTGGGGTACTCATTTAAATTTTCAGAAGTTAGGGGGTACTTGCTACGTAAAAGATTGAGAAACAGTACAGTAGACTACTTTGTTGCAGTGTAAAGAGTCATTGTCTACACATGCAGGAAACTAATTTCACAACAAACTAATTTTCAGCGCAAATTAATTTTTGTGGGTGGTTCTTGAGTTGGCCATAGAGCACAATCTTCATTAAATGATCTTGAGGCATGTATAACACGTGTCCCCATCAGCAAAGCCTATGAGCACCCAGCATAGTCTGCATAGACTGTAGGCTCTCAAGGATCTCATCGTTGGTGATCTGTTGGTCTCAAATGACTCCAAAGATTCTTCTGAGATAGTGAAGGTGGAAGCTATTCAGTCTCTGCTCCTGCTTGGAGTACGTGATCCAGCTTCACAGCCATAAAGGAGGGTACTGAGGACACAAGCCTGATAGATAGACACCTTTATGTCAGGGTCAGCAGCATGTTGTTTTAGACACAAGGTAAGTTTGCCAAACGTTACAGAGGCTTTGCTGATTCTCACATAAAGTTCTGTATCAAGGCTACATGAGCTGGTAAGAGTAGAGCCAAGATAGCAAAAGTGATACATGCTGACCAGAGCTTCATTATTAACATAGATTTTTGGTGGGATGCTGGTGGCCTGTGACATGACAACTTTTTTCTTGATACTGATTGCTGTGCCAGACTTGCTGCATGCATCAGATAACTTGTTCATAATGATCTACAATTCATCAGGTGTGTTAGAGATGAACGCAGCGTCATCTGTGAAGAGCAGATCCCACATAGTGAACTGGTGACATGCCTTTTGACCCAAAACTGTCTGATGTTGAACAAGGTGCTGTCCATCCTTGATTCAGTTAGTACACCAGATTGATTATTTCCAAAAAGTGTACTTGAGAAGGACAGAGAAGAAGATGCCAAAGCTGGTAGGCACTAAAATGCAGCCTTGCTTCATGCCAGTATCAATGCTAAACTCAGATTATGTTTCATTTTCATACTGGATGGTTGCCTTCATTCCCTCATGGAATGCCTTGAATAGGGAGAGCACCTTTTGTGGACAGCCAGTTTTCAACAGGATCTTGTAGATGTCATTCCAGCTAACTGTCAAAGGCCTTTGGTAAGTCAACAAATGCTACAGAGAGAACTGCCTATTGTTCTTGGCTTATTTCGTGCAACAAACACAGTGTGAAGGACATGTCAGTCATGGAGTGTCCAGCTCGGAATCCACAATGGCTCTCGGGGTAGACTCTCTCAGCAAGGACTTGGAGTCTTCTCAGCAGGATCCTTGCAAGCACCTTGTCAACCACACTGAGCACAGCTATCCCTCAGTAGTTATTGCAACCTGCTCTGTCCTCTTTATTTTTGCTTAGAGTAATTATTTTTGCATCTTTCAGATCCTGAGGTATGTGGCTTTCATTCCAGCAGGCACAAAGAAGTGTGTGGATGTTTGTAATAGAGCACACCCGGTGCTCTGTTACTCACAGGGGCGTGGGCAGCAGCAAAACAGCCTGCAGCTGGTGGCAGCCTCAATTAGGCAGGACTGCCTGATTGGGAACAGGGCCCGGCTGTTTGTTATAAGAGCAGGGTCCTGAACAGAAGTTTATTTCTGGGGAACAGAAGCTGCTGGCAGCTGGAAGGACACCACTGGTTGGAGCTGTTGCTCACAACACATTGGAGGACTGCAGGGGACTATGGAGATGGAAAGAGGTTCCTTGTCCTGCGGTGTGATATCAAACTACACCCTGCTGGGGTAAGATGGTCTGGTGGGGCTGCCTATGGCGGGGCAGTCCCTGGAAATGCTAGGCCAGTCTCCCCAGTGAAAGGAGAGTATGGGGCACCTTATAACCCCAGTCCCCACAACCCTGGTAATAGGACCAAGCAGGGGAAGCCCAGACTCACAATGAAGTCTGAGACAGGGTCTGGGTCAGGTGGAGGGATCTAGAGCACAGCCCAGACTCACTGCCAGCTCTGAGGCTACACTAGGGAGCCAGGAGTGAGGCTTCAGGGGGTTGGGGCCCTGAGCCCTCAGGGAGCTGTGAGCAAAACTCCTGGGGCAAGGGGATAAGGGACCATAGCCTAGGGAGTGCAGAGAACAGGACTTGGAGCCCTGAGCCCAGAGACATTAGGGGCTTGGAGCCCTAAGAGTCTACCAGATGTATGATAAGGCTGGGTATTAGGCCATGGATACCATCTGTGAGGCATGGACATGGTATAGGGATGGTCAAAGCCATGTATATAAGCCCTTGGCATCAGTGTGAGTAAATGGGCATCCTCCAGCCTGATTAACAACTCCTAAAAATTATCATCAAGGGGTGGCAGGAGAGGAAGGCAGGTAGTTAGTCCAGAGTCAAATGGTTGGGCCAATGACTGACCTGCCCTGGGATGCCCACTTGTTACAATGCTGTTCAAAAGCTTTCTCACCCCTGCCTTTAGGAGCTCCAGAGGTATCTGATTGTTACCTGCTGCTTTCCCAGCTGCAATCTTTGATAGTTTTTTCTACATCTTTGAGAGTTAGTGTTTGGTCCAGATCCTGCATCCTTGGAAGCTGGGGAATGGCAGCTAAGGCAGTGACCCAGATAATGGTATCCTTTGAGTACAGTTCGTAGTAATGCTAGTCTATTGGTCAAGTTGTTCTTGCCTGTCAGTCAGGATGGTACCGTCTTTCACTTTCAGGTTTGCAGTCTTTGTACAAATTGAACTAAGTGCCTCTTTGATTCCATTATTGGTACCACGCTCATAGGTACCCAGCCTGGCAGAGCCTGGATAACCTGAAGCTCCTGGTCCTCTTCCCCCTGCACCCCCTCCCTTGGCAATGGGGAGAACTTTACCTGAGCTTCAACTCGCTGAGGCCCAAGGCATCTGGTCTGCAAAAGGTCACAGGGTCAGAGTTGCATACAGATAGCCTCAACAGGCAGAAGCCTGGCCAGTGTGCAGACTGCATTGTGGGCGGTGACTCATGACACCACCTAAGAAGCCAAACCCCCGTAGTGAAATCAAACCCCTTGTAGTAACACCTGAGGCCAGTTTCATACCATAAAAGGA
>JAGPOW010003642.1:23370040-23396121 GCA_030014935.1 Caiman crocodilus
AAAGCTTGTTTGCTAAAGCCATAGTGAAGAGCCAAAGCAGAACCTGAAACCCCCCGAATCCTCCCCCTTCCCTCGGTGATCAATCTCTGACTGCTGTAAAACGGACCAATAAAAGCTGCCACTAACAACAACGTGTGAGTATCTTCACCCTTATCTCAGCAATCTCGCGATATCTGATCTATCTAGCAGTCAATAAAAGGGGAAATCAAAGCCTAGCGTGGGAAAAAGAAATAAGCTAGAGTCTGTCCGTTCTCGCTTCAGGGGCCTGTCGGAATTAAGGCTCCGGTGGTGCAACAGCCAGGAGCTGAGTGCTCTCTGCTTTGGAGTGTATACTGGGGGGCCAGGCCAGGCAGACTGAGCCAGGGAGGAGAGTGGTTGTAGCGGCTGCTGCCAGCCATGGCACAGGGAAGGCAGAAGGGTGAGAAGTACGAAAACCCAGGGCAGCAACAGGCTGGATACAATTCACCTTCTGAGGGGCAGCTGCAGGCTGGATAGACTTATTTGGCAAGCCATATTTTGCCCACCCTACAGTAAAGCATACCAAACATCAGCTGATCTTTTTTAGTATAATTGGTAATTGATGTAAAATCCTCTGCTTCTTGTTTCTAATGTACAACAGCTGAGAAAAATCACTTAACTTCCTATGGATGTAGGTCTATAGAGATAAATAGCAACAGAGGTAAATGTCTATAGCAGGCAGGCAATGTTTGTCTATTATCCCCTAATAGATTAACTGTTTATCCCTTGCAGATAAAGGGTTAAATGGGCCCCATTAACTATGGTAGGCAACTGATTAGTCTATGCAGATATAATGGAGATAGGTGGGGCAGGGCAGACTGGAATGATACGTAGGCTGCGTTTAATAGTATTGTGTTACTAGGAGGCTGGTGAGGTGACTCTGACACTTCATACTTAAAGCAGGGGCAGGCAGCCCACTGCACGAATGCCAGAGCATGGCACACAAAGGCAGTTTGCTTGGCACTCGCCTCAGGAAAGGGGCCAGGGCTGCACTGCCACAACAAGGATCAACCTCCTCGCAGCTCCCACGCCATCTGCCTCTGGCACACCAACATCTTACAAGTCAAGGTTGCAGGCGTTTTTGACACTCTGCCTAAAAATGTTGCCAACCCCTGACTTGAGTGTAGGTTTGAAACCAAGCTAGGAAAAGTGCCTGCATACAACTGGCTTTGCTTACAAAAGTATCATCAATACAGCCCTGAAAGAACTAAAATAACATGGGTCTGGAACAATGAACACTAAAATCCCAAAAAGCCTGTGGTGTATCCTGGTCTGCTGCTGGCAGATCTATTTTTATAACCTGATGATGAAGCAATTGGGGGTGTGGTGCGTCTTAATTCTCTAGTAGCTACCTAGTAATTAAGTTGTGGAAAACTTGTGTTGGCTTCTAGCAGCCTTAGCCAAGACGTTTTATAGACAGGATGCTTAACAAAAAATTAGAATAATTTAACAAACAGTCTGTCATAATGAACCATGTAAAGTTTCAAGGAGAGCAGAATATTTGATTACATGGGATACATAATATATGTTTCATTGTTCCCAAAACAGAGTCCACCTTTGCTATTTAACAAAGTTGATCATATTTCCCCCTTCTTTCCATCTCATCTGCTTTCCCTTTTCTCTTTATGTTTGATTCTATGGTCTTTACATAAGAAAAATTGCCAGTAACTTCAGCAGAATAGACTACAGAATTGGGATGTTGAATAGGTGAGAACCCTCCATTTGGTATAAGACAAGGAGATACAAAGGTAACGGAACAAGATGAGGAGGTTTTGCTTCTCTCTCCCTAATTGCACAAGTTCATAGCACTGGCACAACCAAGCCTAACGTCTCTAAGCTAAAATTGTGCCCTTGTACTTGCGTATCTCAGACTGCTGTTGGTGTAAATTACACGTATGCATCCAAAGACAGAATTTAGTCCTACAGATCTGTAGAGAACAAAGAAGATGATAGAATCAGAGGAAGTAGGACTGGAAGGGACCTTTGGAGATTGTTTAGTCTAGCCCCATGCATAAACCAGCCCATATAAATCCTTATTGAACCTATTACTAAAACTACACAAATCAATCCTGTTATACAGCAACAAAGCATAGCACCCTAACAGCCACAGGTAAAGCAGGGGGACAATATTAATCTGTGTCCTGCTGCTGGAAGGGTTGTAGAAATATGCTTGAGGCATCAAAGGAAGAGGGCCATGCCCCCCGGCTACAGAGAAAAGCAAAATCCCCCACAGTCCATACCAGTTTGACTAATGGGGTAAAATTACTTCTTGACCCTAAATGTGGTGTTCTGTCTAACCATGAACAGAGGAGCAAGACCCTTTAGCCATGAACTTGTGGGTTTTAGTTCCAGCAGGAGTACTGGCACAGGGTCAAAATGCTGCAGCCAACACCCAATGCTTCTGAGGAAGTAACCCTGGGAGCATCTACACATGCATTTGATCTGGCCTAAATTTATTCTGGTGTTAACGACTCTGGAGTAAGCACTTTTGGGCAGGCGTTTACACATGTGGGTATTGGGGAGAAGATTTGCTGCTCTTTCCACCAAATTCCTGCAGCCCTGCAATGGGCTCCTGCCAGGAGCTCCTCCCTGCTCCAGGGGGGAGCTCCTGGCTCTGGCTGCAGCTGACAGCACCTGGCAGGCCTTTTTAAAAGCCAGCCCTGCATTCTGCTCTCTGGCCAGCTTCCTCCTTGTCCAGGAACAGCGTGCCAAGTGCAGGGAAAGTATCAGGCAGTTTTCTCCTTGGCCACTCTGTATCCCACACTGTGGCTGCTCCAGCCACTGTTCCTGGCAGTAACAACCAGTGCTTCAGGCTCCTGCTGGCCACCACACTAGCCCTGCTGGCCTGCCATGCTCATTGTCTCCTGACCCACAGCTATCTTGCCCTGCCCAGCCACCCCCCATGCAGCGACCACCTGTCTAGACACAGCACACCACCCCAGGGCTGCCGCCACCACTGCACACCTGCTGCCAGCAAGGACATGAAGAAGAGGCTTCTGGACACCACTGCTGAGGCTGCTGTTACTCTCCTTCAGCCTCCAGCCATGCCATCTCTGGGCCCACCATGCCAGCTAGGACTGGTGGCTGCACATTGTCCAGCATACCTGGGACAATGAGCAGTGCCTGGATGGCTTCCACATCACCCAGACCTCCTCCAGCACCTCTGACCCCACCTGGAGTAGAAGGACACCAGCATATTCATAGACCTTCCCAGAGACAATCAGCTGGCCCTTGCCCTGCTCAACCTGGCCAAGCCCACAAGTCTCTGGTATGTCGAACACCTGTTTGGTGTGGGCAAGGCACTCTCAGGGTGGGCACTAGTACTTCCACCTGCCCCACTGCCTGCCAATTAAACAAGGGGTGCGGCCTGACAGGGTGTGTACCCCTGTGCACTCCTACACATCGCCACTGGCGGGCAGAATCCATGATGCCCACGTGTTTCACAACTCTGGCCTGGTGGAGTCATGGAGAGTGGGTGCAGGATCTGCAGCTGAGTGCCATCATGGTCCCACCCCTGCTCATCAGGGACTCTGCCTATATGCTGCTGCCCTGGCTGATGGATGGATGTAGCCATACACTGGCCAGCTGGACCAGCACCAGGACCACTTTAATTGCTGCCTGGGCCAGACCTGCACCCTGGTGGATTGTACCTTCGGCAGCTTTAAGGGCCAGTGGCACTCCCTTATCATCCCCCTCAATGTCACCAAGAACCTCCCCAGGGCCATCGTCACAGTCTATGTACTGTATAACATCTGTGAGGCTCAGAGGGAGCTGTTCCCTGAGGCCTGGGTGGAGAAGGCACATCAGGCAGAGGATTCCTGGTGGCAGGAGCACCACCTGTGGTGGCAGCAGCAGCAATGGTGGGCCTCCCCCACTCTCCTTGACTCTGCTAGAACTCACATGTGTAAAGGCCCCAGGGTGGTCCACAACAGCCTGGAGCACCAAGGAGTGAAAGGCCCTCTGGCTGTAATAGGGGCGGTCTCCATGGGGTAGACAGGTGACAGGGACGTGGGTTTCATCCAGGGCCCTGATACACTGGAGGAATCCCAGTGCATGGAACCCCACCACCACCACGGAGTCATGGATGCGGAGCATGGTGTTCTCCAGCACATCCTGGAGGGTCCCATACACCTCCAGGATGGCCTCTCCGGCAGTGGCTTTACCCATGCCAAATATGTGTCCAATGTACCAGAGACTTGTGGGCATGACCAGCTTGAGCAGGGCAAGAGCCAGCTGGGTGTCTCCAGGGAGGGTTAGGTGGATACTGAGGCACCAGGAGAGCCACGCATACACCAGTGTGAACCAGGGCTCCAGGTGAGGAAGGCTCTAGCTGACCACATCTGACTGCGCTCCCTGTTCTAGCCCACCTGCTCTGCCTTCCATGGACCTCACCCCACCTCCCTGCCCACCCAAACACCATGCTCACTGCAAACACATGTCAGAAGAACAAGTGTTTGTTCCCCTCACATCACATCGCCTCTCCCACCAACACAGAGTTATTTGTGGTGTCCTAGAGTGGGAAGCTGTGGGGTGGGCACCTAAGGAGCAGAACCTGGGGACAGGTTCCCAGCACCTCAGCCTCTGGGCCTTCCCCTGCAGGCGAAGATGTTGCAGTAAGAGAGTGGAGAGCTCACCCAGGGGAAACAGTGGGTGCTGATCCCACAGCACAGGCTGCTCCCCCTCTACCAGGTGCCATCCATGGCCAGTACGGCCAGTTACTATGAGATGAGATGGAAAGGGAAGGGGGGCAGTTACAGTTACAGTCCTAGCCCTGCTGCTGGCAGCTCTGGAACTGTGTCCACATGGAGCCAGGCTGAGTGGTAAGCCTCAGCAAGGTGGTGAGCTGAGTGCAATTGGCAATTTATAGTAACAGGCAGGCCCCGGGCAGGCACGGGCTGACCCACCTCTCCCCTGCCCCGGTCCCCATGCACTCCCCGGGTCCAGCAGGCTGCTGGGTGCTAGCCACAGGCAGCCTGCCTCCCCCACTCCATCCCCAGGGTGAGATAGACCGGGCTTTTAGCAGCACCTGCTGTCACAGCTCCAGACTCCACTGCCCCACCTCTCTCAGGCCAGCTACTCTGCTGCACTAGCACCCAGCCTTCAGTGCTTGATCTCAGTGGTGGCAGGGCTCCCAAACAACTAGGATGAGGGGCTGCCCATGCCCCCACCTTCCCTCTCAGGAGGCACCCCAGGGCCAGCTCCCTGTCATGCTGCTTCTATACCTCGAGCTTGCCTCTGCTGCATGTGCCCTGGGTGGTCCATAATAAGCTGTTTGCGTGGACTGAGGAGTGCCTGATCCACTATGCTCTGCTGATGATGATTCTCTTGGTGCCCCAGGTTCACCTGTGCTCCTGGTATGGGGCTGTGACCTATGATGGCACAGGGGGCAAGCCTGGGCTGCCCCACAACTTCCACCACTGCTTGGAGGGCTACCTGTAGTAGTGCTATGTGTCCCTGCCCCCCACCACCAAGGAGGACATTGCCACTGGCATTGACGCATCCCTTGGCGTGTGAGAGGCCTGTGGCTGCCTAGCTGCGGGGGCATGGGCTGCTCAGAAAGTTTTGGCACTGTCTCCGGCCTCCATGCATGCTGTTGGGTGGGGGGAACCCAGGGCCAGGAAAATGCAGGAAGGCTGGGTAGGAAGGGAGGCAAGGGCAGGGGCCAGGGCAGGGAGGGGTCGCCCCTCAATGTGGGGCTTACCATGCGTCTGGGGCTAGCATAGCTAGTGGCTCAGTGCAGTCCTCCCTGTTGGCAACAGTATGTGACTGTGGCCGGTATCGTCAGGCCATGGGGTGCAGCAGGCAAGCATCAGGCTGAGCTCCACCCCCTGCCCCACGCCAGGGAGGAGCTGGCATTGCTGGCAACTGGTGGTGTCATGGCTGGCTGTACCTCATGGCTGGCCCTGGGGCTACAGAGCTGGCAAGGCAGACACTGGGCCAGGGCTCCACGAGCTGCTGGTGGAAACTGCAGCTGGAGAGCTGGGTGGGATGGGATGTGTTGGTATATACTGCATGGCTGCAGCCTGGGTCCCAGGACATAAGAATGGCCATCAATTGTTGCATAAAGTGCATGGACTTGCAGGCTTGGCCAGACCAATGATGTGGTCAGTCCCAGTGTCCCAGTGACCCACTGTATCCTCAAGGACTTGACTTTTATGTGGCACTGCTGCACTGACCGATTGTGCCCTCACTCCTGCATCCAGCTTGACAAAGCCTAATAAATATGCACATTGGAGCATGTTGAGTAGGGATGTGTAAGGCTGTGATTCTCAATGGCCTGGCACCTTGTTGGGGTGAACTGTAAGGAGACTTAGAATATTTTAACAATTACCTGGCCTGGACTACCCACTTCTTTCCTGCCACACCTTGATGTTAATAGAGTTTTCTCAGGAGGTGGCTTGCAGATCAAGCGATTGTTCCCCAGGCCCACCCAGACCATCTCTTTTTGTGGGGCTCCTTCCTCCCCTCACACCCCACCCTCACCTCAATCTATTCTAAACAGCAAAGATAGGTTGCCCTGTGCTACTTCCACCCAACCTGGATCAATAGGGCATATCGTTTCCAGAATCAGCCTTCAACTCCTGTCAGTCTTACTTGAACTAGGTTGGTTGGTTCCAGGTCAGTTCAGTGCCTTCTATGGCCTTTCAACAGGTAAGTCAATCAAATCAGCCAGCCTTCATGCGCTTCAGTGAATAAATCAAATAGTCCAGTTATTCTGCCCCCTCCCCACACCTCCCACAGCCCCTAATCAAAATAACTATGTCCAGTTAATTCTTCTATGATCCTTTGGACAATTCAATATCGTGAACTAATGTTCAAGTGGTCACTGATAATATATAAATGCAGTTAAAATTAATTTTTAGGCAGTTCCTACAAATGGATCACTGCTGCCTAGCCATCCCAGGGCATTTTCTTGCATGAAACAGATCAATCAGACAGCTGCACCGGCAACTCTTCAAATCAAATAATGAAACCCCCCAAAAATGAAACAATACAGCCCTTTAACTCTGGGGCCATTCCTCTGATGAATCTAAGGCATGCCAAATTAAATCCCAGGTGGTTCCTTACAAAGATCAATTAAGCCAATTAACTTCACGGGTACCACTTTGAATTAATCAATTAACCCAATTAACTTCCTCCTCCTCAACTGTCAATTGAGCAGATGTCCATCAGATCAAACCAAACACCCCACTCTGTAAATGGTCAGCTTCCTCTATTAACCCACTTCCCCGCTGTTTATCTGGTCCAGAAAGTTTCCCAGGACCTTCTGTTGCTGCAGCTTCCCCCAGATAATGGCATGGGATGCTAGGTGCTCTTCTGAGCTCCTGGACTTGGAGCCTTCTCACCTCCTGGGTCCCGGTGTTATTACCCGTGGCTCCGTCATGGTGCAGCTATGCACTGCATCTCTGTACCGCTTCCTCTCCACCTTCCGGTTGCCCTGGACCACCAGATATCTCGTGAGCCCCATGGCAAGCTCTAATCCAAAATGAGCAGGAGCTCAGAAAATGGAGCTCTCATCTTCCCTGTGGTTCTGCTGCCACTACTGTCCCTGTGGGAGAGGATAAGCAATCTTCAGCCCTTACCAGGCTCTTCTGCGGGCCCCTTTTGCTCCCTTCACAAAGTGCCCACCCTGCTCAAACTGGTGTTGCACCTCTGCCTCACCCCACAGTGCCATGAGGTCACCAGTCTCCTCCTTGGTTCAGCTGGGGCCCTGGATTGAGGGCAGAGGCATGGGCACATATCTAGATGGAAAGAAGGCCATTGTGGGTCCCATGCAGGCTCTCTGGACCCCCGTGCAGCTATCCCTGAGCTGTCAGGTCTGGACAGCTGCCAGCAGTGCCCAGAGGAGGGCCATGGCATGGGACAATGAACCATGCAGCAGAGGGAATCTCTCACAGCACCTACAGGCACATGGCAGGCTGCTGGGGGTGTGTTGCAAGTAAGTGGTGCTGGCTCTGCTGGCCAGAAGCTGCCTGCAGCTGGGCCTGGGGGCTGACAGGCCTGGCCTGAGGTTGCCACAGCCTGCAGCACCCTACAGCATCTTGCTGGTCTCAATAGCACTGCCCTGGCAGCCATGCAGCAGTGCGGTGCCAACCAGTAGTGCTGGAGTGCTGGTAGGCAAGTACAGATAGCCCGCGGCCTGCCCAGGGAGACACAGAGGGCCTGAAGTGCCCTCAGGATCTCTGCTGAATGTGCCCGAGGGCTCAAAATGTCTGCAGGCTTATAAAGCCTGCAGGCAGCAGCTGCCATACAGGCAACCCAGGCCTGGGACAGAAGAGGCTCTGAGCCTGGAACCCCTGGACAGACCCAGGAGCAAATCTGCTCCCAGGTTGTGTCTATATGTGTGCTACTGCACAGTAATTAATCCCACTTAAATTTGCTACTTGTATTTGCAAGTAGCAAATTTAAGTGGAATTAAGGGTTTTTACTGCACAGTAAGCACACACGTGCAGATGCACATGCTTACTTCTTGTGTAGATAGAGAGGAAGATGTGTAGATGTGTAAGATGTAGATTCTTACATCTTGTGTAGATGTGTCCCCTGATGTGTAGCAAAAAGAAGGAAAAAAGATTCCTTCCTGGACCCATGTGGCAACCAGCAAAGCTCAGAAATATGGCAAATACCCAAGAACATAGATCATCCCCAACCAATGCTTATCCAACCTCTTCTTAAATATTTCTAATGATGGCAATTCCACAGCTTGCCAGGGCAGTCTAGTTCAATGTGTCACTGTGCTAACTGTGAAGAATTTTTTTCCTGTGATACCTGTGTGCCTTGATTTACTTGCTTGAATTGTTTTTGTTCTGTCTCTAGTCACATTGAGTTATCATAGACAGATCTGTTAGGGCAAACATAAAATGAAACAAAGGTCAGTGAAAAGACAGCTGTAGAAGAGGACAAAAGAAAGGAGTGCTTTAACAGGAAAGATGCTGTTTACAGGTTCCAACAAAAATTACATAGTGAATTATTAAGGCCTAAAAAAGCAGAAAGGCATTACACTTTATAGAGAGAAAGGATTCCCTGCACTCCATTTGGCAGAGGGCTGCTCATGGAGAACAGTCAGACCCAGCTGGAGTCTCTGTGGGATGGGTCTGAGGCAGCTGGACTTGCCAACATTTTGAAAGAAAATATAAGCTTCAAGTAAAGTCTAGGGCTCCAATCCTTTTGTGGCTTGCATACTTTTCTCTGCTTGCTGTGTGCATTCATGGGTGAATAAAAATTATATTTGTTTGGAAAGAGGTGTTTTGAATCATTTTAATTAACTGCTGGTTCCAGGCTCCTGTAGGTGCCAAATCAATCTGGATCTGTTCAATTAACATGTGGCAGCTCTAATCTCTCTACTTTTAGAATAGGATCATGGTGTTCAATCAGAAAGAGGTGAAGGTAGTAAAGCATTTCACCTGAGGGAAATTGTAGGTGGGTATAAGATATCACTTGTCCTGTGAGCAGTACATCAGAGTAGTTAAAAAGAAGGGGTTGTAACTTGGGTAGCTAATCTAATGTGTGGTGAGTTGTGGGGTTTCTCTCTCTTCTCTATCACTTGGAAAGGGTGCCAACGAGGGGTGAAATCGTGCTCAGGTGCAGCTCAGACCCACACCATGACAACGGCAGAAGCTGCTTGTGATGAATCAACGTTTCATCTGGGACTGATATGACCGGTACCTAGCCATCGGCTACTGTGCCTGCAAGTATCCAGCCTTGCCCCAAAAGCAGCCTTAAAGCCAGCAATACAGAGAACAGCGAACTGTCTACATTGCTCTTGTGATGAGATAGGAGACTGTTGTGATATCAGCACCTTGCTTTAACTTTGAGCCTTGCTCTTGCTCTTTCTCTGCTTCTGACCGATGGCTATTCCTGCCTCAGTTCCTGACTTTGATCCTTGCCTTTGACTAGTTTTGTGACACCTGACTTTATTCCCTGGTTATGATCTAAGGGGCTATGATTGACTGCCCATGTCCTGGTTACTGGCACAGCCATGAAAATGTATATGACTTGGGAAATGTGCTGTTTATTCTGACCACGATCTATTAGTTTATAAGTAACTCTTTCATCGTGTCGTGCTTTGTGATGCAGATTGTGTATATCTCTGTTCTAACACTTTCACGTTTGACTGTTTCTCTGCTTCCCTCCCACCTCCTTCCACTTATCCTGCAGCTGCCTGTGTTCCCTTCATACAGTCTTCCCTTCTTCCTCTGTCATATCCATTCTGCAGCGTGTTTGCCATTTCAACCAAACGCAGCATGGCTATAGTGCTATGGTTCCAAAAGGCCCAGGGATTTAGGCCCTCTGTAGTAGGCCTTGTCCATAAAACCTCTCTACGCTGTTTGTATCTCATGTTGTTGGCTTAAACAATATGCAGCAGGTGAAGAAAGAAATGGGGGAGGGGAGGTAAGAATGAAGGCTGGCACTTTTGCATTAGCCCACAGACACAGGTGGTTATCAGCACAGCATTGATTTTTCTCTCTCTCTCATAACCCTTATAATTACTCTCTGCTCTTAGTGTTCAACTCTAATTGCACTATTCTGTAAAGTATGTTAGGATGCTCTTTGTAGAACAGTCATTAAGCCAAATAAAGCCATATTCATTTATTTTAATATTGTTACCTTGAGCAGACCCCTGTACTTCCCTTTCCAGAGCAGGAAATGTTAGAAGTATGCAATTATGTTCCAGATAATGACTTACCTTTTTGAAAAAAGTCTCAAGATTACTGTGTTTATGCTTCCTTACACTCTCTTACAGTGCACTTTTAGCCCTGGGGAAGGGAAATGTCTCTGAAAAAGAGACATGATGAAACAAAGCCCAAAGTTGTTTTAACTCATTGGGCATGTCTACACGTGCAAAAAATCCAGAAACAGTTTACTCTAGAGTAATCTGCTCGAGAGTAAATACACCCGGGCACATGTCTACGTGGAGGAAGCTAGATAGGTACCTGGCTGGGGTCCTCTGACTTTGGTCCTCTCTCCTGCCTAGGCCAGGGGATCAGACACGATGATTCTTCACAGTCTCTTCTACAATCTATAAATCTATGTGCAGGGAGGAGGGAGAAGATATGCTGTTCCTAGCAGCAGATTGCTCCTGTTCCCTGCAGCCCTGAAACTGGCCCCTGAAGCAGCTAGTGGAAGCTCTAGGCTCCCCTTGGGCACTAGCACTGAGGACAGGAGGCAGCTGCTCCCCACAGAAGAACCCAACCCCTGCTCTGGGATTACAGGGCCCAGACTGGGAGATGTTTATCTCCCAGCCCAAGCCCCACAGTTGTGAGACCAAGGCTGGCAGATCCCTATTCCCTAGCATGAGCTCCACATTCTCTCCTGCTAGGAGATCTTTATTTCCAGGGTCTGAATTACACACAGACTCTTGCGGGGTGGGTCTGTGGTGGTGGCATTCAGAAGCTGGAAGGAGCCACCATCACCACCACCACCACATAGAAAGGCATAGGGTGGGCCAGGGGCTCTTGTCCCTTATGAGGGGGTTCTCATCTTTTATAAGTAGGTTTGAGGGGCTTGTACCTCTCATGGGGGGCTTAGTCCCCCCCAAACCCTCCCCCATATTTCAAACCCTGCTTATCTCCCAGCCCTGGCTGCACAATCATGGAGCAAGGGCTGGGAGTTTCATGCTCCTGAGGCACGGGGACACTGTCCCTACCCAGGCTCCAGTGGTGGAGCCCAACCTAGCAGGAGGCACCTCCCAGGGGCAGGGAGCGATCTCCTGCCCCTTGCTGTCCAGCTAATCAGGAGCACATTTGCTCCTGGTCAGACATTGCACATGCGGAACTGAGCTGTTACTAATCTCAAGTAAATTTGCTACTTGCATTTGCAGGTAGTGAATTTACTCGCAATTAGAGCCAATTACTGCATAGTATACATCTGCATGTATAGATGCTCTTAATTAGCTCTACTGCACATCAAAGTGTTTTGTGTAGACATGCCCACTGCAGCTGTGGGAGTTGATATCTAAATGCTGCAAGAAGCCCTCCTCTATGCCAGGCAGTGATAAAGGGGAAAAGAAGAGAGTATGTCATAGATGTCCCTCAAAAAAGGAATGCACTTGTGTAGGGGTCAGAGTCACAGATGACCAGTTGCAAAGCTCACTTGTTCTTCTGGCACCAAGCTATGGCAATCTAATGAAACCCAAATTCCTATTTCTAAAAATTCCTGCTTGTTCATATGAGGGTAGAATGGACCAGTTTCAGGCATGGCAGTGACGTGCTGCCTAATTGTTAACAAGGGCTCCTTTTGCTCCATGCTATTCCTCTTTCCTACAAAAAACTGTGTATCCTCCCCTCCAAACTCAGTTGATCTTTGTGCTCCTTACATCCAACACCTCTTCCTTCATTCTCCACTAACTACTTGATGGTCTTTTAGTCACCCCTCTAACTCCCTGCTCTGCATAACTTATTGTTTCTGACCACGGTCACTTTATAATGAGGAAGATTCCCCAACTGACTCTTGGAAATTAGAGGGACTCATCAAGTCGGCGGGAGAGTTGGAAAGCATTCCTCTTCCAGGAGCCAATTAAAACACATAAGCACTCGCTGATATTTTATCAGGGGATGGGGTAGTGGACCTTACCTAGTTACCAGTGTGTACTCTCACAATTCCCAGCCAGGAGATGGATTGTATATCTTCAATACCCTCCATCTCTAAATAAAACTCCAAAGTGGCTACATTTTGTAAAATGCATCCAATCATGATCTGATTCTTAATGCTCCATTTCAGATGCATTTTCAGATGCATCTCTGTCGCATAGATTTTAAAAAATATATTTGTATTGTCTGTCTGGAAAATGGGCTATTTCAATGACAGTGAAAGCCACTTAACTAATCCTTTGCCTCCAGAAACACAAAGCCTAACGGCATTTGCTCTCTCTCTAAAATGGCATAAAAGCTAAAGAATTCAGTGGAACTCCTTGGCCTGGGGTTTGCTTAGGAACAAGGGAAATGTTCTGAAATTGTCAAATTTAGTTTGTTACTGTAAAAACCTTTTGAACCTAAATAACACAAATATGTCAGGTTGCTCATAATGAAATAACTATAAAGGCAAAAGATGGTAGTAATATCCCACACTTGGTGCATGCTGCTATTTATTTAATAGCTCAGTGAAACAATTTTTCAACTTCTTATTCCTCACCCTAGCTGCAGCTTACCTTTGAGCAAAGGGTCAAAGAAGGGTTATTCACAGTGTAAATCTTTGATATGAAGCTTAAGAGGGACTTTAATGATGCTTTGTTCTGGGCCTGCTACATGGGTGCCCTTCAAGACAGGATTTTTCCCAGAGCTCAGTGTCTCTCTTCTTGAAAAGTACTGAGAAACTTCATCTCCTATATTCAGAGCAGATAGTGCTCAGGAACTTAGGATCAGGTTAATGATCACAATGCAGTATGATGGACAGCTTTAAAAGGAGTTACTTTCCACTGACAAGATACCCTGTTTGTGGATGCCACTATACAAACTCTAAGAACAGTATACAAGAGAATAGCTCCATTGTTTTAAATGGAACAGGGTGAATTCAGTAACAACTGCATTTTCAAACATTTCTGGAACAAATTCTAGTGAGATGAATTTTGTATTGTGTTTAAAAGAAATGATAAGATACCATTGCCTGGAAGATAATGCATAATCCATTTGAATCAGAAAAGTGTGGGGTGAGGTAGCAAAAAGAATATTGCTGTGAACAAATATAAAAGCCCTGGGAATTACAGACTCAGGAAGTTATAATTGTATGAAATTTTCAAGATACTTTTAGAGTCTTGACATGCAAAACTATGGCACAATTTAATTAAGGCCTCCATAGAGTAGTAAGAAAAATGGCAAGATCACCCATATATTTACTAGTGCACAGGCACAGATAATAAAATACTAGCAGTGAAATAATTTTTGCTATGTCTGTAATAATATTTCAGAGAGCAGATATTTCACAGCAGAAGCCAATTATAGCTTGTGGTGATAATGGACTTACTATCATATCATTTTTCAGTATTCAGACACTCAACTATGAATAGTAAAGGATCATTCAAAGTCTATGCTAACCACAAAAAGAGATATACAGTATTCCTGTTATGCAAAAAGCTATGATCATTTTCATAATACAACAGCACAATTTTACTCTGCACGCTGGATTATCGGGACTTCTTTAAACCTACTTTTTGGTTATGTTGATTACAACACAGACTCTTCTAAGGAATATGATAAATCAGAATTATCAATCACAATGTTTTGATAAAAGGCATGTAGTTGCTGTTTCTTAAGAATGTTGTGCATGTGGTTGAATGTAGCTATGTAAGTGGATTTTTGGCACATAAGCACAGTTTGCTGTTCTAGTACCTATGCAGTGTGCTTATGTAAGCATATGCATGTATACTAAGCATGTGCAATAGGCTACAGCAGTAGTTCTCAACATTGTTAGACTCAAGGCACTGCTCAGAAAATGCCAGCTCTTAGCTTTCACTCCTTTTCCAAATATAGTTAAATATGGATTCCTATTCTTATGGATTCCTAATTGATATCTCAAGGTTTATCTTATAAATTATGTGTAGGTGTTTGCACACAAAGCAGTGTCAATATTTTGTGGCATACTTAAAAGTGTCTCATGATGCCTCACAGTGCCACAGCACCCTGGTTGAGAGTGACTGAGCTGCACACTAGCTGGGCAGGTGCCTGGTTACATCCATACAGCCAGAATATGTGTATAAGTCGCAAACTTGTAGCCAGACAAAAACCCCTAACTAGTGGGGAAGTAGGAGGGCTTTCCAAGGTTTCAGTCCCAATAACTGAGTGGTTAGTGCAGGCAAGAGGGTATGTGGACTTAGGAAGAATAGAAAAAGCCAAGAGAGCATGGCTCAGTAAGATGGATGTTAGAGCTGTGCAAAGCTTCAGTCCCTAATTTGTTTTGGCAGAGATTCAGCCCGATTCGGTGGCCAAATCTCCAAATCCAGATTGAATCAGGAGACCCTTTAATCTCTCCAAATTGAATCGGAACCCTCCAAATTGATTCAGAGAGATTCGGAAAGATTCAGAGATGCAGACATAGACACAGCTTTAATTGTTTTTCTACATACCTCTTGGTACCAGGCGGCTCATGAATACTGCGATGCTGGGGTAGATGGAGTGTCCCACGGGAGCATGACGGGGTCTACAGTGCATTCAGCAGCAGACTCAGAAGTGGACCAGAAGCACTTCCGGTCCACTTCTGGGTCTGCCAGGGAGCACCCTCCCTCAGCTTGGCAACTGGTGCCTCCTGGGTCTGGGGGCCGGCACCTGGGATCCCCCTGCAGCCGATCGCCAAACCAGGAAGGTGCAGGGGACTCCTTATGAGCTCCTTGATGGAGGACCAGAAGTACTTCTGGTCCACTTCCAGGTTTGCTGCAGAGCAAATGGGGGGGCCCTTGTGCTCCTGTGGGATGCTCCATCCAACCCAGCATCACAGTGTTCACAAGGTGCACTGGTACCTCGAGGTATGTAGAAAAAATATTTAAAGCTGTGTCTATGTCTGAATTGCTGATTTTCCGAAACAGCATCAAATCTTCAGATTCGGATTTGGCCGAATCGAATCAGGGACAGTGATCTGAATCAACAGATCAAATCACTGTCCCGGATTTGGGCTGAATCCAAATCAAATAGGGTCCACTTCACACACCCCTAATGCCTGTTCCTCTGGAAGTAAACAGGCCCTGGGTTCTAGCATGGATCCCTGCTTTCAAAGAGTAATGTAATGAGGTATGAGTGATTAGGGCACAAGCCCTGGGTGCCCCTGTAGAGGGGGCATAAGAACAGCAGTCACTGCCCTGGCTGACACCGTCTTTACCACCACTGCTTCCCCCCAGCGCAGGCTCTGGCAATTATGCCTCTGTTTCCAAAGGGGCAGAAACCACTGTTCTTCATCTATTTTATCCAGTGACCATTCAGTGAAAAAAACAGTGGCTAATGAGAAGAAGTTTTTACATTTGGGTGAATACAGGATCACCTTGTAAGGCAAGGTAATTTAATCCAGCGCCCTGCTCAAGTCAGGAGCATCTCTGAATAAACCATCCTAGTCTAGTGTCTAGCCACCTGGCTCTTAAAAATGCCCAGAATGGAGATTCCACAACCTCTCTGGGTAGCCTGCTCCAATGGTTAGGGTCTCCCTACCCCCACCCCATTCAGAAAGTTCTTCCTTATCTCCATCCCAAATTTCCTCTGCTGCAGTTTGAATCAACCAGGTCTGATATTGCACAGTGAGTGTGGGGCCATGGTCCAATTTAGTGCTGCAGATCTAGAGTTGTGCCAGGCCCAATCTGGTACTGTGGGTCCAGGGCCACAACCCAGACCCAGTACAGTGCTACAGGTCTAGGGCTGTGGCCCAGGTGGACAGTCAGTGTCGAGCCTGCTCCAGTGAGACAGATTTGGGACAGTGTGCTGGTTCAGACCCCACATGCCAGGCCTAGGACTGTGTGCTGGCCCTGAGGCTACATGCTACATCTGACCTGGCACACCAGGTCCAGGGCTGCTCACCAGGTCTGGCCACAGACCAACCCTGCATGCCAGCTTAATCCAGCATGCAAGGCCATGTCATCTGTCCATGGGACTCCCCACAGGTCCAGAAATTTGGCAGCAGTGGAATGGTAGCAGCATTAATTGCCATGGCTCTCAGAGCTGTAACAATTAATACTGTGACTGGTTCTCATCTGCCAAATTTTCAGTTATGGGCAGCCATTTTTCTTGCATAAAATGTGCACCTCAATTTTCACCAGTTAGTTTTGGGGGGAAAGGTGTGGGCTATAGATGAGAAAAGATGGTATTTGCATGAAGTTGTATGAACAAGTTAAAAAGGAAAATAAGTATAAATGTTAATTTTGTTTCTATTTGAAGTTTGTTTTTATTTTTGAGAAAGAAACTAAATGAAAATATCTTGTTTTTGTTTTTTTTCAAGTTTTTATTAAAAATGGAAAAGCTTAGGAAAAAATCAGCTGTTCTCAGATGACAGTTCATTTTTTTTAAGTTTATGCACATTTTTTTTAGTTATAAAATTTTAACTAGCTCTAGTTAACCCTGTTTGAATTATCTGAAATAGAGTGCATGCCATACCAGAGTGGGTACCTGAATTTTATGAAGAGACAACAATTGGTTAGGAGTCTTAGGACTATGACTACTATGCATCATGGTACTGTAGTCAAATATTCAACAAAAGTTGATTGAACTTATAACATCCCTGACAGATTATTGAATTTGCTTGTTTGAGTTCAGCAGCAATTACCTTCACCTGATTATCTCTGTCCTCTACTTGCTGTTACAAGAGAGCAGCTGCATATTACAAATGACCAGGCCTCAGCTGGCCAAAGGGTTATACATTTTGCGTCCCTGATATAGTTCAATTAACTTGATAATGCTGAAACTGACTCATGGAATACTGAGACATTGGGTTGTAATTATCCAAAGACACTTTTTAAAAAGCATTGAAATGCTTTGGAAGGTTTTCCTAAAGCACTTAGAGCTTGAAGTCAATGAGAATGAGATGCTTTGGAAAAATCTGGCCAGGCATCTCTCTGTATCTTTAGGTTCCTAAATACCTTTAACAATAGGGTTCCCATGATTTCATAAGAGTTTCACAAGGTAAGCATTTCACCTAGTATGGGTACTGCAGCCAAAAAATTTAACATGATTATTTCTCAGACTAATAATGAACAGTTGGTCCACCTTCCAGATTGCTCCTGGAGGTGATAAACTATCCTGTGATGTGCTGCCAGTCGGAAGACAGATGTAGGGAAGTAATTTGTAACATTAGTATAACTCCAAATGCCAGCCATATGGAACTAATCCAACACCTATTTATGCTGAACTGAGCTGATATTTTTTGACCTCTACTACTAGGAACTGCTGTCCCGTTATACGTTATGAGCTCGTGCTTCCAAAGGATTTTTTTCCACTAAGTGGTAGAGTTACATCAATGAGAATAGGTGCACTTCTGTCAAAGCAAGACACAGGCAGAGCATGAGCTGTTAGCCACACATTGTGTTTGACAAGTAGGGATGTAGTAGCCTCAAAAATGTATCCACCAGGTGATTCTTTTCAAAGCCAAATTACTCTACTAAGAACAAGCCATGACTGCAGCCTCAAAAGTTCGCAACACAAAATTATGCCTGTGATTGTAATCATTTTCTACGAGTCTTATGAAAAAGGAAAGGTTCTTATGCAGCTTTTGGAAGATACAGAGATTCCACCCATGTTCCCCACAGTAGCACCCCATAGTTCAGCTTCTTCTGTATCCCCTGCTTAGCTCAGATAAGCTTTTAATTTTGCCCTTTAAATTTTTCATACAAAAAATCTGAAATAAAAATAAACCTCAGCTTCAGACACTATTCCCATATTCTGCAAGTCAGGCCATTATTCAAGTGACCATGAGCAGTTCTAAAGTGCTTTCACAGTTGGTATAAAGATTTTTTTGAAAGCAGACACAAGAGCACAAGTTGTTTCTTGGTTTCCTGGTTTAGAAGCTTATAAATTTAGAAAATAGTAGTTTGCATGCTTTCTTGAGTTGGCCTCTGACAAAAATCTGTTTGCACAGCAGATACAGTTATTAATATGTAAATTAAACCATGCACTGTCAAATAACTTGCTGAAAGAAGGCTGTGCGCATCTATAAGGACTGCACAGATTAAGAAATTGCCCCTTGTCTAATTTATTTAACAGCACAAAGTAAAAGTGAAGACTTAAATTCAGCAGAAATACTATTGCTAATTTACCAGAATCTCTCATTAAGCAGTTGTCTGTCATTCTAGCGCACAATGTGAACAAAAGAGGATATAATATCTAATCAAATATGCACTTCATGGAGTTTGTAATCTTCTAATCATATTAAGTATAATCAGATGTTCTTTTCTCATAGGAAAAATGGATGGCTTTATCTAGCTATTGCTAATTAATTAGGCTTTTATTGTTTGAAAATAAAGTAAACAATTTCCATATTACAGTCCTTTCTATCACAAGAAAGTAAATTCAGTACTCCATACTAGAATACATTGCCCAGCATGGGAAAGTTACTCAGTTTGCATCTCTGTATTTCACTGTATGATACAGCATAATTATCTTCACGGATCAGAACCCTACCTCATGGACCATATTTGACTCTTCATAATTATGGAATGATTTTTGTAACGATGCTGCATGCTTTGTTGCTTCAAGTGCAGCGCTCAAGAGTAGATTTGGTATACCAGGTACAAAGATCAGATCAGTTTCCCATAGCCCTCACTAAGGAGCTGGTTAGTCATTTCAAAGGCACGCGTCATGGTTTGTATTGCGGGAAATGGATTTCACTGAAAGCTGAAAGACTGAAGTAAAAGATACCCTCATACAATTGAAGAGAAAAAGCATGTAACTAAGGGCAGAATTTGATCTTAGCATTTTTTATACTAAATCTTCCTAATACTAGAGCCAATGAAAAAGAGGGCATCTATTCCATAGTAAATTCAATATCTCTACATTTGCTTCCAGTCCAAATCAAAAAGAGCTCAACTTTTCACAAATAATATTTTGGGAAAATGATTCCAAAAAGTAAAATGTGATGTTTTGACTTTTTTAACACAGTGAAAGATTGTGAAATTCCCAATTTGATTTTTTTTTCCCCTAGGAAAAATATCACCGAAGTCAGAGTTTTTCCCACAGAAAAAGTAGATTTTGATGACACCCCACTTTCCAGTGAGAAAAATACTATCTTTTTTTTAGAATCTTGTCCAAATTGGACCTAATGGATAAACTGAATAGCAATTTCTTCTTAGTGAGAAAAGAGTTTTTCCAATTTGAAGTTGAATTCTAAAGGCTTTGGGATTTCACTTTGTCACCTCTTCTGGTAGTTCGTACCATTGGCTACAGTGGCGATGCATGGGGGGGCATGGGGGTGCATGTTCACCCCATGAGAGCGCTGGTGCACTCCCTGACAGCCAGCACTCCCCACTTAGGCAACAGACACAGGGGGCAGGTGGGACCACCAGCCCCTGCGAGCGCCAGCCAGGGAGTGGGGGCACCAGGAGAAGCGCCACTGGCACCTCTGGGTACCCCGCTTGCACTTCCAGGTTGGCACAATTGGCCGCAGGGAGACGGACCCTTTCCTGGTCACTGACTGGCTGCCGTGGGGACACATGCCCCCCCGACTCAGGTGGCACCAGTTGCACATGATTGGCTATACATAGGCAGAAGATATTCAAGTATAGACTGCCACCAAAATGTATATGCTGATAGACACCAAGATTTGTTCCTGTTATTCCACCATTAGAATTGAGGAAACATAAAACATCACTGATACAAAATCAATCAGGGGCAATATACATATTGGCCATTGCATAAAAGACATGACATTCTACAAGTATAATTTCTCATTTATATTATGCAAAAATATTACCCATTTTGGTAAGCCAGGTAGTTTGTGGGTTCTTGTTGTTGTTTGCTTTTCCCCTGGGCTCTTTTGGCCAGAACCAAAGCATGTGAGAGGAATGTTCTTTGGCAATCGTTCTGTACTAGTCAGGCACCACATATGAGGTTCCTTTGTTTGGTTTGGGGCATTCTGGCTTCTACATTTATATTAGGCAGCCTTAACAGCATTCTGCACATCCTTCTTGTGTGGCTCAGTGCTTATCTTAGCTCAGCATTTCTTTGAGTTAATTAAAAGGCTAGTAATTTCCCCATACTGGACTCTAGAGGAATGGTGTCAAGACAGGTCTAACAATGGTTTTTGAAAGTATTAAGATGTTTTGTTCAGAGACAGAACGTTAATTAGGCTCCTCATTTTCTGTGCTAGTTAAAAATTGCATTATCCTTTTTGCTGAAATCTCTCTTGATCTGCCAATGAGGTTCTGCATCCTCAGCCTTGCAGATGCAAACCTTCATCTTGCTTATATTGCACCTGGGACAAGGGCTGTTCCTTTGTGCATCTAGATAACCCTTATTGACTTAAGGTACGATAGGGTTTTGAAAGCTGCTTAGGAGACTTTTGACATTCCCATGTTAATGCCTCCCTCTTATATAGGACCAGATGGGTCCAGAAGGGGTGTGGTATCATGGTTGCACTCTCCTTTGGCTGTGCTGCATGTGAGCTCCTGAAACAGGGTCTGGCCTCGCTGTGGCTTCAGAGCCCCAGGAATGAGCGCTACCACCACTGCTCATCCTACCCTTTCTCCTGTTGCTTAATTCAGTTGGGAGGGGAGGAAAGGGAAGGGTGAACAGCAGCAGGACTCCCCTCCTGGGCTCTAGAGCCATGCAGGGGCTCTGGTCACACCCCACCATAATCAGCTGGTGAGCTAATAGCTCTCTGCTGACAGAGGTCTGGCGAGCCTGTGCTGACCAGGCAGTGAGCTCAGAGCTCACAGCCAGAGCTGGTGCAAGGGTTATCCCCCACTTTCTCCATTCTTGGATCCACTATTGTTTAGGAGCTCCAAAAGTTTTATTTTTAGTGAAGTAGTGTGTTTTTAAGTATAAAATGCTTCTTTCTATTGCATTTCTGTGACTTTCAAATGAACTTTAAGCAAGCCCTATGAAGTGAAGAAAGGCAAAACTGTCTTGTCACCAATGTAAGAAAAACAATGGGATTACAGTACACTGGTGTGAATGAAGGAACAATCTGATCCAGTACCAAATCCTGACTACCAATGCTTAAGTATTGTTGCCTCTTTGGTCTGAGTATTTAGTTAATATTTTGGGTTTCCCTAGACTGATTATATGAGACAAGTATAATCTTTGACACCACCCTTTTGTTTATGTCCATTATAAATACATGTTGTGTTTCTGAGCACACAGAAGGAATGAATAGCATCTGGAGGTTTCTTTGCACACAGCTTCCAAACTTGCCTTTTCAGCTTGCTGTGTGCCCCACAATGCTCAGGGACATGCTTAGAACTGCTTCTTACTATGCATGGTGGGTTTCTGCCTCTGACAATAAATCTACACTGAATCTTCACTTCTGCCAGGGGTGCTTTTTTCCAGCTATTCCCCATCTACTTGTTTCTTCTGCTCATATACACCAAACCTAGAAATGCAGTAGTGAGGTCACTTCAGAAACCCTCCTTATGTCTCGAAACCTCAGTTCTGAGACCGCTGGGTTGGCCCTGCAGCAACCTCATCACCACACTGCTGGATCTGAAGGGTGTGAACAACCAAAAACCTAGGATTCACAGTCCTCTGGCCCATGCAACTTAGCTTCTGATTGACCTTCCTATGCAATCCTTTCTTTCCTGGACTTGTAATTGTGCCTTCCTTTAACCTGAACACACAGAAGTTTTATCAAGGTCTGCAATCATAGCAGTGATTCTCAACTAGGGTCCCATGACATCATGGGGTGTCTTGAGATCTTTTTAATGGTGCTGTAGGATGCCAGGCATGTTAGCTCTGTTAGATGTACAAGCATGAGTCATAAGATAAATAGGAAATTATAGTATTAAAAACACTCTGACCTTTTGTGCTCTTCCTGAGTTCTTCGCAACAAAAAACCTGCTCTAAAAATGGAGTTGACATTTTATGAGGGGTGCCTTGAGTCTAAGAAGGCAGAGAACCTCTACCCTATATTTTCAGGACCTGCTTAATGAACACCTGCCACAATAACAAGGGCTGCCATCTTCAGTACAAAATGTGAAACGAATCATTATAAAATAACATTTGGTGGAAGAAGTGATCAGCCACAAGTCAACATTTAACAAATTTGTCCATTAAGTATTATAGGCAATTATCCTTTAAGGGCCTGAATTCATCCTCACCCTCAGTGACAAACATCAAGTGCAATAGGAGGAAGTTTCTAGCTCTAATTGTTCTCCTCTTTTTTTTATTGTTACAGACAACAACCAATAGGTTTCTATTTACAAAATGTGTTATTTATATTTAAGACAACTCCTCTACCATATTTACCACTGCTTAAATTCTAAAATATATAAAAACCTGTATATTTTAATGAATAATTAAAATATTTTCCTTATCCCCTGAGATGACTGGATTTCTTCCAGCATTGACATCTTCTTGCACACATGGTTTTGCTGCTTTGTTGCAAATTATTGAATTGTTCATTTGTTTAAAGCCTCCAGATTTTAGTACCATATGCCCATTATGGTATCTGAAAAAAACTTTGCTAAGTTTCTCTTCTCCATCTACCATGTCATTTCAATTACTTCCAGAAAGACCATGAATCCTGTTCATTAAACATTTCCATGAGAGACCAAGTATTAATATGGATCCCATTACTAGATAAACACCAGTTCCAACCCAAAAGACTGGAAACCCAGGCTTCTTTCCTACTTCTGGATTCTTACAAATAGGGTTGAATTAGACACTGCTCCTGGGTCCAACTGGGTAAATACTCTGTGGGCATGTCTACATGTGTCTCTATGGCACCATTGTTACTGCACCGTCATTTAGCACTTCCAAAAGGAAGTTCTGTTCTCTGCAGTAACTGTCTGGACTGCATCGTGTGTACTGTGCACAGTTAGTTGTAGCCACTGCATCAGCATAGCAATGCACTATACTGAGGGAACACGACATTATGGTGATGTAGCTGCAATGTCGTAGTTTTTGCCCATGGATACTATGTTGCCATAGCATGTTGCTATAGCAATGTAGTGTCTACATGTGCATTTGATCCAGCCTTAGTTTATTCTAATGTAAACTACTCTGCAGTAAGCACTTTAGGGCAGGCATCTACACATGCAGGGATTAGGGAGAAGATTTTCTGCTCTTTAAATCAAGTTTCCTGCATCTCTGCCATGACCTGGGGGGAGCTCTAGGATCTGGCTGCAGCTGCTACCACCCAACACCCATCTTTAAAAGCCAGTCCTGCTTGCTGCTTTCTAGCTAGCCACTTCCCTGGCTAGAAGCAGCCTGTCCAGTCGACAGCTCTCTTCTTGTCCACTCTGACTACCTGCTCTATAGCTGCTCTAGCCTCTGCCCCGGCAGTAATGACCAGTGCCCTGGGCTCCTGCTGGCCTCCATGCTGGCCCTGTGGGCCCGCTGCACTGACCAACAGCTGGCCCATGGCCATCTTGCCTTGTCTGGCTCCTCCCCACACAGTGACCACCTGCCAGGCTGCCAACTACTGTCCCAGGGCTGCTACCACCATGCAGCTCCTACCAGCAAGGATGCCAACAAGGTGATTCTGGATGCCACCTCTGGAGCCATCATCACCCCCCTGGGCTTCCAGCCCTGCCACCTCTGGGCCTGCCAAGACAGCCAGGACTGATGGTGTCATGTCATCCAGCACACCTTGGATGGCAAGCAGTGGCTGGAGACCTTCCACATGACCTGGGCCAGCTTCTGGGACCTCCTGGAGCAGCTCCAGCCCCACTTGGAATGGCAGTACACTGGCTTGCAGCCACCCTTCCTCACTCAGATGGCCCTCACCCTGCTCAAGCTGGCCATGCCTGCTGGCCTATGGTATGTCAGCCACCTGTTTGGTGTGGGCAAGGCCAGCACCAGGAAGGCCGTCCTAAAGGTGTGCAGTGTCCTCCAGGACATGCTGGGGGATGCCATGTTCTGCGTGCTTGACCCCCTGGTGGTGGCGGGGTTCTGTGCCCTGGGATTCTCCCAGTGCATCAGGGCCCTGGACATAACCCACATCCTCATCACCTGCCCACCCCGCAGAGACCGCCTTTGCTACAGCCAGAGGGGCTTTCACTCCGTGGTGCTCCAGGCCACTGTGGAACATTGCAGGGCCTTCATGCAAGTGAGTGCCAGCTGGGTGGACAACACCCATGATGCCCACATCTTCCAAAACTGCACCCTGCCTGGACTGGTGGAGTTTGGGCACTTTGTGCTGAGAGTGCTGGACCTGCAGCTGGACACTGTGGTAGTCCCACCCTTCCTCATCGGGGACCCCACCTACCCACTTCTGCCTTGGCTCATGCAGGTTTACACTAGCCAAATGGACCCCTGCCAGGCCTACTTCAGCCTCTGCCTGGGCTGGACCCGCACCCTGGTGAAATGTGCCTTCAGCTGCCTCAGGAGCTTCTGCTCCATCACCACCCACCTCAGGTTCACCAAGGACAACCTCCCCTGAGTCATTGTCACAGCCTGTGTGCTGCATAACATCTGCAAGGCCCTGGGGGAGATCTTCCATGAGGCCTGGGAAAAGGAAGCACGGTGCACAGAGGATACTTAGCAGCAGGATCACCACCAGCAGTGGCAGTGGCAGTGGCAGTAGTAGCAGTGGGCCTACCCAGGAAAGCTTCACACCTGCTAGTGGGGACCAGGGCACTGGGTTCAGGGGGCCCTGGCCAACCACCTCCTTCAGTACTCGCCACTCTAGCTTGCCAGCACCGCTGGCCACAGACTCCCAATTGCACCTGCCCACCCCCAGTACCACACTCACTGCACACATGTCTCACAAGAACAAGTTATTTCCCTCACCTCAACCAGAGCCCCCTCCTCCTCAACAAACAGAGCCCCTCCACAACCCAACCCACCAACCAACAATAAAAAACCTTCTTCCCTATGAAAACTATGTACAGTGTCCTTTGTGGGCTGTCCTGGCATGGGGATCCGTGGGTGTGGGCACCTAGCAGGCAGTGTGGGGCAAGCAGCCAGCACCCTAGCCTCTGGCTGTTCCCCTGGAGGTGTGGACACCATGACAAGTGCAGTGGGCGAGAGGCTCACACGGGGGGCCATGGCAAGCAATGCTCCCCCACAACAGGTGGCTCCCCTTCTGACAGGTGGAATCTGCCCAGCAGTACCAACTAGTGGTTCTTGTGTTGCTGCAAGCAGCTCCAGCTCTGTACTCACGTGGAGCCAGGGAGAGCAGCGGGGCTGGGCCCAGGTGAGGGGGCTGGGTGGTGCCAGACCCAGGGGAGGGGCCAAGCCAGGGGCTCCTGGCTGGCAGAGGTGCCGCAGAGCCTCCTCCCAGGCCCAGGCATGTGGGGCAAGGGTCAGGGGCTAGGCAGCAGGCAGCACAAATGCAACTGCCAGAGCCAGAACAGTATCCAGTGTGGCAGGCCAGTAAGGGGCGCTCCCATTTTGAGCCGCCCACCGCCCTGTGCCCGACCACCTTCCAGGCTCCGAGTGCCTCCCTTGGGGTGCCTCACGTCCGGCCGACCCCTTCCCTGGAGCACACCCGCTAGCCTGGGGTTT
>JAGPOW010003642.1:23396221-23428490 GCA_030014935.1 Caiman crocodilus
CCTTGGTCACCTGAGCTGAGCGCGGGTCCAGGGCCGGGTCGCTTCCCTCCCCAGGTGACTACAGCATCCCCTCCCAGGCCTTTGTCATGCGGACAGGGACGAGATCCCTGCCCTGAGGGATTCACCAGCAGCCTCTCAGACTGGCACAGGGAGAGGTTTCTGGAGAGGGGCACCCGTGGTGGCATTTCTGCCACATCCAGTACCTAGTGGTCAGCATTCGTGGCCTGCACTACCCAGTTCAGGATGGCATTTTGCTTCCGCAGCACCTGGAGCTGCTCACACTCCAATGCCAGGAGCTCAGCACAGAACTCCAAATCAGCCTGGTCCTGTGCCTTCTTGCAGGCAAAATCCTCCACCTACCAGGCCCATGCGTCCTCCAGCTGGTCCCGTGATGTCACCACCAGCTAGGAGGAGGGTCCTGTCCTGGGTCCTCCTCTGGTGGAGCCTGTGTATCTGCAGAGCCCCAGCTGTGGGCAGCAGCAACCCTGAGGCCACGTTCTGACTGCCAGGGGTGGCCTCTCCCCCATGTGCAGCTGCAGGATCTGTACAGCCATAGGGCAGAAGCTGTTTTTTGAGAGTTTACAACATTTCTAAGATAAGTGCCAAAGTGCAGGGGGGGCTGGACCAGTGATCTTGTGAGGTCCTTTCCAGGCCCTAATATCTAATAACCCACCTGTGTTAGCACCCTCTTGGGCACACCTGCCCACCTGGTACAGGACTCTGAACTAGGACAGTACAGGGGGCAGGTCCAGGCTGCCCCTCACCCTCCACTGCTGCCTGGAAGGCTATTTGTGGCTGTCACATCCCTGCCCCCCTCCTTCAAGCCAAGAAGGACTTCACTGCTGGCATTGTCACATTCCTCAGTGTGTGAGAGGCCCATGGCTGCCTAGCTGTGGGGGCATGGGCTGCTCAGTAGTTTGGCACTGTTTCCTGCCTCCCTGCATGCTGTGGGGGGTGAACCTGGGGCCAGAGAAGTATGGGTGGGCTAGGCAGGGAGGGAGGATGGGGGTAGGGGTAGGGGTAGGGCCCGGGCCAGGGCCAGGGCCAGGGGTCGGAGCCAGAGTGGAGAAAGCCCTCCCCACATGTGGGCCTTACTATGTGGCTGGGGTTGATTTGACCAGTGGCTCTGCTTGGACCTGGCTGATGGCGATGGAAGGAAGGGGAGTGCCATTCAGGTGCCTGGCAGGAGGTTCCCCTGGGGAGGAGTGGGCACTGCTGGCAGCAGGTGGTGTCATGGCTTGGCTGCGCCTTGTGTCTGGGCCTGGGGCTGCAAAGCTGGTGAGCAAGGCACTGGCCAGGGCTCCCTAAGCTGCTGGTGGAGACTGCAGCTAGGGAGCTCAGCAGGATGAGGCACTCCACACCTGAGGCACCCTCCTCTGGTGACATGTCACCAGAGATGCCACACTGAGGCAGGAGCTCGGGCAGGCCACCCATCTTGCTGAAGACAACACGGCTGCAGCCTGGATCCCAGGGAGCCAGGATGGCCATCAGTTGCTGAATAAAGAGCATGGACTTATGGGCACAGCTGAACTGATGATTGTGGTCAGTCATGCCGACTCATCTTGCCCACAAGACTTTGACCTTTATGTAGCACTGCTGTGCCAGCCAGTTGTGCCTGCGCTCCTGCATGCAGTCTGATAGGGCCTCATAGATGTGAGTGCTGGAGTGCCCATTCCACTCGAATTGGCGCTACACTTGCCCCACAGCACCATGAAGTTGCCAGTCTCCTCCTTGATCCAGTTGGAGCCCCAGGTGGAGGGCATAGGTGTGGACACAGATGTGAGCATGGGCCTGGGTGAGGAGGATGCCATGGTAGGTCCTGTGCCAGCTGTCTGGACCCCCCACATGGCTGTCATTGGGTTGCCGGCTCTAGGCAGCTGCCTGCAGTGCCCAGTGCAGGGTCACGGCAAGTGACTGGGAGCTGCATGGCAGAAGCAATGCCCCACAACACCTGAAGGTGCAGGGCAGGTTGCTGGGGATGTGGTGCAAGCAGGTGGTGCTGGTCATGCTGGCCAGAAGCTGCCTGCAGCTGGGCCCAGGGGCTGACACGCCTGGCTGGAGGCTGCAGCGCTTGTAGCACCCTGTGGCACTCACTGTTTGGGCAGCTGTGCTGCAATGTGGTGCCAAACAGCAGCAGCACTAGAGTACAGGCAGGTAGGGACTTAAGTTCTCTGATACTTGGGAAGGAGTTTGCACACCTCTCCTTGGGCACAATTTCATCCTTTCCCTTGCTATTATTCAGCAGCCTGGCCACTGCTTACTCATCTGAGGTACGTCTTCAAAGATAGTGAAGTTCTTTAGAGTTCTCACTGTGAAAGGTGCTAATATCAGATCAACTTTTGGTGAAACAAAATGGAATCCAGCACTCATGCCTTTCAGGTCATCTCCAGGATTAATTAATTAATATCAGAACATTTCTTAGCTACATTTTTGTATTTTCTGCCCTTTAACCCAAGTAATTCCTGTACATGTGAATAGATGCCATGCTGCCATAGTTCCACAATGTAGTGCAGGAATATGGCCATGGTAGTTAATAGCTAATGACAAAGATTGGGAGGACCATTCCAGAAAGGTAGGATTCATAAACTAATTTAAAAAAGGCAAGGTCACCTCAAAGAAGTCATTAAGTAATTTTTGGCTTTTATGAGTCTTCTCTGGATCCTAAAGTATCCATACAGAAAACTAATAAAGGTATCTGTAGACTAAATGCACACTTAAAAATAACACACTTGAATGATTTTAATCTACCAACACTATGCAAGTATAGTTCTACAATTATCACATTGTCAACCTTCCAAATTAAAAGTCAGAGCTATTTTATTTCTGTATCATGTACCTGGCTTCCAGAAAAAAATTCTGTTCTTTATCTGAAATATATGTTGATTGTTCTTTGCACTGAAGTTTGCCATCTCTAAGCTGCATGGGCTGGAAAAGGCCATTTTGTTTCTGCTGTAGCACTTTTTTTTCTTCTTATAGCTGGTGATTCTGCTCTGAATGGAATAGACTCACCACTACTTGATGTGGTCATGTCCTTTAATAAAAGACAATGAAATTTAGTGCACAAAATACTCTGGGTCAGATCTTCACCTAAGGCAAATTGATGCAGTTTTAGCAACAGAGATTTCATGACTTTAAATCAAGATTGGAGGGGTTTTTTTCTAAAAGATGCTTGAGTTCAAACAGGAATTAACCTGGGGACATCTAGGATCTATGTTTTATACAGACAGTCAGATAAGGTTCTTAATCTTTTTAGACTCGGGGCACTCTTTGCTAGACTTGATGTACCCCTCAGAAAATGCCAGCTCTTAGCTTTGACTCATTTGTGAGAAGAAAAACTAGGACTCAGAAAGACCACAACTGGTCAGAATGTTTTTGATACTGGGGATTCTTGATGGAAATCTTTGGGTTTATCATTTAAATCATGTGTATGTGCTAATATTGCACAGCACTCTACCACACCCTTACAAAGATCTCCTAGCACACTGGTTGAGAATCACTGGATTAGATTATCACTCTTTTGTCTTTAGACTCTAGGAATAATTTACATCATCTGAAGATCATGTCTCTAGGTCGAATTTTAAAAGTTTGTTTTATACCATAGGGTAGAAAAACGCTGATATCACTAGTGACTTTATTCATCTTTCTAAGATTCTTTTCAGTGCTGGCTCCAAAGACCTACAAGGTGTGGTCCCATTCCCCCCACAGTATTCAACATTTCTGTGAAAATATTGAGAGTGTAAAAGACACGGTGAAATGAAAAACCAGCTATGTAAGGGTGACAAATCTCTTACATCAAAGGTAAACAGCTCCATCTGCAGTTTTTCCAGCATCTTGCGTAGGGTTGTAAGCTAAGGTTGAATCCTGAAATGATATTGATAGAGAATAGACAACCTGCTGGAAGAATATCCCTCCCCTACCGTCCCTTTGAGAGCATCTGTCCTCATATTAAACCAGTGCAAATCTTCTCACAGGAATGTACTGTGGTTAAACTGTCCTTTGAGAGACAAAAGTTTTTCTCCATTTCTCCTTGAGCAGTTTTCCAGATCCAGGGTGGAATTTCTAGTGAAAGACCCAAGCTAGAGGAGTGTGTGGGAACTATTTTACTTTGCAAAATTAAGTCACTATTTGATGCAAAGTATAGTTTGCTTCTTTGACTTAGCTTTCCTTCAATACGTTTTACAAACATGCACACACACATGCACACCCACATACAGCTCCTGCCAACAAACTAATCAGAGTTCTGCTTGGAAAAGATGTCTAGCACCCTTTTTGGGGAAAGGAGCTCTATGCTCAATGTCTGGGTGCACACTTGGGATGACCTTTTGTTTTCATTCCGTTTAAAAAACAAAACTAACCATCATTTTTCAAAGTAACACATTTGATAATGCAAGCAGAGTTGGGTTGCAGCTGTTCTGGGAGCCTGGGAACTGAGTCCTAAAAGTGTCCATGCTCTCAATTCTATGGCAGAAAGCTTGGAAGCCCTGAGAACCCCTAAGTTTTCCTTTTAAAGCCTGAATAATTTCTAGCCAGCTCCCTTTCCCATCTAAAGGATAATCTACAATACAGCCTGCCTGAAGGAGGGGGGTCCCCCCCAAGGCTTCTAGGCTCTTTGCCATACATGGTATTGCAGCAGAAAACTGTGAGAATGTCAGTTTTCTGTCTTTGCCATAGATCATTGTGCTTTGAGTCTTGGTCCCTGACTCAGTTATGGTTCACAAAAACTGCACATAACACTGTTGTGGTCTTCCAGGAACTCTCTTTTCTTGATTTACTCCTCTAAAGAATAGTGATATTTAACTCAGAGACAATTTGTTTTTTATCAGAGACAGTGGCCAGTATGGTATGCTAGGGAGAATATACAATTATGTATACTTGTAAACTTAGGGCCCAGGAACTTGTAGCAAGGCCAGAAATAAGGCCCAGGAGTCCTGAAACCTTGTCCCAAAGCACTAGCTGCTGAAATAACAGTCTTTCCCAATGTGGTTGGTAGTGATTTCTCATTCTTATGTATTTTCATATTTTTAAATACCAGCAGCTTTAACTCATGCAGTGTACCAGATGCTGTCTGAATATATAAAGTGCTTGAATTTCTCACATGAAAGTTACTTAAGTGGAGAAACTTCATAATTCAAAAAACAGCTGAACCAATATTGGTAAAACATGGGGCGCATCGGGGCTAGCCACCTGTATGCAACCTGATGTAGTTAATTATGCTTATTATTTGACAATGGGACAGATTTGCAAAGGTATCTAACGATGTGGACAGACCTACTGGGATTTCCAGAAGTGGCAAGATGCCAAACATAATTGATTTTAAAAAGCAGTTCATTGTCCATTAAGTGCTTTTGACAATCTGCATTCATAGGCGCATAAGGCTCATTGAAGGCCAGATATTCTTAGTGCTTATATATGACTTTCACTTGCAGATCTAAGGCGCTTAGTCTCACTACTGTACAAACAGATGAGCTTACATCCATTTCTCACAGTAGGTCAAAATCAGCACTTTAAATTCCTGCCTGCTGTTAATGCAGATTCCAGAGCCCTGCTACCATGTCATCAGAACAAATACTGGACTTCAGAACCTTCAGCGCTAGTTTTACTTTGCAAATTAATTGACTGTGGGCATGTCTACACAAGGCATTTACTATGGAGTTGCCTAATTAGCTCTGCAGTAAACATCTCGCTTCTACATGTGTGGCCCTCTTAGGCCTCAGGAAACTAATAAACTCCACAGCAGGTTAGTATTTGTAAATATAAGTACAGTCCTGTTGTGGAGTTTTTTTTGTATGCAGCAGTGCACACGTAGACACTGACCCAGCTGGCTGGGACACAAGGGTGCTTCATTGCAAGGACTGCCTGCCAGCTAGCCCTCATGCAGAACCTGGATTGGTGCTATGACTAAATTATAGTTCCTTTGGGTTCAGAGACAGGATTTTGAGCTGTGCTCTGGGCTTGAGGGAGGTAAAACACTAGAACAGGTTACCTAGTGAGGTTGTGAAATCTCTGTCCTTGGAAGTTTTTGAGACCTGGCTAGACAAAGCCTTGGCTGGGATGCTTTAGTTGGGGATGCTTTGAGCAGGGGCCTGAGTAGTGGGTTGGACTACATGACCTCCTGAGATTCTTTCTAACCCTCATTTTCTATGGTTCTGTGATCCCTCATCCTGTATTTCAACTGGTTCTTCCAGCCTACTACTTCTGAGTCTTCTCTCAACTGAGCCTTGCAGAGCTGGCTCTCATTCATGCTCTGCATTCAGGAAGACACTGAGAAGCACGCTTTAAATGGGATAAAATAGAGATTTATAGAGGACTTTCCATAACATTCTAAGAACAATTTCCTCACTAAGGTTCCCAGTGATACCATATGCTCATTGGGTCATAAGACGGCACCTTGAGAAGCCTGACATGAGAGCCTTTGAGTCTAAAAAGAAATCCGAAACTGCATGCTTGAGCCTCTGTGAAAGAAAATAATGAGGCAGTTCTGTCTACTCCTGCTTGTCTACAAATATGTCAGTGATATTTCATGATCAATGATATCAAAGACAGTTGCCAGTTTTGTGCCTTATAACGCTTCTGCATCACCCAGTGGTAAATAGACCAGATCATCAGTGCCATTACCAGTCTGAAGTCAAAGGAACAGGAGTCTGAAGAAACTAAAGTATCTGGATCTTCATGGCCATCTTGCAACAATCTTTACCATGATCTGACTAAAAGTAGATTAGTTACAGATATGTAGTAGATCTGATTTGGAGTATCAAGGAACAGGAGTCTTTATCTACGGCCATGTATATGCTCTAAATAGTGCTTAATACTCTGCCTCTCTTAAAAGATGTTTTGGCAAAGTATCCTGGAAAGTCCCAGAATACCTTTCTAATGGCAGGTAGCCATTAAGGAAGACAAGAAATACCTCATCTTTAATAGTAGGTCATTGCTAAGTAAATTAGTATGGAGAACTGCTGAAGATGTTCCATTAACTTTCATGGGGTTCCAGAAGGGTAAAGGAGTCATGTGCGTGAAATATAAGTGCCACCATACATATCTATCAAAATAAGAAGTGCACTTGTTAAGTTGTATGTAGTTAATCTAAAGTAACATAGCTGCACACTTTTGGTCAATGAATCAATGCTAAATTACTCAATGCAGACAGAACATGTCATTTAAATGCTGCTTTTGTTGGCAACTTTTAACTCAAAGTCAATAAATTAATCACAGCCCCTTACTTTTCTCCCTTTCACTAGAAATAGAAAAGGCCATTTGGCTCTGTTGCATCTCAAGTTTGTAGCTAAGTATTCCTGGAATCATGCTCAACAGCTCTGCCAGCTGGTCACCTAGGGAGAAGCTGGGTGCAGTGTTAGTGTTAGCTTTATGTCTGATCTTGGAGATGCCAATAGCAAACATAATAAAATGAATGTATTTGAAATGAACTCATGGGCATGTTTATAATAATAAATGTATCTCCCTAGGAAATTTTCTCAAACTAAATATTAGATATTAGAGAATAAGTGTCCCAACATGTCTTATGTTTTGCTTTGAATAGTCTCCTTTCTTAAGAGAAAAGGACCTGATAAATAATTCCTTGTATTTGAAAGCTTTTCTAATTTTTTCTCAACCAGGCAATTGGTCCAGTAAAAGATATCACCCACAAAATTTTTGCTGCCTTTCTTAGGTAAGCTTGTTCAGTTGTACGTATGTTCATTGAACAAAAAAAATAATATCTTGGTGTCTAACAAGGTGCTGTCGCTCATGACTTGATCTTTCCATCTTTAGAAACTCTCATACTTCAAAGGCTATGAAATATTTAAATGTATTCTATTCTTTTTAAGCATCTGTTCCTTAGTAGCATGTTCTCAGCTGCTGTGACGGATGTTAGGAAATTACACAGTGCCATCTAGCGGGTTTTTAATATATTGTCTGATCCCACGCTATTTTAGGGCTCACGGCTGACACCGGGTAGGTGCCTGGGAGAAATATACAGTAACACAGAGATAACTGGAGGTCACAGTCCAAGTCATTCCTCAACCCCTAACAAACACTGATAGGAACGGGCTCCCTGCAAAATAGGACTGTTGCTTTAATTAAAAACTTTATCTTGAGATTGGTGATAGCAGTATTTCTTTTATGTAATAGTCTAACTTGTAGAGCATGCACCCAATCCATGGGAGTCCTGTGTTTTATTCCCTCCTCTGGCTGTAGAGGTCTAACACATTTGCACATTTACTATAGTGCCCTAACCACTAGGCCATAGGTAGGTCCCTCTTCTACTGTACCAAAGACAGGCAGTAATTTCATAGCCTGCTGGTTAAGGCATTCATCTAAGTAGAAGGGAGTTCTGGTCTGTGCTCCCCAGTGCCTGTTTCATCCAGTCCCTGTTTAATATAAAAGGAGGGAGAACCCCCTACCAGCCTGCAGGTCTCTGGATAGGCACTGCCTTGGAGTGACACTGAAGAGTGCCTTTTGTTGTTGTCCTTTTACAGTGACTGAGGTAGGGTAAGGAGTTTGGTGTGTTTTTTGGGTGAAGGAAGTGACAGTTACAGCCTTTCTGCAGGAGATGGGGTGCAATCTTGGAGGGGAGGGGATCCCGCCTGGGGTTGAGGCAGATAGGGACTTACGGAAGAGGCAGGAAAAGGGCTTCTTGTATCTGGGTGTGAGTGGTGGTTGGGAGGCATGCTTGGGACTGATGGAAAGGTTAGCTTGCATGGTTGAGTGGCAGGGGGAGGGAGAGTAGGAGTTCTCACATTTTGGAATATTGTTTCTGGAATCCTTTCAGGAAGCTGTTTGGCTGGGGCTTTTCCAAGCTACTCTCAGCCTTTATGGCTGAACAGAATATAAATATAATAATAGTAACAATAGGAATAATACTGATATAAACAACAGAAACCATCCTTGGAGCAGGGACTAGAACTTCCATTGCCATTTCCTAGGGGAGTGCCCTAATCTCTAAGCCAGTGATTTGCAACTTTTTTGGGCTCGGGCACCACTCATTAGTTGCAAGACACCTCTCTGTAACTGTTGTGAATTGAGTGGCAGTTTCAAAAGCTAATTTATATATTAAGATATTTACCCCTTACATAATAGTGTGAGTGGGGGAAATATGCCAGGCCTAAGCCTGCACTCATCTGCTTATCTCAGGGGTGGGCAAATTGTGGCCTGGGGGCCAGCTGCGGTCCGCCAGACCATTCTATCTGGCCCACGGGGCCCCTAAAAATTTGAAAAAATTATATTTATCTGCCCTGGGCTGCCTGTCACGCGGCCCTCGATGGCTTGCCAAAACTCAGTAAGCAGCCCTCTGCCCAGAATAATTGCCCACCCCTGCCTTATCTTCTCACACTTGACTTTTCTCCTCACAGCTCACCACCACTGTTGTTGCACCTTGTGGCAATTTTTTACCTACTCTACAAATCTTGTGCCAATCCCCAACTTTTCTATCTTAACTGAGCTTCCAACATAGCACCATATCAAATGCATTGCCAGCATTCAGATGGGTGAGCTCTACCACATTTCCTCTACCTAGAAAAGGTCAAAGGTACGGTTTTGTCTGGCACAACCCACCTGTGTTAGTACCCATGCCGCCTTTTATCCTATTTTCCATTTACCTCTAGCTCTTACTACAGATTTTGGAGGAAAAAATAATTAAAGCCTTGCATACTGTTAAAGTCAGACTAGCAGATCCGTAGTTGCCTAGATCATGTATTTCCTGTCTTAAATATAGATATTAAAATTACTGCTCTTTAGGCAGAGGGTACCACTACTAACCTGACAGATTTATTAGAATCTGAGTGACAGTGCCAGGTGACAGTGCCAATTAGTTTGCCCCTGGGCATAGCCTGCCCACAGTGCTGTGTTAATGCAACTATGATACTTCAAGAGTTGGTGAGCTGTTATTAGTAAATGTCTCCTATAAAGCTGTTATCTTATTGTGCTATGGTTGATAATGAATCTGCTCTGAATGCAGTAGAAAGAGTAATGAATGACAGCCAGAACCATACCTTGGGTTTCTCCCACATTTCAAGAAGTTCTTTGAAATGGAAGACAAAGGTTTATGGATTTCACCCTCTGGGATAAGCTCTGGCAGATAAAAATCATGGTTTTGTAGTAAAACAAACAGGCAGGTCAAAAATTTAAATCATGACTCTAATTTGAATTATTTCTTTTAAATGTAGACTCATTTACATGCTGTTAGTGATTTAATTTTCATTGTATAGCTTCCAAACCTAAATAAATGTTCTGGATTTGTTTTATTAGTTTCCTAATTGTTAGTAAACTTTCAGATTTCCCTTGGACCCCTTTCACTAAGAAGTTTTACACTTAAAATCCCCTTCTGTTCTGAAAAGAACAAGTGTAGGACCACATTAACAACCTTATAACACAAAATTGACAAGCAAGTAGGCTTTTTATGTGCAGTCAATATAACTTGGTCTGTTAGGATTTCTATAAATTAAATCTGAAATGTTGAACCAGTCTGTGATCCTCAGCACATTTAGTAGCCTGAATCAAATGATTTGGGAGGACAAGTGTCACTAATATCCTTTTGGAAAGACTGATTTTAGGTATCTGTGAAATTATCAAAGCATAACTGTCTTTTGTTCAGGCTGCTTTCAAACAAAGATGACATACTCATGATGAAGTCATGCACCTAAAACAAGACACTGAAGATGCCTTCCAGATAAACAGTAAAGTTGGTGCAATTCTGATGGACCTGTCCGCTGCATACGACACAGTCCGATTCTAAAACTGTTGCAAACCGATAGGCTCTGTGCCAACCCTGCAATCCCAGAATCTGACACAAGCAGCAAGGGGCAGTTTCCACAGCAGCCTGCAGCTGCCCCCAAATCTCACGTCTGGCTCCCTCAGTCCAGTCCTGGCTGACAGAGCCAGTGAGATCTCCAGCTCCACTGTGCTTTCCTCTGTGTAGTACTGACCAAGTTAAACATGCACACTGGTCTCTTCTCCCCTTACTCCAGCTCAAGCTTCCTCTTTCTTTTTCCTTTACTCCTCAGCCCTGGGAATTTCTGGGAATTTTAGTCCAGGTTAACAGTCAACACTGCTGTTACCCACATTACATTCACATACATTACAGCTAATATTTGTTGTGCAGGCTACATTCGACACAAAATCAAGCAGCCAATCAACCAGCACAAGGGCCCTGGCTATTTATTTTTGTCAGTAGAGATTGGCATTAAGTGAGTCTAAGACCATCCAAAGCTTTGATGAGATACTATTATCTGCAGAACTGCATGGAGAGCTGTAACATAAAAATATCTAGCTGTTCACAGTTTATCTGCAAGAAGATCTACTTTTGGAAGAAAACATCTAAACCTGCAATTCCTGCAGACATGGTAGAACTGATCTCACCATGTTCCTATTGGACGGCTACTCATCTATGGATGACCAATGTTTGGCCCACTGCTATCCACAGATTAACTATGACATAAAGGAGCTAGGTCCTTGACGTATGGCAGCTGCTGTAGGATGCAGAGGCAGGCACATTGATAAAACTTGGCCTCGCTGATTTGCTTGCAATCTGCTTCAAAAATCCTGGATCAGGCTGCCTAGGATAGCAAGAGTGACAGCCACAATGCAAAAATTTGGTCTGTCCTCACCAGGAGGGTTCAAAATCAGAAAGTTAGAGGGATGACTGCTACAGCTATGCCCTTTCAGTGATGCAGCAGCATTGTCATTGCCTTGTGATTGAACACATAGAAGATTCATGTCATTGAAATGAAAAGCAAACTGGAAGCCTCTGAAATGCAGAGTTAGCTATAACATGCATCCTCATAGTTTTACTATTGTCACCTTGCCTTCCTCCTTCCTTTTTCCTGTGTTTTACACCCCACTGTTATTGCTATTTGAGTCTCAATCCTGCAAGTTAGTCTGCAGGCATGGATGCTTGGCTTTGGTGTACATGTCCACTGGTTGGGGCAGTTTGCAGTGTTGGTGCCTTCGACTGCAAGCTATCTAGGGCCAGGACTCTCTCAGTCTGTGTTCATACAGCATGAAACCTTCTGGGTATTTATTTCACTAAGAAAGTTACAAAAGAGTGGTTTCATTCCCTCTGTTTAGGAGTTTTAATATGCACTCCCCCAGGGTTCTCCACAGGATAGGAACAGTTTGAATTCAGACTATGGGGCTGAAGAAAAGTATAAGTAGTTCTCACAGGAATTCTGAATAATGCATCTTATTTGAAGAGGCATGCCCCAAGGAGTCCATGACCATGTAGTACAATGCAGGAAAATAGGAAAGAAATAGAACAGTAATACTTGCTTTATTAAACCATAGATTTTCTTCTCACTACAGACTTCAAATAAAACTGTTAAACTATTATGAAACTGGACAAATGACAAATAGCTATTGCAGTCCCAGAGCATTAAGCACCTGCTATATGTAGAATCACGAGCCTTCAAATGCAATGATTTCAAGGTTAACTGCAAAGGGATAAAGGATCTAACCCATGTGTGCAAGAAGGGAGCCCCCTAGTTCTAATATCATCTGAAAGTTGGTGTCAGTGTGCCATTAAGCCAAGAAGATGATCACTACCAGCAGTATGCCCATGAAGCTAAAGCACGTTTTGAAACTTGATTCCATGATTTGAAAGCCTGATTCTGACTTGAGATATATCTATAGGCCTACAGTCAGGTGAAAGACTCTCACTAGTGTCAGTGAACTACATATCTGGCTCTAAATTAGAGGTAACTCCACTGAAAACAATAGACTTGACTTGGTGTAAGTGTGAATCAGGACCTCAGTATTTGAATTTAGAAATTCAAAAAGATAGGGAAGAATGAACTCCCTGCAAACATTGTTTTGGCAATAAAGTTTAAAGGAAGGTTGTCAAGGACTGGACCAATCAGATGCATAATGTGATATTAATTACCCTTTTATCCAATTGGCCCAGTTAAAAAGGTATTTAATTTTCCCTGGACACAGTTTTATCCTAATGTTCTTAGCAATCCATTGTGGATGGTGTCCAAACTAAGCATTAGATTTGGAACTAGAAATTATTCACGCAACCTTCAAAATTCTGACCTCCCTGTCTCAGCTCTCCAAATCTAGTCACCTTCGATCACACAAACACCACCAACCAGCTAACCAACATGGTCTCCTCTTCTACCTTATAGAGAAATTGTCTTCCTCTGCACCCTGCAATGATTCATTTACCAAACCTCCTTCCCACTGCACATTCTTATATCAAACAGGCAGTCCCCCCCACTCTGTTTAAAGGAAAATAGTCAAGCTGTTCCATTTCTTTCCCTCTGCCTGCTCCAAGGCTCTCATTAGCCTCCTTTTCCTTGTCCCAGGTCTTTCAACTTGTTGGATTCTTGCAATTACAGAGTTTCAATATTGGATGTAAGTCTATTAAAAACAACCAAAAACAAATAGAACAAGTGAAAAATGCTTCTTAGAGTGAATTATGTCAGCGTTTCACAACTCATGAGTCACGACCCAAAAGCAAGAACATATCAAAGGGTTGCAAACAAACTTTAAAAATGTTTGGGGCTGGAGGGAGTGGGAGGAGGCGGGCACCACGTGCATATGTGTGTCCATGCACACATGGTAACCAGGCAGTGGTGGAGACCAGCTCCCACAGCTCCCTGCATGTAAGTTGGGCAAGAAGAAACATAGGTGATGTATGGTCAGGGGGGAGGGAGACATGCCGATTTCTATACCCATAGCGGACACAGGGCTATTGCCTGGCCAGACCAACACAAGCAGGAGCTGCCTCCCCAGCCCAGCAGGCAGGGCCTGGCATAGGATGGCAGAGCAGGATGTGGAGACTTTTTGCTGCCGCTAGTGCCAGGACCCTCCTGCCAGCCACCCAGCCAGCAGAACAAGGAGCAATGGGCGGAAGGGGCACTCTGGCCTCACCTCCTTCTGCCGCCAGCCCCTCACATGCTGAGCCACAACTCAACCCCACTACCTTGGCCCCGCCACTGCTACCAGTGCTTCCCAAATGCCGCAGCTCTGCCCCAAAAGAGAGGCAGGGTGAAGGCCAGCATGGGCGGTCTGAGGAGACTGGAGGCAACTCCTGCCTGGTCTGGCCAGACTACAGCCCCATGCCTGCTGTGGGCACAAAAATTGGGGGTGAGAGAAAGAGAGGGGGCATGTGCACAGCCACCCCCTATCCCACACACTGGGCAGTTAGGGCCTCGGGACTGGGGGGCAGTGGGTCAGAATTGAGGGGAACCAGCAGGGCTGGGAGGTGCAGGTCAGGTCCAAAAAGGTTGAAAACCACTGATTTAAGTCATGCAGAATTGCTGTCCAGAATGAAGCAAATGTTGCTCAATTCAGTAGACTTCTGTGGGGGGCCGAGAAACGCTGGTGGAATGGGGCCGCTGATGGAGTGTGGAATTAGAGAGCTAAACACACGGGTTGTTGGAAGCAGAAAAACTTTACTTACAGTCCGTAGGCTGTAGGCACGTTCCTTGAAGTTACAAAACTCAAAATAGGAACTCAGGCACACAGAAGCTCACGCTCACACAGGGTATGGGACATCAGATGAATCCGGCGGGGAGTCATTGTCGGCTGATCAGGCCTTGCATGTGGCTTGGAAACACACGCGGATGTTTCCTCATGCACGTCCCAGCTCTCCTTCTCCGCTTTGGGCGGGCATCGCCCAAGCCTCTTATTCAGTCAGCTAGCCAATTACCGACGGACATGTATGCATAATTTAACGTGAGGCAGTCACAAGCATGCACTCACTGGTGCTGCTGCAAGGTTTTGGCGGGCTCTGATCTTGCACCAAAACTTTTCCCGCGCTACAAGGGAAACCCACTGCTCCTGCGCTCATAATGTGCTCAACACAAGCTGTGCCGAGGCATCTCTTAACCATTATGCACAGACAACTTCTAGTATCAAGAATGTATTGCTCCTTGTGTTATAGCCTTCTTACATCACTTAAGACCTGCAGAGGCACTTAGCAGGACAGACCACTTGCCCAGCGGCATTCCTAGGGCAGTAGCAAACCAATAACTAACTCCAGAGCACCTCTGACAGTGCATGGCCACAAAAAAGGAAAGAACCCACTGTTGTAGGCACTGGGGTCAGGTTTTTAAAGTGTGTTTGAAAGACCTATATGCAGTGACCAACACAGTACTTAATCCAGGGGTGAGCAATTATTTGGGACCAGGGTCCACATAGGGAGATTTGATGAGTTGTTGCGGTGCCAGCGGAGGGGGGTGCTGACCGGACCCGCAACAACTCACTAAAACTTCCTATATGGGATGGGGCCACATGTGAGGAGTAGTGTTTGGGAGCAAGACAAGTGTGTGAGGCCAGGATCACAGGGCAGGGGTGGTCCCTGCCCTGTGAGGGGACCTGGGGTGCTGCCTGGGCACTAGGTCCTGGGAACCTAGCTGGAGGTGAGGGGAGGGAGGAGTGGGCAAGGGGCATGTGCAGCAGAGCTTCCCCAGGCACTGTGGTCTGCAGCTGAGCCCACAGCACTGTACGTGGGGCAAAACCCCACCAGGGGCAGCCCACCACGTTCCAGCCCACACCCATCAACCTGGCCCCACCAAAATGGACAACTTACTAGAGGGGCTGCTCCTGCTGCAGCTGCAGGCATCCAGGTGCTACTCCACTCCCCTTACCTCCAACCCCTGCTCCTCCTCCTGCTCCTGCTGTGCCAATCCAGGCCGAGAGGAAGCTTCAGTCAGGCAGCTCCTGCACCAGCACACAGGACTCCGGCACTAGCTCCCAATTGCTTTCCACCCACTCTGTCTGCCTAAATACAAATCAAGGTGGAATAGGAAAAGCAAGGGAGTCAGTCAAATCTGCCTTTTCATAACTGAAAGATCATAGATCTAGGTCTGAGACATCTGCAGGAGATGCTCAGGACTTTGCAGGGTAAGGCTTAGTATGAAGTCAACGCTCAGAAACATTTTCATGATCAACATTTGGAAATATAACATAGGCTAGAAGGCCCAGGTGTTTTCCACCAGAAGCCCATGGCTTGCTTTCTGCTATATTGTCATAGTCATTTTCAGTTTTGGCATGTGACAGCTACCCAGGAGAGAAGTGACAACAGCTCTCACCAACTCCGGACACAGATTGCAATTAGCTTTGATTAAATGAAGGTTACACTGCATCTGACTGATACAGAAAATTCCCATTCCATTTTAGGGAAGAGTCTTGCTAGGAAAAGTACTGGAGAGTAACTGTTCATCCTGTGGGACAGGACACAAGGCATGATTGATTATATCTTTTAGCTTGTGTTCCATGCGTGTTTGTCTGGATGATAGATACATAAGGCTTTGCTCTTTGGTAGGTGGTTGTATTGTGGGAAATTTATTCACGCAATGAAGTCTTGAGGAAACAGGCTATGTGAACCTGGTCAAAGACTGTTTGCCTTTAGGTTTCATCAAATGCTCAAATACAAGGAGAATCCCAACAATCTCAATCTCTGAATTGCTGCTTGTCTGGATCAAGTGCCATCTGTGGACTCTTATTTATCCAGATACCTTTTGGTACAATAGTAAGAAATCAATATCCTGTTAGCTTCCCAACATGATATCATTTTTGCTATATTTCAAGAGTCACACATTTTTAAGGCCCAAAGATGTCACTATATTACCAGTTCTGACATCCTCTACTAGAAGCTACTGAATTTTATTCAGTAACTCCTATACTGTGTTGCCATAAACTCAGGATCATTTAAACTTGGCAGACAAGACTATATATCCTTTCTATGATCAGGACTTTGCATGGTTAGATACACACAGCGATGACCCAAGCAGGGTGCGGGTCCCAGGGCAAATCAGGCCACGAGGGGTCCCACCCCCACTCCAATCCCATGGGCCTTGGACCTGAAGAAGCTGCTGCTGCCATTGGCCATGACAGCAGCAGCAGGTAGGGGTGTGGTAGCAAGAGGCTGGATGTGGAGCCACCGCTCCGCCCAGCTCCATGCCACCGCTGCTCCACCTGGCTCTGCAGGGCCCCCCAGAGTGTGGGGCCTGGGGTGGTCGCCCCAATTCGCCCCGCTCAGGGACAGCCCTGGGTACACAATTAAGCTACAGTTCCAGTTCCCTTAATAATTTCCCTTTCCAATAAGTGTTCCAGGTCCAGTTTGAATCATCAGCAGGGATCCGGGTTTTCTGTTTCCCACAGAAAAATGTGGATTTTCTCTTTTAAAGGAGAAAAACCTGGGAAACCAGATTTCCAACCTGCAAGGGACTGCTTGGGGCTAGGGGAGGAGGAGGAGGGCAATCAGAGGCAGGAGGCATCACATGCATGTATGGTTGCACACATGCACCTGGCCTGCAGTGCAGCCTGCAGTGTGATGGAGAGCAGCACCCTACAGGTAAGTCCATGAGGGAGGCATAGGCAACATGTAGGGAAGCAGGGGGGCTAAGGCAATACAGGGAGGGGGTATGTGCCCACCCAGATTTCTGCACCCAAGGGTTGCCCCATGTTGGAGATGGATTCCTGGCCTTAACTCCCTCCAGAGGATTTGCCCTTTGACTAGAGACATGAGGGCTCCAGAACATCTGAACTTTCCACCTCAATGGTATCAGTGACCTCCTTATACCTATGGTATATGCACAGGATGCATTATTCTTGGAGGGAGTGTTACCTGTTGGATCAAGTGGTGTGGTCAGAGTGTGAGTGATGAGTGTGGAGCAGATGGGGTGTGAGCATAGCATTGTGAGTGGTGTATGTTTTGAATGACAGTGATTGACAGAGTGTAGTGTAAAAGGTACCCAAGATACAGGTACAGAGAGTCTTCATGAGGCAATTTCATCATGACTTTGAGCTAGATCCTGTGTCTGAGTGAGAGAACATGATTTGTGTGGAGACACCTGTCTCTCAGGTACCCGTCTCTCAGGTACCTATACTGATGGGAGCATGTCATGGTTCTGGGGCTCTGGAACGGTGGATTATCACTACTGCCAAGTGAGTGGTCTGTGTATTTGGCTGCTAAGGAGATTTACCTGGAGAAAAGATGGTCCCAAGAGCCCATCTTCCCGCCCTACTATTAAAAACTGTGCCTTGTTTTTAATAATTAACTTGTGTGGCTTTAACTTCCAGTCATTGGTTCTAGATGCACCTCCCTCTGATAACTTAGAGAACCCCTAAGAAACTACTCTTTTCTCTCTGTGCAGATACTTGTACACCATAATCAATTAAATTTTGACTCTTGCACTGTGGAACGTTTCCTTCTTTCAAATCATTTTTGCGGCTCTTCTTTGCACCTTCTCCAAGTTTTCATATCCTTTGTACATTCGGACACCAAAAAAGAACCTGTAACAAGGTCCCACTCCAGCGGTGGTCATGATACCCCCTCAGCCATTGTCAGCTTGGTTCTTTTGGGCAATCTTCCTTTTCATTTTCCTGCCACACCTTGATGTATTTACCTTTTAGAAAAAGGGAGGCTCCCTCAGGGCTTCCCAAGCCCGATCTCAGACTTCTGAGCTCAAGTGTTTCCACTCTACAACTTAAGAGTTAATTACATGGACTCCATGCTCCCCATTCTCCACATCCATGCCTCACAAATGCCATAGGGCACTTGTATGCATGCTTGTGCTGCAGGCACATGCAGCTGTATAAGTGGCAAAATGCATGTCAGCACTGAGAATATGGTGGCAGCATATTCAAAAGGCACCACCACCATTTTCTGCACACTTACGCGCGTTTCACCACTTTGTAAGCAGCCATGCCTCACTCAACTGCCATTGAGGTCTAGTGCTGTGATCTGTTAAGCACCAGTTCTTGAGGCCTAACAGCTTGGCCTTCAGCTTGACTCATTCAGCAGGGTATGCCCTCTGTCTTGCCCACCATGTCTTGATCTTTTTAGTAAGAGGGGAAGGTCCTCAATGGTTTACGCCTGCCCTCACAAATGCCTTGTTGTTCCTTGTGGCTCCTCCTCCCCTTACACCCAGTTCTTACACCAACCAGATCTTATGGTCTAGCCAGGTTGTGTGCCATCGGATTACAGAATGGTGTAGTCCCCATGGTAGGTCGATTAGTCAGGCTCCTGCCTGGTAACCAATTTCAATAGGTTAGTGAACGTCTTCTTCTGCCCTTTCATGGCAGTCTAGGGATTTGGCATGTCAAACTGCCTATGTCTAGGTTCCTCCTTAAATGTCTGTTAGCCCATTAATCACTGGGCTATTTTGACTATACCCAGCAGGGCCAATCTGTCAGGCCCTTGCATTTCTTTCATGAGGTGTCGCTAACCCTCAACGCAATTATGGGGCCCTGGACCCCTTCTTGGAATGGACTCACAGTTCATTGCTCGTGCTGCTCCAGCAAAGCAAACAGTGTCTCTCAGCACCTCTGCATCATGTCATCTTTTCCTCCTTGGTTTGGTCCTGGTCCCTCTGTCCTGAGGCTCCTCCAAGCCTCCAGTCAGGCAAGCAGGCTTCACTTTGCTCCCTTCACCCCTGCCAGGGCACTCCTTGCCCAGGCCAACGGCTGTGCTCCTGGGCCTCTGTTCCATCTTCAGCCAGCATGGGGGTGCATCTTTATGACATCAGCCACTCTGTTCTGGCCAACCCAGATCCAGCATGAGCTGGTAAAGTGAGGCAGCTGTGGTGCCGGGAACTCTCCAGACTGCATCACCAGCATCTTCCCCAGTCTCATCTCCCAGAGAGAGCAGCTGTCCTAATGTTCCATGCTCGAGGACTTATAGGGGTGCTTCTAGGGGTCTCGTCACCCCTATATGAGTTGTCAGGGTACTCCCTACTACAACAGTCTTACTGATCAGTATTCAGAGGTAAATCATATCCCTAGTTCTTCTTATTGTTCCCATGTTTATACATGTCATAATAGTAATTTTGGCATAATATTTCAGTTGTAGTTTGTATTTGTCTACTGTGATCTTTAAAACCTTTGCAGTCACTGTTCACTACAAAACCACCCATTCTGTCAGTAGGGCTTACATTCTTTGTTCTTAGATATAGTTTACTTCGAATTTGATTGTATTCAAACATATCTTAATGGGTCTAGCCAAGAAATCCAGATCACGGTTCTGTCCTCTGTGTTATTTAGGGTTGTGCAAAACAGCACCATTCTGCTTCAACTTCCGTTTCAATGGAACAATGTTTCATTTTAAGTTTTATTTCAAAAGCACTGTTCCATTTTGTTTCGTTGAAACTGTTTCGCCATTTCAACACCATTTTGATGTCTTGCCCATAGGCAATAATGGGGGAATGAAACTGCCTATAACTTTGTCATTTTTTTCCTGATACAGATGAAGCTTGTCATCTGGCAGGCAGATTGGGGGACCACCCGCAATCCTGGGAGGGCTGCGGGGGGCTGTGCCAGATTCCTCCCAGGGGTGCGGGCCCATAAGCCTGGCTTCAAAACTCAAACCATTTCAAAACTTTTGAAACATTTCAAGTGCCTTGTTTCGTTTCAAAGCTGTTTCAAAGGCTTTTGTTTCATTTTGATTTTGCTGTTTTGAGCTCAAAATGCATCCAAATGGCTTTGAAATGAAACACCCGGTGAAATTTTGCACAGCCCTATTATTCAGCACTCCACCAGTGGTTGTGCCGTGGCCTAATTTTTATCAGCAGTGATTTTATATTTGCTTCTAGACCACTGATAAAAAGATCAATTGCCCATGTGCTTAGAAACAATTCCTATAGTATGCCACTAGAAACATTCCCATTTAATGATTCTGTGCGGACTACTTTTTGAGATCTGCTAGTTAGCCAAGTCTTAATCCAGTTCACATATGTTTGTTTAATGTACAGTGCTAGGTTTTTTTAAGTATTATGCTGTATTACATCAAGTGACTTAGTAAGTCTATAAAGTTTTACCTGTACTGTTATCAATCAAACCTATTGAATCATCAAAAATCAGGTTTGTCTGTCAAGACCTACTGATATCTTGCATAAAAATACCCTTTAATTCCTTGTTCCCTGAATCATTTTACCTTTTTGAATTTTGCCTGGAATTGATGTCAGACTAACCAGTCTATAATGACCCAAGTCATCCTGTCCGCCCTGTTTCAAAAATTGCCACAGCATCAGAGAAACCTGGATGCCACTCCCCTTACAGAACAATGGGAAGGACCCAGTAAGTTCTTTATTAAACTTCTGCTGACTCTGTACTAATTATGAACATGTATGCTTGTAATCCTGCCTGAAACACATCTACCCTCAAACAAGGGTGCTATGTTCCTTGAAAAGTTGTGCTGGCATCATGCCAGCTCCTGGTAGCTTTCACCTGCCTTACATAAAATGAAAAAACAGCAACCAACTTGATATTTTGTAAAGAAACATGTCCTGCAAAGATGATAGAACCAGGTATGCAAAATAGTTATTAACTTAGAGCAGTGGTTCTCAACCTGAAAAGGTTCTCAAACCACCACTCTGAATTAATAAATATTTCACTGGGGGCACATCTACACATGCAATTAATGCACAGCAGTAAACTCCAGCGCATATCATGCTGGAGTTTATTGTTCTTAGGTGCCTAGGACCTGAGCTGACCCCAGTGGGGGCCAGCCTGCCTAACCAGGGCTGCTCCCACCCAGCTCAATGTGCTGTGGAGAAGCTGGCTGGGGCAGGAAGGTGCTTCAGTGCACACTAGCTGGCAGGCAACCCCCACACTGAAGCACCCTCACGCCCCAGCCAGCCCTGTCAACCTCTATACCTGCGTTGCTGCTGAGTAAATAATTCCTGGTAAAATAGTACTTGTGTTTACAAGTATTAACCTATAGCAGAGTTAATTAGCTTACTCCATCCTACTAAATAACATTGCATGTATAGACATCTATTGTGGAGCTAAGTAGGTAAGTCCACAGTAAATGTCTCTTGTAGACGTGTCCTGGGACAATCACTGGGATCCCCAGGGAAACAGAAGTGGCCACATTTGTTTCCCATTGTGCAGTTTTGAGCCCAAACCTGCTAGGCTCCAGCTGGCTGCTGAGGCTGGTGCTAGGTGGGCAAAACGCGGCCTGGGGGCCGGATGTGGCCCACCAGGAGATTCTATCGGTTAGAAAATTAATATTTATCTGCCCCTGGTTGCCTGTCATGCGGCCCTCGGTGGCTTGCCAAACTCAGTAAGTGGCCCTCTGCCCAAAATAATTGCCCATCCCTGTGCTAGGTTGTCCCAGCACCTGGGAGGCAGGATGCAACAGGACTCATGGATTTCTGAGCACGATAAGCAGGGATCTTTCTTTCTCCAATTTAAAAAAATTTCCCATTTTTGGTTTAAAAAAAGTAACCCCATGTTCACATTTTTCCATGACAAACGAAACAGAATGTTTCTAGTGGCATACTAGATATAGCTAGATAGATTAGTGGGGTTTCAATTTAATTATGGAAAAATGTCAATGTGGGGTTACTTTTTTCAACCAAAAATTGGGGATTGTTTTAAATCAGAGAAAACCAGGATCCTTGAAAGGGGCTATATTTGTTCACGTTTCACACGCTTGCGGGGGCTGGCTGTATGAGGTGATGCTAGCGCTGGCTGTGCACGTGGGTGCTGGTGGCAGCTCTGCAAGCAGGCGCTGGCTCTGCGTGGGTGCAGGTGCTGACTGTGCACGTGGGTGCTGGCATTTGCTGTATGTGTGCGTGCAGGCGCTGGCTTTGCGGGGCTGCTAGCATGGGCTCTGTCGGGGGCTGTTGGTGCTGGTGCTGGCACTCGCTGTGGGGCGCAGGTTGCGTGAGCCCTGGCTATGTGTGGTCGGTAGCGGGATCACCGGACCCTACAGCACGCAAGAGACAGCGCGACGCTGTCGGCAGCAGCTTAACCCTACCCAGAGTAACGTCATCCGGCCCCGCCCTCTACTGGGCCCTGCGCTGACCCGGCCGCCTCCCATTGGCTGTGCAAATGAAGGAACCCCCGTGCCACCAATGAGCAGCGGCCACGGCAGAGAACTGGCCGCCGCGTGTGCTGGTAGCAGCAGCTGGGCCGGTACTCGGGCTACAGCCATCGCCACCGTCATGGGCGCGCTCGGCGCGGGCCGCCTGCTCCTCGGTAGGGCCCGGCGCGGGGGGCTCCGGCCGGGCTCCGGCGGGGACAGGGCGAGGTGGGGTCTCGTGCGCGGCTTCTCGGCCAGCAGGGAGCTGGTGACCCCGGCGCACAAAGCTGCTAGCCACGCCGGGCCTGGGGCCTGGTGCTTACAGCGCGCGGGCAGGGTCGGCCCGCCACGGGCAGCTGGGTCGAGTCGGGGCGCTCCTGAGAAGCGCGGTTACGTCGCCCTTTCCGTGCAATCGGCAGGAGGCAGCTTAGGGGTGTCGAGACGGGGTGGCGCAGGCGGACGGACGAAGCCGTTGGCGGGCGGGCGGGAAAGCCTGGGATCGCGGGCGCAGAGCAGGTGTCCTGCGAGCGTGGTGCAGTTACACAAAAAGCGGCCATCCGCTGAGATGGAGACTGAACTTTTTCCACAGGTGAATTGACCGATGTCGCGGCTTAGCGGTGTTGGGGTGATTATGTGCCACCTGGTCAAGCCCCTGAACGCGCCTGCATTTGTAAGGCTGTCATGGCCAGGTCCTTGTGATGGAGAGGCAGTTCACCCTGTTAGTCTGAAGGTGGAGATGCACCTCGCAGACTAGCTAAATCAAACATGTATAAGTTTTTATCCATTTGATGAAGTGAGCTCAAGGGCATGAAAACTGGTGGTTGTCTGATGTAGTTACTAGTTTATAACAGTTCTTCTCACCCTTCCTAAGACTCAAGGCACCCATTGGAAAATGCCAGCTTTCAGTCTTCATTCCTTACTTTTGCCTGCAGAAAAATGACAGCAGATTTTTTTTTCTGTTGCAGAGTACTCTGATAAACCACAATTTTGGATTTCTGTTTGAAATATCTGGGTTTATCTTGTAACTCTGGTTTGTAAACCTAACCATTGTGTCAGGTATCTAGGTTGTAGCTGTATTGGTCTAGAGGAAAAAGCTATCCAGGCTCGTGGTAGAGGTGATATCTTTTATTAGACCAACAATGTTTTTGCAGAAAAGAAACTTTTTTTTTTTTTTTTTGCAAAACTCTTGTTGGTCTAGTCAAAGATATCACCTCTACCATGAGCACAGATTGAGTGCCACACAATGATTAAAGCAGTGGTATCCTTGACAGGATCTCAAGGAACCCCAGGGTGTGTTGACACCTGGTTGAGACTCGCTGGTCTATAAGATGCATTTTTTTACCCTGCTTTATGGCTGTTACACACAGTAGCAAGGAGGTCAAAGACCCTGCCCATCTGTATCAAAGGGCCTTTCTTGGTCCAGGGCCTTTCATGGGGTAGGAGAGTATCGTGCTTGGATGGTTAAGTTCCCTTGTGCACAATATGCAGAATAGAATCAGGGCTTGCCTTTCTGGGAATCTTAAGTATTCTTTTTTTTTTTTTTTTTTTTTTTTTAAACTTGGTTGTAGAGCATATGAGCAGAACTGATACCATCACAGCTGGAAGTAACATTGACCTACTTGAACTCCTAAAATATTAAGAGAGACTGCTTAATCCTAGTGACCACTACCCTAAATTTCCTCCTCCTTGAAGCATGCCAAAGAACAGCATTGTGACAGTGAATCCTGGTGTGAAGATTTGTAATAGTAAAAAATGTGAACTCTGCATTTGGGGTACTTGCAAATATCAAAGGACTTGAGGCATGCATGTTCCCTAAACAACAGGAAAATCAGAAATGTGGTTTAAATGGCAAGATTAAAAACATGTTGAATTCAGATTGGGAATTTCTTTTGGCAAATGGAAATCTCAAATGAGAACAACAAAAATGAGTTGAAACCATAGAGGATACAATACAAGAGATCATTTAGGAAAGGGTGAAAGACAAATGCAGCTTGACTATTTTAAGAGAGGAAGTAAGTGCTGAGAATTGCTCTTGCTTCCTATATGAAAAAATACCTGTCACCTAGCTGCTGTAACATGCACTTCAGTTGGTTGTCAAATAGTGGTAACCCATCATTTCCAAATAGTAACATTATACTGGAGAGTCATTGCTTTTGGTAATGCAAAGCATGGTTTGAGCTGTTTGCTCGTAAACTGAATTTTGTCTTATATCAGCAGTGATGTTGGGGTGGGTATGTTGTTTTCCTGGCTGTCCATAACTGAAATCCAGTACACCAGGGAGACTGAGAGAGTCTCTTTCTATCAGAAAGTGTGTTATGGATAGTGGGAGGAAGGACAGAACCCAGATAATCCTTGCTCCACTTCAGTAAACCTTCCCTTATAGGTATCTGTGAAAACAAAATGTGCAGCTTTTTTCTACCTTTTATTAATACACATCCACTACTTTTCTTCTAGAATCAGTGCACTATTTCCAGGTGAGAAATAGGATTTCCCTATAGAGCTAAACTTTTAACAAGCGGTAGGATGTTTTGACTAAACAGTACCATGTATGGTTCTGAAAGAGGATCTTGCCTATCTGGGTATAATGTACAGCAACATGTATATCAGACTTTCTTGCAAGACTGTCCTTCTATTGGATGGGTATGACAGAACCTGCCAGTAAGGAATATTCTCTTTTGAATCTCTGTCAACTGGTATTTAGCTTTTTTGCCATACAGCAAAGTTTTCTATTTAATGCAGTTACATCTGTTCTTACGTCTCATTCATTCCTATTCTAAAGCAAACTTACAAAGGAGTTTGGAGATCTCCTGTGGTTTGCATTTTGCAAATATTTGAGTTTTCCTGGATTTGGGTACCTATAGGAAGCAATTTTATGGTTGAATGTTCTACTGAAGGCAATTTTCAATTGCAAGGAATAATGAATTATGCTGTTATGTCAGAGTTCTCCAAACATTGAGCATAAAAAATATTGTAAGATTGAATAAATTTCACAATGAACTTAACTTTCCTGAAAATACATCTAAACTCAGATAAATTAGAATCTCCACTTAAAAAGGTGAGAAATGAAAGAGTAGTTGAATAAATTCAAAGAATTCCACTTCTGATCCTAATCTGGCACAGGTATCTTAGGTGGGGGGGTATTAAGAACATAGAAACGCTTTTACCAGTTATACTGAGCTCAGCTCCTTGGAAAAAAAATTGCTTTTCCCTTGAACAGTTCTGATGTGCCTCCTGCCTTCTCAGTGTCTTAAACCTGCAACTTAGGGCAGCTGTTACTGTAGGTCACAGCGAGTCACTGCAGCCGTGCGAGTTGTGTAAGAGTGCTACGTGTGTGTGAAGGGAGGGTTCTGCTCTTTCGTGTGAATAAATGCACTCAAACCAATCGGAGTAGTTAAAAATTGAGACTATTTTTTAAGTCTAGAAAGGGATCCCTCTGAGGCAATGGGTATAGTGGACAGGGGTTTGGGAGAGTTGTGTTCTGATCAGCTTTCTTGGCAGAGAAGGAGTGACATGCCTGTCTGCAAAATGAAGTAATGATACTGACCTCTATAAAGTGTTTTAAGATGAACTGTTTCTGTGGTGAGTGCTTAAAAGTGCCTCGGCACAGCCAAATTCTTAGCACAATGCGAGTGTTCAGTTGCAAGGGATTCCCCTGTAAGGCAGGAAAAACCCCTTGGTGCAATGGTCAGTCCCACCAAAGCTTGCATCTGCACTCTTTGTGTGCATGCTTTTGATTGGCTTACATAAATTATTCCTATGTGGTGGCTGGCAGTTGGCTTGCTAGCCGTCTAAAAGGCTTGGGAGGTTTCCGCCCAAGTTGGAGAGAGCTCGGCATGCACATTGGAAACAATTTTCACGTGCATCTCAGAGTGGACTTGGAGGCCTGATCAACCACCAACGACTCCCCGTTGCCAAAATCCTGACGTGCCCTGCATGCTCAAACAACATCGGTGTGCCACCAGGTTTCTGTTTTCTACTCGTTTTCTGCAACTCTACGGAGCGTGCCTACACTGTACTCCAGTTGTAAGTAAAGTTCTTTTTGAATTCAACTGACAAGCTTTCTGTGCCTAATTCCACTCCATCGACGGCCCCATCCGGCCCCTCTTGGCCTGCACAAACTGATGAAAAGGTAGATAAATATTAGAGCTGGGTGGTATTCTGGCCTTGGCTGATCACATGTACACTGTGGGCCATAGATTGTTGTCATCACTAAAACAAATCTGCCAGAACAATGGCCAATCCTCATTTTGAAACATTCCAGCTGGAGAATTCCCCACTACCCCTCCTAGCTTGTACCAATGGTTAGTCACCTGGTGCACTACTCGGATTCAAATGTAATATATGGCTTTAATCTGGTTCCCTCCAGCTCCTATTATGCCTTTCTCTGATACATGAATCCCATATTTACTTGAATATAAGATGAGGGTGTTTTGTTTGTTTGTTTGTTTTTGTTTTTTTTTGCGGGGGGGGGTTGGGTTTTTACCCCAATCAGCATATGGAAAAAAGCTCAATCTTATGATCACATACAAGGAAACCCCACTAAATACTCTTGGCAGCAGTTTAATGAAAGGCAAAAACAGCATGTGCTCAGTAATAGAAACCCACTAGGAAGTCCAATGCAGTCCACACTGAGCGTGATTATAAAAAAACCTGGCCCATATTAGGTAAACATACTGATAGGTTAGTATAGTCCACCTGAATGAAATCTGTGGTAGTGCCCATTGTATATAGTCCCCTCAGTGTGAAGTCTTTTTCGAGTCATGGTGAACCACAACGTTAAATACATTCTGACTCCCTCTTTACTGCCATAGCTGAGTTGCACCTTTCTTTCCTATTTCCAATTATTCATGTTTCTTCACCAGCCTTAAATGTCTGGCAGACATTACCCAGAAACTCGCTGTTGCCCTCTCTCTTAGCCTGTTGTATATGGTTAGTGTGGCCCTGCCCCCTGTGAGGAAGAGCCAGACCAAGTTGCCCTGCGCCTCATCTGTATATAAATTTTATCAGTTATCACAAGTGCAGGCTGAAGCAGTGTGACAGGTCTTTGCCAACAGTACCTGTGCTAAAACTTGCAGTAATTACATCATTTTTGCCTGAACTTGTCTATGGTACGTTGGTATCGGTAGTAACTTGCTTGTATGCAAATTTTGCCTCTCACTTGTGCTCCGGAAGAGCAGGGTGTGACAGTAAAGAGTGGGGGAAAGAGATTGTCTGGGGGGGAGGGGGGAGAAGAGGGGAATGCCAAGAGCAAGAGAGCCTCTTGACTTCCCCCCCACCCAAAATATATATTTTCCCTCATATAGGAGGGGATGGGGGACAAATTCATGGCAAACCTCCATTAATTAGTTTATATACCTGGAAAATGATAAGTATATGAATTTTTCCACATATAGAATCTGATTATTGGGGGCTTGGCTTATATTCAAGTAAATGCAGTGTCTGGCGTCTCTGAATTGTGAAGATGTTTCTAAATAAACTTTTTTTCTAAATAATATGACTCAATCTTCTTTTTTTGATAAGCCAAAAAGAATGAGTTACTCAAGTCTTTCACTGTAAAGATTTTTTTCCACCCTTTGAATAATAAGGCTCCTGTTTGTTCCCTTCCTAACTTTTCAGGGAAATAAGATGCTGCCTTTCCATCACCTAACAGCTTGCAGAGTTGCCCAGGGCCTGTGGATTGTGCATTTTATTCCATAGGTGTGACCCAGAAGCTGGATTGTAGTCACTTTTCATCCTAACACTATAGTAGGTTCAAGAGCCCTTTAGGAGTAAGAATGGGAGAAGCTCCAGCCTTTCTTCCTCATGTTCTCCTTTGGCTTCAGTCCAGAACTGAATATAGCAACTCATGGTTCCAGATCAGTGTAGCTTAAAGCTGTTTGGCTAGCATGTTGCGGGAGAGCAGAAAGATCTTGCTCATGTACCCTTTAAGTCATGTTGTTGGATAAGAAACGTGGTCAGCTAATTCTGTAGTTACCCTGAGGAGGTCCTACATACTTCCAGAATGTGCACGCAAAGGCCTTGCCTGCTTGCGCTACTCTGTATGCACAGGTAGTTGCAGTGGCTCTTGTAAGTAAACCCAAATGCTTTTGAGGAAGTTTACAGGCCAGCACAAATTTGAGCCCCTTTGCTAGGATATGTTAGAAAGAACAGCATCTGTTATCCAAACTGCTGTATTCCTGGTCACATGAGTTTGGGTTTCTTTGTGTGCAGAGGGGAAGAAAAATGATGCATCATGCCTCAGCTTTCCTCCTGGCAGACTTAGGCTTCTTGCCATTTTCATTTTTGCTGCTTAAAAAAAAAAAAAAAATATATGAGGGAGTGACATGGCCATGAATTTAGGAACTCACTGATATTTCTAATGGGAGGATAACTTGTGTTTTGTTCTAGGAGCTGTGAGCTGTATGTTCTTCCTGGCAGTTAACAGTTTATATTCTTCCAGTGATGATGTGATAGAGCTAACACCGACAAATTTCAACAAGGAAGTCCTTCAGAGTGCCAGCTTGTGGCTGGTAGAGTTTTATGCACCGTGGTAAGTGTTACGGCTGTAGTGCTAAGCAAAATCCTAGTTGGCTTTTTTGTAAGAGGGGTGACTGAATTCTGTAATCAACCGGCTTTCTTTTCACTCTTGTATCATGGAGGAATGCCAAAGGTGACTCACTAGTTGATCCAAGATTTCCCTTCAGTTTCTGGCATACATCTCACTTGATGTTTTTGTGGCCTTGTGGCCAGCAACATTTCTCTAAATGTTGCTCTTTTCAGAGTTAGACTTTTGAGTCAAATATTGATTAGGTTTCTGAAAGCATAGGAATGTAATGTACCAAACATGGTTTGCGTGCGCATGCTTTCATAGGTACCTGAAAGAGAATGCTGTTTCACTGTTTGGTTTTGGTGCTAATCATTGCAAACCAACAGGGGCCACACATAAGCCTTAACTTTGGAAGGCTTCTGGGTAGACATGAAGCGAGGAGATGAAGTTGTGTTGACTTGGTGTTCCCCCTAGTAATGGGTAAAAACACAGGTCACTTGCAAAAAAGAAAATCAGTTTATTCTTGCATATTTGCCTCTTCCCAAGTTCAAACTGATTATATTTCTTAGATGTTCTGTGAAAGAGTTTATACTATCTTGGTTAAAAATTGTTTTTCCCAAAAGGTGTGGTCACTGTCAGAGACTCGCTCCTGAATGGAAGAAAGCGGCCACAGCATTAAAGGTAAGTCTTACATTTCCCCAGGCTTGTACTGAGGTGTGGGGATTGGTTTTCATCTGTTGTCATGGAAACAGACAGTAAATTTAAGGTTACATTTGCAAAAGTCTTACTTGCCTGGGTCAGGAAGTGGCCATTGACAGTAGGCCTGTGCAAGTCGGCAGCAAGCCAATCTGGCTTTGGATCCGGTCGCTTCAGATGGCAGTGATCTGATCCAGAGTTCTGGACCGGGTTTCTGCCTTGATCTAGCCTCAGAGATCCAGCCATAGGGTATAATGGGGGAATCAATAAAATATCTATAATTTGTTTTGTTTTGTTTTTTGTCTGCTCTGGATGAAACTTGCAGGGATGGTAGCCTCTGCTGAAAGCATGAAACCTGCCAAGTTTCAAGAAGATTGGTGCAGGGGTTTGGTGGGAACTGTACCCCAAATTTTTAAAGCCAAACTCGTGTCACGGCTGTGTGTTACACTGCGGGGTGGGGGGGTGAAAACTGCAGAGAAGGTGGCCCCTGGTGAGGCCACAAAGCCTGCCAAGTTTCAAGAAGATTGGTGCAGGGGTTTGGGAGGAACTGCACCTCAAGCTGCAGACAAGCAAAACTTGTGGCATGGTTGACCCTGTGTGTTTAAGGTGCTGTAGGGATGGTGGCCCCTACTGAGACCACGAAGGCTGCCAGCTGTCGAGGAGATTGGTGCAGGGGGTCTGGGGCCCTGTACCCCTGGGGCAGTTGATTGTCTGTATTGATTCTTTCCACTCTGTGGCCTGGTTTTGTAGGTGCTAATTGATGGCAATTAACTGGCTACATTAGCTAGGTCCTGTGTATTGAGTTGGTCCCTGAGTTAATCTTGACTTGCTAGGATATCTGGTTGTCGCACCAGATGACAAGGCTAACCTATTTAACAATTTCTTTGCCTCCATTTTCCTGAGCAGGGACCAGATCAGCCTGTCTGCCGGGACCCTCTCAGGCCTTGGGGGAGGCACACCCAGACCTAGGTCAGTGAGGATCTAGTCAGGGAACTTCTGGAGGGACTGGATGTATTTAAATCAGCTGGTCCTGACAGCCCTCACCCCGGAGTGCTGAAGGAATTAACAGAGGTCATTGCAGAACCCTTGGCATGGCTTTATGAGCACTCATGGTGCTCTGGTATGGTGCTAGAAGACTGGAAAAGGGCCAATGTGGTTCCCATTTTCAAAAAAGGGAGGAAGGAGGACCCAGGGAACTATAGGCCAGTTAGTCTTACCTTGATCCTGGGTAAGCTTTTTGAGAGAATTATCCTGGCACATGTCCATGAGGGGCCAACAGGGGAGGTTATGCTTAGGGGCAATCAACATGGGTTCATTAGAGGCAGGTCCTGTCAGACGAACTTGGTGGCCTTCTATGACCAGGTCACAAAATCCTTAGATGCAGGGGTAGAAGTGGACATAGTCTTTCTGGACTTCAGGAAGGCCTTTGACACTGTCTCTCAACCCATTCTCATTTAAAAAAAAAAAACAAACAAACAAACTAGGACTGTGGCGTCGACACTTACACAGTCAAATGGGTCACTAACTGGCTGGATGGCCGCACCCAGAGAGTGCTGGTGGATGGGTTTCATTTGACCTGGAGGGATGTGGGCAGTGGGGTCCCCCAGGGCTCGGTCATCAGACCCATGATGTTCAACGTTTTCTTCAGTGGACAAGGGGGGGGGAAAAAGCACCCTATTCAAATTTGCTGATGACACTAAGATGGGGGTGGGGGGGTTGTGGGCAGTCTAGAAGGGAGGAATAGGCTGCAATTGGACCTAGACAGGTTACAGGAGTGGGCTGATGAGAACAGGATAGGTTTCAACACTGACAAGTGCAAGGTGCTGCACCTGGGTTGGAAGAACCAGCAGAATACCTACAGGCTGGGGAACTCCCTTCTCATCAGTGCAGAGGCAGAAAAAAATGCACCTTGTCATGCATCCACAGATGCATCTCAAGCAGGTCCAAGGAGGTGATCTTCGCCCTCTATGCAACACTGATCAGGCTACAGTTGGAGTTCTGTGTCCAGTTCTGGGTGCCACACTTCAGGAGAGATGTGGACAACATGGAGAGGGTTCAGAGGAGGGCCACCCACATGATCAGGGGGCAGCAGGGCAGGCCCTACAAGGAGACACTAAGGGACCTAAACCTGTTTAGCCTCCACAAGAGAGAGCTGAGGGGGGATCTAGTGGCCTGTTAAAAACTAGTTGGGGCGGGGGGGGACTAGCAGGCATTGGGGGAGTCCCTGTTCCCCCAAGCACTACCAGGAGTGACTAGAAATAACGGTCACAAGCTGGCAGAGGGTAGATTCAGACTAGACATCA
>JAGPOW010003642.1:23428590-23448458 GCA_030014935.1 Caiman crocodilus
TCCCCCAAGCACTACCAGGAGTGACTAGAAATAACGGTCACAAGCTGGCAGAGGGTAGATTCAGACTAGACATCAGGAAGTGCTACTTCACTGTCAGGGCGGCTAGGATCTGGAACCAACTTCCAAGCAAAGTGCTGCTGGCTCCTACCCTGGGGGTCTTTAAGAGGAGGTTAGATGAACACCTCGCTGGGGCTGTTTGACCCTAGTACTTTTTCCTGCCATGGCAGGGGTCGGACTTGATGATCTGCTCAGGTCCCTTCCGACCCTACCAACTATGAAACTGATTGATTGGTAACAGAGTAGCTTAGAAGCCAGGCTTGCACTAGTGTCTCCCACGCCCCAACACAGAGACCGTCAGTCCCACAAGCACCCATGGAACAAGTTTTGCCTGTTAGCGGCTAAGGGTGTGGGGCCTCAGAACCCCCCTGCACCAATCTCCTCAACCAGCTGGCAGGCTTCGTGGCTGAAGCAGGGGCCACCATCCCTGCAGTTGTCACCCGTGGCATGAGTTCTGCTTGTCCACAGCTTGGGGGGCAGTTTGCTGCCCCCCCCCCCCCAAACCCCTGCACTGATTTTCTTGAAACTTGGCAGGCTTCATGCGCTCTGCAGAGTCTGCCACCCCTGAAAATGTCGTCCAAATGGGACAAAAAACAGCTAATTTATAGTTATTTTGTTGTTTCCCCATTATACCCTATGGCCGGATCTCTGACATGGCTCCGAAGCACTTAGGAAGCTCAGAACTACTTCAGGAAGCCTAATGAGGCCAGCACTTCAACCTGAACATGCTGCTTTGGACCCTGAAGCATTCAAAGCTTATCCAGATCCAAAGTTCTGTCTAAAGCCTCTCACAGCCCTAACTGACAGACAAAAAGAAAATTGGGAGTTGTTTTGTAGGTGTTTTTGCTTGTTTCCCATCAAGATAATCTGTCAAAGTGAAGGGCAAGCAAATGCATGTTGTTCCTGGGCTGTTGAATTTCCACGACTGCCTTTGCCTTGCTGAGCAACATGCCTTCCCCTCTTCTACCTTTCCCTCAGTCAGCCTGTGGATGGTTCTCAGAGCCAAAGACAGGTAAGAAGATACTATCTGGAAATAGCTCTGCCATTTTTAGTATTTGTTTACTTACAGAAGAAGTAGCAAAGCAGTGACCTCCTGGACTTCGATTTTTCTGTTTTAAGTTATACACTTTAACAAAGAAAGTTAAATGAAGAGTTTGCACTGACTCAGCAGCAGCTGCTGCTGTAAGTGTGAACAAGTGATTACACACAGACCATCAATTCAATATCTAGTAGTACTGCTATTTAGGGAATATGTCCTTATTGGTTTCTGCCCTTTCTGTCTGTTGGGATACCAGATCCTCCATGTATTTGACAATTTTTTTTACTTGTTCTTCCTGTCTGATCAGTATCTCTCAGATGCGTTACATTACAGTGGCTCTTTTTAATTGAAACAGGGTGTTGCGAAAGTAGGTGCAGTGGATGCAGATAAGCACCAGTCGCTAGGTGGTCAGTATGCTGTTAAAGGATTCCCAACTATCAAGATCTTTGGAGCCAACAAAAACAAAGCGGAAGATTACCAGGGTAAATCTTGTGTAGTGCCATATGTTGTGTGTTTTAAAGATGGTGGTTGGCATTGCTCACATCTACACTCAACCATTAGGTACTGTATACTTCCATCAACCTTAGGACTGATAACAGCCTTAGCACACAGCCTTTTAACTTGTTTCTGAGAGAGCCTTATGCCTCTAACCAGAAACTGTCAGTTTCAAGGGCTAAGTTTTTGCAGTATTTTAACAGTTTCTTTCTATGTGTACACTAAGGGTTAAGGGAAAGTGCGCAAAGGGTATTTGTAGGTCGTGTTGGTAGTGGCAACTGTAAATACAGTTGGTACCTTGCATGGGATTTCCTTGCATTTTGATATTTGAGGAAGCGCATTTGAAAAGCATTAATCTAAATTAGTGGAATCCCATCACCCAAAGCACTGTTAAGGTCTAGTCCTTTTCTCATTGAAGCATCTGGAGGAGAATGAGGCCCTATATCTCAGCTTATAAAACTAAATAAGCACCATATTTAACTCTCTCTTGTACTCTGGTTCTTTATTTTGCTGTGTTTGTAGGGGGTAGAACAAGTGAAGCTATCGTTGATGCTGCATTAAGTGCTACTCGATCTATGGTAAAGGAGCGTCTCAGTGGTAGAAGTGGTGGATACAGTTCTGGAAAGCAGGTATGTGTCAGGGTATGAATAACCCCTTTGTTTGTATCCTCCAAGATGGCTTTGCCAAGTGACCTTGGTGCACAGATGGTACAGTTTTGTATAATGTCTCTTGCAAGTCAGAGGCATCAGCTCTTAAGATGTGTATATTGCTAGAAGATACTGAGGAGAACTTCCTTTGTTCTTGCTAGTACAATACCTGCACCCTGTCTGAAAGAGCATGGGATCATGGGATGTGGGTCTTGATGCATAGACATGGGTGACTGGTGCCACCTGAAGCGGGGGGCACCCACACTCCCCAGCTGGCCTCACCTAGCACCCACACTCCCCAGCTGGTGCTTGCACAGGGGAGCACTGGCACTTCTACCTGCCCCCACTGCCCATCGCCTAAATGGAGAACGCGGCCTGTCAGGGGTGCATATGCACCCCTGTATATCCTCTACATATTGCCACTGCATAGAAGCCCGTTACTTTAGGCTGTTTAGCAATAGACACTTCCCTCCTTCCTCCAGCCATAAATCTGTCCCTCAAGATAAAATAAAGTGAACGTGGTTTGTAAAAGGGCCAGTTCATACAAGTGCCTGACACTCTTACCAGTAGCAATAAAAACTCTTCTTTTTCCAGAGTGTCTTATCACAGATTATCCTTCAGTCCAAAATGGCGATGGGCCTCTATGAGCTTGTAGGCTTCTAGGAACTTGTTTGAAAAATCTTGTTTTCTGTTGATAAAACATTAGTCTACTGATGTAGATCTGAAGCTGAACTAAAGTTAATGGACAGTATTTTTAATCTGCCTGGTTTTATAAGCCAGTAGCAGTTGTTTAAAAGTTAGGTGGCAATTGAATAGCTCCTGGTTCTACTCGGACATGCTTTCCACTTGAAGCATCCTATGTAATGTGGTATTAAGCTTGTTGGTATTGCTTCCAAGGAACATCCATAGTCTACCCTAGTTCTTTGCATGGCTGCCGACTTTACCAGCATGAGGGGCATGGCCGTACCACCAGCTGGCATCAGTACTGTCCCGCAGCAGGAATGCAGATTCCTGCAATGTTCACTCCACCATAGACTCGAGAATGCATGCATTACAGTCCCTTCATTGTAGAAATTCAAGGTGTGTGTGTGTGCACCTATACTGGGGCAACAGAGTACAGACTTGCAGCTGAGGCTGCAAGTCCCAACCACCAGCACCTGGTCTGCATGCTTCAGACTCGGAAATGAGGTGAGGCTGTCTTGGAGGTGCCTGCTGATGCTCTTGAGCACGCTGAAAACCCAGCATGGTGCCAGTAGTATCCACATCACCTCATTTCTGGCATTGACACACGTGAGGGTATGAGTGGGCACACTTTATTGTATCAGCAGCAAACTGAGCTCCCTGCTGAAGTAGTCCTCAAGTTTCTAGGATCTAATTCAGAAGATACACATGGGAGGGGTGACATGGCCATCAATCTTTGTTTTAATTTATCTGCTAAACGGAATTGTTTGATACTTCCATGTGGACAGTATTAAGAGCTAAGCTTGTTAGCCTTCTGTACTCCTGTTTTGACTTCTGTCCACAGACTTCAACTAGTAACATAAAATCCAGACAATGAAAGAGTTAACAAGCCAGAGTTTACCTAAGTCCTCCTTAGGTAAGGTCTCTGGGCACCTTAAGTACCTATAATATGAACAGGGTTATTAGGTTCAAGCTTTAAACTGCAAAATGTTAAGGCAAGGTAACCAGAGAAAAAGTAAAAATCCTCCAGAAGTCCAAGTGTGAATTTTCTTTCTTCCCCTCCCACTCCATCTCTTCCTCCTTGCCTCACACGTGCTCCTAAATCTTGTTGTCAAAAGTGATGGTCCAATTGACTCTTAAGGTATTGTGTGAGCCCTTCCTTTCTGTTGAAAGTCAATGGGACTTGGTTTCCTTTTGATAATGGACCATGTATTACTGAATACATTGGATACCCTGAAATCTTTGCTTTTAATCTAAGTTATTACTGCCAAGATTGATAAGAATTTTTCTACCTTGATAGTTCCTTTTGCAGTTTACCTGTGAGACCCTTGGGGAGGGGAGCGAACTGAAAGGTTTTTAACTCTAAGACCTTACTTCTAAGCTTTGAAGTGATGATAATCTTGTTAATTCTTGAAGACCTGAAAGGAGGTGTATCCTCCTGTTTCTTGGGTTCTGTCAGTATAGCCAGTTGCTTTTATCTGTTGGAGAAGAGGCTGTTTAAATGCATATGAACTGTTTTGGGGAGAGGCTGTGGTGGGGAAAAAGCAGTTGATTGACTTTCCTTTTAATCGGAGTGACCATAAGGAAATCCAAGACACCCCCTTCTTATCTCTGCTCCAGCTCTCCCAAGTCACTGATGCTAGTGCAAGCAGAAGTGGAGGTGAGATGGTACCCTAGGCAGTGGTGTCTGCTGGCATTGTGCCACTTCATCTCTCCGCCAGACTGTGCCCTGCATTTCTGGGATACTCATTTTAATTCATACCTACCAACTGGGACCAGCTTCCAAAGTCAAAGGCTGTCCCAGCTAAACCGGGATGTATGGTCACCCTACCTTTTAATTGAAGTTTTATATTTCTTGACCTACAGAGCAGCCGAGAAAGCGGTGACACGAATAAGAAGGATGTGGTTGAGTTGACTGATGACACCTTCGACAAGAACGTCTTAAATAGCGATGATGTCTGGCTGGTGGAATTTTATGCCCCTTGGTGTGGACACTGCAAAAAGTAAATGAAGCTGTTGGCAATTCACCTGCAATTGGCCTTTTGCCATGTATCTTGAAAAGGGACCTTGTGTCTGCTTTGCTATAAGTGGGTTTGTACTCTAGTTTTCCTGCCCCAAAGATGTATAAACCCCTCTGTTTAGGAAATTTTAAGTTTTATGTGCTCATTAGAGCACCATGTTAGCACAAGAATTTAGCATTCTTTGGACTTGCAAAGAATGAACTTGCTGCCAGTTGTAGTCAGTGACAAGATTCCCAGCAAAGAGGTCAGGCTCTCTAAGTGTCTTTTTGTTTTGCTTTTCATGTTAAGATGATCTATTTCTTAACATAGAACTCAGTTTCATCTGAGAGATTCCAGCTAACTGTCATGTCTTGCAGAATTGCTCCTCTATCAGGGGTGTTCACTGTAGTTTCACCTACTTGCTTTTAAAAGAACAGTTGCTTGTAACACTAAAAAACTGCCTTGTTTTCTAGTCTGGAGCCAGAATGGGCAGCTGCTGCCACAGAAGTGAAAGAACAAACTAAGGGCAAGGTGAAGCTAGCTGCTGTGGATGCCACAGTAAATCAGATGTTGACTGGTCGATATGGGGTGAGTCTGCAGTTTCCAGTTCCTTTCCCTCTGGTTACGGGATGTGGGATAAAGTGTGTTCCATTCTATACCAGAACAAATTTTATGGTGGCACCAATATTTTATTTTATTATGAAACACTAAAAATATATTAGAAATGATTTATAACAATTCCATAGAAAAAGCAGTAGCTAGTCTGATTTGCAGGGGGTGCAACATTGAGAAAAATAGAGAACATAGATGTGGATGTCTAGCAAGTATATCAAGGATCTTGACAGCTTACTGCCACAAGGCCTGGCATAATTTTGTACTTTTATAGCACTCTACAAAGTCTCATTCTAAATCAAATGCCACTTCCTTTGGACAGGCTCTCTTGTACCAGGGTCAGAGTGCAGCAGTTATTTCCAGAGTGCAGCTGTCTTCTTATCTAGCTGGAAAAATTCCAAAGATGTTAAGCTATACAGCATAGTGAGACTGCAGGCACAGAACTTGGTGCTCCACTAAACAGCTCCCTCCCTCAAGAAGACTGGTCTGCGTGGAAGAACTAAGCATTAAGTCTCATATTTAACTGTAAAATAATTTACAAAGGTGGAAAGGGAAATCCAAGTAGCATGCTGGTAAAGGGTTGAAATGCACTTGTAACTGCTAAGCAGTTACTGTAGGCCAGTCACTGTAGGCACAAAGTTAAGTTTTTATTTTATTAAATGTGCAGGGCAGAGGATGCCACAGTTCACCCTCTGTCCATAAGTGCCATAGATATTAATCTCTCCTGTGGAAGCATGACAGCAAGCAGTGTAGGGTGACACCATAGCAGCTAATTTGTTCAGACGAGCATAAGCTTTGCTCGACAGATACTGTGAATGGATGTGAAGAGAGCAGAGGTACTGAACAGAAAGAATAACGTGACTTAAATATAAACCCTAGGGAAAGAGAGAGGAAAGGATAGGAGCAGGGGGTACTGCTCAGATGTGCAGGTGGGTTGAAAAGATCAAAAGGGATAAATAAAGTAGTTAGCCCTTATGCCCTTCAATAAGTTATAAAAGCTAGTCCAGGTAATGGGTTGAGAATCTATAATAGTCTCTATTGAGATCATACATAACACAATCCAGTCTGGATGATTTCTTGTTCTTCAGTTTTATATTTAAGTCAGTTTGTAATGTTGATGGAATGTGCAGGGAGTTTGAAATGTTTTTCTGCAGACTTTTGTAGACTGATTGGGCACCAGTTTGACATCATTCTTTCACATGGAGATCACCCCATCTGTCCAGCATAGATGGTGGAGGGGCTCTGTAAGCAAGTGATCGAAAATGTGATGGTGATAGAGGATCAGGTGTGATAATTTTGTATTGTTTGGTCCATTGATGTGATTTGTGAAGCACAAAGGATTAAACTGGCTCTTCGAATGTTTACAATCATTTTTGAGGTGTGGGGGGGTGGTGGAATTTTCCTTCACTTTGTGCATTTCATTGGCTGTTTTCTAGTTCTGTGTAATGGTGTTTTTGTACTTATGTGCAGGTAGGGATATCCTGCAGTGCGGATAAGCAAACATAAGCGTGTGAACTCACCGTTTGCAGTCACTTATGCACAGGCTGGGCAGATATGGGGTACATACTTTCACCCACTGTGGATGTGTACTTTTTTGTCCAAGTCCTAAAAATATAGCAAGCTAGAAAACCACTACTAACAGATGCTCAATTCCAAAGGAGGCAGCCCCTCCCATATTGAGGAGGGACAACTTCCTGGTGCAAGTGCTGGAGCAGCCAACTGGGGCTGTGCTCTTCTGGACCTGCTGCTAACAAAATGGGGAAGAATTGGTGTGGAATGTAGTAGTAGATGGCAGCTCAGGCAGCAGTGACCATGAGGTGGTTGAGTTCAGGATCCATCCTTGAAAAGAAGGATGGAGAGCAGCAGAGTAAGGAACCTGGACTTCAGAAAAGCAGACTTTGACTTGCTTAGGGAATTCATGAACAGGATCCCTTGGGAGCCAGTCTGAGGAAGAGGAGTCCAGGAGAGCTGTCTGTACTTTAAAGAAGCCTTACTGAGACTGCAGGAACAAACCATCCTGATGTGCAGGAAGACTAGCGAGTATGACGGAAGACCATCTTGGCTTAGCAGGGACCTCTTCAGTAAACTAAATCGCAAAGGAAGCTTATCAGAAATGGAAACTCTGTCAAACAGATAGAGGGGAGTATAAACGTATTGCATGGCTATGCGGGGCTGAAGTCAGGAAGGTCAAAGTGCAATTGGAGTTGCAGCTAGCAAGGGATGTGAAGGGTAACAAGATGGGTTTCTATAAGTATCTTAGTAACAAGACGAAGGTTAGGGAAAGTGTAGGTCCTTTACTGAATGGGGGAGGCAACCTAGTGACGAGGATGCAAAGAAGAATAAAGTACTTGGTGCCTCTTTCACCTCTATCTTCACAGGCAAGTTCAGTTCCCAGACTACTGCAACTGGCAGCACAGTTTTGGGAGGAAGTGAACAGCCAACAGTGGCAAAAGAACAGGTTGGAGACTATTTAAAAAAGCAGGATATGTACAAGTCCATGGGGTCAGACAGGATGCACCTGAGTTGGCTGATGTGAGTGCAGAGCTGCTGGCCATCATCTTCGAAAACTCATGGCAATTGGAAGAGATCCCAGATGATTGAAAAAGTGCAAACTATAGTGCCCATATTTAAGAAAGGGAAAAGGAGGATCCAGGGAACTACAGACCATTCAGCCTCATCTCGGTCCCTGAAAAACATCATGGAGCAAATCCCTCAAGGAGGAGAAGGAGGTCATTAGAAACCGTGAGCCTAAATTCATAGACATTAGGGCTGGAAGGGACCTCGGAAGATCTTTAAGTCCAGCCCTCTGCCCCAGGGGCAGGAAGTCAGCAGGTGTCATAGGATCCCAGCAAGATAAACATCCAAATTTCTCTCGAAGGTGTTCAAAGTAGGTACTGGAACTACCTCCAGCGGCATTCTATTCCAGACCTTGGGGGCTCAGACAGTAAAGAAGTTCTTCCTTATGTCCAGCCTGAGGAGTTTGTGACCATTTGACCTTGTCATCCCCTGGGGTGCTCTAGTGAACAAATGTTCCCCCACATCCTGGTAAGTACCTCTTATAGGCAGCCATCAGATCACAACTTAGCCTCTGCTTTTCCAGGCTGAAGAGTCCCATAGGTCTCAGCCTCTCTTCATAATGTCTGTCTTTCCTGACCTCTGATCATGTGCATGGCTCTCCTTTGCACTCTCTCAAGCTTCTCCACATCCTTTTTGAATTGTGGAGCCCACAACTGGACACACTACTCCAGCTGCAACCTCATCAAGGCCGAGTACAACGGGATAATGACATCCTGGGATTTGCCTGAGAAGCAGCTATGAATGCAAGCCAGTGTTTTGCTCACTTTACTACCAGCAGCATCACATTAGCTCATGTTCATCTTGTGAGTCAAATATGACCCCTAAGTCCTTTTTGTCCATAGTGCTAGCCAACATAGCACTGCCAAGCCTATAAGCATGCTGTGAGTTTTTCTTCCCAATGTGCATTTTTCACTGTTAAACACTATCGGGTTCTCGTCTGCCCATTTCCTGAGCCCGTCAAGGTCAGCCTGGATCTCCCTCCCGTTCTCAGGCGTGGATGCTTTACTCTTTGCCAACAACACCAAACTTAACTTGGCCAGTCCGCTTCTGACTCCAACGTCCACATCATTAATGAAGATGTTGAACAATATGGGTCCAAGGACAGAGCCTTGAGGGACCCCACTGGTCGTAGCACACCACAATGATGGAAGTCAATCAACCACCATCCTCTGGGTCTGACCACAAAGCCAATTCCCCAACCATGACCAGATCATGGTGAAGCCTAGGCTGCAGTTTGCCAGTTTTGCTAAGAGGTGATCATGGGATAGTAGGTTAAAGGCTTTTTTTAAAGTCAAGATGTATGACACAAATCTCCTGTTCCTTGTCTAGGTGATAGGTCACCTGGTTGTAAAAGGAAATTAGGATTGGTAAGCAAGACCTACCTGCAACAAACACATGCTGGCTATCCCTCAGGATGTTGCCCTTGGCCAGTCTGTTAAGAATGGCCTCTTCAATTTAATCTCTTCTAAGACCCTTCCCTGGGATAGAGGTCAGGCTGATGGGCCTATAGTTTGCTGGATCCACTTTCCTCCCTTTCTTGAAGATGGACACCACATTGGCCTTCTTCCAATCTTTGGGCACTTCACCAGAGTGCCAGGAGTTCTTGAAGATCCATACCAGGGGGTGAGCTATGATGCTTACCAGCTTCTTGAATACCCTTGGTTGTAAACTGTCAGGGCCAGCTGACTTGAAGGTACCAAGCTTATTAAAGTGTTCCTTCACAAGGTCAGCATTGATGGAGGGTAAAGAATCTCCCTCACCTGGGCCTTCCCATCCCATAGGGCAGGGGCGTCCCTTGGGACTGGTGAAAGACTGATGCAAAGTACCCATTTAGCATGTTGGCTTTTTCCTGGGCATCAGTTGTCCCATCTGGTTTAGCAGGGGTCTAATGTTGCGCCTTGCTTTTCCTCCAGCTCCCCACATATCTAAAAAAGGAGTTCCATCGCTGCCTGGGCTTTCCTGGTTTCCTCCCTATAGGTCCGGACCAGCGTAGAATGTTCCTCTTTGGAGATGGATCCCATACTGCATCCTTTGTAGGCCTTTCTTTTTAGATGCAGGAGGTCTGCTAGTTCCCTACAGAGCCAAGGTGGCTGCTGTGCCCTTCTGCTGCCTTTTACTCTGCGATGGAATAGACTTAGCTTATGCATCCAGGATCACTCCCTAAAGGAGTAACCACTCATCCTGAACTCCCCTCCTCTTTGGGTTCATGGTCCCTTACGGCCTCAGTGACAAGCCTCTGGAGCTTGTCAAAGTCAGCTTTCCTAAAGGTGAGGTATTCACCAAGGGCAAGTCATGTTTTACCAACTTGATTGCCTTCTTTGAGATGACTAGTTCTGCATGTGGGGAGACAAGTGGATGTGGTATACCTTTGTTTTTTTGTTTTTTTAGCAAGACTTTTAATACGTTCTCGTAGGCAAGCTAAGGAAGTGTGGGTTGAATGAATGGACTGTAAGGTGGATAGAAAACTGGCTGGATCATTGGTGTCAGGGGGTAGTAATCAATTATTTTGTCTAATTGGCAGCTGGTATCAAGCGGAGTGCCCCGGGGCTGGTCCTGGGTCTAGTTTTGTTCAGTATCTTCATCAATGAGCTGGAAGATGGTATATAGCAGGGATTGTCAACTAGGGTTATGTGTACCTCTAGGGGTACTTGGGAAGGGGGTACATAGCAGGGGCAGGGCTGCCAGCAGTTTACACCACTTGAACTGCTGTGCACCATGCACCGCCGGTTCTTCTGGTTTTGCTGTGCTGCACAGGGAACACCTTTCTTTCCCCCCTTCTCAGCCAGCTGCTGTGGGTACACCTAACAAAAAAAGGTCAAACTCCTGGCACAGAGTGCAAACTCAGCAAGTTTGCAGATGATACCGAGCTGGGGGTAGTATTAGGTATGCTGGAGGGTAGGGCTAAGATTCGGAGAGACGTAAACAACCTGGAAGATTGGACCAAAAGAAATATCATGTGGCTTAACAAGGACAAGTCTGCACTGAGGATGGAAAAATCCTATGTACTGGTACAGGCTGGGTGGTGACTGAGTGGACAGCAGCTCTGCAGAAAAGGACGTGGGGGTTACAGCAGACAACCTGAATATGAGCCAGCAGTGTGCCCTTCTTGCCAAGAAAGCTAACAGTATACTGGACTGCATTAGTAGGTGTGTTGCCAGTAGGTCAAGGGAAGTGATTATTTCCCTCTATTCTGCACTGGTGAGACCACATCTGGAGTACTGTGTTTAGTTTTGGGCCCCCCACTACAGAAAGGATGTGGACAAATTGGACAGTCCAGCTGGAGGGCGGTGAAAATGGTAAGGGAGCTGGGGGACATGACTTCTGAGGAAAGGCTAAGGGAAGTGGGTTTTAGTCTAGAGAAACGAAGACTGAGAGGGGATTTTATAGCAGCGTTCAGCTACTGGAAGGGGAATGTTCTCAGTGCTGGCAGATGACGGAACAAGGGTCAATGGTCTCAAGTTGCAGCAAGGGAGGTTTAGGTTGGATATTTGGAAAAACTTTCTCACTAGGAGGGTGGTAAAACACTGGAACAGGTTACGTACAAGTTGTGGACTCTCTATCCTTGGAGGTTTTTAAGACCCATCCTTGGCTGGGATCATCTAGTTGGGGATGGTCCTGTTCTGAGCAGAGGGTTGAACTAGATGACCCCCTGAGGTCCCTCCCAATCCTAGTTTTCTGTGATTCTGTGTTGTAGCCCAATAATTCAATGATCATGGCAGTTGCCCAGGTTCTGTGCTCCTTTTGCTGAGAGGGTGTTTGAACCTGCATCTCTGACTGCCCAGCACAGTGCTCTAACTACCAGCACACCACAAATTAGGCATATCTAGTCCCTTTTCGGGCATTTATTTTGAAGCTGGACCCATGGGCAGCCAAGAGGGAGAGAAAGCTGAGGCCAGGACAAAAAGACGTTAGTATGTGCGTGGCTTAGGAAGGTAGATGCAGCTATAGAAGGAAGCAGGCTTTGGATTCTAGCCTGGTTCCTTGCTGCCACTGGGGCAGAAACTTCCCTACTGCACTGCTCTACAACCACTTTCTCCACTGACTGTTAAATACAGGGGGCAGTAGTTCAGTTTCATAGGAGGGGATGAAGTAGGGCCCAAGTCACCTGTAACTTGTGGCATGGTGTTCAGAGGGCTGAATTGAGAAGTTGGAGAGATGCAGGTTCAACACCCCTCCCCAACCTCTGGCAAGGAATACCTAAAACCCATGTGCCTGGGCAGGTGCCCAAACCATTCATGTGCTAGTGATAAAACACAGGAAGGTCTACCTTGCCCCTTCCTCTTACCACTTTTTCCAGGACCTCCAGTCAGTTTTATTTGCCTGTGTACATGTCTGGCCAGTGCATATCCAGACTGAGCTGACATGTCCATACTTATGCATCCACACCATAGAGGCAAGGCAAAAACCACCCAGGCCCACAGGTAAGAAACTGCCATTTTGATGCCCAAAGGGCAATAGAATTCCGTTCTTGGTCAGACTCGGAAGCTTTAACCAGGTGTAGTGTAGACATACCTTGTCTTGATACTAGACTGTGTCTCTTTGGCTTGATTACATTATGGGGAGTATGCTCCATTTTCAACCAAAAGTTTTGAACTGATGGCTTTTGAACTTCTCTGCAGATTCGTGGATTTCCTACAATTAAGATCTTTCAGAAAGGAGAAGACCCTGTTGATTATGATGGTGGAAGAACAAGAGCTGACATAGTTACTCGGGCCCTTGATCTATTTTCTGATAATGCCCCACCACCTGAGCTGCTAGAGGTAGGTATCTTTGACTCTACAACACTAACTTCTTTGCTTTTTCCCTTCTATCTGCCCTTTAAAGCTAGCAGTTGTTATTTTTACAGAAAATATTGACTGTAAATGACTAAAATAAGGCATGTAGAACCCTTCTGGGTCAGACATACCAAGGGGTCACAACTTCAACTAACAGAGCCTCATGTATTAAAGGATCTAAGTGAAGGTGTGTGGTCTACACCATAGGTGCAGGGAAAGCAGTGGCAGTACAAACTACCATGTCAGAACGTTTGAATCCTTATTCAGAAAGAAAGGGTGAAAAGGTAATTGAGACTGAACCGCCCTTAAATCCTTGGCCTCCCAACCAAGGCTACAATGTGATAGATTTAGAAAGTCATGTTTTGAAAGAGAACCATTTTTGTGCAGTGAGTAGGGAAACTATGCAGCAGCAGGGAACACTGGTGGCATGGTCAAAAGTGCACACAGTTGACAACTATATGAAAACGTGATGGCCAATAAATTATCATTGCACACAAGGGTTTATTTTTAAATTGATACTTTCTGAAGAACACTCAGATGCCTCTCATTAAAAACCCGGTGGAAACCATTCTTTCTGTTAACTCTTATTTTCACTTGATGTGCTAGATTTTAATCATTCACCTAAAAGCAAGAGCTTTTGGGCAACACAGAGCAAAACATTGCTGCCCCTGTTTTACTAAGACTTTTCCCTTGGCGTGTGATAAAACCGGCATACTGAAGGACTGGCTGGTTGACTTTCAGGATTAAACTAAAACATTTTGGATATGACAGGGAAATGATGCTACTAAACAAACTTAGCCATGAAGCTTTGCGGCAATGTATTACAAGTAGAGAATTTGGCATCATTAATAACTTATAAATATAATTACATGGGCAGAATTGGGAGGCATTTTGCCCTCTGAGTGTACCTTTTGTTACTTTTTACATGGCTCCAACAGAAGCACTGAAATCGCTGTTCCTTCAGTGCAGTAGAATTCTTAGTGCTGAGGTTCTCGTATCACCACTTCTTACAACATTGCAACACTACCCATTTAGGATATTTTAAATAGATTAATCAATAAGCTTCCAAGAGACACTTTCTCCATTTGGCAAGCAACTACATCTTACGCACTCTGTCCTCACATTTGGATATGGATTGTCTACAGGGCATTATGGTGTTTCAGAGGGGTAGCCCTTTAGCTGACTTTGGTTTGTTCCCTTAGAAGTAATGGTATCTTTTTATTTGGAGCAGTTTTTTTTTTTTCTAAGTATGATAAAGTTAGGGCCTAAGACTGCCATTGTGTACCTAGGTTATAAGATGCAATAACACCTATGTCCTTTATCTTTTACCCCAGGTCATTAATGCAGATATTTTGAAGAGTACCTGCGAAGCTCATCAGCTGTGTATCATTGCTGTCCTGCCTCATATTCTGGATACAGGTAGAATGAAATAAAGCATTAATCTTTCTTACTTAATAAATTCATAGAAGAGCTGTCTCTAACCTGGTCCAATTCTGTCTAACAGGAGCATCGGGTAGAAATTCCTATTTAGAAGTCATGTTAAAAATGGCAGAAAAATACAAAAAGAAAATGTGGGGGTAAGTGTTATCACTGACTTGACCATTCTTCTTGATTAATGAGGGTGCTGTGTTAACAAGGAGTTTGGGGAAGACCTTGTGTGCCCATTGTGGTTTTATTGTGGATGAAGGTATCCTCTATAGGATTCTGCTTTTGTTTTTCTTGCGTATCTCATATTTACTCAAATCTAATATGATAAATTTTAAGACAAGCAGCCAATAATTAGATTCTCTACACAGACCATTAATAAATGTTTGGTTTTTTTCATATATAGAATATAATTACTGAAAGGTTATTTTTAATTCATCCCCCTACCCCGCTCTTACTGTTGCAGGGGGGAAGCAGGTGGCCTAGGGAGGTCAAACAGCTTGCCCCCTGCTTGTGCCTGCCCCTATACCACCTGTGCAACCCCCCCGCCTCAGGCCTCCCCTTCCCCATCTCCCAGCCTCTGCTCCTCTTTCATCCCCCCAGCCTCTGCTTCCCTTCTCCCCTTACCTTTTTCACTCTGCATCAATGGGTTCTGTCTCTGGGGCATGGAGCAGGGCTCCAGCCCTGCCTCTGTAACAGCTTTGTAGGTTGCATACTGCTGCTACAGGCCAGCCTGGAGCTGGGCTCGGTGTCCTAGGCTGCAGCATGCGTGGAGCCTGCTGGTGGAGAGCGAGGGAAAGGGGCAGGTGGAAGGAGCAGAGGGCGGGATGCAGAGGCATTTGGGGGGGTAAGAGCATGCAGCAGCTATGGCTATGGCCCCAAATCTGGGTAGGGGCTAGAGTCCGAGCCACAACAGCTGCCTGCCCCCACCACCCTCATACTTGATTCTAAGAGGAGCCTTTTCCCTCAAGTTTAAATGGGAGGGGAGGGGGGTAGGGAACCTCTTTTCTAGAATTGACTAAATGCAGCATATAGGTACTACAGGTATGTGCCCATCTTTGCAAAGGATTTTTGCCAAAAACATGGTATAGCAAAATCACAGTGAATGAGTAACTGGATGTTTTGCAGCCGGTATGACTGGTTCAACTGTCTCTAAGGAGTCTAGAGAATCAGTGGCTTGCTTTCTTTTTCCGTGTTTTTTCTCTTTAAAAATGAAGTGCTTGGGTTTATGCTGCTAACTTTAAGATGTTTGTCTCTCCATACTGAACACTGGAGACAAACTCTAAGCCAGGGGTTGGCAACCTATAGCTTACAGGCTAGATCTGGTCTACAAAGGCATCGGCTCCAGCCTGGGGAAGTCTGAGACTATCCACCCTGGAGAGACATGGGAGGTAGTATCACAAAGAAGGAAGAGGGATCACCAGGTGGCTTGGTGCTCTGGGAAGCAGATTTGCAGCATGTAGCACAGGGGCTGATTCGCAAGCTCTAACCTGCAATGGCAAAATGCTGCCAACCCTTGATCTAAGCCGTAAAATGTCTGGCGGCTTTGGAGTTGTCTCTTGGAAGTTAGTCTTTGATGTTTTACTTCTGAAATAAGAATTAAAATTCTCATGGTCATGCTTTGACTTCCATGGAGTCTTTGGGCACTTTCTCTCTCTTTTTTTTTTTCTTAACTCCTCTAGAATGAAGGGTAGGACTGCTTTTATGGAGCATGGTACAGAAATATGATCTTCCTAAGAAGGTGGGAGGTGATGTCTTTAAATATGACCGAGCCAACCAACTCCTTTGCAGAAAATCAATCCTCTCAAGAGAAACTGAGTTAGCCAGTTGGGGAATTAAATTGACTGAAATATGTTTCTTCTGTTCTCTTCTTGGAAACTTCAGACTTAATCCAACCATTTATGTTGTTTGTTGCTGTAGAATAATGGGGCTGAAAGGAACTTTAAGCATCACTTAGTCTGGGGGTGACAAACTCGCTGAGTTGTGGGGCCCATCTACAGGCCAGGTGGGGCCCACAGACTGGCCCTATGCACTGCAGCCAGTGCAAAGAGCTGGTGAGGTACAGGCGCTACATACAGTGTGCACCAGACCAGCTTTGTGCACCACATTGCAGCATGTGAGACTAGGGCTGGCACATGCTGCATACAGTGCATGGTGGTCTGCCACAGGCAGTACCATGAGCCAGATGATGGGGCTCTGCCCAGGAGCCATATCTTCAATGCCTAGTTCAAACCCCAATGCATGTATGTGACTTGACCCATTTTAAACCTTGTTTGCATGATCTGGTTAGATTAATTCCAGAGCAACTGCAGGTTGCTGACTTAAATAGCAAGAGACCTGAGGTTCTTTGGTAGCGTGGACATGGTTGCTATACTGCTACGTTGCAGAATTCTTGCCTTGTACAGGGAATTCCACCTACTGTAGCTGACATCACTGTAGGACAAGGATATGTTTGTTAATGTCCTGTATTGCTTTTTTCTTAAAGGTGGCTGTGGACAGAAGCTGGAGCTCAGTCTGACCTGGAAAGCTCCTTAGGAATTGGAGGATTTGGGTACCCAGCAATGGCTGCAGTTAATGCTCGGAAGATGAAATTTGCCCTTCTGAAAGGATCTTTCAGTGAACAGGGAATTAATGAGTTTCTCAGGTACAAAGTCTTTTGTGTCAAGAGGAAAAATGATTGCATCTTTCAGTAACTATAGCAGTGAATGGGTTTTGTAACGTGTTCCATAATAGCGCCCAGGGTAAATTCCTATTCCGAGATCTGAACTCCTTAATGAACACTGTTTAGTTTGGGATTCTTCTTTGGGGGCTGAAGAGAGAGGAAGCTCTCAGAAAATATAAGTCCCTGTCTCTGCAAACTGCCTAGTGTAACTTTATTTGAAGCTCTGCCTGAAGAAGGCTTGCAGGATCATACTAGGCCCTTAAGGCTGCCTGTACACAAGTGCAGGGTGTGCTTTGACACACTAATTACAACATGTCAGAGCAGGCTTGATTAATCAAGTCTGCTGGAGCATGATAATTGTTCTCCAGGAACCACCCATATCTTGTGTATCAGCATCCCCATGCTTCAAAATGGCAGTAGGAGCACTTGAACTAAAGCGCTTGTTAGACAAGCTTTAGTTCAAGCACCCCACCACCATTTTAAAACACCGGAATGCCAATGCACAAGCTGCTGCAACAGTTTAATTAGAGCATCTGTCAGAGCTGCTCTAACTAAAGTGCCCTAAGTGTCCAAATACTTGAAAGTAGTTAAGGAGGCAGTAAGTAGTAACAGCAGGAGATCCAGCTGTCTCAGCTGTGTAGCAGATTGTGATTATACTAATGTTTCTTGTCCAATAAAAAGCCATTCTTTTACACTGGGTGAAGATGAGTCTGCATCATTTCTACTTTCCTTAGTTTTAGTAGTATATTGCAGACCTGCATAGGGTTTTCTGCCCTTGCCTTTGCCCAGTGTTTTTTGAATGAAACACAGTTTTAACTAATAGTTTAAAAAGCTGGTTTTGTGCCTCTAGAATCAAAGTGGGAGTATCAAAGCCTAGTAGAAAATAGCAATGCAGATCATAACCACAGATACAAGAAGTGTCTTCTGTTTCTTAAATTCTTTAGTGTAGAAAAAAGCTGTAAGGAGATCTCTATTGGCCTTGGTAGGCAGTGTTGTTGGAACAAACAATTTAATGTAGCTGATTCATTTTGGAAGTGTTTTGGCACCCAAATAAAATAAAATGGAAGGCTCTGAAACATCTGAAACCAAAACCATCCAAAATATATTGGAGTTTTGGAGCTGGGCTTGCAGGGAAACGGAAACTAACAGGAGTGAGGGGGAGGACTGCTCTGATATCGACATCATCTGTAGCTGGCCAGTGTCTACGATCTCTCCCTGAAGTCCCTTCCAATCCCAGTGCTCTGAGAGGGGATGGCAGCCTGCTGTTATTCCCCCACACGGATCCAGGGGCTGCACCCCCCGTGTGGGCTGTGGGGCTGTGCCAGACTGTTCCTGGTGGGCATGGGCCCTCAGATCTGCATGCAGGATTGGAGCATACTGCCGCTACCAGCTGAGGCTGGTGCCAGCACCCAAGTCTGCTCAGTGTACCCCATGCCAAGTGCCAGGAAGACTGGTGCTGCTGCTGACCCCAGCTGGCAGCCTGCTGCCATCTGCATGCTCCCACACTCACCGGCTGCAGCAGTGGTAATTAGGGCCTCAGAGGGCTCATGACAAAGGCCCCCCATGTAACACAGGACAGCAGGAATTGGGAGCCCCCCAGCCGTCTGGCATCCATGCAGCAGCTGTTGCATCACATAAGTGCAGTGTGGCTTGGCAAGGCGCAGCACACTGTCCTAGAGTTGGGATGGCTCCAGCAATCACATGGAGCCTGGCAGCACTCGGGCCCAGCTCCCAGGTGGCACATGGTGCCCAAGCCATGCTGCACATGTGCCATGGGGCACCTACCACACGGGTGCCAGGCTGGTTGCCCCTGTGCTGCATGGAGGGGTTCTGTCAGGTTGCCCAAAAGCCCCAGTCGCCGCTGCTTCAGCCAGTGAGTGTGTGGGCTTTAAAAAACAAAACATGCGGACAGTGTGCAGGGCATGTAGATTACAGCAGGTTCCTTTGCCAACTGGGGCCAGCAGCAGCATCAGTCTTCTCAGCACAGGGTGCAGCAAGTAGACTTGGGTGCTGGCACTGGCCCCAGCTGGCAGTAGCAGCATGCTGTCATCCCGCATGCAGATCCAGAGGCCCCCAGATCTGTGTGTGGGATGACAGCATGCTGCCGCTGCCAGCAAGTGATATGAGTTTTTGCTTTGAACAGTTTGAGGTGCAGCTTCACAAAACCCCTGCCCCAACTTCTTGCAACTTGGCAGGCTTCATGCCCTCAGAAAGGGCATCCCTGCATTTTTAATCCAAATCGGGCAAGAAATGACAAAGCATTTTAGTGATTATAGCCTCTGGCCAAAACAGCATTGAAACTCTGCAACAGATTTGGCCAGATCAAAATAGGACAGTGATCTGAAACAAATCACTGTACCTCCAAAATGCAGAATCTGAAACCAAAACAAGACTGCTGTTTCGCACAGCCCTAATAAACAGCCTATAGCAGCAGTCACCTGAAGGGTTTAGGTAACTAAAGGTGGGAGTGCCAATCTTTAAAGAGCAGGACTTTCTGAAGTTGTCTCGCTTTGCACTTTAGCTCTGCTATCTTGTGTAAAGGAAACAGTAGAGGCAATCTTTTATCATGCAAGCCAAGCATGGTGTTTCAGGTAATCTAATAAGAAACCTCCACAAAGTTGAATTAAAATAGAGGAGGAGCAAAAAAAAAGCTGGACTCTAATCAAGCTTTTGTGAATTGTACAAAATGCAAGGTGTGTCCACAAACTGGATTAACAAGCAGAAGCTGTTCACCTTCTGATTAAAGGATTAGATATCTGACCTAGAAGAGACAAACTTCTGCAGTTGGTGCTTTAAGTACCCAACCTAGGATGATAAAGTAACAGCAGTGTCCAATTTTTAATTGAAACAATTATTCCAGAAACTAGAAATAACAGTTTTGGGCTTATCTTGCCTTTG
>JAGPOW010003642.1:23448558-23493155 GCA_030014935.1 Caiman crocodilus
GCAGCATTTGTCCCCAAGCATTGCAAGGTGGGTTGCTAATAGATTTGCTTGTAACAAGCCTATGTTTTGTGGGCTGTATGACTTTTTGTTTAATTGGATTATCTTTGAGCCTTCAAAATTCAGTTGTTGTCAAAACTCTTCACAACTTTATGGACTTTACAAATTGGGACTAACAGATGTTTTGGTATTGGGGTTTATGCCACCTACATGTACTGTAGTAAATGACGTGCCCAGTTGCCTATTAAATGGGCGGAAAGCAATATGTTGTTTGAGGTGTTGGTATTATGGAAACTTAAGCCTTTCATTTTATCTCCTTTTTTTTTCCTCTTGTTCAGGGAACTCTCTGTTGGCCGTGGGTCTACAGCACCAGTAGCTGGTGGGGCTTTCCCTAAAATTAACACAGTGGAGCCTTGGGATGGCAAAGATGGAGAGGTAAGAGGCATTTCAATTTAGAGCATGTCAACACTTTGGGTTAAAAAGTACTGGGCAGAGTAATTTACTCAGGGAGTCCTGTGCTTACTCTGGAAGCAGGAGTTTGGAGTAAGTGAAGCAAGTTTCCTTCACAAAACACTCAAATGACTGCCTTAAACTTGGTTAAAAAACAAAACAAAACAGCTAGTTAACTCTAATGATCACAAACTAGTAAATTCTCTAGGTGGAAAGACTGCAGCATTTAAAGATAAAAATCTGACCCAGGACCTGGAAGGTAACTGTTGGAAGTAGCAAATGGGAAATAAAATGTTCAGTATTATGTTTGAAACACGGCTTATTGCCCTATATTGGTAATGTGAAAACTTCATTTATGTGAGGTGAAGGGGAGATACTATAGTGCATGAAAGTTGCATGGGATTTAGCTCTGCAACCTAAACTCCAAACTAGTGTAATTGCATTGGATTTATCACTGATGGAAACTGTGCCGAGTTTGACTTTTTTGGTTAAAGTCCAGTTACCAGAAATTTTTTTTAATGCTATTGGAGACAGCAGTGATGTGTGAGTGCCAATAAAATCTTGGCAGTGCTACTGTCGGGAGCTTTTTGACTAGTTTGCACTATTGAAATTTTCCAAGCGCCCACCCCAAAAGATTCATTTTCTATTTCCTAGATAAGTTGAATGACTGCTTAGCACGTGCTAAATTGCATTAAGTATCTCAGTCACGTGAGTTGACTCTTTCACTAAACTACCACTTGACCCTCTGTACTGCCAAACTTAAGCTTCTTTTGGAAGACCTCTCTTGGCCTCAGCAAACCATTGACTTTTCAAGTCACTTGTCACAAAAGCATTACAAGTACACTGGTGTTTAAAAACTTGACTTACTGTTTCACAGCTTCCAGTTGAAGATGATATTGATCTCAGTGATGTGGATCTTGATGACTGGGAGAAAGACGAATTGTAAAATCTTTTAAGTTTCTTGAGAGAGTTTGTGCAGCAGCTCGGTGGAACATGGTTCACAATCAGATGGATATTCCAGTGGCCTTTCTACAGAGAAGTAGCACTTGACCAGCTCTCTGCAACAGTGAACTGTACACATCGTGAGAAAACTGTGCAAAAATTCTATGAATTGTCATAACAGTAAACTTGATTGTATTCTGTGCAACACATTTTAAGGACAACATGAATCTTTCTTTGGAATGTCTTGGTTTTTATTTTGTTGATATGGTGTGTGTTGTTTGAATGTTTATCAGGGTCTGTTACTGTAACCAGTTTTAAATGCGACTCTTTCTTTCATTCAGATGGAACTTGATCAGTTTCTGTTTCGATTTAATGAATAAAACTAAATATTTTTGAGACACAGTGTTAGTTTTGTATGGAGAAACAAGGTGCAAATGATTAAAGCCATCCAGGTTCTGACAAATGTTGTAAAGTGAATATAAAAATGAAACCGTGCTAGAAGACATCTTAAATTATCCAAATGCTATATCATTTCAACAATTTCGGCCTAAAGCCTAGTTGGACTAGATGTTTTGGTTTTAAATGTGCTTTCTAGTCTTCCTCTTCCTCCTATTCTCAGGGTTTTCAGCTTCTTGAAAACATGATACCGCAAGTTTGATCTTGTGATTCCACTTCCTTGGTAGCGGATAACCTTTTGACTGGTGATCTTCTTTGCAAGGAAGATGGGAAGAGAAGTGCTACTGATTCACAAGTCTTTCCTGTGTTGGTTGTGAGCCAGCATCCCACTAGGTTGTGAGGGAGGAGTCAGTGGGCTGCCCTAGATGCTCTGCACAGGGGAAGACCTGAAGCTGATGCATAATGATCTCTTCAGAGGTGTTGTGGTGTTAGTGTTCATCTTCCTGGCTAGATTTCAGCTTCGATAATTATGTTCTACCTTCTTTAAATTTCCTCTGCGTTTACCACTGGGTCAGGGTCTTAGTCTTCACTTCCCATCATACATTGTTAAAATAATGATTTTACCCCAGGGCTGGCCACATTTTGGGGTTGGGCACAGATTTTACTGTTTGTAAAATGAATATTGTAAAAGACCACAGGGATTTTAAAATGCTAAACAAACATAACGTAATTGAGATAAGAGAAATTACAGTAGTGTCTGCCAAAGTTATCCTGCAAGTCAGCAGTCTACTTGCAAGAGAAGGAGATGGTGTAGCTGAAAGCTGCTTCTCCCATGGGTAGATTTTGTAAGATGATTCCAAACCCAGTCATGTCTATATGGTCTTGTGCTTTTTCTGACTGACGAGCTGAAAGGATACACTAATCAACTGGTCCAAATCACAATAGTTATGAAAACATCCTTGTTTAGTCTCTTGTTTTAGACTTCAGATTTCCAGTGAACCATTAGTAATGATTAACTTGGTGTCAGCTACAATTTTCCAAGTCACTTTTAAAAACATGATTTACATTTCTAAGTGACTTAGGCATTTAGGAGCCTTTTAAAAATGCCACTCATGCTTTTTACTCTTATTTTGAGGCTAAAAAACATGATTTCTTTACTCTTGCTGGGTTTCTATCATCTGGCACTAATCGTATTTCAAAAATTCTATCCTGTGTTACAAATCATGACTGTAGATTACTAGCTAATCCAGTAACTGCTAAGCTATTTTTAACTCTTTAACTTTATTTTAAATTTCCATAAAAATGATATTTCCTCCTTTGTAACAAACAAAAATAAATACAACCATGACACTTCCTTCTTGTGAAGTATGTTTTCTACCCCCAGGCATAAGAAACATCTTAAGTAATGAACACATTCTAAAACTGAATGGCTGGACAATTTTAAAGTACTATGCTACATATTAAGAATTTCTTACAAAATTATCCAGTAAATGAAGTGTCTGCATTTTTTTTTTTTTTTTTTTTTTTTTTGACTCAGTCACTTAAATATAGTCACTTTACTGAAACAATGTGGACTGGCTAATGAGTAAGTCAAGCTTGGTTTGATTGATTTAACTGTACTCTAGAAGACTAAGGTCAATCTTGAAATAAACATAGGGATAATATTCTTGATTGCTCAGCTGTAAGCCAGGAATATCCATGCCAACCTGAAAAAAGAAATAAAGTAATTTAAGAATGAGACAAACTATTGGGCTGTTTCAAGATATGATCAATTGCATTTTTACCTCCTTTCAGTAAAGATCAGCGTACTCTTTATACTTGCTCTAATGTTCACGAGAAGTCATGTTTGGTTCTGACTATGGATGCATTCCTAAGTATTTTAGAAAGTGTAACTTTTTTTTTAATTATAGTTCCCAACTGATTTGCCCTTCCTGCCCTCCCCCTGGTTGCATGCTTTGCTTATTCATTAGGATGTGTGTTTGGGTTTGGATGTTTTGCACATTTTTTGCTTTAAACGTAAAGGTTTAGGGAGAAACTAAGCCTCTTAATTCACAGGAAATGCAATAGCGGATTAAGCTGGGGTTCATCTTGTTCAGTATCCCATCTTTTGACCAAGGCCAGTACCACATGCTATGGAGGAAGGTGCTTTTTTAGGCAGCTGTGGGACTGTGTCCTGACATTTAGCCTCAAAGATTTAAATGATACCTTTGTGCTTCAGAGACTTAATTTTGTCCTCAGACCTTGAGCACTTGTTGGGTAAAAGCAATACAAGCCTAGCAGACATAGTTTTGTTCAGAACTAATGGCTGTAATCTCATGCTGTAGTAGAATGAAGACATACATCCATGATACTTGCTGCTGCTACTTCATCCAGGTGTTTGAAGACCGCATTTAGAACATCTCTCAGACGTTTTGAAGACTTCTTGTTGGGTTGCAGCAGCATTGCCTGGAAATTCACTGGTAGGCCATACCTGTAAATATGTAAAAGTACACTTAAGCTCTGCAGGTGTGGTATTGGCTGCATATCTCTCCATGAACTTTTCCTCCTACCTTTCCAATCTTGTGTTGACCTATTTCCACCAGCTCACCCCTCTCCATCAGTGAGTTTTTTGTATTTTACTTGTCCTGCCTCCCCCATCAGCAAATTACCCTTTTACTTCTGAAGCTGAAAGTAGACTTCTCTTCCGAATACTACATGCTTCATTTTACCTTCCCTTGGAAATGCCCTTGCTTAACTTTTCCATCACTGTCAAGCATCAACTGTTTTTCTTTGCTACTGTCTACTTTTTCCCTATGTACATCTGAATTGCTAAAGCCAACTCTGTGAAGTGATAGTTCTCCCTTGAGATGAGTAGAAAATACTGAATGGAAGTAAATAGCATTTTGACTTCTACGGTGATCTGTTTTGTACGTGTTTTGTATTCACTTACCTCAAAACAGATTCAACAAAAACTCTTAAGGCTTTTATGTGAATCCAAGCCACAAATGCTTCACTGAAGTTCACTTTCAGCCAGCGCAATAGTGGACCCTATGGAAATAACATTGTTTATTTCATTTCTTGTTTTGAAAATAGTGATGATGGTACTAAGGGTGAACCATGCACGCTAGTGACTGCGATCTCACAGGGTAGGAAAGATCCCACCAATATGGGATGTGGGTAACCTTGCTGTGATTTGTCTTATATGCCACACTATTAGAGCTTGGGCAAGTTTCTGTTTTTCCCATATATGATGGAGATGCTTCCGTACCTCAGAGGGGTACTGGACATGTGGTGGTGGTGGTGATTATTATAAAAGCCATATCAATGCATATTGTATTGATAAATTACTTACATATTGTTGTTTCTTGTCAGAAGCTAATTTCATCATTTCTTCCTTTTCACATTTCAGTTCTCTCTCATCAAAATAAAATTCTCGAACTATGAACCTTAAAACATGATATTGCATTGGCTATAGCTTGGCTGTGTCCCAGTGAATTAACATTTCATTTGTTCTGCTTCTAGCACTGGGGTTGGCAGTTTGGGCTGGAGGGCCACTTAAAGCATTTTGGTGAGCTGTTATGGGCTGGGGGTACTGACCTGGTGCAGCAAAGGGACTTTGATCCTATCTGGGGGTGCCAGAAAGAGTGGGTGGGTGGGAGGACTTCCATGAAGACAAGCCCAGGACCCCTATGGGCAGTGCACTCTTGGCTGGGTGGATGGGTTGGGCCTGCAGGCATATGGGGAGCAGCAGGTGGGCCAAGATTGTGGGGTGATGACAGCAAAGGGCCAGGGCACGAGACAGAGCTGCAATCCAGTCCCCACATGTCCCTGTGACAGGTAGGGACGTGCAGGGGAGCGGGTTGTGGCTCTGCCTTGGGTCCTACCCCCACTCTGTCCTCACTCCATGATCCCGGTCCCACCTCTGCTTGCCATCTGTCCTGTTCCTGAATGCTACTCCGCACCTGCCTGCAGCACTATTCTACCTGCTCAGCCAAGCACACCCCGTCCCCAGGGTCCTAAACCATTCTCCATGGAGACGCTGCCCACCCACCTGCTGTCTGAGACCCCCTAACAGTGGGTGCAGGGCAGATGAGCTGGAGTGCCTGGACAGCAGGACTGAGTTCAGTAGTGGCACTGCCCCCCGCACCTAGGGGTAGCTGGACCAGCCACATGTGCCATGGCTCAAGCTGCCCCCACAGCTGTGTTAGGTGGGGCCCAAGAATCTGCCAAGGGCTGGATAGAATCCCTTAGACTGGCTTCAGCTGTATTTTGCCCACCCCTGTTCTAGCACGGTAGGCATTCATTATTGAATTGCCAACTATGTAATGTACTGTGTTGAATGGTGCTGAGGCAAGGTGGAGTTGCATTGCTGTTGCAGGAATCCTAGATGTGCTGCTCTAGGTAAGCAGAAAGGGCAATTCCAGAAACCACAGTTGTAGGCAGATGCTGGCCCACTCTAGGAGTGTGTTTGAGCTTTCCCTGTCTCTGTAATATGGATGCTACTGGCTAATGGAGAGTCACCTTTTCCTGCTCCCTTGACTGAGGGCCAACAGCAGCATTAGAAATAAGCAGTTTGTATTTAGCAGAATGCAAAAATCACAACTGTACTTGCTCTTTTGCTTCTTGGAGGACAGGAGCTCCCAATGTCCTTTTCCCCGCCCCAGTCACCCTGCAGATGCAGTACCTGTTTTCTCTAGCTTTGGCTTTAAAATCATCCATCACTTTTCTAAACAGGGTCACGGTGAAGAGTCCTCCTTCTGCATCCTCAGTGATCAATCTGCAGAAAGGAAACACATTGCTGCAACCCAGCATGGAGAATGCCCTGTGCTTTCATTACTCCTGTTTTTTGTTTTCTTTCTCATTTGCAGAACTTAAGTGATCCAACGAACTCTTTTACAGCCTCCTAATGCAGCAACTGCAATTGGAGGCCAAATGTTCATTGATGGCACCTGGAGAAGGATGTGAGCCTTTCTATACCTCAACCCATCTAGGAAGCAGTGTTGGTTGAAGGCTGCGTTCTTTCTGTTTTTCTTTCACTGTCTTGTTTTTACTCCATTCCTCTTTCTTTCTGTCCATCTCTTCTGAGGCATCAGCAAGCATTCCCTGCCTTTCCACATCCTTCCCTGCCTCCTCAGCTTTCTCCAGCTCGCACAAGTGACTCCTCCCCTAGTTTTCCAGTTGATATTATCCCTAAGTCTTTATCTGGTTCCTTGGTTAGCCATCCCTTCCCACTGTGATCCACACTTCTCTGCTGCTGACTACCCAGTGGGGTATTTCCTTCCTGGTAAGTGCAAAAGGGCAAGTGTTAAGTTGGCTTTGCTTTTATAAGGCATAGTTTTAAAGTTCATTTAACCCATTATGGGAAAAATGGGGAGGGGGGGACATACCAGCACAACATCTGATATTTGGCTGTAAAAGAGTGAACTTGACCTAGATGATTATAACATGCTTTTTTCTCTTCATACTGTTAGTAGGCAAAGGAAATGGTTTTGATATTTGTGTGGTAGGTGTTGTCATAAAATAACTAAATCACTGACATTCAAAGGGGAAGGCAAGATTATTGGAAATTGTTTTTTTGTTTTTGTTTTTTTTAAGCTTCTCCATTCTTCTGCTTTTTCCCACCACTGAGCACCTTTAATCAGGGATTGAAGTAGAAATGGTGGAACTGACCAGATTGGAAATTTACATAGAGCCCTTCTATTATGTATATTTCCCTTCCCACAACCCAAGGATTAAGATGAAAACAGCACAGAGATCCTTGGAGTAAACAGGGTAGCTAGCTCAGGAACTTAACTCACTTTGTGGATCGAGGCACCACCATATCAGACAGAGATTCATACGTTTTCTGCCACTGTGCGTAGTTTGACCTTTGGACAATACACAACAAAACACATCAAGTCGCTGAAAAGACAAATTTTTATATAGGGGAGTCTGTGATGACTATCTCCTTTTTTTTTTCATGTGCTTGTGGCCACAGCACTCCCCAGGACCTTATGCAAACACTCCAGATCCTTGAGCAATTGTGATCAACCTGCCTGCCAAGTTTTCTCATTCTCCTCAAAAGTGGAGTTCCCTTTGCATCCTCATCCCAAATTCCTCCTTTGTCAAGGTCAGCCCAGCTTTGAGGTTTGTTTTTCTAAGGTAAAGCCAAACCTAACTTTAAAATCTGATATTTTTGTCCACTGAAAATCAAGAAGCAAGAGCCATCATGAGATCTGGGAAGAGTGACTTACACTGCAAGGCTGAAAGATCTATGGTTATCTGGCTGGAGAAGAGAAGACTAAGGGAAGATTCAATAAGTCAAGTACCTGAACAGTGATTATGAAGACAATTCAATATATGTTTATCTGTGGCTTCAGGGGACAGAACTAGGAGCACTGACCTCAAACTACAGCAGAAAAAAAAATTAGTTGGAGATTAGGAGGAACTTTCTAACTATGAAAGTAGTCAAGCTTTGGAGCAGGCTACCTTGTGAGGTTATGGAGTCTCCATCCATGGAAATAGTCCAGAGCAGGTTAGACAGACACTCAGCTGGGGTGGTTTAGTTGGGGATAATCCTGCCTTAACTAGGAGGCTCATGAGGTCCCTTCCAGGCCTACTTTACTGGGATCAGGGAGGAGATGATTCTTAGATTTCCAGTGGGAGCTAACACTTTGTTACCTCAGGTCTTTTCAGGGTTAGAAGAAACTAAACATTTACACCATTCTGTACACAAGGCTGTTGCAGGTCATTTCTAGACATTTTATGCTATTTGTTATCTTTTTTTTTTTTTTTTTTTGGTCGCTCACTTTTTCAGCCCTGTCTACTTGGGAGTCATGATTTAAAAAATTCCCTATCAGGCAGAGAGAGAGATGCAAAACCATGCACAAGCCAGAAATACAATAAAAATATTTTTACTCAAAAACTTCCCTAAAAATAGATGTTCCATCAGATGTCTATCATGGACAGAAAATATTAAATGTGAAGAGATAACCAAGGTTTTGTGGGCTCTTACATGAGACAACTCAAACATGAGTGATGCTGTCATCTTGTGTGCCAAGCAGATACCTTCCTGTGTGATTTTAGAACTGTGAGGGATTTCCTACAACTTCAGGGACTAGGATTCCAGGATGTAGGTGACTATAATCCCTTTCATAAACCCATCAGGCTCCTCCTAAAGTAAAATTTTAATGAGCTTTTAACTGCTCCCATTGAGGAAATTGCTTCCAAATCTCACTTCTCTGGTGACTGGAAATTAAAAGAATGTTTCTAACTTTAATTTATTCATGGGCTAATATAGTCTTTACATTCAACAATCCTCCTCCCTCTGAGATGTTAACCCCTTGCTGGTGTATTTCCCTGATATAGTGAGCAGAGATCCAAACCAAAATCTGAATCCAGAGGTTGGATGACTGTTTGCCTTCCTCAGCCCGCGGCACAAGCACGTACTCATGCTTGACTAGCTTACTTTGGAACTACGACGACAAGGGTGATGAGGTATTCAGAATTCAGCACAAAGTCATCTTTATGCACAATATCAGCTAATGTACGCGTCAACAGGTTTCCCCTAGACCAAAGTAAAGAGAGAATCATTAGTGGAAACGTACATAGGTGACTGCAGCTCAATGCCATACAGAATTGCTCACTACTATTATACACTGAAGACATCCAGATAGGTAATGTCTAAAAAGGTAGAAGAGTAAGGAGGTTGCTTGTTTGTTTTAATTAAATAGTTAAAGCTAGGGTGGGATTAGTTCTATTGGCACCTAGCTGCCTTGCACTAGGACAATTTATTCCCCTTTCCATATGAGGATATACTATATTGGCATAACTATCCAATGTTGTGCCTCTTAGACAAAGTACACTTAAAACACTACAACTTTTGAGTGTACGCAAGCCTATGCACAAAAGGGCCAGGACTCTGCTGTCAGCACATGCCATATGGTTAGGGGCTTTTACTGTTTATTGTTGTTTGCATTACTGCTGTGTCTAAGAAACCCCATCATGGACCAGGACTTCACTGTGCTAGTTGCTGAGTGAACAGAAGACAAAGGATGGATGATCCCCAGGTGACCAAGCTTTCATTCTGCATGCAAGACAAGAGACAGCAGATGGATTCAGACAGATGGGACAGGGATAGGGATAACAAGCAGGTGCAGCAGTCAGAACATATCGGTGACTTAATTACTGACCAGTGCCAAATCAAAAGAAAAGTTTTAAAGAAGGACCTGCATAATTGCTGGGTTAGTGGTGGGTAGTTTTAAGGCTTTTATTAAATCCTTCAGATGTTCTCTATGCTTTATTTAGTATCTATGGAAGGACTGTTTCTGCCATATTACTTCATTGCCTTCAATTTCCCATGAGGTCAGGTGGGGGGGTGTAAGGGATCTGGGAAGAGCCCAGTTCATCTGCACCATGGTCTAACTACTGAGCCAACAATGGGTGTCCTCTGCCTCGGGCACCAAGCACTCTTCTGGTAAGTAGGGCTTTGGGAGAGGAACCATGGGGAGATGAAGGTTTGACTCTTCATTTAAGCAGGGGGAGGGAGATTAAACCTGAATCTCCCATGCCATAAGTGAATGCCCTAACTACGCTGCTACTGGCTAAAGGTGGGGACAGTGGTGGCACCACAACATACCAGTATTTTGCCAGATGAAACTGCTCTGTGAGTCCAGACCTAAATTGTTCTGTATGACTCGAGCTGCATTTCTGGAGAATGCCGTTAAAAATTTCACCCAGTTCTACAGAAAATGTGCACATATAGGAGGCCTGACATGATTAAAGAGTACAAATAAGTAAAGAGAGAAGTAGCAATATGTAATAAAGTTGGAGTGGATCTAGGAGTAAAGGGAAGACATGAGGAATTGGCAAAATACAAGCTGGAAATTCATGAGATGCAGACAGGTATACAAGAGTCACCTATTGCTTGGTACTTGTAAGCCAGACTGAATTCATCACTACTGTAGCAAACAGCCCAGGGTTGTATAGGGCTGCAGTGGCTGGCTCAGTTGAAAGTATACATGGAGAAGATCTAATTCTGTAAGATCAGTTCAGAACGAGCACAGTGATATTTGGTCCTGATGTTACCAAACAATTTTGTGGTGCAGCTTTTATAATGCAGCATTAGGAACTTTAGCTTCAGAAAATAGAGGAGTCCTACTGGCCTGATTTTTGTGGATGTGAACACCCCATCTTGTACTGAATTTAGTTGTACTGGTGGATGAGCAGCACGTCTAAAAATCAGGCTAGTGGGATACATGCCAAAAAAAGCACAAGCACTCAACATACTGACAACCACGTGCTGTACATACACAGTCCTTTTCTCCAGGTTTTGCAAGTTCCCTTTAATGTTGTTGTAGACTTCTGCTCTGGACTTCAGGTCTGTCTCTATCTGTGTGATTTGCTAAACATAAAAGCAAAAATGTAACTGAAGTAAACAGGCTGTTTTCATTTGCAAAAGCTAGCAGTATTGTAGTATAAACAGAAAAATGCAAGGAGCTGTACTGAAGGCTGATTTTTGTTAGGTGAGAAAAAGTCTGGTCATGTTTCCAATGCAGTCTTTTATCAAGGCAAGAGAAATAAGAGTTATGAGGTTGCATGCATGTTGCTGAAGGATGCTGCCCTTGTAAAGAGGCAGGTCTTGCTGAATTTAAGGAAATAATTGTAGGAAAAGTGCACTGTCAACAAAGCACACTGTTTCCATTCCCTCCTATCTCCCTGCCCTCTTCTATTGAAGGTATTAGGTACTTATGTGGTCCCTCAAGCCAAAGAGGACTAGATGTGACCCCCTCTGAGGTCCATCAATATTGCTTCCTAGAGGCCTGACCCTGCATTCACTGACACCAGTGGCAAAGTCCCATTGATTTTAGTGGAGCAGAAGCTGACACTGCTTGGAGGATGTATAACTGAACTAGGCAAAATTCCAGCCTGAAGGCACTGCCTCTTTAGCACCCCCCATGTCAGATTCACAAGGAGACTGCTCCAGATGCTATTCTCACCACTCTCCAACAATATTCATATTTGTGAAGCTGTTTTAGAACTCATGAATGATGCATGCCCCCGGCAGCTGGGGGGGACATGGTGGCAGCGGGAGTGGCTTGAGCCTGGCAGCGGTAAGTGGAGGAGCTCCCACAGCCACTGCTGACACTCAGCAGGGGAGTGGGGGCAATGCCAACCAAGGGTCAGCGATCACCCACAGCCGCTGCTGGCAGGGATTGCGGACTGCCCGCAGACACCGCTGATGCTTTTTGCCGGGGGTGCGCTGCCATGCTCAGGGTATATGGGTACCCACATGCAGCCCCAATGCATTGTCCCTGTCCAAAATTATGGGCATTTCTCAAACTCCATCTTATCATTTACAATGAAAAGGGGGCTGGCTCTCAAATGACCTGTTGTACAGGGATATAGTGATAACACAAGAAACAGAGGCAGGCAGTTGCAAGGAGTGGAGAATCTGGTTTAAAATGACTATGATTTAAAGCAGGGGTGGGCAGTTAGTTGGGCCCAAAGACCACATGGGGAGTTTTGACGAGCAACAACTCACCAAAACTCGCTATGGGGCTGCAAGTGGGCAGGGTGCAGTGTTCAGGAGCAGGAAGGGCAGGTCGTGGGGCAGTGACAGCTTGGGGCCAGGGCCCAGGTCACTCCCTGCAGTCCCTGCTCTCTTGGGAAAGTGTGGGGTGTATGTGGGGAAAGGTGTGAAGGGGGGTGTGTATGTATGTTGGGGGGAGGTGCCTGGGCACTTAGGGGCACTTGCACACATGCAGGGAGGCCGCTCTGATGCGCTGTAAATCCAATGTTTTGGAGCAGACTCAATTAATTGTGTCTGTTGCAGCACAGAAATTAATATGACCCAGCAGCCTTCAGCATCACATGTATCAGTGTCTCTGCACTGAAAAATGGTGGTGGGGCACTTTGAACTAAATCTCATCGAACAAGCTTTAGTTCAGAGTGCCCTGCCACCATTTTTTCAGTGTGGGAACACTGCACGTGACTCCCAAGGGCTTTTAATTACTGCAGCTCACTAATTAAAGTGCCACCCACCCCATTGACCCCAAGAGCATGTCTATAAATGCTCTCAGTCTTGGGAGCACACCAGAGGTGAGGGAAGGAGAGCGGGGAGGAGGCAGGGGGCATGTGCAGCAGAGCTTATCTTACCCCGGCGGCCTGCACTGCACTGCGCTCCCAGCAATGCCCAGAGCCCGGCCCAGGCCAGTGCACGCAGCTTCCAGTGGGCTGTTCCTGGTGCAGCTGTAGCCAGCACGTGGTGCTCCGTTCCTCCTTCCCGCCTCCAGCACTGCCTCCTGCTCCTGCCAGTGCCCCCTGCTTCTACCACTGATCCTACATGGCATCTCTGTCCTGCACACCTCTGCTTTTGGGAGGAGTGTTGGGGGCAGGACTGAGAAAGGGCAGTGGCATGACCGGGCTCTCCTGCCTGTGTTAGGCTTACCATAAGATAACCCTAATGGAGACAAAAAGCAGCAATTTCTGCCACGGCCCTTCCCAATCTGGCCGTGCACAAGGGACTCAGGCCACTTTCACCTGGCACCAACAGCAGTAGCAGCACCCCGACAGAGAACTATTGGGATAAGCTGAAGTAACACAACAGTCATTCCCAATTGGGGTGCTGCTCAGTTCAGAAACATTATGGAGGGGGGCCCTGAAATGAAAAACATTGACTCACTGGTCCAGAGGCTCCAAAAAGGATTAGCTTATGTTGCCTTGGGGACTATAGTTCTTTGAATAGCAGTTAGGCCCTACTTCTGTTAGCTTGTCGCTCCAGTGCTACAGGGTAATTAATTCAGCCAACTTGCAATGTATTTTGGATTACTGTAAAAACAAAGATACTGAAGAAAGCAATACAACAGTTTTCACATGAAGAATAATATATTAGCATATATTAAGAGCAAAATGTTATCGTGCAGAAGAACTATGATTCAGGTGCAAAAGAACTATATAAAAATGTACTAAGCAAATGTATTAAGTTATGTTGGCAACTTCCAATAACATGACTAGTTTTCATCATATACCACCAATCTTTAATTCTGAAAGAACTAAACTGTTTCATTATATAAGGTTTGCCTTTGGTTCTGACTCCTATTCACATTAGAGTCAATGGGAGCTTTGCCTTTGATGAGGAAAGACTCATAACTTGGCACCGCTCTCAAAAACTAGGAAAGGATAATACTCCCCATTTGGATGCCTTTTAAGACACTTGTGAAGATGAGTTACCTTTGTTAATGCTTCAGCAATATTCTTCAATGGCTGCTTAATGGGATATTTGGCCATGTCCCATTCAAACCGCGTCAGATAACTAATTAGGTCAACTGAAAGGACATAAATAGAAAGGTTGAGAAATATGCTGAAAGTTTAGAGCTATTCTTCACTTGCAATCTAGACACTTAAAAATGGAGATAGGTGCAAACCGGAATCCCAGGCCTGAATGTTCCCCAGAGTTCTGATCCAGATCTGGACTTCCCAAACTCAGGAAAGGTTCAGAGATAGATCCTCATGTTTTATTAGATTTTTTGCTGAGCCGGCCCATCTTGCATTACTATTCAAGTCTCATTAAAGCAAATTGTTCTTAACAAATTAGCCACTGTTAAATTACTCGTCCATTTTCTGGCCCAAAACATATACAATAAGATAAGAATATGTTGATTAACCAACCTTAGTGCTGATCATTAAATTACAGAATGACTCAAGTTTATAATCATGTCAGCAAGAGTTATCACTGGAGTACTGACTGGAGTCAATGAAACTGCAATGTCCAGGGTCACTGAGAGAAGAATTTGATCCAGTTTGCTAATAATGCAGTTCACAGAGTTACTCATTTCTGACTCAAATTCCTGCCTAGTCATATCTAAATAACAGCTCATTCAAAATTGAGCAAGGGGCTCTTGATTTGTCTTTCTAAGTGTACTCATCGCAAGCCTACACTCAGCTAATAGAAATAAAGCTGTATCATGTTTCTACAAAAGGATACATCAATCACAGTGTCCAAAGTTAGAAATTCAGGAGAAATTGTTACGCATGTAGCCTCTCCCCCACTTCCCCTCCTAACGCATGAGTCACGCTGCAAGTCAGTAATGGTAGCCACTGCTGATTCTTGTGATGTGGAAGAAACTGACTTCTAGGGAGCAAACTGAGACTTATCAAGACACATTGGTTATGAAACAGTTTTGTTTCCTGTCTGGTACCATCAGGGCTGCCCTGGGCAGCAGGATATGAAACCACCCTGACTAGTCCTTTCAATGCACTGGCAAATGCACTATGTAATGTGTGAGATCTGTAATGAAAAGTTGCCCTATTGCTGTAGCAATAAGTTACAGTTCCTGCCCCCTCTTGTGACATTAAATCCACTCTCTAGTCTGCTGCTATCCTTTCCTTTGACTTCTCTCACCCCAGGGAAGAGTCAGTTTACCTTATTAAATTTCCTATGTGTGGAAAATCTTGTATTTGCAAATACAAGAAAGAATGCGTGGTCACTTATCAAGAGAAACCACATCACAAGAGGTAGAGAGCACTGGAGTGCGTGTCCCTTCTATTTCCACATAAGACAAAAAATAGGAGAGGCCAGATAAAACAATATGAAAAGCCACCACAATGGAAACAGGGGACAAAATTGTGTCCTGTCTCTATGAGTGAGTAAGGATCAGTAAGATCCTGCACTGAGGCAGGTGAAAGACAAGGTTGGAGAGACCTTGGAGGGAGATCTCCTCCCCAGCCCTTGCACAGCTGCAGCAGCATTGTGCAGAGAGTGAGTAGATGGACCTAAGCACAGGAGCCACCACTAGAACATCTTACAGCACCGAGGTGGTGAAAAAGCACCTAGAACTATTCCATGAGTACAGCGGGCTCTGGGACCCGGCTGACATCTGCATCAGAACTGGCAGGCATGAAGCTTGTGAGGAGCACACTAATTCCATGCACTATGTGAAGATACACTGCATTCCCACAGTGAGCCAGTCTTTTCAGGATAGACATGGGACCAAACTCCAGGTTTGGCCTTCTCGGACATGTAGTTCCACAGAAATATCATGTGACTACAGCTCACCGCAAGGTCTACTGGGAAAAGGTGCAGGACTATATAAGGCCCCCTTTGACTTGTTGTACTGGAAGTTTTGGAAAGAATTGGGACATGGTTGGGAAGAGGCCTGAGCAGAAAGGTGTTGGGAGATAAAAAAAATATAGCAGTGTTTTTGGGTGGAATAGGGAGCTGTTGGATGGTTAAAATCCAAGATTGAGTAGGAGCTTTGAGTGCAAGGAGGCTATGGCTCAGCTGGGGTAGGGTGCTCCTCGAAATAAGGCGGAGACTCCTGTGAGCATAAGATGGGGAGCTCAGAGAGGAAGGTATGGCCCAGAGGGAGAAATTGGATTGAGTGAAGTTAAACCTTGGAGAGAAAGTAAAATAAGCCATGAAGGAAAGCTGTAGCTGGGCTGGAGATGTGGAGATTAGATTTTCATGTACTCCTTTTCCCTGGAAAGTGAAAACCCCCTGATTTGACTGAGTCTATTAAAATCAGCCTAAAACTTGGAAGGAAATTGAAGATGTGTCCCTCTGTTGGGGAAGTAAGATATCTACCCAAGTCCCTTTCATATTTATTTCCCCTGATGCATTGAGAAAAGTGAGGTTTATTACAGAGGATGTACCCTACCTACATTTAACGATCAGGCAAGGCATGCTTCAATATAACATAGCGCTGTGTGCTGCTAAGGACATGTGGAGACTGCTAATGAGCAAGCGTGGAAAATAGCTTTTCTAAGCAGACTTTGCCGACCCGTCACCAGACACTCAGTACATTAGATTCAGGTAGTTTCTGCTTCTGAGCTCTTACCTCACTTTACCTGTAAGTGAATATTAACACTAGCTTCTTTCTGTATTCTCTGATCTGCTGGCAAGGCCAGCCCTAAGTCTCCAATGCCTAACTCTCTTGTGTTGCTCCTTAGGGAGATCTTTCTAAGCCTTAGCTTCGTCACCAATTCACATTCAAACACCTCCAAACACTTACTTCTGCCATTTCATTCACAGGAGGAAGTAAACAGGTACACAGACTGAGCTGCCTTCCTGAGTAACTGCTGCTCTGGGTGTTGTAGCTTGTGGGCTACATTCACACGCTGTGGAGAGAGTGATTTTTTTGCTTAATGGATTGCACAGCAAGTGAAAGAAAGGTCCTATGGAACGTCTTGTTACGGTAACTAACGTATAAGTCATTTTGAAGCAAGTGCAACTAATTGAAAGATGGACTCTGATTCAAGGTTTTCTGTGCCCCAAATGGCTCACAGGATGGTTGGAGGAAAGATGGGAGGGCTTAAGCAGCTGAATAAGGAATCTGTTAAGGAGTCCTAGTTTTATCCTTCTTCAGCCTGATGTTTTTTGTAAGAAGAAAGAGGTAAACACTGGTAGGCGTTGGTATGCTCTGTGTGTGACCTGCTAATAATTTTTATGTAACTACTTTGATCATATGGCATTTAACCTCTCCTCTATTGCAACTAGAACTTGGAAATCCTACACGTCTTCAGAAGCATTTGCTCTAACTTAGAGTTGATCCTATCCGTATATATGTCTTTTTATTTTATTCACACTAATCCAGGCAAAATGTAAGTATTGAGCAGTTGTGCACAACTGAAGGTGGTATTGTTGCTGATTTGGAACCTGGCTTGACAATACAGGGAGGTGCTATTCCCCAAATCCCTTGCTGGAGCTCTAGCACTGAGGCAATTCAGTCAGTCCATCGGTATGCCTTTTCGTTGTGCAACTCTCTTGCAAGAACTAAACTGAAAATGCAGCACCCAGCCAATTAATCCAACTGTGGTGGAGTTAATAGGCCACATACTGCTCATTCCTGAGCTTGAAAGCATTAGAGCATCTGTAAAGCTCTTGTTTGAGGTTCTTCTCTACTGCAAAAGCCTTGACTCAGTGCAGTGTGCCCGACTACCCAGCGCAGCTCAACCTTCTCTGTTGAGTACCAGATGTTGGCAGAACTGACCTCATAACTAATCCAGAGGCAAGGACTTGATCTAGGGGGATCTTTTTAATTCAAAGAATGAACACACTTGAGGGAATTGCTGCTAGCAATTACAACTATTTGCATTACATTAACGCTCCATTGCATCAGTTAGCTCAGTGGGAGCCAACCTTTTCAGTACGCACGCCACAAAGTACCCTCCCTGAGTGCCACTTGGATCCCCTTTTCCTGCATCATCTGCTGCTCCGCTTTCTGCTCCCTGCCCCCTCTGCTGCATGCTGTACACAGAGGCTGCCTGTGTTACTTGTGACAGGCATGCCATGTGATGGGTTGGCTACCCCTCCCAGTTAAGCAGTATAGAGGGTCCCTATTGTGTTGGCAGTCATATGAACATTGGAAAAAAGACCCTATCTGCATGAAAGTGCGTAGAAGCCATGCTGCCGTGCGTTGATTTGTTCGGCAGAGAGGGGAGGTCTGAAGCACAGAAACTTCTAGAGCGGCAGTTAGTCACAAATTACTTACTTGGCTGTATTTTAAATGTTTTCCCTACACACTGTTCAATTCTGCAGAATGCGCAGGTATTTCCACCCCGACTTATCCCTTATTGTCTATATTCATTTGAACTAACTGTGCTCCAGAGACTATTTTATAAAGCCGAGGTAACTTAACTGAATTCGGAGTTGGAGTCACCTTAGATTAACACTGCCATCAAACTGAAAATAAAACTTGGCCTAAATGCTCTAGGAAAGTTTCAAGGCCTATGTAGTTGGTAGGGTTCTGCTGCAGTAATTAAGCTTCCAGCTGTTGTGGTGTATTTCCAGTCAGACAGACATAGACTTTTGCTTCTTATAAAAGACACATCCCATGTGAGCCCAACTAAGCAGCTACTGTGGCTGTTTCATGGTATTCCATCCTGATCTCGCACGCACATCAAGCTAACCAGGTATCCTGTTCCTGCATTTCATCATCACCAAGTTGGATGGCCCTCTGTCACACATGACTCAGCTGAGATCAGTGAGCTTGCATGAGTGTAACTGAAAAGTGAACTTTGCCTAATATGGGCTGGTTGTCTGAAAAATGAAAGTAGGAGGCAGGTACTTGTATCTTATCACCTTGGCAAAATCTATTTTCAGCTGTAAATTAGGGATAAGGATGTTCGGAGTTCTGAAACTTGGTTAGCTGCTGTCTTTAAAGCAAGACGCTGTCGTGTGTTAGGATAACTCAAGGATTCCTGGCTGGGATGATCTAGTTGGGGATGGCTCTGGTTTGAGCAGGGGGGTGAAGTAGATGACCTCCTGAGGTCCCTTCCAACCCAGAACCTATGGTTCTATGAAGTGGCCTGAAAGGATTCCATCTCGTAGGATACAATAGTCTTTGAAAGGCTGAAACTTTCATGCCCTTGGTTCATATTTACCTGAACTACCTTGATTATTGAAACATAAGTATTGGTAGTACATTGCATAGCCAAGTAAATCCTGCATCCTTTTGTTTGCATGCAGAGCTATTAGAAGTGAAGGGAAACGGGAAGAGGCAAAAAAGAAGGGAGAAAAAAGGGTTAAACGTGTTGTTATCTAAGTCATAGGGATATCGTGATCAAGCTACGAGGTTGTTACTTGAGAAATCATCGTAACCTGATCACTGTATCTCTACAACCAGACCAAGATGCATCTCTAGCTCTACCAAGCACAAATGCATGCTTGCAAAAAACACAGCAACCGTCAGTACTCAACATACTCTTTAGACATTTCATTTTATCCTTCAACCCTGAAACATAATAAATAGGATTATTAAAATTCCCACTCATCAAATGCAGATTTTTTTTTTTGATTTTTTTTTTTGTTACATGAAAAGGAGAACACTCCACCACGTACTTACAGAGTTTGGAAGCAAACACTGTCTTTTGACTGTTTACAAACTGCTTGCTTGTGTGAGGTGGAGGGAGATGTGGATGGGGAATATGGGACCCATATGGTGTTCAACTACTAAATGTTCCTCTGCTATGTAAAGGCTAAAAACCTGTGATAGCACACATGTTACTTGGCTTTGCTCTGTATTTCCCAGACCCCTGAAATGAAAGAAAAATCTTCTACTGGAAAGGAGGACTGTGTCAGAAGCTCCTAAATCTTAATTCCATTTCTGACAAAGAGTCCTTGTAAGATCTTGGCATGATATGTAACTTTACTTTCTCCTTCTGTCAAATGTGAACAGTCTTTACAAAGGTGCACAGAGGACTAATCATTTACTCTAAGTATTTTGATAATTAAAAACACTTGAAGTGCTAATGGCTGCTGTCAATCTAAAAAAATAGGAGCCTGAAAATATGTATTTAATTCCAACTACCAGTTCTAGAATATGGATAAGCAGGTACCTAATAACATTACCACTGAAGTAGAGCTACTATTTGTAACTGCGTGGCACTCTGGTATTGCCGTGTGTCTGAGGATTTTGAGCAAGATGCTCATCCACAACATTTCATTGACGAGAATAAAAGGGAAGCCTGGCATTCTGTGCTGTCACACTGGAGAAACTGCTTGGTTCACATCATTTGGCCAGTTGAAATTTGAGCTTCCTCTGTAGGAGGAGGCCTGGCCCTCTTCCTGGGGTCTCTTGACTATATATTAACAAACTTTATAGAAGTAGGACATTGTCTGCCGTGGTCCCCCTGCTTCACATGGGGCAGGTTAGGGTGTTATGTCTTCTGTTGTCAAGGTTGATGGTAGTTTCTCTAAAAGTTTAGATTATGGATTGTAGAGGATGGTTTGGATAGGGATGATCCCGCTTAAGGCAGGGGGATGGACTCTAGGACTTCTGGGGGTCCCCTCCAGACCAACTTCTAGGCTATATAAGTAATAAATAGAGAAGTGCAGTGTTCCAGTCCTGCTGGAATAGAGATTACAACACCTCTGCTCTCCCTATTATCCAAGAATAGCACTTTCCCAAAATGAAAAATTGGTGTTGGATCATGAAGGGAGCTGGTGAAAGTGACAACTGCAAGAAGGTTCTGCAAACTTCGGTGCAAGCAGGCTTAGTCCCTAGAGCTGTTTCTTCTAAACCAGTATTGGTGAGGGTTAGCCCTTCCGAAATGGAGGTGTCTCAGGGCTGCTTGTCCACAGTGAAGACAGAAAGTGTCTGTACATAGCACCTACCTCCACTGGCCAGAAGATTTTCCTGGACTTTATCTTTAGAGTCCTCCATAACATCTCCGATGTACTGCGCAATTTTCTTTATTATGCTTAGAAGTGAAAGAAAAAGCTGGGTTAGTGGTGAGACTCTAAGTGAAGATTAAAACATTTTCCTTAATAGAGAGCTACTCAAACAAAATACTTGTGAAGCAAGGCCCTTTAATTTGTAATTAAAAACAATAAGAGACTGATAGCATGTTACTTGGCTACACTGTTTATTTTATACACGCTGAATACAGTAATACACTCCAGGCCACAGCATTTCTCCATAGGAAAGTTGCTATTGTCTTCCACAGAAAAAGACCTGTTGCTAAATGTGTAAGCAAAGCCATACCTACACATTACCAGCAGTTAGTAGACAGGCAGGCCCACAGTATCCTAATGGAAGAGCTAGGGCTGTGGTGCTGGGAAGTGAGCTGCGGGGCCCTCCCATTCACATGCAGAAAGAAAACCACAGTGTGAGGAGGGAGCTGGGGGTGAGGTGAAGGGACAGGGTCAGGATCAAGGTCAGGTAACAGTTTTGGCAGAGGCTGAGCTCTCTCAATACCCACTGAAATCAGTGGAAATAAGGTGCTGAACACCTTGCAGGCTCTGACCTCGCAGAGTGGTCTACAGAGCCAAAATGCTGCTGAAGCTCTTTGTAAGGATATAAATTGGGAATGAAGAGTCAGAAATCTTCAGAAAGCCCAACCTGCCTCTCAGCCACCTGGAAAAACACTACCTGTATAAATAAGTAATAAAAATATGGGGAAACAACAGATCCTGAAAACTCTCACCCTTTCTCTGCTGTCCTAGTGAGAGGCAGTGCAGACAGGTTTGTACTGCCCTACTTCACCGGCCCATCTTGCATTTAGCTACGGGCAGGTCAGCAAGTAGCTGTTTCCGTGGAACAGAAATGCAGTTGCTGGATTCATTTGCATAGCCTGTTGCTTCTGTACATTATTTAGTTCAACTGTGGCATGTGTGTGTGTTATATTAACCCTTGGAGCACAAAGTCAGCTCTCAAATAAACAAACACTTTAGGGACCAGTTATATAGTAGAAAACAGGTAGGTTTTTTGGTTTTATTTTTTAAACCCTTTCCTAAGCGATAAATCCTTATCCAATAGGATAGTTTGGGTAAGGATGATCCTGACTTTGGCAAATGGTTGGACTAGATGACTTATAGAGGTCATCTAGTCCAACCCCTGGGCCAGATGAGTCTGACACCCTGCTCTTAGGGGTTTGATCCTTCTTTGGCAGACTAGTATATTTGCAAGCAGCTCCTATAATTTACAGCAGAAATTCTGCACTCAGGTCCAACTGCTGGATAGAATCCCCACAGGTACCAAGTCAGTCAGCCTTAGGAAACTTGTGAAGAAGAGGGATATAGCCAACATGTGCTTGTGCTGCCAGCACCGTAACTATAAACAATGAGTGTTGTCAAACAGAGGAACAAAGAGCACCTAGGAGAATGTCAGGCTGGCTCAGCACATGAAGTTTTGCCCTGTGCTGCAGAACTTCTTACAACATCTACTTCCATTCTGTTCTTTCCCCTATGCAGACTTCTGTGCACAGAGGTGGCATCCAGGAAAGGATCAGACTCTAAGAGTGATCCTATAGTAGGGTCCCAGTGAAATCACCACACATACTTATGCAAGTAAGGCAGCTGACAGACATTCATTTGAAGGAGTGCTGGGATGTGATCCCCAATCACAACAATTGTGATTTATACTGTGCAACCCATGCATGGCAAGATTTTGGTCTGATCCCCAGTCCCAGAATCACACCTTATTGCCAATGCAGGGGGAGTCTGGTATGGTTGGCCCTGCATTGGCATGTTAAAAACTGGGTGCCTGACAATTTGCTGATTGCCAGCTGGTAGGGCCAGTTGGAGACCCCAGAACAATCCACCCTACCACACCTTCAATTTAAGGCATGATGGAAACCAGCCACAAAAATGTTACACATTTTATGATTTATTTCCCATTTTATTGCACCACCAAATACCTGAACATGTGGCCAGGTTACTCTTTAAGGCATGATTAACAGGTTAATCACAATCTTAAACGTCACATCTGCCAGAGGCCTCAGTGTTACTTGCTGGAGCAAGTAAAGGGTTGGGGATCTGGCTTGCAGGGAGTTGAGGCCTATGCACAGGAGAACTCAAACTTATCCTGATGACTCCTCTTGCATGGGAAGGACAAAGTCTTATGGGGAGATCCTTTATGGGGGACAATTGAAATAAAGAAAACTCTGGTCTTCTTTCATTCTGAAAATCTGCTGCATTCATTGTATTTTCTGTTGTGGGTTTTTTGCTTTGTTTTAAATTAAAAATAATCCTATTTTCTCTGAAGGAACCTCTGTTCAAAAATGCTGCCCCCGTCGGAGTTACATTTCAAACAAAGAAAACAATGACAACAAATCCCACAACTCTGCCTGTGGCCTCACTCCTCCTCTCATTCAAACAGATTTGCCACTGACTTAATTTAGTTTGTTACTGAAGGAATGAAGACTCCAGCTCTTTATTTGTAGTTTAGACTTGAGACACAAGGGTTAAACCAAACCTGCCCACTTCAGTTGAGTTCTAGACCAGACTTACACAAAGTCAGAGGTAGGTTAACACAAGGACATTGTGCCCTGTCAAAACAATGTCGGTTTCTCATTTGTGTGTAGTAAATAAGATCTATTTTACCTTTCAGCAAAGATATCAAGTTTTCCCAACTCATCAGAGAGACCAACAAGAGCATCCAATGTCCCCACCTGGGCAAAAGACCATAAATAAGTTAAATGTTCACAAGCCTGTTCTTTAAGAATATAGACTTCTCATTAGCAATTATAAAGCCAATAGACCTGGTAGAATTTAATTCTCAATGGAAAATAGCAGCAGTTCCTTTTCTAAGGTTTGGAAATAAAAAGAGTCTGGTCTGATAAAAGGAAAGACTATGCATATTAGTCTCATAATCAGGCACTGATGACCTCCTTTTCATTTTATTCCTGGATCATCATATAACATCACCTAATCATTAATTAATCAAAGACTGTGTGGTATGAAGCATGAAAAAGAAACATAATCACAACAGACATGCTGAAGTACACACATGCTTTGTCTGGCTTCTTTGTTGTTACTGAAGAACGCACATGTCACTAAGGACATCCTCCAAGCCAAGTTCTCCTTTTTGTGTGACCTGGCACTACAGTCATAATCCTATGCTTGTGATATCACAGTCTGTTCCTGAATTTTTCACAGTCATGTCTCTGATTGTCATAATGGATTTTGTGCACAATCATACTAAAGATAAGGGCTGTAGTTGAAGAACAATTTTGCTGTAGCATGATACCTTCAGGGACATAAATTCAGTCCTTGCTCCAGACCGATGCTGAAGGCTACATCTCCTGGGGCATCTAGCTATACAGGGGCCCCTGGTCATTTAGACTGGAAAGTCCTAAGAAACTGGACACGGTGCCAGTCCTGTGACTCCCCTTATGCATCACTGGCTACAGGAATGGGCCTAGCAGGCTTAGATAAATTTTCGGACAGATTGAAAGAGAAAGATGGTTTGAGGGGGAAAAAAAACAAATTCTACATAGTGTAATTAGCAAAATATAAAGTAGTAGAAGTAAAAGAGCCAACAGAATTTGTAAGTGGGTACTTCCCTTGAAGCCAAAGGAGCTCCTCTGACTTACACCAGCTGAAGGTACAAATCCATATTAAGTTCATGTGCACATACCCTATGATAGTTTCTCCAAATTCAAAGGCCCATGTTAAAACACAGTATGGCATACCATAGCTCCCAGGATACATTCAGTCTAACAACCAGAAGGCCAGATTCTCATTTATTACATCCACACAAATCTAAAAGTCTGTTTGTAGCTGGTTAATAGGCTCTTCAGAGCAGCGGTTCTCAATGATCTTAGACTTGAAGCACTTAGAAACTGCTAGCTCTTACGTTTTCACTTGCTTTTTTGACTACAGAAAAAATGATAGAGCAATTTTTCTTTTAAAAAGACCTCATAATAAAGACTACAACAGGTCATAATTTTTTTAACACTATGGATTCTTATTTTAAATCTCTGGGTTTCTCTTATGAATCATGCCACAACACCCTTGTTGAAAAATCACTGCTCTGAGTTAAGTCCAGATCCTTCATGTACTGAGCATATTCCACTCTCTAACATCCTGAAGGACTAACTCTTGTATAGTTCCACTGACTGCCATGGTGTGGCTCTGGATTTTCACCAGAATGAAAATAAAGCTCACTTTAAAAAAAACATAAGGATGAAAAATAAGAAAGTAGACTAAGAATCATAAACACATTCTTCCTCCTGTTTATCTCTCTAGTTATGTTACTTATTATCCTACATGAATGTGTACACCCTGGCACATCACTTCTCAGTTCTTAAGCAGCAACAGGTCTGAGATATTTTCCTTCATTAAGAGCCGTCCAAGCATTCCCCTGCATTCTCATCAACCTAAGTACTTCATTTGCATAACATGATCCTATTGTGTGTCCTGCTCTACTACCCTGAAGATCCTGGGTAAGACAGATCAACTAGCAGGCACACAATTTGAATTGGCTAGCCACAGCCCTGGCACACATGTCCTAGAGCCACACTGTACAGGCAAACTCATATGGTTCATTCTCAAATTAATCTGAAGTGCCTTCCCTGCATAGGCTTCTCCTAGAATACTCTCATAGCAGTCTTCCTGTTTCAGGTCACTGCATCACCCAGCCCCCATCCTCCCTTTCTGCTTTTACCTTTAGGTCTGGAATAATGAATTTGCTGTTGCTGGATAGGTTGGCCTTAGATGTCACTGTGGTTATTCGCTCCCACGCCTGCAAATTGGCTTTATCTCCTGGTGCAGAAATTAGCCAGAACTCCGACATGATTCTTGACCTTCCCTTTGCTCTTGATCACAAACGGCGCAAGAGAAGCAAAGGGCACTGTGCACTTCTCTCTGGGACCTCTGAAAAAGCTACAATGAAGAACAGAAGGTCCACAGACTTTTTATACCAGGAGAGAGTGAGTCACTCCTCAGCTGAAGGCTTACACAGAGCATGACCTTCTCCTGAATGTCATGAAAAGGCTGCAGCCAGTTCCTCCTCCTTCAGGAGTGTTTTTATCCAGTGTCTGGGGAGGAGATTTCCCTAGAAATGAAGCCTCATGAGCAGAATTGAAGGCATCTATTGTAGTCAGTAGTGAAACTCATTGAACTCAGTAGAGGAGGCAGCGTGGGGACTTTGGGGATTGACAAAGCATCCAAATACAAATATGTCCTTTTGTTTAGCTCTAAAATAGTCAGGGAAAGTGGTCATGCATGAGATTATAGAGAAGTAGGGCTGGAAGGGACCTCAAGATGTCATTTAGTCCAACCCCCTGCCCAAGGCTGGAAAGGTCTTGGATCCCAAAGGGGATAGAGCCTCTGATGCTATGCACTAACCAACTGAGTGAAGGGAAAACAACCCCTTTTAGGGGCAGTCAGGCCCGCCACCTTCCCCTTTCCTTAATTACTTGCAAAATTTCTCCGCAGAGGAGCAGCCACCCCAAAGTTCCCCAAACCACAGTTTAAGCAGGATGATGCTAAGAAGTCAATAATACATACATGGTGGGGACAGAGCAAGTCCACTGGTCCTCACTGAACAGCTGGGCCTGACAGAGCTGACCCGGGGTGGGAAGGGAATTGCACCCCCCGTTTATAAGCACAGATCATTGATTCAATCCCCCAAAGGGTTGGGGAGCAGCTGAAGCCGCAGGCTGCAAAGTCTGGGGTGGGGGTACTTACCAGGTGTAGCCCCACATCCAGTGATTGAAGGATTGAGTGCTGCCCGGTCCAGAGGATTCAGAACAGATTTGGCTAATCTGACCTGGAATACGAAAACAAATCTCTCCCCCACCAAAAAATCTCCACCCCCGCAATCTCCTCGCAGCGTTTGCTGCTGGAGGACCAGCGGGTGGTCCTCTCCCAGCAGGCTGGTGCCGGTGCCTCCTCGGGGCACAAGCTCCGCGCAGAGCCGGCCCGGCCGCGCGCCCTCACCTGTGCGGGGCGGAGCCGCCCTCCCCTCCGCGGCGCTCGGCGGGCAGGGACGCGTCCCCGAGGGGGCGGGGGCACCCCGCAGGGCAGGCAGCAAACCCCGCGCTCTCCCGGGGGGCTGTGCTCCAACATCAGGACTCCCGGAGCGGGGCGGGGTGCGGGCACGTCTGTGCAGCGCAAAGCAGAACCTCCCCCCGAAGAAATCTCCGCTCTCTCCTGCTAAGTGGCCCCTGCTACACGTTACATACATGGCGCACTCGGCTGGCGAAGGGCGCAGGGAGGGCAGCCAAGCCACACCGGCCAAGTGGTCGTCGCCCCATCGAGAGGGCTCCCCAGCTATCCAAAGAGCCAACCAGCTACAAAGTTAGCGCTTGGAAATGTGTCGGGTTTCTGTCCCGCTTTTATTTGAGCAGTAGAAGGGCCTTGAGGCTCCTTCTACACCTAAGGAGGATTGCAGGTTCATTGCATCATTCAGCTGAGAACAGCTACGCGCGCAAGGCAGCTAATGTGCCACACAAAGGGTTAGGGTGCACACGGGTGCATGTGCGTCCCTTGAGCGTGGCGGTGCACCCCTGCAAAAAGGCACTGCCGCCACCGCCAGCAGTGTGCAATCCCCACGAGCTGCCACGACGCTGCTGGCAGCAGCTGCAGGTGCTCCTGCCATTGCCATGCCCTCCCAGGCACTGGGGGCACGCGCTGTTCATGCAAAGGGGCAACCCAATGTAAGGTTACGTTTCCAAAATGTGTGCTAATTTCAGAGTTGGGTGCTATTCAGCTTTAATTTGCACAGGTAAAAGGGTCTTCTCTGTGGCTAGGAGGCCCATCAGCTGACCAGGCTCCCAGCCCTAGGAGCATAGGTGCCAACTCCATGTGTGCTCCAGGGCTCGAGCACCCACCAAAAAACAAGCAGGTGTTCAGCACCCGTGAGCCACGTTGAGTGAGCTGGACTGAAGTAGGGCACTGCCTCTTCTGGGCATGCATGGGGCTCGGTGCAGGAATGCAAAAAGCACCCACCAACAAAAAAACAAAGTTGGCACCTATGCAAAGAAGTGCACCATGCCCAGCTGTGGCTGGAAGTCCTGCAGCTGAGGGGGCTCTCAGCACCTGGCAACTGTGGGACGCTGGATCCCAGCAACTGCTGGGCGTGGCTGTGACTTCACAGTCCCAGGGGTGCAAGGTGCCCCCGACCCCTGAAACTGGGAGATTGCAGCAGCTATGATCTCCCAGCTGTGGGGGGCTTGACACATCCCCCCCACCAGCTGGGAAACTGCGGCAGCTGTGATCTCCCAGCCACTGGGACTCCATACATCCCATGGCTGTGAGACTGATCAGAGGAGCTGCACTTTCTCAGCCAAGGAGGGGCTCCATGTACCCCAATGGCTGGGAGATCATAGCAGCTACAATCACCACAGGGGCTTCTATGCCCTCCCACCCCAAGGCTGGGAGACTGTGGCAGCTGTGATCTCCTAGCTCAGCATTTCTCAATCTGTGGGTCATAACCCAGAAGTGGGTCACAAAAATATATGCAAGGGTTACAAACAAACTTTAAAAATGGATTCTCCTTTAAAGGAGAAAAATGTGGGAAACCGTGGCATTTCCCTTACAGATTGGCAGAGTTCCAGCCTTTGAGGGGCTGCTTGGGACCCCCCCCATACCTGACATCCCTACGTGGCATGGCAGGAGAAAACAACTGTGTGGCTCATGTGTTAGATCCTATTCCCCCTTATCTGTATGTGTTAGAGGGGCCTTCTGTGACAGGCAGCAGAAGCTGAGAGAAGAATGTCTCTTCCTAGTCTATGCCTCTGAACTTGCTACCTTCAGAGTCTATAAAGTACATTATATTATCATGTTCAATCTTATTTTAGTGGGGTTAGAATAAATCAAGTGAATATTAGTTATGATTTTTTTAAAATGTGTCTGGCCATGGTGTTTAATTAGGAACTGTCAGAGCTAGACTGTAGCTGGAGACCAAGCTTGGGAGCTGCTTAGTTACAAGGCAAATATCTAGCAAGTGTGTCCTTACAGAGACAGCCGCATTCCTCTGGTTAAGAAATGTTCATGTATTCTTTTTCCAGGATCCCAAAGGAAATGATTTATAGCACCTGATCTTTCAATACCACAAAACACCTGAGACATGAGCCTTTTTCTTTTCCTTTTTCTTCAGTTTTTAGAATCCTAGGAATAATGTTATTTAAGACCAGTAGAGTCAGAGTGATGCCATAGCCACGATGGTCCAGAAATTATGGGAGGCAATGATTTGCTAGGTGATATTTTTTATTGGACCAATGATGTAGTTGGAATGAAGTGAGACACACTTTTGAAGAAGAATGTCTTGCATTTAGGAGTTTGTCTAACTTTATCCCAACTACAATGTAGACAAAATAACGTATCAAGGGGCTGGCAGTCAGAAGCAGAGGGTCACATTATCAGTGGTAGTGGCAATCCCTTAATTCAAGGATGATCTCTACCACAGCTCATTGATGGTTCTTGAGGTGACTTAAGAGTCCAAACCTTGAGCTAGATCTGTCCGCAGTAGTTGCAGTTCTTCCAGCATGGCAGATTAGGCTGTAGGCTGGGATTGCTTTCCTTTTCCTTCCTCCGCACTCTCTTCTCTCCTTTGAATAATAAATATCACCCTAAGAAATCCTTGCCCTTTGCATTATAGGCTGATTCATTTTAGAGACACTCTATAAATTGTTATATCACATTAAGACAGATGTGCATATTTGGGACATGTTTGGTATAAACTCTTTGTTTATTCCTTAATTGGTTAGAAATGGCATGCATATTTGTATATTTGCAAATATTTTATGTTTAAAGGTACTCCCCTAAGGAATTTCTGCTATAAACTTAGTAGTTGGCAATGACACAGGATAGTTAGGAACCACTAATATGATGAGCCATAAAAAATATATCAGTTGAGGCATTGTCAGCAGAAAAATTGTACAAGGTAATGATAATCCTTACCTGCAATGTCACATAGAGTTCTGCTCACCCATGTTCCAGAAAAGTGAATTCAAGCTGGAACAAGCAAAGAGAAGGTCTACCAAAAAAGATCAGGGGGAGAGAAGTGATGGGAAAAACTTGCTTGTTTAACCAAACAAAGACTGGAAAGGGTAAGATTGGTCTTTATAAACATATCAAGGTGGCAAACACCAAAGAAAAAGAAAGGCAATTTAAGCTTTTAATGTTGTCATGAGAACAAACAGGTATAACTGGCTAGAATACATTTAAAATAGAAATTAGAGGAAGGAAGAAAGAGGTTCTGGAAGAGTCTTCAGCTAGGACAAGTGTGTGCATAAAACCTAATAACTTTTGTCAAGATCCTCCTGACGTTGATATGATGAAAATAACTATGAGGTTCTATCCAGGCTTACGCTCTTCAGAGCAATTACATACTGCCATTACTATATAAAAGGTAAGATATTTGATGCCCCAAAATGGGTAAATCATTTAATATTATTACTGGTTCTCAAGAGAAGAGGCCATTTGAGTGCAATAATGTTGTTAACTGGAGACTGACAGTTACATAAACAACCTTTCTGTCCAAAGCAGAAACACAAGAATTGCTTCTCTAAGAGCGATTAAGAAAAGTCAGTGGCTTCTTTGAACATTATGTAAGCTAAAGCCTCTTTTAAGAGCTCTTACTTTAAAACAAAGAAACAAACCTCCCTCCTCCATGGGTTGCAAATGCAAGAAAAAAATACAAGTTTATTTGGTCGGAAAGAGAATAAGAAGGAGCCTGATATTGTGTCCTAGCAGCTTGGTACACTCCTCAGAGAAAGGAGTCCTGTGTTTTTGTACCTGTCTCTGGGCCAGTTTGTGAATTTTGAATTATATGGTCATTGGATAAAATACAGAAACAGCAGGCATTACAACCCGGCACTCTCCTCTCCCCAGTAACTGTCCTGACCACAAAAGGTTAAATGTAATTTAAACCTGAAGTGGACAGACATACAAGCCTTTCAAATCAGTTTAATCTACCTGGAAAATCAAGTACTGTTTTGAACCAAGTGACTGTGAATCAGCTGGGTGTTATGTAAGGAAAAGCAGAAAATGAAAACCTCCATCCACAGGTCAGCCATCTCCAAAGTGTGGTTGCAAGCACTCCCCTGCTTACCCACTGCAAGGCATGCTGGACTGGTGTTGTGAACTGGTTCAGTTTTGGAACAGTTCGATTGTTATGTGTGTCTGAACTCTCCGACCTGCATCAGTTGTGAGCCAGTTCCAAAATGGTTCCTTGTCTGACCTCACAGTCCTTCTGTTACAAAACACTTTCAATAGACTAGAAACAAAAATTCATTAGCTTACTGCACACTAAAACCAGGGCCTTAACAGAGACCTTAATTTCCTGACCTATTATGGTAATGTGGCTGTGGCAGAATGGGCTAGGTTGGAGACAGCCTGCACCGGGAGCAACTCCCTGCTCTAAACTGTTGCTGAGCCCTGCCCTATTGCCTAGCAGTTAAAGGCACTCTTCTGGGTGACAAGATATGGATCTGAAACTCCTTAGGTTAAAAAGGAAGTTGCTCATGTTGCTCACTTCTTGGTTGAGCACTTTTGTCATCAGGCTATTCTGTAAAAGGTGGGGCTATGTCTACCACTACCTTTTTCAGCATGTTTTAAAAATCAGCGACTGCATTTTGTGAGGGGCCTGACCCTGACTTTGTAGATTAAGTTTCTTAGAGCACATGTAAGGCCCTTGGGGGAAGTGCAGGATCTCTAAGATTTTGGATCCTGATTGGGATCAGGCATAAGGCAAACACTGAGCCGCTCTAACTGAGCCTTCTCAGAAACAGAATTCAAGGCAGCTATAGAACTTTTTGCTAAGCGGTGAGCGTGGGGACCACTGATTGGTGGTGTGGGGCAGGGCTGCAGGACAGCCAGCCTTTCAGCTAATCAGTGGTAAGGGGCAGGGTCGCTGCAAAAGGCCATGAAATAGGCTCCACGTGCTGAGAGCAGCCCATGGAATTCCCTTTCACTCTCACTCCCTACAACGTAGGTAGATCCCTAAGACTTGAGAATCTGGCATGGCTCACATCTTGGCTCACATACCCACTGCTCAGCCAAAACTGGACCAGAAACACTATCTTAAAGTATGTCCCGAGTCCTCTGGGTTTTGTGTCACAGGTATGGACTTTAAAGCCCGAGGTTAAGCTGGAGTCCTGATCTATTCTGCAATTTGATTGCATATATTTCTGCCAAGTGGTTTCTATTTAGAATTGGGAGGCCTGAGCAGGGTCATAACGTGATTTACAGATAGCAGAAAGAGGGATCTGCCAGTTCCCCACCAAATGGCAAAAAATTATTTAGGTTAAAAATCACCCTCTACCGCAGTGGTCACCAACCAGTGGGTCTCTGGTAGATCTTGGAGCCTCTTGGAGTCAATCTGGGGCTGGGGTGGAGGGGCTGAGTGTCTGTGTGCATTCACACATGTGCCCCAGCCCAGCAGGTCAGTCGGGGGGCGGAGAAGAGAGGGAGTCCTAGATCGAGGCCCATGCGGTGAGGGACGGTGCTGCAGTGGCAGGAGCAGGGGTAAGTTGAGTGGGGCCCTGGCTGGGTGGTTCTTACCTGCTGGGGAGCCATGACCCCAAATAATTTTATCTCCCTTTGCCTCAATTTGCCCCCCACCCCTCTCCCCACAGACTTACCAGTTGGGAACGGGGAGGGTGGGCAGCAGTGCATGATAGATCTTGGGTTCCTTTTAAATGACAAAAGTGATCTCCTACTTAAAAAGGTTGGAGAACACTACTCTACTACTTACCCATTGGCTAGATAATAGTACCATTTCAGAAGCCCTCAAAGTGTGAAAGAAGTTGGCCAGTTTAAGGGCAATTTTCTGAAACCTCAACAAAATGAAGCAAGGCAACACAGATTCCTTCACCACTCTCACGACAGTAGTGAAATTGTTTTTTACATTTGCAAGTGTGAGATACTTGACAAGGAAATGCTAAATTAATGGCAGCTTTGAGAAAGGGGAAGTCAATGACAGGACCCCTGCCCCAGCCTTTGAGATACCCCATACTAATCAGGAAACCTGATCCAGAGTGAGTCAGACTGGCAAGTGTGATACTTAAGGCTCTGAGACCACAGAAATCTACTGAGGGATTTAAACCAATTAGGTAAGACTTGGGTAAAAAATAATGTGTCAAAAGGCGCAGAGGATCACGATGGCAGTGGTAGTGGCAGTCCCTTAATTCAAGGATGATCTCCACCACGGCTCATTGATGGGTCTTGAGGTGACTTAAGAGTCCAATCCTTGAGCTAGATCTGTCTACAGTAGTCACAGTTCTTCCAGCATGGCAGAGTAGGCTGTAGGCTGGGATTGCTTTCCTTTTCCTTCTTCCGCACTCTCTTCTCTGCTTTGAGGGCCAGATGCTTTACCACAAAGTGCTGCTGCTTGTTTGAGGTTTTACACATCCAAATCTGACTAACATAGAGGTCATGTAGGAACTATGTGATTTACCCACATTTTCTGAAATTTCGCAACACCTGAGTGATGTTTCTAAACCAAGAACCAGTATGCTAGTTGTTGTCTCTACATGGAGGAATTAGTCACAAGCTATTTTGCTCTGACCTCAAATGTGGAATTCAAGATGTAACGCAAAGGAGATGTATATGGGCATTTAGATGCATATATTTGTCTGCCCTGATGTGCTAGACATCCATTAATTGAGATGGACTCAATTAATTGAGTCCACTCTGCACATGAGCTGACACACCCTCTGAGAAAATGGCAGCAGTGCACTTTTGAACTAAAACTTTCTATGTATTTTTGTACAAAAGCCTGCTGCTGCCATTTTCTCAGTGCTATGCACATTTTACTGTTTATACAAATGGATGTGCTACAGCACCGGGTGCTTTTAAAAGTGCCTGGTGCTGCAGCACAAGTACAAATGCCCATGGGGTTAAGAAGACTGCTAGGCATAGAGTTGATTGGCCTATTTAATGCTGTTTGTAAAGGAATGATGATTGTTTTTTTAATTGTGTGCTTAAGTTTAGTTTGAAGACTATACCATAGCTACATCACTGTAAAGCAGCACAACTCTGACTGTGAACTGGATTTCCAAGGATATAAACGGGAAGATCCAAGCTATTTGCTTTTGACCTATTGAATTCACGACACTGCAGTTTTCAGGGAACCCACAAAACAGGTAGGTCCCCGTGAAAAAGGTAGATCCATTCTACCACAAAAACAGTGATTAGCACCACACTTGGACTGCAAAATCGGGACGGGGGCAGCCATCCCAAATTTGCTAGGTCCCTAGTTATTACTGTAACAGGGTATGCTACATAGTGCTTATTCTCCTGAGAAAATTTAGCTTAGGGTGTGTGTCAAAATTAGGTACTGCGCATGTACTTAACTCCCTAGTAATATTTTACACAAGATGATCAAAACTGAAGGAAAAGGCCTTCATGGTATATAGAGACTATACTCTACATTAGAAGTTACAAAAGCCCTGCTTAAGGGTTTCTTTGTAAGAAATTTAAATGCCTTGAGTTAGGCTATGGTGAAAAGACCAACACTATTAGGAATATCAAATATTAATATCTGTAAATAAAATATCAACTAAAAATGTGTCTATGAAAAGTTCTTTGCAAGTCATAAACAAAAATAGCAACTAAGAACTGGAGGATCTTTCAAATGGATTGCACTCTTTTCAAATAATGCCCTGAAGGAACACCTGTTTTCTGTCAACTTGTGGGCTGTGTATATTTTTAAAAACAGAAAAACCTGGTGAAAATAGAGTCCTGTGTTTATAATAAAGCAAAGGATATGAAGGCATTTGAAATCAATCCTGACCAATGGAAAATCTTGGCAAGTGATTCTAACAAGCACAGGTGACTGATAGGGGGTGCACAGGGGTGCACGTGCCCCCCCCAACAGGGCCGGTGGCCCCCCCGACGGCCAACACCAATGCTGTTGGTAGGGCTGGTGCTCCCCCTGACAGGGTCAGTGCCTTCTGTGGGTGTCCCCCAGAGATTCAGAAGGCACCAGTCTGTCATGGTAACAAGTGGTGTTGTCATTGTCTCCACCAAGGCATCAAAATCCACAGCAGAAATTGTCTCCAACAAGTTGAAAAGCAAAGAGTCCATAGGAAGCAAGCAGCTCCTAAACTACCCAACCATGACACATACATTTGTAACCACTGCCATAGATCATGCAAATCTCAGAATGAACTATTCAGTCACATGAGACACTGCAAACCATTTGTGTCATAGGCTGCAATATCCATCATCTCCCATAGACTAAAGGATATCAAAGAAACCTATCTTGCAGCATTATAAAGCATAGCAGTTAAAGCCATGTGCTTTCTTTTTGTTTTTATAATAAATAAATAATTACAAGCTTGTTTCTGCCAAGTGGCGAATATTTACACTGATTCAAACCCCTGAATGGACTCGGGACAAACTGGTTTAAGTAGCAGAGTTGAGTTGGTCTGGGTGGGCAGTTTTGACTTCAAGTGCAGCAGCTGTTGGCACATACATGGTTTCCAGTTCAAGCAGCTGACATGGTCCAATGGAGTTACAGGTGTTGCATCTTGGGGAAAATAGTTAAAGCTCACTAAGGACCTCTCACCAGCTTTTAAAATGGCAACAGTCAAACTGTCTCTGGCAGGAAAAGGTAATTATGATAACTGTTCTTTCTAGGATGGAAGGACATAATCTAAATAAGATTTCTCTTGACACCAGTCTTACAAAGGGTGGTTAGCCTCAAACCATCTCCACATGCTTGTGGTGTGTGCATTTGTATAAATGGCAAAATGTGCATCAGCGCTGAGAAAATTATGGCAGTGTGCTTTTGAACTAAAACACATTGAAGGTGTTTTAGTTTAAAAGCACACTGCTGCCATTGTCTCATTTATACATTTGGTTTAAAAGCACGCTGCTGCCATTTATACAAATGCATGTGATGTTGTGCTGGGCGCATTAGCATGCCTGTGAAGCAGACTTGATTAATGGAGTCTGCTCTGAAGCGCTGGCTCTCTGGTGTGTCGAAACAGATGAATATATGTGTATAAATATGCTGCATTTTAAAGAAACTGATCTGCTCTAGCCGGGTCCCTGGATTTGTTTTTGGGACCCCTTTGTCCCAAGTGTTCTTTGCCTGTCTCTTACATGCCTCCCGCTCGCCCCTCCAGCTTCCTCACCTATTGTATTCTAACCACTCCACTTGATACTCTGCACTGCCCCTTCGTGGCTGGGTAGAGCAAACTTGGGTTCACATATATGTGTTCATGTATGTGTATGTGTGCATACACATACATATGTACATATATGTATGTACATGTGTATGGGTGACTGGAGCCACCTTAGTCAGGCGGGGCACGTGCCCCACCAGCGACAGGGGGTGTGTACCCCCTTGGCCAATCTTGCTGACCTGGGGGAGGGGTCCCCGTGACCAATGGCGAAATGGCTGATAGCTGTGATCACATCTGGAAATGGCTGTGGCTGTTTCTGGGAGCGCCATGGTGCTCCACTCCCTGGCCAGTGCTTGAAGGGGAGCCCATCGGTGCTGCCGCCTGCTCCCCTACTCATCGCCTATGTGGCAAGCGTGGCCAGTCACGGTGTGCACCGGTGCTCTCAGGGGGTGCACATGCACCCCCATGCACCTGCTACTCATCGCCACTGCATGTGTGTATCTATGTCTGTGCATGTATATATGTGCATGCAGAAGCATGTGTGCCTGCATGTCTGCCTGTGTACGTGCATGCATGCACACATATGCATGTGTACATTTGTACGTGTATGTAGATGCATGCATGTGTGTACATATGTATGCGTGTATCTATGTGTGGATATGTACATGTGCACATGCATATGTCCATGCATGTACATATATGTGTATGTGTACACTAGTATGTGTACGTATGTACCCGCGTATCTATACTGTACACAGAGCTGACCCTAGAGGGGTGTGGGGCTTGGGGCAAATCAGCCTGCTTGGGAGCCCCGTTAACACTGTGTGAGGTCATGGCACCTCCGCAAAGAGTTGGGGCAGGTCTTTGTCCTTCTCTGTGCTTCTTCATGACGCATGGAGCTGCCAGGTCCAGGCGGGCCCTGGGAACGGGCCGCAGCTTGGGGGAGGCTCCGCGGGGCCTCCCAAAGTGCAGGGCCTGGGGCCGTCACCCCGATTTGCCATACCCTAGGAGCAGCTCTGTCTATACATGTGCATGCATGCACATACGTGTCCATTTGTACCTGTATGTGTATGTACATACACTTGAAGCTGTACGTATCGATATGTACATACATGTGTGCACATTTGTACATGTACGCACGGGCATGTATGTATACACATGTGTATATATGTAGGTACGTGTGGCTATGCGTGTGTTTCAAGATATATCTATACAGACGCGCACACACGATCCTCAGAGGGCCCCCGGAAGTGCCGGGGGCGGAGCTGCGCTGCGCAGCTCTGAGGGGACCCGGCTGACTTCCGCTTGGCCTTTGACCCGGTAGTAAAGCCCGCGCACGCGCGGCCGCTGGCGCCATGCAAGTCTCTAGCCTCAACGAGGTGAAGATCTACAGCCTGAGCGCGGGCCGCAGCTTGCCCGAGGTGAGCGCGGCGGGGCGCGGGGCCGCTTCGGAGCTGGGGGAGTCCGAGGGCAGTTCCCAGCCGCGCGGGGCGGGGCTTGCCACTGCGGGCCCGAGCGTGAGCGCCACTGTGCCCGGCACTGCTGCTGGACCCCGTGGTAGTGCCCCACAGCAGCGGCTCCCAACCTTGTTTAAACCAGGACCCGTCGGTAAATGCTAGTGCTGCCTCTCCCTCCTTCCCTGCCGCCCCAAGCCTCCCAGGGTGGGCGGCCCGGAGGCCCCTCACAGGCTGGAGCTCTGAGCAGCAAGATGGAAAGGGGTGGAAAGCTGTTTTGGGGAACTGTAACTCTTTTAGTTTTTATGGGGGGCAGGGGGGAAGTAGAGCTCGGCTCCTTACACACATGCAGATTCCAAATGTGAACTATTAAAATAATAGCTGTATTTAAACTCTTAAGTAAAGCATGCTCAAGTTTTCAGTGATGTTTTAAAAATTATGAAGCATAACATTGCTCAAATTATTAAATTAAATAATAGGTATTCATGCAAATGTTTGATATGTTTGTGTGAGACAATGAATACACAAGTATTAATATGACTGCCACTTCTTCACTTTTGTTTTACTGGTAACTTGATAAGCTTAACTAACTCTCCCTCTGCCTTCCTTTAAATATTGACAGCTACAGTTTTTCTTTTATAGTGGCTTTCTGATAGGAAGAAGAGAGCACTCCAAAAGAAAGATGTCGGTGAGTTGCCTTGAGCACATACTGTTCAGCAATAATGGGTTGTGTTTATGTAGACCAAAGAGCTTTACAGGCTGATTTAAGAATTGATAGCTTTTTGGCTCCTGTGTGTTTGTTGTTAGTCATTTCCGGGTGTGCAAGTTGATCTAGATAAGGGGTCAAGAAAGAGTGTTTCCTTTTTTTCAGTGCTGGGTGAATTATATGTTCTTCTTGAATTCCTATGAAGCTTTAATTGCTGGTTGCTGTAGTCTAGGAGGTTTAATGGCAGATTTGGTCTACCACTTCTACATGTACATTATGTTAAGGGCTGTCTGCATTAGAGAAGGTGATGGATGTGATCCTCAGGGCAGTGTGACTGGATAGACTCTTAAGTCCAGGGCAAGGCAACTGCATATTCTCCCTGCAAAGTACCCAGAACAGAACATTCTGCCGCTGGGTCTGGTATTGAGCTGGAGATATAAAATGGCACATGTTCATTTAGCTGCCTCTTTTCCCCTCAGCAGTCATGATCTTTAAAAAATGCAAACAAAGCCTTCCACTCTCCCTTTTGCCCAGAGCAGACTGCCTCTTTAGTCTGGGAGTTATTTTTAACTTTGTGTAGTATTTAAATGCCGTTGTGATAAGTGGCATATGGAACTTGAGAGGTAAGTGTAGGGTAGGTATTATATGAGTTGTAGTAGAGATGATGGCATAAACTATACACTTTCTCAGTTATGTAATCATAAAGAGTCATACAGCATGTTAATTTTATATGCTGATGTAGTATGTATTGCTTTGCATTGATGCTGTTCACTTCTGAGTGCTAAACAGAATTCATTAATTTCCTTATGTCAACTGTACATAAAAATGAGGGATGGCTTTTCTTATTTCTTATAGAAAGTTATTATACACCAAATATAAGTGCCCTGTTTTTAAAGGCCAATGCTTTCCTTAATTTTTTTTTAAAGATCTTCAAAGAAGAATTGAACTTATTCAAGACTTTGACATGCCTACAGTTTGCACAAAAATTAAAGTGTCAAGGGATGGACAGTATATCATGGCAGCTGGTAAGTAAATTAAATGTTTGCTTATAACAAAAGCTAAAAATGCTAGATGTCTTTGATATAGAGCAGGGGTAGGCAATGTTTTTTGGCCCAAGTGCCAAAAAAACGCACAGTACCTACTTTGAAAGGTGCCAGCTGGAGTGCTGGCATGCCAGAAAAACAAAATGAGGGCAGGTAGCACATGGCTGCTTCTGCCCCTGCCCCCCACCCCGAGCTCCGTGGCTATCGGCAGCTACCCAGAACCTGGGCCAGCTGCAAACAGCTGCTGTCTTCCTGGCCCTGGCCTCAGCTGTCTCTGAAACCTGGCCCTGGGCTCCAGGGAGGCAGCAGTTACTGGCAGTGCCCCCTGCTGAGCTGCCCTCTCTGTGGCGTCTGTAGAGCAGCGTTGGAACCTGGCACAGCAGGGAACAGCGGGATCAGTGTGCTGTGCTTCCGGCCCCGCTGTCCTCCCTTGGGCCCTCCGGAGCTCAGCATGTGTGCCTTGGAATGGCAGCACACAGAGGGGCTGCACAGGGAAGCTGCCTGCTGCTGCAAGCTCTGTGCTGCTTGGGTCACACTTCCCCTGTGTGCATGGCAGCAGTGTGGGCAGCATGCAGGGCTGTGCCCCTCATTGCTGCCCCCACCCGCAGGAGAAGTGTGGCCAGGGGAGCTTGAAGCGGCCGGCAGCTTTCTGTGTCCCTCACTGTGCCCTGGAGCACTGGGTTCCAACGCTGCTCTACAGAAGCGGCAGTGAAGGCAGCACAGTGGGGAGCATTGCCAGTATCTGCTACCTCCCCGGAGCCAAGGCCAGGTCTTTGGCTGGGAGGCAGCTGGGGCTGGGGCAGGGAGGCAGCACCTGTTTGTAGCTGGTCCAGATTCTGGGTAGCTGCTGATAGCCATGGAACCCAGGCTGCTTCCCACAGGGCTTGCAGCCTCCCAGTTACCTGCTGGGAGCAGCCTGGGCTCCTGTCTGGCAGCAGCTACCCAGAACCAGGGATGGCTGCAGCTGGGAGGCTGCAAACAGCTGCTGCCTCCCTGCCCTTGGTCTCAACGTGTGCTGAGGAAAATAGCCTTGTGTGCCAACCCCTGACATAGAAGGTAGGACTTGAAAAGGAATAAAAGTCTAAAATCATCTTTAAGTGACAGTGTCTTTTTGGGGTTTTGTAACTTAGGTGATAAATAGAGCTGTGCATGTCAATACACGAAGCACTTAGTGTAGCACATAAAAATGTAGAAATTGAAATTTGTGCAGATATAGACTCCCATATATATTTTTACACTCTGTGTCTGTGTGTAAATTTTCAATTAGATTTTAAATGTATTTAGGCATTCTAGTGGCCACTGAACTGGTAATGATCAAAATTTTCATAAAAAAGACATTTTTGTAAGTTTTTAGTTTTGCTGGCAATTTGTACGTGTAAAGAATTTTGCAGGGGTTGGCTAGTGTTGTTTTTTTATACTTAACATTTTAACATGTTTCACTTAAAATAGAAAATGTTAGTTTTTAGCAATAAACCAAGATTTATAACCAGGAATCCCGGTTTTCCATCTTTCCACATGGGTAAAAGGCAGTAAAACATGGAATTTCTCATTTTAAGTAGAAGAACACAGGAAACTAGCAGAGTTCCAGCCCGCAAGGGGCTGGGGGGAGCAGGAGGAGGGTGATTGGGCAGAGGGTGCCATGTGTATGGTGGTGTGGGACTCCTTGCGGTGGCACTGAGCCTCCCTGCTCCACTTTGCCATGCCACGCTAGGTCCTGCACACTGGGCCATGGAGACCCCTGGCGGGGAGGGTGGCAGGGTGAGGAGCTCTGAGCTTGCAGTGTGTAGCCCATACTCACTCCTCCCCAATGGGCTCTGCTCCAGCTGTGCTACCTATGGGGAAAGGGGAGCTAGGCTTCACACTCTGCTCTAGTGGCAGCTGGAGTGCAGGTGCTGCTGGGGCATGAGGGGGGGCAGGGGGCTGCAGACCTGGGTCCCTAGTTCTGTAGCCCTGGCAGCTGAGGGCCCCCTCCAGGAGAGCTGGAGGGTACAGGAGCCTATGCATGGGGAGTGAGGGTCACCAACAGGGCCACAAGGCTGTGGGTGGGGAGTGAGGGGTACTGGCAGGGCTGTGGGTGGGAAGTGAGGGGTACTGGCGGGGCTGTGGGTGGGGAGTGAAAGCCAATGGCATAGGCAGGGCACCAGCATATCAGGGCTGCTCAGCCCCACAAAGCAGTGGTGGGGGATAGCTGCAGCTGGACCTGCATCCGGGTCAGGGAAGATGGTAGGTGGATCTCTGATTTTGCATGTTAAAAAAACCCCAAATCAAAGCCAATATTTATAAGCATTTAGAATTTATTTTATTGTAGTGATTGAAGCACTGGCAAGCTTCCAGGTTGATATATTTACAATTTTAAAGCAATAAAATACTATGATCAACTGATACCTATATGTAGTGATGGTTTGTTTTGGGATTTTAATCAAAGAATTTGAGATTTATTTTTTAGCAGAGAATTTGCGATTTTTAAACGGAAAACCAGGATCCCTGTTCATAACTGAAGCGAAAACTAAAGAAAAATAATCTTTCTTTCTGTGTCTGTGGGTACTTCAGTCATATGACTGAACTGTTGCCCATACTGTTGCGTCTCTAGTTAATAATACTATCTACATTTTCATAAGTCAAGCGTTTGCTTTAAATGGATGGGCTTCCTACTCCTAATAATTTTTTATAGAGGTAACGAATAAGCTGTACAGATTTTAGCAGGAACAATCGTCTTGAATACTGCGTATCAGTGGTTCTCTAACTCTTGAATTTAGCAGTACCATCTGTAGAGGGAGCCCTCTTTCCTCGTCCCCGCCCCCCGATGTTTCCATATACCCTTTCTCCCTCCCCCAGCATTTAAAAGCCCAGGGGTTGCCATCACACCCGTTGAAGAGTGCAGGGGTGGGGTGACTCAGCTGCTGCCTGTGTCCTCTCTGTTGGTGGTGTTGCCAGTCTGTTCTCTCAGGCGGGCCAGCAAAAGCATCAGGGCAACCTTCAGACAAAGCCATGTTGCAACAGGGCACTGTCTCCTGCTTTAGCCATTTCCCCATCTGCCCCCACACAGCATGTTCCATAAACAGAGATACAGCAGTGCGGTTACAACTGGTGACAGCAGTGTTTCACCCTTAAAAGGATCTTCTGGCACCCCAGGATGCCATGACATCTCATTTGAGAGGTGCTGTTAGACTTGTAAGCTAACTGCTCTTTTTTTTTTTTCAGTAGTCTTTAGCATTCAGTAGCTGCCATTGATTTCTAAGACTAAAATTCTTGCACCTAAAATAAAGTAAATATTGTGCATGTTTAAGGTTTGTTTGAGTCGTAATGTATGCTTACATTAAGGATAAAATTGTTTTGTAGGAACATATAAGCCAAGAATCCGGTGTTACGATACCTATCAGTTATCTCTGAAATTTGAAAGATGCTTAGATGCTGAAGGTAAGTAAATTGTTACTCCTACATCAGAAATAGAGGTGTGTGACTTGGTGTCTAGGGCCCAAGGGGGGAAGAAGGAGGTGAAGAGACTGTGCTCTGTTCAGTTCTGTGCTCTGTCAGTGACTCCTGTGGCTACAGAGGTCACTGCTTTGTGCTTCTGAATTTGTAAAAGGGACAGTGTTACTTAACCATGGGGTTTTCAACTCTGGGGGTGCTTGGGATGGCCTCACAAGGTTCCTAGCAGTGGGCACCGCTGGCACTTCTGCCACCGCCATACTGCTGGCATGGTTATTGATCGGCTATGGGAGTGTCCCCCCAGCCCCCTTTTGTCTGGCCACTAAGGGACTCCTGCCTTCTCAACTGGCTGCCCAGGGGTACGCTGACCCAAAAAGGTTGAAAACCACTGACCTGCCCGATCTTTGTAAAACAGGTTGGACCTTGTGGAATTTTAAATAACATATCTATAATTCCACTTACATATGGTGGGAAGACTGTGTACTTTTATATTACGTTTTCTTTATAGTTATTCAGTTCAGTGCTTCAGTGTCATAGAGAAGCAGGCCTGGAAGAGACCTCCAAAGGTCATCTAGTCCATCCCCCTGCCTGAGCAGCAGCATCCTTGTCCAGATCATCACATACAAACTACAGTCTAAACTCAACATACGACTATCATCAATCTGGGCACAACATAGACCAAGCATCCTAATCTGCCACACGTAAAGCAAGGGTACTGAAGCAGCCAATGTCCTCCTTCTATAAAATGTTCAGTGTTCCCACTGAAACCCAAAGTGGTGCTTCTGTAAACTAGTAAGAATGCCAGTGTGTGTCATAAGTCTGATTAAATACCATATTTGCTTGAATACAAAACTTGGTCCTATTCCCCCCGCCTACCCATTGGCATGGGCAAAAAAGCCCCTTGTCTTTTAGTCATATACAAGGAAATCTCACTAAATACATTGCTTATTGTAAAAACTGTCACCAAAAAACAGGTTCTGCTCAGCAATAGAAACCAACTACAAAGTTGATTAAAAGCAGTCAACACTGAGCATGACTAAAACACATGGCCCTTACTGGTCAAACATACTAATAGGAACTTCTCTTTTTTGTGTGGCTCTTAAAACAAAACAAAACAAAAAAAGACAGGTGTTCCCTCCACAGGGAACTGACACCAGGCCTATAGATACTGTAGTACCAGGCTGTCACTGGGAAGGCTAGAGCCAGCCCTGACACCCATCCCTTGGTGCCAAAAATGCTACATTTGATTTTAGCCAAAAAAAAGTTGATGCTGATCGGCACGTACTGCAAAGATGGGTTAGTATATATAAACCATGTGAGTGAGACACCTGGTTGTGCCCATTAAGTGCCGTACCCCTCTCTGCCAACTCTTGTTCATGCTGTTGTGAATGACGACAGTGCATACATAGTATCATAGTATCTAGGGTCAAAAGGGGCCTAGAGCAGGCCATCTAGTCTGACCCCCCGCCAATGGCAGGAAAGAGTGCCGGGGTCACAGGACCTCAGCCAAGTACCTATCTAATCTACTCTTAAAGACGCCCAAGGTAGGAGCAAGAACAACTTCCCTAGGAAGCCGGTACCACATCCTAGCCACCCTAACTGTGAAGTAGTGCCTCCTAATGTCCAGCCTAAACCTGCTCTCAAGTAACTTGTGACCATTGGTCCTAGTTACCCCTTGTGGTGCCCAGGAAAAAAGAGCCAGCCCTGTTTCCTGCTGATCGCCCCTCAGCAGCTTATAGGCAGCCACCAGGTCCCCCCTCAGCCTCCATTTAATGAGTCTGAACAGGTTCAGGTCCCTCAGACTCTCCTCATAAGGCTTATCCTGCTGCCCGCATATCATTCTAGTGGCCCTCCTCTGGACCCTCTCGAGGCCGTCCACATCCCTCTTGAAGTGCGGCGCCCAGAACTGGACACAGT
>JAGPOW010003642.1:23497065-23511987 GCA_030014935.1 Caiman crocodilus
GTCATGGCACGGTCTGGATCCTTTTGGTGTGTTCTGGGCTTGAGGAAGTTTGCTTCTGGTGATGAGGTTGGCGAGGTTCGGTGCTTGTTTGAAGGCTAGAATGGGTGGCTCTGGGAAATACTTTTTAAGAATAGGGTCTCTTTCTAGTATGGGTTGCAGCTGTTTGAGGATTTTTCATACAGGTTCAAGGGAAGGGTGATATGTCATAACCAGTGGTGCAGTTAGTGGGTGGGTGTTTTCTGTACTGCAGCAGTTCTTCACGTAGTATCCGGGTGGCTCTTTCAAATGTGCAGTCTATCTCTCTAGAAATTCTTAGTATCATTGAAAGTAGGCAAGGTGCAGTATTAATTCCACTGCAACAAGGGATTTGTAGAATAATGGGAAATCTTTACTTTAAAGAGACTTTGAAAAGTTGCGAGCTGTTCTCCTTTATGCATTTCACTTCTGAAGTAAACATGATAAAATATTGTTTTAGAAATATAGATTTGGAGCTTCTGTTCTTCCTTTTTCATAACACTGGAACAATTAAATTAAATATGGCAAATTCAAAGCCAATACGAGTAACTGTTTTTGTACAGTGCCTAATTGGACTCTGCAACATGCTGTCACAGTTGATAGTTGAGGCTAAGAATATCGCCAGTTACAAAGGGATTGACAGTTTATATGGATAAGAAAAATATTTAGAATTTTAATATTTATGTCTACTTCATTATAGAAAACACAAATTATATATCTTTATATTATCCATACATTTTGTGGAGGTTGAAGTCATTTGGAAAGATCCCTTTTATCTCTGTTAAACTCTGCAAAACTGCTCTGTAGAGGTAATGTAGCAGGAGTCGTGGGCTAAATAAATCGTTATTTTTAATTTAATTCGGTACTAATTTAAATTCATTTCACTTGATTTTAAGAGAAAGCTACAAGTTAGCAATGTCACTGGAGTTTTTTTAAATGAAAATTGTGATTGTAGAGAGAACCTTGATGTTTAATCCTCTCTGGTTTGCTTTCAGATTGTGTTCTTGCAGTGTGACAGATATGTGGAGTTTCATTCTCAGCATGGCCATTATTACAGGACAAGAATACCAAAGTTTGGTAGAGATTTCTCTTATCACTACCCATCCTGTGACCTGTATTTTGTTGGAGCAAGGTATGATTAAGAAGAAGTTGTCATTTTTCACTGTGCTTAGGTCTGTGTTTTCCAAGTGTAAGATGAGGCTAGAAATATAGGATGAGGAGAAAGTGTGTGCTTTATTGGAAATTTGTTCAGTTCTTGCTCTTTGGTGAAAAATAGATAGTGTTGATAGAAACTCCAAGGAAATTAAATAAGTAAACTGATACTTAAGCCCTGGATTTCTGAGTCTCTACCATTGGATGCTTCTTTACTCTGTCCATTATGTTTTTTAATAGTTATCAGACTTGATGTATTGCCATTTTGAATGAAAAAATAGGATCTTAAATAGTAAATTCCAGAAGGCACACATTTAATATTTCATTACATCTGAAAATAATTCAGCATAGTAAAAATATACATTTTCTTGGGCCATGTACATTTTGGGAAATGGAAGCCAAATGCAGGCTTCATATTTCAACCAGTTAAATTTGTGTTTTATTTTTTAATAAAGAAGTAAAGATAAAGAATTAATAAAGACAGTTGTAATAGAAACTTAAATTTAATACACAAATAATTTCTATGCAAAATCATAGAAAACAGTTAAGAAAAAATGTGTTTCTTTGCTGGGCAGGTGGAATTGTTATAGTATCATTAGTGTTTCTAATAATTTTCAGTGAGCAGTTTAGACTAAGGGAGGACAATGGGGCATCTATATACGTGTCTGATTTGTGCTAATTTGAACACTTCAGGAGCCTCAGTTCATGTGTATTCAGCATCCCTGCACTTCAAAATGGTGGCAGGGACATTTTAACTGAAGCTTGTCGAATGGGCTTTAGTTAAAGCACCCTGACACTATTTTGAAGTATGCTATGCTGAATATACAAGATGCTGCAGGTGTTCTAGTTTATAGTGGCTCCTGAGAGCAGCTTTGATTAAAGCACCCCTCCTTCCACCACCACCCCAAAGCATGTGTAAAGATGCCCTTAGAGCTGGAGGGGATGGAGTTTTCCAATTCAGCAGATCAAAATTGTACTTTCTTTAAATTTAAGGTCTTATTTCAAAAATGTTTTGCAGCCTTCTCTAGCTTAAATTTTATTTTTCAGTAATGAAGGTGAAATAGTAACTTTAGATTTTACTTTGCAGTTCTGAAGTATACAGGTTAAATCTAGAACAAGGAAGATTTTTAAATTCACTTCAAACAGATGCTTCGTAAGTACAATTCATTATGTTTAGATTTATGCCAGCAGGTGGAGCCAAATGACTAGTGTGTTCACTATCAATTAATTGGTCATGTAGACAGAATCCAAAACCAGGTTAATGTAATGTAAGTTTTTAATCTGACTTCATATATTTCTTTAAAAAAAATCTTTTTGATTTAAAATGCCTTTGAGTTTCTTTCTGCGGATATTTTCAAACTGCTTTTATTTCTTTAGAACAGATTTTAGAAAAGGTTATCTCCTGATTACTATGATTGCAGTAGATGTGTCCTCAGTATTCCCCAGTCAGACTCTCCTATACTGATTGATTCAATGTCATAAGTGGATCTTGAAGAGGTTTTAAAGGAACTGGTGATAAACTTGAGCATCAAGCAAAAGGGACAATATGGAAGGGGTAGACAAATAGTAAGGCCAGCCTTAACGATCAGGGTGGTAAAGTGGGAAGCATGTGGCAATGAAAGTTATTGCTAATTATTCATGTGTCAAGTAATTGCGAGCCATTAAACTTACACTTCTTTCTGTTTTAGAGAGAACAATGTCTGTGACATAAATCCTGTACACTGTTTGTTTGCAACTGGGGCAGCTGAGGTAAATGAGGTGTAATTCTTCTAAGAACTGTGGCACGGTTGCTTGTTCAAATACAGGTCGCAGAACTAAAATGTGATAGAGCCTAAGTATGAATTCTTGCTCAGTAAAAGTAAGTTTCCTGAGGTCTGGGGCAGATGACAGGTTTCAGAGCACAGTGCAAGCAATTTGTTGGATTATGTTGGGTGTAGAGATGACCTAAACTTTTATGGGTGACAGAAAAATAATATGGTCTCACTTCAGTATATTAAGAACTGCATAAATTAACTAGCCTGTACTCATCTATTGCTATTTTAGGATTTATATTTTTTTAAGTTTAAAATAAAATAGTGTGCATTTTAAAATAAAAAAGTGTGTATGCTGTGCCATCATTTGAACTGTTCATGAAGCTCAGGTCTAATTTTGGAAATTGGAGATAAGTATATCAGGTGCTCTGTAGTCTTTTGTTTACTGGCATTCTGAGTTTCTAAACATCATTATTTACAGCTTGAATTAATGTTCATTAATCACTTTATGCTGTTCAGGGGAAAGTAGAATGCTGGGACCCTAGAACAAGACATCGAGTTGGGGTGCTGGATTGTGCATTAAGCAGTGTGACAGCGGATACAGAGTAAGTATCAGAGGCTTGCTTTTTAGTGTATACTTGTTCTTCTAAAAAATTGTGTCTTTAAGGGCTCGATCCTTGTCTGTGGTTCTACTATTTATCAGTAGTCCAGTCCACAGAAGTTGTAAAGATATGGGATTAATTCTGGATTTGGAATTTTTGTCACCTATTTATTTGGTCTGACAAGCAATGGCTAATTCTTAAAAATGTACAAACAGAGGGATGAAGGGTGAACATTGATATTTCTGAAAGTTTTTGGAATAATTATATAATTATGAATATTTTCTTGCAGGATAAATGATTTACCATCCATTTCAGCATTGAAGTTTAATGGAGCTTTGAATATGGCTGTTGGAACATCGACTGGGCAGGTACATATGATGTTGGCAACCAGTTTGTATTTGGAGATTTTAGGAGAAACTGTTCTTTTTATCACAGACCCAGGTCTCTGAATACTTTGAGTGTAGATTCTCTGTGAAGCACATGTACACTAAAGGAGGAGTCAGTTATAGACACATGGACTTGATTTTGACCTAGTAGCTTGAGAAAGTTTACTGGTTATCCATTTTATTTTGTATAGATATCGATATTTTTTTCTACTCAACTGAACACCTCTAACATTCTCTTTCTACCTTGCTTGTGACTAATGAAACAGGATGGGGTTGTTTCTCAACTATCTCTCTTCATTTTGCTTCAAGATAGACAGGGTCTCTCCAACACCAGTTCATTTATTCAGTATTACTGTCCTGCCTTTCCTGAAGAGAAAAGAAGTCTTCATGTTAGAACTTCTTCCCACAGCATATAGTACCTTATTTTTGTCAGCGTTGAACTTCATCCTGTTAGCCTCAGCCCAACTTTGCAAGTTGTTTTAGATCCTTCTGAATTGTCCATCCTCTGCGTTCATAACCCTGCAGACTTGATCAAGAAGCTGTCTGTGCCAGCATCCAAATAATTAATAAGCACGTTGAATGGCACTGGGCCTAGGAGAGATCCCTGTGAGTCTCCACTTGTAATCTCTTGCCATTCTGACATGGATCCAGTTATAATTACCTTTTGCTTGTGGCTACTGAGCCACTTGTCTATGCTTTTTATAGTAGTTTTGTCCAGCCCACAGTTCTTCACTATATGAGAAGGTCATATGCGTCCTTGTCAACAGCCTTGCTGAAGTCCAGATACACTGTATCCGCACCATTCCCTTCATCCACCCAAGTTGTTAGTTTGTCAAAGGAGATCAGTTTTGTTTGACATGTTTTGTTCTCGGTAAATCCATGCTGGCTGCTTGTGATCAGCCTTTCTTTCCTGGGGTCCACCGCAGAATCTGCTCCTGTACTCAGGTCACATTCTCCCAAAGGCAAACCCTGACACTCATGTGCCACAACTTGAGTCTTCCATTGGTGGTGGGGCTCCCTTCTGTTGCTCCTTGCAGGCTGGGCATCACTCCTAGCAGGTATTCTTGGGGCTCCACCTCCCGTACATCCCAGCCATGCACCAGCCTCTTAGGACGGCCAGTCAATGGTTGGTTGGCTTGCCCTCTGGTGTTGCTTCCTGGGTCCTCCCCACGTACTCGGCTACTGGTGTTCTCACCCTGCCAAAGTACTTTCAGGACGTAGGACTGTCCTCAGTGATATGCCGGGCTCTCTTCGCTGTGCCGCTGTCCCCGACGTTGCCCCGGCTCACTGTCCTGTGAGTGTCGCTTTGGTTCTTTCCTGCCGTAGGGCTTAAGGAAAAGAAATGATTAACTGAAACAAAATGGGGGCACTCAGCCCACCCCTACTTATGACTCTGGCATCTGCAGTCCCACTGTCCTTCGACACCACCCTCCCTGGTCCAGATTCACCACTCTCCGGGATTGCGATCCCTTAATCACTATTGGACCCTTCCTATGTGTCCCTCCTCAGCTTTTCTCTCCACTGCCTGTGCAGTGCCTGCCCAGCTTGGGGGATGACTCTGCAGCGTCCCCACAACTGTTTCCCTGCTGCCAGTTTTTATTTCCGCTGGGCGGCATTCTTCTGTGACGTCATCCAGCCACAGATAAAAGTGGCTGACGGGTGTTCCGTCTTGGCACGGCTCATCCAGCCCATCTATTTCTGCAGTGGGTAGGCTTGCCTTGTCTTCGGGGCTTTTCTCTTTTCTATGTGGGCGGGCTGTTTCTGTCCCGGACCTCACCGTACAAGAAGTCTCCCGTCCCTTTTCCTTTGTCCCCCCTACTTTTTTGCTTTTTTCCCTTTTCCAGTCCTCTGGTACCTGGTCTGTCTCCCATGACTTCAGGTTTTGTAACAAGGGAGTTTTAGGTTGGATATTAGGAAAAACTTTCTCACAAGGAGGGCAGTGCAGCACTGGAACAGGTTACCTGTAGAGTTGATGGAGGTTTCTAAGGCCTGGCTCAACAGAACTGTGGCTGGAGTGCCCTAGTTGAGGATGGTCCTGCTTTGCGCAGGAGGTTGGACTAGATGGCCTCCTGAGGTTCCTTCCAACCTTAATTTTCTATGATTCTATGGAAGATCATGGCAGAGGGTTGTGAGATTGCCTCTGCCAGTTCCTTCAAAACACAAGAATTAAATTAATTAGGCCCTGCTGACCTGAATTCATTCAGATCCATTAAAATCTCTGTCTCCTTTGTTATTTCATCGTTCAGATTGTCCCTTTCCTTATGCAAATAATTCTTATAGGAGTCTAGCTGCAGTTTTAATTTTTTCATGAAGACTTGAGGCAAAATAGCTGTTAAGCAGCTCTGCTTTGTTTGCATCTTCTATTAAGAGTTTCCCCTGGCTAGTTAACAGTGAACCCACTGCTTCCTGGGTCTTCCTTTTGTGACCATCATACTTATAAAACCTCCTTTTGTTGTCTTTAACCTCCCTTATGAGGTGCATCACATTCTTTATCTTTTCCTTCCTGATTTTTGTCCTTATGTGTTCCTTAGTTACCATTACATTTTTCCATTACCTGTGTGCTTTTGCTTTTTCATCCTGATGCATCCTAAAAGTTTCTTGTGTAGTCACATTGCTCTTTTGCCATTCGTCTTTTTATGTTCTTTCTGAACATCCTTGCTCTTTGAGAGACAGAGAGCTCTTCACCTGAATGAAATAAGGTACAATGTGTTATGACATTGAAAGAGGAGAATAATGCTAAGTAGCAGCATAGCTTTGTTTCTCTGTACAGTTTGGTTCTTAACAGTAGATGCTAAAGTTTTGAAGGAAAGTTCACATACAGGAAACTCGGAAATTGTCTTGGGATGTCACAAGTCCACAGGACTAGAACTAAGGTCTCCCCAGTCTCAGCCCAGTGCCCTCTCTATTAGAATGTATTGAACGTGAGATCTTAGATATCTAATCTTCTGTTTAATAGCTTTCAATAGACTGTTCTCCATTAATTTGTCTAATTTTTTTGTGTCCAAAATACACTTTCAGTGACAGTAGCATCCTCCAGTGCTAAAGATGGCCAAATTCCAAGATTTCTTTGAACCCAAGCTTACATATTATATACCCTTGCAGTTGATGCCTGAAAGGAAGGGTAGCTCCAGAACATACAAGAGGGAGTACTAACAAAATACTTTTAAGAAATTTTGGAAATCATCTGCATGCAGTTATTTTGTCATTATTTGGTGGGAAAGATGATAAATGCTTAAGTGTATTTATATTTTTCATATGGCTGCAGCATTTCTTTGGAATTGGGGGTAAAAAAAATTAATTCAGAGTGAACCCGGCTTGTTTAATAACTTAAGAACAGAAATGCTTTCTTTGTTTTATGTTTAATGTTTCTCTCTTTTCCTTTGGCATTTTAAACGCAAACATTTTCTTGGTTTAGCCCAAGGTATAACCAGTTTAAATCCAAGCAACCCTGAAGTATAGGTCCAGGCGTCAGCTGAAACCTCATAGTATAGCATACGTGTAATTGTCCTTACTCTTCCAGGTTTTGCTGTATGATCTCCGATCCAGTAACCCATTAATAGTCAAAGATCACCAGTATGGCTTGCCTGTTAAATCAATCCAGTTTCAGGATCATTTAGATTTAATTATATCTGCTGATTCACGAATCATAAAAATGTGGAACAGAGACACGGTAAGTGTATGTTTTATGATATTAAGCTAAATTCCCTATTGTCATCATTTTGTTGATTTTGAATGTAAGCTTTTATCACCACACTTCAACATAGGGAGGAATTTTGCACGTTCTAATTTGTAAGCATAGTTACTTTTTTGTTTGACTGTTCAGGCAGATCTTTTGACAAGGATTAATTTAATGAGAAATGCAGGTGCACGCATTCATTGTTATTGCCTGCTACAATATGGTTAATTAGGAGTTATTGCAAAGAACCTCTCAGTGGGTGGTGGTGGTGGTGGTGGGTCCTGCTCATATGCTTAGGGTTAAATTGATCTCCAGTTTTGGGGGCAGGAAGAAATGTTCCTGTGTTTGGGTTGGCTACTGTCAGGGGACAAAGGTTGTCTTCCTCTGTAACAAAGGTTGTGACCTGCTTCTGAGTGTCATTCCAGCATGTTATACAAATTCCTTGCCACTATGCTGGTGATGCCTTGTCTCTGTTTTCATATCACACCATAGGTGTGTGGGCCTTTCAGTGGGTACTTTGCAGCTGTGGTATGGAATGAGGTGTTGGAAGAGAGATTTCTGTAGATCTGTTGGCCAAATGGTTGCCTGTATGTGCCTGTATGTTCAGAAATTGAGTTTGATGACAAGGAGCCTTCTCCCAAGCCAAACTCATTTGTAAAATGTTAGTGGCTTTAAAAAAAACACAAGTGTCTTCCTCCTCCTGACTCTTAAGTGTTCTCTGTGTACGCACGTACACACACATGCATTATACAGTGCACTTAAGTACATTTAGCTCTAACCCCTGTGACTCCTAGTTTATTCAAGGACTCTATTTTGGTGAGATTAGCTGCTAATTGTATTTACACAAATCTGCTGGGACAAGGAAATACCATTGAAACTGACACCCACATTTCAGCATACAAGTTAGGTTGTATATACTGACTAATTTATGGTAGATTTTTTCTTAAACAGTAGGTGCAAAAGGTTCAAACAGATTTTGAGCTTTCATCCTCAGTATCCACATGAGCCTCTTCTGAACAGCTTGACAGTTTCTCCACTTTTTTTGCCTGACTAGCAATCTCTCATGTGGAACTGTGTCTTAAATTGGCAGATCCATAATAGTATGATTGTAGTTTAGCTTGATTGGAGGCTCTTTCATTAGTCACAGTTCCTCCTCAAAGGCTCTGTTGCTGTTGCACTCTGATCCCCTTCTCTTCTGACCTACATAGTGGACCTTATCAATTGCAGTCACACTTTTCAATAGCAATGTTGAGCTAGACTATAAAAGAAGACTAAGGACCATGCTTATTTTTCCATCATGGGAAACTCACCTTTCATCAAAAGGCTTCTCAGAGCATCTAGTCTCACAACCTCTTACACTTTTTTGTCTTATCAAAAATAGGTGGTCTCTTATTGGCCTCTCTCCTTGTTCCTTAATTGTCTTGTTTCTCTCAGTCAAAGACAAACACCATAGAGATTATTAGCTGGCCTCTGCAATGAGATAAATGAAGGTTTCTTGCTGCTTGAGGACAGGGACATCTTTGGCCTTTCCTAGAATGTGTTCCAGCTGCCTCTACTTTCCCTCCCTCAAATGTTGGTTCTTTATTCTTCCTGCTTGGGAACCAACTAAGGCAGAATTTGGGGTGGAAAGTACCTGGCTTTGATACCAGAATAGCCCGTGCTGAGACGTGCCTTTTGGTGGGAAGCTTGATGATTTATCTACTGGGGTGGGGTTGGAGACAGGCTCTTATTAATCATCAGTGGAGAGGCTAGGGATGGATGGTATGGCAGCATTCAACTGGAAGGGGGGGACCCAAAAGGTAGGCGAGACCTGCTTCAGGGGAATAGGAAGAATAATGGAATACAAGTTTTTGTTCTGATCCTGTCCTTCAGTTTAGATCACTGCAGACATGTAAGCTCATGCTTATGCTTCTGTAAAACGTGGGCCACAGAACCTTCTTATTTACTGGCTGCCTTAGAAGTTTGTATGAAAGCACCAAATTATTTTGTCTGGGCTTTCCCCTCTTGAAATTTTCTTGTCTTTAAGACCTTTATGATATGCACAGAAATGTTGGATTCAGTATAAAGTAGAGGTTTTGACCATTGTGGTCACTGAAGCGCGCTTTGCATGATGAAGTGATAAGTGTGACAGTATGAGCATTTGTTGTTGGCAGAATCAGAGGGAGAGGGCATGTCTACACATGCAATTAATGCTCATGAATAAATTCTAGAGCTTATGGCTCTGTAGTTTGTTTTGTTTTTTCTTCTGGGTGTGCTGTTTGACTGTGTGCCCAGAAGCAAAGAACTCCTGAGTATGCTGGAAATACTCTTGTAGATGCACTGAGGAGAGCTGCCTAATTAGTTCTGTAGTAAATCTCCATCTCTCCATGTGTGCCCGTTAGGGGATATGAAACGAAAACTCCGGAGCTAGCTAATGCTTGTATCTACAAGTATTTTCCAGCTCCGGAGTTTGCTTTGTGCACTCTAATATGGGTGCATGTGTAGAGGCAGAGATATTTACTGTGGACCTAATTGGGCAGCTCCGCAATAAATGTCTTGTGTAGACACACCAAGAGAAGATGTAACAGAAATATCAGTTGGTAAATGTAGGCAGCAAGCAGTTGTCCAGTGGCTACATCAAGGCTATCGCCTCTCTCTTTTTTTTAAACAGTCAACCTTTTAAGTTCAGGAAAAGGTCTTGGAATATTTATTGTAGTGAGAGAGAGAGATCTGGAGGATTGGGACAGATTTTGCATTTCTTTGAGAACTAAGGGTTTGTTTGTGAGGCATCTTTGTCCTTCTTTGTCTACAATGTGGTGCTTAACATTCTGTACAGCTTGCTAATATTTCTGTAATAAAATGAAGGCACAATTTTAACACACTCTCTTCCTTGGTGCACTGAAAGCATCATACATAGCTGTCCCATTCTCCAGTCCCTAGTTTTAACTGCTCAGTACTTTTATTAGCTAAATCTGCATTGTAGATTATACATAGTCTTTATATAAATTTACATCTAGTGGTGGTATACATTTTAAAGCAGAAATTGTATTTGACCTGTGAGGAGGTTGTTTTCAGTGTTGGATCAAGCAAGCAAAATTGCTTCTAATTCATGAGATTTGAAGGTTTGAGTCTCTTTGTTGAAAGATGTGGCATAAATGCTGAGTGGGGGTAGAAGGCAGTTTAATATATACAACTATAACTTAACTATATCATAGCTAGTTTTTACTTCCATTTAAGAAGCCAACTTAGCAGCTCCTCTTTCAGCATGTTAGAACAAGCAGACCCACTGACCTTGCATGCTGTCAGTGAAGGAATTGGCCTTAAAACACTTAAAAGTAGAACTTGAGAGAAATCTGGGGTGTGGTTATTTCACTTAGTCCACATCTCATCCATCTGTGGGATATGTGTTTCAGCCTGAACTAAACATGGTAGAGGTTGCAGGCAGTCCATTTCTCTTGTTCTTATTTTTACGCAGCATCACTTCCTTTTTATTTTCTTTTTTTCATTGTTACATTGTACTGCATTTGAAAAGAAGTTTCCTCTGCTATAATAGATGTAAGGTTTGGCTATAAACTGGGAGTTTGTGATGTCTTTACAGTATATGAAATCAAATACATGACCCGGCACGAAATCCCAGAATTGCAGGCTTAGCACATCATTATTATAAATTGCCATTATAACCTCCATCCTGATCTTCCCAAGTCGGTGACAACTGATTCCTTTTATTCAGGCCTTTTTTACATTTCCTGTAATTTCCTGACTTTCTTTTAAAGTGCTGGGCCATGCCTCATTTTACAGAGATGAGAGCAGGGTGGGGGAAATCCCACAACCAGCCCATCATTTTGGCTGTCTGTTAAAGAATGATTATTTATGAAAATGAGACTATTTACAACCAAGAAAATTAGACATCACAAAAAAGGGCTTTATTGGTGACCTGCCAGGATCTTGAGGGCTCCACCCAGTTTATAAAATACATTGGAATGGATTGCTGGCATCCACATCTTCTTCAATATAGAAGTTGCAGCAGTTAGACGGCAGGTGCCAGCCTGCAGTGCTATGGCTTGGGTTGAGCAACAGATTGGCTGCCTTTCCTTAGAGAAGGTCTGGTCAGCCCTGGGCAGTCATGTTGAATATGTGGACCTGCCCCGTGTGTATCAATATTTTGTCCCACTGCAAAATCGTGTTAGCTTTAGGTTTTGTTTGCTATATTTTTGCATTGTATTTTTTAGCCACCATAAGGCCTATTTTCAGTCTGTAACTGTATTTTACCAAAGCATTAAGTGAATTCCCTGTAATGTATTTTTCTCCCTATTGTTTCAGGGAAAAATATTTACTTCAATGGAGCCAGAACATGATATCAATGATGTCTGTCTTTATCCTAATTCAGGTATGTATAAAATGAACTAAGTTAGCTTACAGGTAAAGCCCCTTTCTGCAGATTTCCTTTGCAAAAAAAGTCATTTAGTCTGCTTTTTCAGAGATTTCCTAGGGTGGAAGGGCTTTTTCTTTGGCATTGTAATCAATCCCATGTTTTACATTTCTCCTCCAATTTAAATATGTTGTTCTTTTCCTCTTCTGAAGTTCTTTTTATTGTTGCTGTGTGCTGTGGTGGCTATGTTTCACTGCTGGTTAGTAGAACCTTTTGGAAATCATTTGGATAAAAATAGTGTGTAAACTCATGATCATTGTCTTGAGACACAATCTTTCTTATGTGAGCTGTGAGTACAGCACAAAACTATAGATTCTGACCTGAAGAACGTATGCGTACAGAATAAAGGACATCCTAGAAACCATTAATCCAGTAGGGCACTTGAAAAATACCAGGTTGCATGATATAGCAGGCGCAGCTTTTTTTACTGTATTTTGAGAGAGGGAGATTGTAGTCTTTAGAATAAAATCTGCTGGGTAAACATGATGTTACATTCTGGCTAGGATACTCCAGTTCTATAATTCAGTTAATTATAACATCTTTTATAGCAGACCACCACTTTCTCTTTAGCAGGTGACTTCAAATATTCAAATCTTCATTCGTACAGTGGATGCCTTGAAGTTTCCTCTGCCACATGAAGGATTAACAGTCCAAATTTGGAGTCAGTTGAGCAAGAGATTTTTGAGGTCCAATCCTGTAGAAAAAAACAGCACTGTTCTAAATCATTTGACTCTTTAATGTTTTGTGCAGAGCTGGGACTCTTAACAGTTGAGATTTGTTCAGTTTGACATCTGTTCCCAAAATAATCTCATTTGCTTGAGCCTTCTTTACTAGTTCATGGCATTGAACTGGCCTTTGGGAAAACAATTTAGAAAAATATTGCACATAGTTTAGATTGACATATGGCACGTGGTATAAAATGCATCTTTACTCTTTGGTTCAAAAGCCAAAGGCTATGTCTAGAATGTGGAAACTGTAGTGATCTTAAATTAAATAAAAGGAGTAGAGAAGACGACATAACTTGAACTGCTAACCCAAGAAAATCCACATTCAGACTTGTCAGAAATCTGAGTCCCCAGCTTGATTTAAAATCTAGGTTACCTTGTCACCTGCTGCTACTGCAGCTATACCCCAAGTTAGCAAACTCTAGTTCACACTTTTGTCTAGAATAGGGTTTTCAGGGTGACTGAAATGAGCAGGACTGATGCAGGTCTGGCGCATGCATTCTAGGTAGCCTGTGGCCTCAATGTCTCCATGGCTTTAAGCGATGCTTGGAGCTACACTTGTGCACTGAGTTGAATTTTACCCTTAGCAGAAACCAGATTAACCTGTAGATAGGTAACTGCTCTTAAGGAGGTGTTATATTTTTGGGAAATGTGCCCTGCTAATTTATACAATATCTTTAACAGGGACTCTTCTGCTAGATAAGCCATTGTGTATGCAGATATGCAGTAGTGATGGGCATGTTACATATTCCATCTTGGCATTATTATAGAGTGCTAGTGTTTGCTAACCAGAGGGAAGATGAAATGACAATATACTCATGTTCTGAGCATTGCAGTATCATTTTAGAAAAGGGGTTCTTGATCCATGACTATAATATGAAGTATACACAATACTGGTGTTTTGGTGCCAGGAGAGTCTGACCAGCAAGGGGGAGTTTGAGCAATGCTCTGGGTGTGGTGATTGGGATAGTTCAGGAAAAGAAGAGGGTTGGGGCAGAGGGATTTTGATGTGGATAAGAATCTTGTGGCTCTGACAGATGGTGATTTGTGGTAGGACTGAGGGATTTGCAGAGGTCTTGGGCTAGGAGGATGGCAATGCAGATTGCGGTATTTGGAAGAGAGGCCCCATGAAAAAGAACATCAGTGGATGCGCTTGTCAGCCTCACTCTCCCTGGATCTGAGAATATAAGTAGTGCTGTGGTGTGTCAGACCTATTGTCTATCTAGCCTGCATACACGTAGATACGTAAACCAAGCATGTCCATGGGTGAAAGAACTGATTTTCATTTTGCTGGAAACTCTGATACTTCAGCATTTCATTTTTGTGCTGAATCTGTATCACTTCTGAAATTTTTCAACAACAAATTTTTTTGGGACAAAACAGTTTTTTGTTTTGTTTTTGTTTTTTTTAAACATTTCAGTCTTGAATAAATGTCTCTAAGTTCTGGTTTAATTTTTTTTTATTTTTGACTTGATGTTTATAGAAACGTTGTAGCATTCTTCGTAAAGTGGCGTTTCCTGTGTGTATCTTAATGGTTTGACAGTTATGTCAAACTGTACAGTAAGTGCACAATTTGATGGTGTTTTTAGAAAACACAGTAGGAGAGTTTCAGAAATAGTTAAACTGTTGATAGAACTTCAGCTTTTCAGATCAGACTTTTCTAGTTGAAAGGTTTTAACAAAAAAAAAAAATTCAACCTGGTTCACTACTCATAATTCCCTTGGCAAATAGACCCTTCTGCACACATAAGACAGTTTGTAGAGTACAGTGCTAAAATGTAGTATCTTGCAGGGATCAGAAACCTTTTGTTTGTGGGCCAGGTTCTTCTATCCATGTTTCCCTTCAGTAAGGAAGAGTAGGTGGAATGAGAGAGAGCTTATGTGTGAGGTGGCAGGAGGGCATGATTGTTAGAATTGCAGATCGGGTCTAATTGTGCCATTAAGTGAATGTCTGTCAGTAGCCTACAGAACATGGATATTTGCAAGTCTGTTTTTTGTCTGGCCCTCCAAAATTATGAGTATTTTCTTCAAACTTAGTTGTAGAGTCCCTTTGTCCCTCTCTTCCAAAGATTGTGTTAGGAAATTGATCTTTCATTGGCTAGAATCAGTCCCCTCGGGCCCCAGGAGAGGCAAGTCTGGGCCAGGGGTTAGTGAGGAGCTAGTTAGGGAACTACTGGAGAGGCTGGACGTGTTTAAGTCCGCCGGTCC
>JAGPOW010003642.1:23512087-23536428 GCA_030014935.1 Caiman crocodilus
CCGGTGCTCTTTCCTGCCAAGGCAGGGGGTCGGACTAGATGATCTGCCCAGGTCCCTTCCGACTCTAACTACTATGATACTATGATACTATGATGATACATATCCTGTCCAACTCTTGGTTTTTTTGCCTAAAAACTATTGCATATAATCCAGTTAATCAACTGTGGTGTTTCATAGGTGTGGTCATCTTTCTATGAAAGTTGGTTAGACCCAAGGAGCAGAAACAGTAGATGAATACATAGCAAGCATTTCCTTTGATCAAGACTGTCTTCCTCTGCTTCAGTATTTCCCCATAAGTAGACAGCCAGGTACTATGCTTGAGGTTATTGTCCCTTTATTTGTGGGAACTTCCCATAGAGAAGGCTTTCCTGTTGTTGTCTTTGAAGCATGTGGCATAATTAGTGAACTTGTTCCTGCCATTCTGCCTTGGTGTCTGGTATTTTCTCCGTGCATTAGAAATAAAGTGCTTTTTAACTTTCCAAGCATCAGTGGAACTACTGATACTTCAAGGGACCATTAACCCATGAACTGTACTATAAATCTTTGCTTTTATTAGGCTGCCTGTGAACTGTTTTGGACTGGGTTCTTAGCCTTATTTTGCTGAACTGAGCTGCTGTAACTAGCTTTGTCAAATATGTGCAGCCATTTTTCATCCCTGTAGAGTCCAGCTGCATTCTGTATTTTTACTAAAAGAATTAGAGGTGGAAAGAATTACCCCACCCATGTTAATTATGTACCTCTCGTTGGGTGTAAGTTTGTATATGTGCCCTCCAGTTATGTGATAATTGATCCCATTATTCATAGTCTCAGTAGACTCTGTTAGAACATTTTTAGATCACAAGGTTATCTAACTTTTTTCCATTCATGCTTCCTCTTATTTATGTTAAAGGTCACCTGCACAGGAAACTCAAAATTGAGATTAATGCAGAAAAAACAGGCTAAATACCTGTTTCAGTCAGTCTCACTATGAAAATCTTAGGATATAATTTTCATGCTGAACAGGCAAAAGTCTGCTGCTACTTTTAGGGTTTGTCATGAATTTAATGTCTACAGCACTTCTCAGGTCCTGAGCATTTTAAAATCAAGTTGAATGGTTCCCATAACTTTTTTGCAAGCTTCTCATTTTGCACAAATTGAGCTACAGAGGTTAAACTGGTTTGTTCAGGAACCCAAACACAATTGCTGTCAGAGCCAGGAGATCCTCAGTCTCAGTTCTGTTGTCAGACCATACTACCTATTTTCAAACAGAGTATTCTGAAATATACCCAATACACAAAGAAAAAAAGTGATTTTTTTTTTTTTTTGAGACTTCAGTTTCTTATTAACTGAGGCTCTACAGACAAACTGCTACAGATCACCATCCTTTATTTACCAGGGTTTTTGTTTTTATCAAACACGTCGCCTCAATATTATAGCTTCATCTGCACACAATATTGGCCCCATTTAAAGGACAATGTTAATTAGACCTGATCTGAACAGTCAGAAGACGTGTTGCTTAAAGTATAATGGTGCGATTGAGTGGTACGCTTACCTGAGCCTTAGATTGCTCACGTCTATGGAGACAGGCCAGTGCAAGCAAGCAGTGGAATGAGCTGTTAACTGGGGCTCACTTGGCCATTGCAACGCAGCTACAATATATGCTTACATTTAATATTGCTTTCTCGGGATGTTCATTCATGTTTTCTCAAATTGCCATTCAGAGAACTCCTTTTTGGCATTGTATAAAATTGCAGTCCTACTTTTTTCTTAAAACTCTTGAGATTTGAATTTTTTAATTGGAATTAATGTGCCCTGCATTCAATTAGATGCTTTTTCTTCTAACAGCTTTATAACTTTTTTATTTAGAAAAGTTAGTTTCTTTCAACAGCTATTTTTTATCATGTGATTTGTCTCTTTAGGAATGCTCCTGACTGCCAATGAAGCCCCTAAAATGAACATCTATTACATTCCAGTAAGTAATGTACAAGGCTTTTTTTCACCGTTAATGTATGAATAACAAGAACACCGCTAGTTTAAAATTGTTAGCTTCATGTCATAATACATTGTCACAGTAGATGTAACTTGCAAGCGGAATTAATTCTGGGCATCTGTTAGGCTTGAAGGCTTGTGGTATTTCATTGTTGCTGTTGCTGCTCCTCAGGATAAAGTAGATAGTGTGGTTTTTATTCCATTGTTAATTTTAAAAAAAATAATTAATAATTTGGAAGCTTCTGCTTATTCCTAACAGTTCCAGAAATGGCTAGAGACAATGGAAAAAAATAGTTTTGGAAAGCGAAACCTGCCTGTTCTCAATGATTTGTTGCAATACGTTGATAGAGTATAAAGTTGTACAGGTTGCTGTCGATGCATTTAAATTTTAGTAAACTTCTACTTGGAGGGTAAATTCTAAACAGACTTCTGTCAAGGTGTTTGCAAATACAATTGCACATAGAGCTACGCTTACATTTTGTTCCGTTTGTGAGAGTAGGTTGTACTCCTTAAAGTGTATGCACAAATCTCTGTACAGCCTAAGTATAGCTATACATAAAGAACTTAACTGCAGAAAGGGAGGCCAGGCTCTGAAGACACAAGTGTTTCACTATATTCATGTGTTTGGGCTGTGTACGTTGTTTTAAATTGCTTATTTTTATTGTGCTTTAGATTTTCAGGCAAGAAACCTTGATTTAAACCCACTGATTTGCATTATGTTTTTAATTTGTACTCCTTTTATAACTTTTCTAAACATTTCAGCAGTTAGTAACCATTAATATATGTTGACTGATTCATTTATTGCAGTCTACATACTCTCTACACCAAATTTAACACTTCTTTTCACTAGGCAGTGTACCTTATCTGCACATTAAATCTACTTTGTTCTTATCTGTATTTGCGTTTTCATAATTTTATATGTTGTTGAACATGACAATTAAAATATTATCTATCATTAGATAAGACTTTAGAATTTTAGTTAGCTTTACCTATTAGAAAGAAGAAGAAAACAAGTACTCTGGGTGGTGGGGGGGGTGTTTTTATTATTCCAATTTTCTGTTGGTTTCTCAACTTTGAAGGAACTGTGTGGTGAACTTTTATGAAGTAAACTTATATATTATTTATGAAGTAAACTGAAATGAAGCATATGTTTTCTTAATATGCTCCAAAGACGATTCTGGTGTCAAAAGCCAGTTTAGCATTTTAACAAGTTCTGATTACCGGGGACTATTTCCCTGTCAGTGACTTGACTTCAGTGGCAAAATGCCTGAATATTTTTACTTAGCTTAAATTTTAAAGATTATCCTAACTTCAGATTTAATTTTAACCTGTCCTGAGACCTGAGTTTTTATAATGACTAGGTTTGTAGCTTGCTGCTTATGATGTCAGCAAGTATTTGAAAAAGTTCTTCTTGCAGTTTATTAGTTAGTTTTTTATAGGAAGAATGCATAGGTTATTACACATCACATTTAGTGTCCAGTCCAATGAACTGGAAACTGTTAAGCCTCTCTGACACTACAGTATCCTGAGGTATAGATTCATAGATACTAGGGTTGGAAGGGGCCTCAACAAATCATCGAGTCCGATGCCCTGCCTAGGCAGGAAAGAGTGCTGGGGTCAAATGACCCCAGCCAAATGCCTATCCAGTTTTTTCTTGAAGACCCCCTCAAGGTAGGGGAGAGTACCACCTCCCTTGGAAGCCTATTCCAAATTTGGCCACCCTTACCATGAAGAAGTTTTTCCTGATATCTAGCCTAAACCTGCTCTGCTGACCATTGTTCCTTGTTACCCCAACAGGCGCCCTGGTGAACAGAGCATTTTCGCTCCCTTGCTGCATCCCCCTAATGAATTTGTAGGCAATCACAAGATCACCTTTTAGCCTTCTCTTGCAGAGGCTGAAGGGTCCAGATCTCTCAGTCTCTCCTTGTAGGGCTTGTTCTGTAAGCCCCTAACAATATGAGTGGCCCTCCTCTGGACCCTCTCGAGTCTATCAACATCCTTCTTGAAGTATGGTGCCTGAAACGATGCAGCACTCTGACTGTGGCCTGACCAATGCTGCATAGAGGGGAAGTATCACCTCCTTAGATCTATTTGTCATGCATCTGCTGGATATTTTTGCACCCTAGGTGCAGTACTCTGCATTTGTCCTTGTTGTACTGAATCCTACTGTGTACTGCCCAATTTTCTAACCTGTCCAGGTCTACCTGCAATCATTCCCTACCCTCCAGAGTATGCACTTCACCCCAAAACTCCGCAGACTTGGACAGAGTAAACTTCACAGCTACATCCAAGTCACTGATAAAGATATTGAACAGTACAAGTCCAAGGACCGAATCCTGTGGGACCCCACTCCCCACATCCTTCCAGGTCGATACTGACCTGTCTACTACAACTCTGGGTGCAACTGCTAAGCCAATTTGCCACCCACCAGACCATGTAAACATTGTCACACCCTCTTAATTTATTTATGAGAATGGGGATGAGATACCGTATCAAAGGCCTTGCTAAAATCCAAGAAAATGACATCCATCTCTACTCCTGCATCTAAGCATTTTGTGACCCTGTCATAAAATGAAAACAGATTGGCCAGGTATGATCTGTCTGCTTTGAATCTATGATGGTTGCCCTGCTGCATTATTTTTCCTGCTGGACTCCCAGAGATATGGTCCTTCATAATCTTTTCAAAGACTTTTCCAAGGATGGAGGTGAGACTGACTAGCCTATAATTACTCAGTTCCTCCTTCCTTCCCTTCTGGAAAATAGGGACCATATTGGCCCTTTCCCAGTCCTCTAGGACCTGACCCGAGCACCACGAGTGCTCAAACAGCCGTGCCAGTGGTTCTGCTATAACACCAGCCAATTCCTTCAGTACCCTCGGATGCAGCTCATCAGGGCCTGCTGGCTTGAATGCATCCAGTCCATCCAAGTGACTCTGCGCCAAGTCAGACAGTTGGTGGGCTGGTGTCCCTCTGATACCCATCTAAGAACCCATTAGAAGATTTATCTTAATTCCTGTTCAAGAACACTGAGGCAAAAAATCATTGAATAGCTCTGCCTTGTCCCCACTTCTTGTTCAGTAGGGTTCCTCTGCTGCCCTGTGCCTTCCTTTTACTCCCAACATACTCCTCCTTGGTAGCTTCCACCGCCTGTATGCCTTCTTTTTTGACCATGGCTCCCCTGGATTTCCATTTAGCCAAGGAAGTTTTTTGGCTCCTTGTCTCTGGTACTTCTTTTCTCTGGGATAGTCTTTCTCTGTATCCGAAGGATCACTTCCTTTAGGAATGACTACACTTTCTGGACTCCCGTCTCGCCAATACTCTCATCTTGCAGTGCGTCATTGACTAGACTTCTAAGCACACTGAAGTTAGCCTTCCTAACTTCCAGCACTTCCTAGTTATTTTACCCAGCACACTACTAGTTATCTTACCCACCCTGAGCTGTATGGTGAATTCAGTTGATTGGTGGTCACTATCCCCAAGGCAACCACAAATCTGTAGCTCCCCTACCAGGCCATTCCCCGTAGCCAACACCAAGTCCACTAAGGCATTCCCGCTAGTGGGACCGTGTACCTGCTGCATTAGGTGAAGGTCCTGCATGTAAGTTAAGAACCTAAGTGAACGGTTGGATTTGGCTGACTGCTTCTCCCAGCAGATGTCGGGGTAGTTTAGGTCCCTTGTGACAACCACGTCCCTAGACCATGTGGTCTCTGGGAGCTGCCTCAAGAATTTCAAGTCTAGCCTTTCCTCTTGGTGTGGTGGTTCATAGTAGACCCCTACCACTAAGTCCCTTCCCCCTCAACCTCTGTGTATCTGAACCCACAATGCCTAAATTTTCTCCCATTTGATTAGGGTAGATGTATAATGCTTCTTAACATAGAGAGCAACCCCCACGCTTTCTTCCCTCCTCTGTCCTATCTGTACAACCAATAGCTCTCAATGTGCACTGCTCAGTCATGGGTAAGGTCCCACTAGGTTTCCGTTAGCCCCACTAAATCGAAATTATTATCTGCAAGCAGAAGTGTGAGTTCTTCCTGCTTGTTTCCACCTGCTCCTAGTATTAGTATAGAGGCACTAATTAGTATTAGTATAGAATGGTGCCTTTGGTGCCCTCTGCCCCATTCTAATGCCCAGTGGGCCCCTTGCAGGGGTTTAGGTTGTAGCTGTGTTGGTCTAAGGACATAGGCAGACAAGGTTCTTTGGGTGAATTTGATACCTTTTATTAGACCAACCCAAATAGTTGGAGAATATTTATTAAGCAAGCTTTCGGGTTCAAAAACCCTTCGTCAGGCTAAGAAAGTTTCAGCAGTTGGTGTGTGCTCTTCCTAGATGGAAGTGGGCCCCTTAGTACTTACTTGGGATATACTGTTACATGTCTTGCAGTTTGTACATTCCAGACTCTCTCCATCTCCTGCCTCTCCATCCTCCACTGAATTTAGTTTAAAGCCCAGTGTAGGAGGTCATAGATGTAGGGTCGGAAGAGGCCTTGCAGATCTTTTAGTCTGACCCCCTGCCCTGGGCAGGAGAGAACCGGACTCAAATGACCCCAGCTAGGTAATCATCAAGCCTCCTCTTAAAGACCCCCAGTGTAGGAGCCAGCACTACTTCCCTTGGAAGTTGGTTCCAGATCCTAGCTGCCCTGACTCTGAAGTAGTGCCTTCTAATGTCTAATCTGAACCTACTCTCTAACAACTTATGGCCGCTTTTCCTTGTTTCTCCGGGAGACACTCGGAGGAACAAGGTCAGCCAACCTGTAACAAAAGAAAATCTTACCTTTTGTGGGGAAATGCCATTGTGTTCCAGGAGGTCCCTTGCACAGAACTGCGGAATGTGGTCCAGGAAGCATATACAGGCAGTCCTCGACTTGCAATGTTTCGAGTTACAGCATTTTTCACTTACATTTATAAATTGACACCCTATTTCAACTTTACAACGCTTGATCTGATGCAGTGCCATGCCAGTGAACAAGTTTGCTGCGTCGCCCATCTCCCCGGAGAACATCTGTCCAAACTTCCTTGGACACTTTCTTTAAGAAAGCAGACAAGACTCTAGAAATACCTGCAGCCAAGACTCCTGAGAAGACTCCAGCCAAGAACCCTTCAAAAAGTCCAACCAAGAGCCCTTTAAAAAGTCCAGCAGTCACCTCAAAAAAGTCCTTCTAAATCAATATGATTGCTATTTACAATATAAATATATGAATGTAGTTATATTATTCATCTATAATTGATCGAATACAAAATTCTGGGGTATTTTTGGTGAAAATAGGGTATCGGGCCTTGGTTCAAGAACCAATCCGCCTTTATAACCTTGTTTCTCATGAGAAATTTGGTTCTGAGTTGCGACTGTTCAACTTAAGATGTAGTTTTCAGGAACCAATCGTGCTTTAAGTCTGAGGACTGCCTGTAGTGCATGCTTGTCTTCTGATATGTAGTAATATACTTTTGTTCTGCATAAGCTTTCCAATTGCAAATGCTTTTCTGTTTCAAGGCCACAGTTTATGTTGTTAGAATAGAAGCCCTATATTGACTATCCTGCAGGGTGTTAAGTATTGCAAAAAATCAGGGCGGAATTGATTTAAATCGAATCCATTTAAATCATGATGTAAATCATAGTTTAAATCACTGGTCCAGAAGCGTCTAATTTAATCCTTGTTTTTTGCAGACAGTGCATTCTTGTCGTTTGCTATAACCATAATACATCTATCTCTGAGTTGTGAATAATATGTAATCTTCATTTTTAGAAGGTCACACTCCATTTTCAAGCAGTGATTTATTTTGATATTTTTTCAGATTAATTTTACAGCTACATCAGAAAAATGAATTATGATGCGATTATTTTATTTACCAAAGCTAATTGAAGCAGATACTTGTGAAGACATTGGTGGGTAAACTGTCTCCAATTCACTAGTTTAATCATGGATATTTGGAGGATAGTTTTGCCACGCTGTACTAGGAGGACATCAAATGCACACTGCAGCCATATGTGGTTAGGTTGGGACTTTCTTCACTTTCTTCTAGATTTTTTGCTCTCTTATGGCCTGACTAGCCTGCTGCCATGATAGGTTTTCCCTTCTACCATACCATTCCATTGATTTGAGATCTAGTGAGGGAAAGACTATACTCAGAAACTTATCCTTTAAGACTTCTGAAATATTCTGATCAAAATGTTTCTCATCTGTTTCTACTGCCCCTCCCTCTTTGCATTTATCTCCAGACTCCTCCTCCTTGCCCAGATCTACTCTACCCCCAACAATCCTCTATTCTTTTAACTTCTTGAAACTTTGCATTTTTAGAGAGAGGCAAGGGCTTGACTCTGTGTACACTTGCAGAGAGGCAAGATGACTGATGGGGAAGTAATCAGGTCTCTTATCTCTCATCTCCAGACGCTGCTTTTAACAAGGATGTTATCTCTGGAGACAAGTCCACAGTTTGAGAACTAAAACTAAGTATCACAGAGATGCTTAATGGGATCTGCTAGACTGAGCACTGAGTCCCATTAGATAGAGTGTTTTTTTAATCTTTACCAACCTATAGAGGAGTCTCTGGGAGCCCCATAAGATTGGGCCCCTAATATAGTTTATGGCCTGTTGTGATCTATTTATAACACTTTTCTAAAAAGGTTACATAAATATATTGTCTCAAATAGTTTACAGTTAGAAGTTATAATCCCTATTCCATGACGATCTCTTTTAACATATCTAAAAAAAAATACCTATATAGATATAGTTTTAATTTAAAAAAGCATCTTAAAAAACCCCCTCAAATTATATAAAAAAATGTGATTTAAATTAAACACACACACACACACACACACACACACACATTGCCCATCAAGAATGACTGGGGGGGATGGGGACAGAGGCCTGCATCTGATGTGCCTCCTCCTGCCTTGGGCTGGGGCTACTCCCCACCTCCCCTCGCTGCTTTGGGCCAGGGCTTGAGCTGTTCCCCTGCTCCCTTTTGGGCTGGGGCCTGGGACATTCACTGCCTCCCTCACCCCCCCCACACTTTGCTTTGGGCTAGAGCCAGGGCCTGGGTGTGGGCCGTTCTTCCCCTCACCACTTTGGGCCAGGGCCATCTCCTTCCTCCCCTTTGGCTGGGGTTGATCCCTACCTTCTCCTCCTCCCCTCCCCCCAGCTGCTTTTGGCTTTGCCATTCCATACCTTCCCCCCCTGCCGCTTCGGGCCGGGGCCTGCAAATGCAGTGGTGGTCACAGCGGCGGCCGCGTCTGCAGCTGGTACAGCTGCCAGTAACCCCTGCTCCTGTCCCTCCCATATCCCCGCTACCTCCCCTCATGCTGGCTGTTGTTGGAGAGGCGGGCACCAGTCCCTGGGTCCAAGAAGCAGACCAGGTGGGAATGGCCAGTGCTGCTGGCCTTGCCCCTCTGCTGTCCCCTCTGTTATGGCAGTGCTTCAGTCCCTGCGGTCCCTCTCCGCCTCCAAGGAGCGGGGGAGAGGGGTGAACCCAATGCCCCCTTCCCCTCTGGCCTCTCAGTCCCCACTGTCATGGTGCTGCTCTATTTTGTCTCTCTTTATATAGAGAGCTCTGACTGGCTGAGGAGGCAGCCAATCAGATTGCGAATAAAGTATTATGGGAAGACTAAGACTTTTATAATACTAGAATCTTTTTATAATACTTTTTATAATAATCTTATAAAAAAATAAAAATCTTTTTATAATAATATAAATCTTTTTTATAATATTTATATAATAATATATATTCCAGTATTATAAAAGCCATAGTCTACCAATAAATACAATACATACAATTAAATACACAGACTAAGGCTTTTATGATACTGGACTATCTCGTTGATTTTTATCCACCCTGCAAAAACCCCCTAAATAAATAACTGGGGATGCTTCAACACCACATCTATTAAATAATAGATCCTAAATGTGTCTTTATAGGCATGTACCTGTTTTTCAGGAAGGAAGAGGGAATGTTACTGGGTTATTCTGTCCCAAAGAAGCCACAGCACCAGAATGCCTCCTGGAATAAGCTCAAAGTATGCATGCCATACTACATCTGTGCATGTGGAGAAAAAAGACATGGCTTTTCCTGTTCCCTACCCCTTTTCCACTTCTTGGAGTGCAGCTTCTTCCCCCAAGAGAGTAGTGTCTCAGCTATAGCTCTATGAAGAAGCATTTGGTGAAGGCCTGATGCGAAGAGTCCAGTGGTAGAGACATCTCTTACGCTCTTACTGCCCTCTGTCTGGAACGGTCTAGCAGAATCTGGCTGTTACTGAGAAGTTTTAGCTTTTATTTCACTCATTGTTTGGCCTTGAGACTGATTTGATTTCATTCTGTTTAATCTTGATGAGGAAAAGTGCTTTTAAATGGGATTATGTAAATTGCCAGCAGTTTTAACAGTTTATGCCATCATTTGGCACCTGCATCTCACAAGCTGACTTCCTGATGCATAGCTTTGCATGCGTAGGGAAGCTTGAAATCCAAAGCTGTGCACCTTGTAATATGTCTAGGTTATAGACTTTCAAAGTGTGGTTTAAGACAGTAGCGTATGATTCTAAAGGCTGCTGCTGGGAAGAAACTCCACTGAGGCAGCATACTGAATGAACAGAGCTCTGGACTCAGACTAATAGGGTGTGCGATGTAAAGCCCACTCTTTGGTTCATATCGTTCCTTCTATTCATGTAGCATAGACCTCCTTCTTGTAGGGCATTTCTGTTGCCTGAAGTGTCATTGGAGAGCAAGGGGACAAACCTGGATGGTATTTATCACTTGGAGTAGGTTGTGCAACCATATGTCACCCCTGCTTAAGGATTTCAGTTCAGCCTGAATTTCTTTCTTTCCGACTCCAAATCTACCCATGCAGGATTTATGTGTTTACTAAATTTGGAAGCTCCAGCTCTGTTTTCATGTGGCTTTAAAAAGCAGAGGCTGAATTTTTATTTTTAGGAGTGTAAAGTTGCTTTCTTTCCTGAAGTTTTGGCCTACAACTACTCCGTTCTCAGACTGGAACCACTCTGGTGTAAAGAAAAGAAGATCTTAGTCTCTAAAACTTCCTGGAATGTCTACTCGACTTTCATGCAACTTTGGAAAATGGTTTGATTTCCATGCACTTTCCTGGTAATGGGGCTGTTCTCTTTTATGTGACTTCAAAATATTTCCAGGACACTGTTGGTTGTTCCCTTGCTAATGGTTGATTTTTCTCTAAAGACTCCTTTAATGGCTCTCACTTCTGATAAAATACCTGTGTAGGGCTGCAGTTTTATTACATGAAAGTTCAGAGGAAGGAAACAAAGGTTCATCTCATAGTCAGCCCTTACGCAGAAGGCTCAGAGAATCAATAACCTTATCTGCCAATCACTCCAGTGCTATCTCCAGTTAAAATAACAAGAAGTGATAATTTACTACACAGTTCTTTCACTTATGTTTTCATCATTTCACTATCCAGAAGATCATTTCACTATCTAGTTCTTGTGGTTGTCCAGAAATGTCACGTAGTTTAGTGGTGTCAGCCTGTATAGAATTGTAGTGTTAGATTTTTAAAAAAGATTTTACTTGTGTCTTCATTTAATTAACTGGAAATGTTATTGGTAAATTTGAGGGGGAGGAAGCTAGTCCCACAAGAAAGAGATGAAAGAGTATTTTTATCTGTGTAGTAAATCCGCCTTCAATCCTTGTTGGTTCAGGGGTGCTCGGTCTCCAGCCGCAGTCCCACAGAACCATAGGTATCCGGCCTGCGCGGTTCCTCAGGGATCTGAAATTTGGCAGCGGGGGAGCAGTGGCAGTGAATAGGGCCACCACCTTCCCTGGCTGCCAAATTTCTAGACCCTGCATCCTGCACACTTTCACAGCAGGTTGGGGCCAAATCATGCCCCCCACCCCCATGGCTGAATGAGACCGGGCCATGGTCCTTCCCCCAGGCTGGATGGGCCTGGGCCATTCCCCCTCTTTCCCTGGGGCTGGGTTGGGGCCAGGTCAAGCCCCCTAGCCCTAAGAGAGGGGAAAGCTAGAGCATGGCTCCCTTCACCCCTTGGGAATGAGCCATGTCCCCTCCCTCCTGCTCAGTGCCCAGTTGTGGCTTGGCACATCGTGCCTTCCCTCCCCTTCACAGGGCCAACTTGTTGCTGGGACGCCCCCTGCCCCCCTCCATATGGCTGAATGAGGCTCTGTTGCGACCATCCCATGCCAGATCCAGCTCTGTGGATGGCTTGGACACTGCCCATGTTGCCTTCAGTCCAAAACGTTTGAGCACCACTGGCATAGCTAAGTTAGATATACGTTCTTCTTTTCCTAGTAGAGTTCTGATTTAGGCTACTATAATTCCAAGGCCACTTAACTAGCTGCCTAAAGACTTGTTTGGTAATCATTTGAACATGATATGGCTTTTCTCCTATATGTTATGCTGTATCCATCTTTTGGTGACCACGTATTGAAAGCAGAAATCTTAATTAGCTATTAGTTACCTATTTTTGTGTTCTGTTGAGCGTGACACTTTGGACAGCCTAGTGAGAAACAGCTTTTCTGAGCACTTGCCACAGATAATATAGTCCTGTGTTGCCCTTCTAAGCTTTTTCCCTCTATCTTTTTTTTTTTTAAGAATTGATGGTCATCTCTTGGCAGCACACTTCCTTGGACCTGAGTGGGGTGAGGGAGAGGCAAAAGCATCCAGTTACCCAGTACCTGTCCAGTTCCACTCTCAACGTTTGTGCCATCATCCAGATCATATAATGTTTGTAGGTGCATAGGATTGTGGGGTGAAATTTTTGTTCAGCTTGGAAAAAGTAACACAGTGAAGAATACAGGTCTTGAATTCATTTACCTGTAGATACTTTAACATAGTAAAGTATATCCACTATGAGAACTCATCTTTTTTAGCACATTCTCTTGTTTTCCAATTGGGCTTTGGCATTAATATGGTTGCTATCTCTTTTTGAAGAGTGTGGTAGGTACTCTGAATTTTTGGTGTCCAGTTATATATCTCCTTCAACATAATCCATGAATTTTCTAGTTTTGCGTGAAGTAGAAGACTACCTTGAAGTGATATGAACTGCATCCTCTGCAAAACTCTGAATTTTTTTAGAAAAAGTAAGCCATATTAATTTTAAATCTGCTTAATTACTTTACTACAATATCTTTACACACTGAAGACGTGAAAATGCTCTTCTGATTGGAACCTAGAATTCATTCCTATATTTTGAATTTCTATAAAATTACTTAAATATGAGTGACATTCATTCTGATTTGCTACCTGTAACTGCAGTTAAATTTTCTAGGGAAGAGGAACTTTGAAGTTTGGATTATTAAATACTATTTCCCAGCTATACCATTGAATCTCTGCCCTTGCCAAAGTTACTTTGACCTAGATTTTCAAAATGGGTTACATAAAATAATGTCCATGGTTAGATTTTCTGAGATGCTGAGTCCCTGCAACTTCAGTTATTTAGGTTTTTAAGCATTGTCCGGCCATAATAAGGTCAATTTGGACAAATGCAATTTGTAGGTACTCCAGAATTTTTGGTCTTACCTTTACATTTTACAAATGAATAAAACTATAATTCCTGTTTAACAGAAATTATGCAAGGGGTAGTACTTATGAAAGGTGGTTTGGGAGCCTCAGAAGGGGGATTTCTAATGGAGATTGTGGCAAGAACAATTTTTTAGTAACCGGTTCAATAATTGCGAAAGTGGATTTAAAGACAGGTTAAGCTTAGGACTTGGTGCAGCATCTTTTAAAAAAAGGTACCTACAATGTAAAATTGAAAATTAAGCTTCATTCATATATTCCTAATTAAGAATATGGGAATTTGAACAAATTGGATCTAAGTGAGTAATATATGGTCTGTGAGTTCTAACAAGCTTAACAAAAAAAAAAAAGTTGTTTATCTTGACAAACAGAAATATGAGCTTCCTGTTGTTAACCTAAACACTTGCAAGCTGAAAAATAACACCTTGGGCATGTTCACAACACAGGAAATCCTCTATTTACCATCAAAACTTACTGTCTCAGAGGAATCCCATACTTGTCAGTATAGATACAGAAGGTATCTGTGCATGATATTCAGGAAGCAATTTCCTTGTCTTCCTGTTAGAAGCTTTTAAAATGTTTTTGGTGTTGATTTACTAATCCTGCTATCATGAGAGCTTCTGAAGCTCATACTGTTATTTTATGTAATGCCCTATAATGCAGTCATTAATTGTCTGTTTTAAAATGACAGTTCTATACTGACACATGCATAAAGCTCGTGTCTTATTGCTGTGGAGGTTACCAGACTTCAATGAACAACTGGAATGTCTGAATCAAGTGACAGCACTTACTCGAATTCAATTCACTATAGTGGCTATTTTATGCTTCAGTTTAACTCGTAACAACAATTCTTGAATATGATTATTGGGATAGTAATCAACTTTAATACCTGTCCATTATCAAATGTTAAAGTAACAGTGGTAAAGAGAAAAGGTGTTTTATTTCCCTTCCCTTCCCTTGTACTTTGGTAGTTAAATATAACCGACCTCAAGCTATCTGTGGGTTTTATTCCTTCATCATATTTTGACACATTTAGAGACAGTCCTGTTATTGATTCATCCCTTGTCAATGCAAGGATGAAGGTCGTTGTCATCATTGCCAGTCCTTTGCAGTCAAGGTGCTACATACGGTGCTACATACGGTAGCATGAATAGGTTTTTGTAGTTTCTCAGTTTCTATTTGAGGTCTCTATTTGAGGTTATCTCCATGGATGAGATGGACATTCCAATGATGGCTCTTCCTTCCCTATGTTATCAGGCAGTAGGTATCCATTCTCAGATGCCAGTCTTCCTTCCTTTAGAATTTATGAGGGAATAAATTAAGCTGTTGTGGGGGTCATTAAACATAAACCTGTGCATTGCTAAATTCCCCACTGCATTGGTCAGTTACATAAGCAGGAAGCATACTGTTGGGCTGGCAATCCTGATTCTTTGTCACATGGCCCCTTCCTTGTTCTCACATTTCTCCACAAAATTGCATCTTGTACTTGGAATTCCATCACAGTACCTAGATTAAATTTTGATATTCCTTGCATTAGAATAAAGTCTATTATTACATTACATCTCCCCCTAAAAGTGCTGAAATCTTATAGTTGCTTAAAACTGATACAGAAAAATCAGTGAAAAATGTGCAACATTGGGAGGTGAGAGCAGGGGAGAATCCTATATTGTGTCAGGGAGAAGGACATGATGACCTGACCATTTCTATCTCTGACTTGTGGAAATAACGTCTCAGCTGTTAATTAGTTAGCCTCCAGAATACCATGTAAACTATTACAAGTTTATTGAAAGTACTGTATTTACTGAAATACAAGACAAGGCTTTTCCCCTATGGTTGGAAGAGGGCACTAGCCCTTCATCTTATGATCACACACAATGAAATCTCATTAAATACACTATTATCATTAAACTGATGCCAAAAGCAGCATGTACTCAGCTCGGCAATGCAAACCAAATGTGAAGTTGATTAAGCGTAGCCAACATTGAGCATGACTAAAACACATGGCCCGTGTATGGAGGGGGGGAGAGAGAGAGAGAGAGAGACTTCACAGTCCAAAACAAGCTTTTATAGTTATATCATTCTTTGTCCTGTTAAAAGACCTTTCTTCTTAGTTTGTGTGTGTATGTGTGCGCGTGCGCACCAGGTTAAATTTGCCAGATAGTTCCAAATCATATTGATTGAGCAGAACTCAATTGTTCTAAAATACATATTGATTGAGCAGGCAGAACTTAGTCATTCTAAACACCATGTATGGAGTTACAACTGGTAAGCATCCTCTACCACAACGCTAGATTAGTACTTCATCTGAGTAAGGTCTATGGTAATGTCCATTAAGTGCAGTCCTCCTTAGCACTGACTTTTTCAAGTTATGGTGAGCCACTACATCACATGCATGTTGCCTTTCTGTTTAGTCCTACAGCTGAGCTGCATCTTTCTTTCCCATTTCCAATAATTCCTGTTTCTTCTCAGACTGTATAAGCCTGGTAAACATCACCAAATAGGGCCTCAAGCAGTTCACCCAAAATCCCTGTCTCCTTTATCAGCCTGTCTCATTTGATTAGCATGATTCTGCCCTGGAAGGGGATGAAGCCAGACCAGATTGCAAACTTTTGGAGCATCCCAGGATTTGTGACAAGAACACCCAGTTCCAGTCATTAGTGGGTATTGATTAGCATGTGGATCCTTTGGGTGTGTGTGTGGGGGGGGGGGTACCTGGAGTACACGCACAGACTGAGCAGTGCTGAGCTATGAGGTCATCAGAGCAAAAGAATCACTTCCCTTGATTTACAAGCGATACTCTTGTTAATGCAACCTAGACTGCTGTTGGCTTTTTTTTGTAACAAGAGCACAGTTTTGGCTCGTATTCAGCACTGGAACCCCCATGTCCTTGTCCCCATCGAGGCCAATCATTGTCTAGTCTGTATGTGCATGCAATTATTCTGTCCCAGGTGTAGAACATCTGATTGATTGCTAACCATTTTTCCAGTTTATGCAGAATATTCAGGATCCTAGCCCTACTTTTCAGAGTATCTACAGTTCTATCCCACTTGGCATTGTTTGCAGATTTGCTAAGCATGTGCTCAATTTCATCGCCCAAATCATTGATCAGGCTATTAAACAGCACTAGCCGCAGAATGGACCTTTGAGGAACCCACTGGATACCTGCTCCCAACTTTTCCTTGAGTCATTGATGATTACTCATTGAGCAGTATGGTCCAACTAGTTCCACCTTACAGCATTTTCATCTGTAGGCAAGTCATGGTCAAGAGTCGTGTTAACCATTCCCTGGCCCCACAACTGCTGCAGTTTAAATGGTGAGTAAGACTTCAAAGCCCAGAATGTGATGGGAGCCAGGGCCAGGTGATACCTAATACCACTTCTAGCAGTAGCCTCCTGCCCTCCTCTGCTCCACACAGCTGGAGGCTGGAGCCTACCTGCCTCCATTCTGCTGCCTGTCTTACATAAGTGTCTTGGGCTTATGTGACACATATGCCATGTGTTGACCAGCCCTGTGCTAGATACGTATATCTGCATACTTGAGAGCAAAACATTTTCCACCTTTAACTTAGAAGAGCAATGAGAATTAATATTCATAGATTCATTACGTGCATGGAATTGCAGTGTAGGCCAGAAAAAACAGATTTCATGAGTATGTTAATATAATTTGCTTTTATTAAGAATACAGATTAGATCTTGATGTAGCCATGGCAAGCAATGGCATAATAAAAATAAATGGCCCACAGAGGGGGTGATTTAAGGCGGGATTTGGTTGGCTTCATGTCTCTATCACCCTGTATGAGTATACATGGAGACAGGTTATGTACACAGGATTTTCTCCAATATGGTTGGTAAACCCAGAAAAGGCCCCTTGAAAGCCCCAAAATGACTGAGTTGATTTTAAGACTACTTTCCCTTAATACCTAGATGTAGCCAGTGAAAAATGTTCTGTGAAGAGGAGCACTCGGTGAGCACTCGGTGTAATTTTTTAGCACCTCCCATGATAAGTCAAATGAGAGGGAGCTGGAGGATTTACACTCCTGAGAATATTGTAGTGTATTTTGTGAGAGCTAAAATATAATTTTTTGTGGAGAGATTGGGTGCATAGAAGTACCAGTGTATATAACTGCAGGGTGTGCATGTTAAAACTGTCACAAGAGTCTGTCTGTCTATGTGAAGTGTGTGCTAGTCTTGTACTTGAGGTCAAACTTAAGTGCTTTGGCTGCTGAGCGGACTGAGGGAACACAAGCAGTTGTTTTTTCTGAAGTAAAATTAGCACTTAACATTACACTGGCTGGTTCTGTTGGCTCCAAGGCTGCTCTTTTGCTTTAGTTGATCTTCTGTGGAGTCACTGAGATCTTGTGTTTGCCTCCCCATTTTTCCCTTTTACTTCTTACCTCTAACATTCCTGTCTTCTAGGTTTCCTAAAAAACTGAAATAAATTAGATGCTCTTAAAACGTATGGAAAACCCACTGTAAATGGTAGAGAATGTTTTGCCGTCAGGTATGCAGTATACATAGATTTCTTCCACCCTCAAGTTAGGTTAGGACTGGGATTGCAATGAGTAGAAAAATCCTCTACCCCCTGTGGTTGAACCAAGCTAGCTCATCATATTTGGCAAATGAAAAGGAAACAATGATGTAGTAATGTATAAAGGCAAAAACCAAAGTTGTCCCTTCCTATGCCTATGGTGGATTACTGGATTTGGCTGCTTCTAAGAAAAGTAAAGGCCTGTAAATCTAATCTTAATGTAGAAAATGGGGTGTGAAATAGCAAGAGGTTTGGTCTCTATTTTATATCCAAGAATTGAAGACTAGGACTGAGAATTGAAGAAGGTAAACAAGAACATCACTAATCAAACTGATCACTAGTTACAAGACTAGAGCAGTATTGGAAGGGGTGGAAGAACAGCAAGACAGCTGTGGTTCATGGGCTGGGGTTTTTTGTGGGGGTGTTTGTTTGTTTTTAAATCACCTGCTCCTCTTCCTCCTCCTCCCCCAGTCCCTCCCATCAACTCCAGTTGGTCTTGAAGATTTATAAAGAAAATTTGGGGGCTAGTTTGGATTGGCCTGAGTGTTAACCCCAAGAAAACTTCACTGCCAAAACTTGGAATGAATTAATTTTATATTAATATAGTCTTCGATCTCCCATTTGAGGGGGAGGTTAGGCTGCAAGTGTAACTGGGAGCTTATTGTGGGAACCCTTGAGGATCTAAAAGAGCTTTTACACCAACTCATTAGCAGAATAAGTGATGCATTAAAAGAAAGAAGTGAAGGAAAAGTGCCTCCAGAAGAGATTCTGTCAGGTTTTACTTACAGGTTTTAAGGAGTGATTTTTCTGCCTTCAAACTTCATTTTTCCTTTTCCTCCGGGCAGCTCCCACAGATGATGAGCAACACCTCCATGATATGCCCCCATGATATATGCACATTGAACCTGTCAATAATAAACTGACTGCAAAACAGTGGCAGATCAGAGGATATGACACACACACAGTTATAAAGCCAAATCAGCCAGAGTTAATAAAAGGAATGTTTTTTATCAGATAATATGAGACAAGATATTTTAAGCTATACACTATGCTAAATAAATTATGCAAGTTCTTGCAGCAGTTTTTCTGTAACATTATCAAAACTGCTTTTAGTAAGAGCCTGAGGCTTTCATTGGCACGCTTGATAAGAGCAAGCCCAAAAATGCTGATTCGGTGAAACTTTTGCAGTCAGCCTTCATGACCTGATACAGATTTATTGTGGTAAGGTAGAATACAGACAGATGCCTACTGTTTGTTTCTTTTTGTTAGGATCATTGAGCTAATAACACGGCAACTTCAGCAACAAGGAGTAAAGTCTTGTAAAAGAGAAAAATTAAACTCTGGGCCCTGCAGTAGTATAGATAATTACTCACACCTATAAGTCCCCTAGTGGTCTGTCTCATTGGAGGCCAGCATAACAGATAATTATGGTGGTTTGTCAAGTTTTACAACTTGTCCAGAAATTAGAAACAGTCTTTTTAGAAGACTTTGTACAGTTATGGAAAGATGAGAGGTTAAGAGTCACTTCACAGAATTAGTATCTTAAATACTTCATAGTACAGGGGTTGGAAACCTACAGGCCAGATCTGGCTTGCAGAGTCATTTGATGTGGCTCATGGGTATAGGGCTTCAGCAGGATTGGGGAGAGGTGCTGTGCTGTGAGCAGTTTTCCGTCTGTGTGATTGCATGGAGAAATAGTGGCTGGGGTGTAACATCCACACTTCTCTGACCCGGCTTGCAGCCTAGAAAAGGTTGCCGACTGCTGCTGTTGCATCATTTTTCAGAGATAGAAAACTTCGTGGTCTGTATAATCTGTCTCCTCAGAGTTGGAGAGGGTAAAGAGAATATTAAAAAGGGAGAATATAAAAGAGATTTCCACCTTGTTTAACTAGAGGCCAAGTGGGTTGCCTAAAACAACATAGCCATGCATTTAGTTGTGGTTGAGAGGAGGATGAGGGAAGATGCCATGCATATGATAGCATATATTTGAGCTGCCAAAATGGCAGGTTGAAGCCAGTAGCACTAAACCCATTCAGCCCCATGCATCCATGGAGTTGCTCAACAAGTCTGATTCAGTGTGCTAGCATGACCCTGGGTGTTACTGTAATCTAGCGCACAGGACCACATCATCTGGCCTGTAGGGCTCCCCATGGGTCTAGAGATTTTGCAGCAGGAGAACAGCAATTAATACTGCCACTGGTCTCCCATTGCTAAGTTTCCAGACCTGTGGGGAAGACCAGCTCATAAAAATCTGTATGCCAGCATGTTTACAGGATTTGTGTTTTTCCTGGGTAGAATTGTTTCTTGCATTTGTTATCTGTAATAGAGAAGAGATGCATTTAAGTTCAAAGAGATGATATTTGGAGGGAGCGTGCTTAGCTGTAAAAGAATGAGCCTCACAATCATTGGCTGTACTTGAAAACAGAAAGGTTTTGAAACCGTCTACAGCCATTGAGCTAAATGGGTAGACTTTTTTTTCACCATTCTTGAAATCAAATTTAAACAAAGTACTTTAAGAATGGAAAGTTTAGATCCCTGCTGTAATTGAACTCTAAAGGTTTACAAATAAAAATGGAGCTCAGCAGTTTGTCAAGGCCACCACTTGCTGATATAATTACTTTCAAAGAAGAAACAACTTAAAGGTTTCCAGTGTAAAATGCGTTATTTCTTCTTCTGGCTTTTGTTGCTTATGATGGAACTTTCTTTTAAAAGCTATTTCATATTCAAGCTTGTCACTTGAACTTTAGAAGGGGGAACAAAACATTAAAAATTTTGCTCTTTAAAATGAGTCATTAATTACTCATGTAAGTGTGTTGACTAAACTTGGCTGGGCAATTGGAGAAGTAATCAAGCTGAAAATGCAAGTGCCCACTCAAATCACTGCCCACACCCTCAGAATCATCTCCCTCATTTTAGACCTGCTGTTTTCTGTTTTTACATGCAAGTAATGTTATTGAAGCTTGAAAACTTGTTTATTGTAACGGATTAAATAGTCCAAGTTCTGTTAGTGACTTCATAAAAAAAATTGTTCTTTGCCTCAATTATCATAGTAATCCTTCTCTGCTGCTACTTGTGGTTTGTGTTCAAGAATGCTGAATTCAGTGACTAGAATGTATACAGTTATTCAAGATAAGGTTTTGAATGGGGGGGGTTCCACAGTGGCATGTGCCTTTATATAATTATATTCTGTTCTTCTAGTGTCTGAGATAATCTATTTTTACCAAGGTGTTTTGATTCTGCTTTCTATTTACATTTCCTCCCAGCTATGTCATTGGTAAATATCATTATCATGCTGCCACAACCTGTGCCATAATAAAAGTATTAAATAAGATCAGTCCAAAGTCCAGTCCTGGTGGGGCTCTGCTTATAACATCCCTGTAGCCTGGTAGATCTGCTGTCAGCAAAAGCAGTTATCACCACTTCAGTGAGATATTTATTCATTTTAGTTCCTTCACTAATCTCCAGTTTCTCCAGCTGGATCAGTAAGACTCTGCATAATAATAATAATAATAATATTTACTGCAATATATCAATAGTGGATGTAGATATATATTTTTGTTTTTGTTGAAGTAATGTTTTTTTTCATGGCTTCCCATTTACAATTTGATAATTCTCACTGCCACTTTAAAATTCTCTTTATAGGTTTATTACTTAATTTTTTTTTTAACATGGATCTTTGAACCTCTTCCTGCTCCCACTAAAATCAGTAACAAAACTCTTGTTGTGATTATGTTGTGTATTATAGGGATTATAAGGTGCTCTAAACTGATAATTAATGTAATATTCCTCTCTTCCTAAATGTAACTTTCTTTTGTTTGAGTCTTTTGAAGTCTAATTCAGCATGGTGCTGAATACCCGTAAATTCTGTGTGTAGTAACTGAGTTTAGCATAAGATTGGGATCGTGTCTGGGCTTGAATGAAACTATGGAGCTGATGATCAAATTGTTTAATTAAACAGTATTTAACACTTTAGTTACTATCCAGTGTTCTGAATTTCAAGACAGCTAGCCCTTGCTTTGCTCTTGAAGTAATTCCTTACTGCATTTTAATATTCAGATAACTTCCTTGGAAAGGTAGGAATGGGATTATGGGATGATGACGGCACAGCATTTTCACAAGAAGTCTGGAGGAATTTTGCTTTCTTTAAATCATTTCTATTAAATACATGTATTAAAATATAGGTTTACACATATAGCTGGAGCACTTGTAAGTCTTGTATTACAACATGAGCCTCTTAATGTTTAATTACCTCTTAAAACTAAAATACAAGGAATTGTACATTCAGGCTATAGAAATTTACTATAACTTTGAGTTAAGTTATTCTCATTAGAATTTTTCTCATTTTGTCATTAGTAGGGGTCTATTTAAATTGCAGAGAAACAAAACAATTTTTTCAGGTTGGTCATGGTAGAAATAACAAATTCTGTGGATATTTCCTGGATGTACTCATGCACAATAAAAAACAAAGTAAATTATATGTAGAGCTGTACAGAAAGTTTAGAAATACTAATTTATGTTTACCTTTAAAAAATAATCCATTAAGGTAAACACCTGTGCCCCAGCAGGGAGAGGAAGGATGAGGGAGCAGACTTATCTTGTAGCTGGAGCCAGGTGGAGTGCCCCCATCAAAGTGACTGCTGCCAAGCCAGGCTGCAGCGTCAGCAAAGTCTGCGGGCTCCCACTGGGGAGCCAACATTTTATTTTTAAGGTTTGGGGTTTTTTTAAGTTGATTTCACAGACAGTCCCACATGTTGCGTTTTCCATGAAATCTGTAGAATCATGAATTACGTAGACCCTTAGTCATTAATATATGAACACATTTCAGGTGTATTTAAAATGCAGCTGAATATCTCAGCTCAATAGTAGAAGACTATTATGTTTTATCTTGCATTTATCATCTTAACAATAGAAAAAATAGAATTCTTTGGCCAGACATAAACCTAGGCATTGCAGTGGAAATTAATCCTCTCTCTCTCTCTCTCTTTGCTTTTGTGACAGTCTGGGGGAGAAAATGGATAGGGTATATTTGGTGGGGGGAGAGGAGAGGTGGGAAGGAAGGTGTACATGTTTGACTGTAAAGGAAGATTTATTTTCAGTGATGTAATGGGAATTAGGTGTCCAGCATTCATTGCCTTTGACTTTTCCTGGGAGTTAAATTCCAGACTTCCTTTTGTGTCTTTAAAAGTGCCACAGTTGTTAGTAATGCATATCGATGCCCGTTGATTTTTTTTTTTTTTGATTTTTTTTAACTTACAGAAGTGTGGTATTTTGATAAAACTGAGTGCAAGTGATTCCAGTTTTATAATGATTTGCCTTTGCCACATTTAATTTTATTAAAGTGGCAGATATCAAACTTAAACTGATTAGAAAAGTCAGATTAAGGAGAGAAGCTTTTTAATTTAGTTTCATAACATTATTGTTGGGGAGTAGTAGATACACTGGAGGGTAGGGCTAGGATTCAGAGTGGCCTAGATAAGTTGGAGGGTTGAGCCAAAAGAAATCTCTGGAGGTTCAGCAAGGACAAGTGGAAAATGCTGCACTTAGGACGGAACAGTCCCATGCACTGGTACAGGCTGGGGGCTGACTGGGTGGGCAGCAGCTCTGCAGAAAAGGACCTGGGGGTTACAGTGGACAATAACCTGAATGAACCAGCAGCATGCCCTTGTCAAGAAGGGTAATGACATACTGGGCTGCATTGATAGAATTGAGGCCAGTAGGTCAAAGGAAGTGATTATTCCCCTCTGTGCTGCACTAGTGAGGCCACATCTTCATTACTGTGTTCATTTTGGGCCTCCACTATAGAAAGGATGTGGACATATTGGATAGAGTCCATTGGAGGGCAACAAAAATGGTGAGGGGGCCGGGGGACATGACGTCTGAGGAGAGGCTGAGGGAACTGGGCTTATTTAGTCTAGAGAAGAGAAGACTGAAGGGGGATTTAATAACAGCCTTCAACTGCCTAAAGTTGAGATTCGAAAGAGGATGGAGCTAGACCTGTTCTCAGTCATAGCAGACGGCAGAACAAGCAGCAACAGTCTCAAGTTGCAAGAAGGGAAGTTTAGGTTGGATATTAGGAAGAATTTTATCACTGGAAGGGTTGTAAAACACTGAATCACCACCACCTCACTGGGTAACCCATCTCCATCCTTGGAGATTTTTAAGACCTGGCTAAACCAAGCTTTGACTGGGATGATCTAGTTGGGGATGGTCCTGCTTTAAGCAAGGGGGTTGACTTGATGATCCCCTGAGGTCCCTGCCAACCTGTTCAGCCTCAGTAAATGGAGGCTGAGGGGGGACCTGGTGGCTGCATATAAGCTGCTGAGGGGTGATCAGCAGGGAATAGGGCAGGCTCTTTTT
>JAGPOW010003642.1:23548267-23599377 GCA_030014935.1 Caiman crocodilus
GTGGCTAGGATTTGGAACCAGCTTCCTAGGGAAGTTGTTCTTGCTCCTACCTTGGGTGTCTTCAAGAGTAGATTAGATAGGTACTTGGCTGGGGTCCTGCGACCCCAGCACTTGTTTTCCTGACATTGGCAGGGGGTCAGACTAGATGGCCTGCTCTAGGCCCCTTCTGACCCTAGTTACTATGAAACTAACTGCATGGTTGGAATAGACTTAGGTGCACTTTCGAATGCACTGTATTCCTCTTCGGGTCACAATTATTTACATAGTCATAAAATATCAATGGAATAGACTTTGTGGAACACTGACCTGGGGTTTAGGGTTTTTTTGTTTAATTTGGGTGAGTTGGTTGCAGGGTGGGGGTTGCCCTATAAATGCTGCTAATTAACTGAGATATTTCAAGATGCATCCAAATATGAGAGATTTCAGTAACATATTTTAAACACTCATCTGCTTAAAGTTCCTATACTTTGTGTAGCAGAGTTTCTTGTTTACAAAGGCCTTAAAATAATGTAATTTTCTTTATGGAAATAGAACAGATAGTAAAGCACCCACAATTTAAATTGACTACATTTGTTTTAAAGGGGTTCTAAAGAATAAATATTTTACATCTTGTGTTTTCTTGCTTAATTATATGCCTAACACACAATCGAATGAGCTTTATTTCTAAAATCACTTAGGGATTTGTTGTCAAATTTTATAATAGGCTTTTGTTTTTCATTTCTTTTCAGAACCTGCCTAATATTCTGAAAGATGACCGCTTTCAAGTCATGTTTGAGAACCCAGATTTCCAGGTGGATGAGAAGAGTGAAGAATTTAGGCTGCTTAATCCACTTGTTTCTAAAATAAGTGAAAAAAGAAAGAAGAAACTAAAAATTCTAGAGCAACAAGAAGCACAAGAACAGGTAAAGTATTCTTTTGGTTTGGAATGATCTACTATTTTTGTTTACTATGATAAATGTTCAAGTATTCCATGCTATGTGACCTGGGAAAGAGAAAGAAGCAGTGGAGAAACATCTAATTAGTGTGATTTAGATCTAAAATGTAAATGGACCATTTAGATAATCTAACATATTAGTGTGTCTATAAAAGCAGTTAACTTGCAGAATCTACTCCACTTTGCTTTGATTAGTTATTGTATTCGTTAACATGCTCCGCAATCTCTACAATTACAACTTTAGGTGCTCTACTTGTTCAAATAGTTTAAAAAAGAAAATGAGTTAATCATTACTTAGAGTAACTATTTTTGTCTGCAGGAAGAGGAGGAAGAGCCAGAAGGAAAACCAAGTGATGCAGAAAGTTCTGAGAGTTCAGATGATGAAAAAGGTTGGGTTGAAGAGGTCAGGAAACAACGCAAACTTTTACGCCAAGAGGAAAAAGTTAAACGGCAGGAAAGGTTCAAGGAGGATCAGCAAACATCGCTGAAACCCCAGTTTTTTGAGATTAAAGCAGGGGAGGAATTCAGAAGCTTCAAGGACTCTGCCAAAAAACAAAAGCTAATAAAGTAAGACTACCATTTCTGCTCTCACATTTGGGGTAGTGTGTCCTCAGCTACCTTTTTATAGCATGCAGGCCAGGTTGTTTTAACTTCCATGGTAGACTTGAAAGTAGTTTTTTCTAAAGCCAGACCCTTTGACTGTGGGGTATGACTTGAAATAACACAGTTGTTGCATCTGTGTTCCCCTGAGTTACACATGTTCAACATGTGTAGTTCCTGTGCTGTATTTTAAATGAAAAGGGTTTGATGTTATGAGCTAGATTGGAGATACCTCTCTCACACTGGTGAACTTTTCCTCACATGGTCATGCTGACATCAGTGTGCCCACTTACATGCATAATGTGTATGAGTAAGAGATTTATACTCTGACCCTTCATTAGGCTCAGGATTTTTCAGTATTTACTGAGTAAAACATTCCTTGAACAGAAGACTAAAATAACAAGCTTTTAGCCATTTTTCTTTGACGCTTAGCATTTTGGATGAAACATTATTTTTTCCTTTTTTTTGGCTTCCTGTCTGCAGGTTTTCTCTGCGCTCTGCTGGAAGTCTAGATTTAGATTTTTGAGTCGCACATTTAATTTGTAGCTTTCAGTCTGGGTGTCAGCTAAGGCAGTGATTCCCAGCCCAGGTCCCATGGCTTCACAGATTCCATGAGATCCTTTTAAGGGTGTTGTAGGGCTCCAAGCAACAGTAGCACTGTCAGATGTACAAACACTTGTGTGAGTCGCAAGATGAAACTAGAGATTTAAGACAAGAATCCATAGTGTTAAGAAATGGTCTGTTGTGGTCTGAGTTTTTTGCAACAGAAGAATTGTACTGTTATGTTTCCATAATCAGAAAAAAAGAAAAAAGAAAGAAACCTAGGAGGTAGCACTTTCTGAGGGGTGCCTTGAGCATAACAAGGTTGAGAACTACTGAGCTAAAGCAACAATCTTCTCTGGGCTCACACACAGAGTTAGTACTTTTGGGATTGTTTTAATTCCAGAGGATAGAGCTGCTTTTTTCCTCCTTGTAAACTTCATTTGGGATGTGCAGTCTGTAGGCCAAGGCTATTATATGCTTAAATGAGGGAAATGTGCACATTTTACATGTGTGTGTTGCAACTTCAAAACTTACCTGAAAAAGAAAAACAGATCAGTTGGGACAGTGCTGTGATTTCCATCATTTGCCCAGAAATGCCAGCATACCTGCCAACTTGCAACCTGTTCTTTTTAGCAAATTAATTTAAAGACCTCTAATGTCCTACACCATTTCAGGGACACTAAATAATTTGAAGGCAAAGGACAGAGGAAGTATCATAAGCAGGGATCCTGGTTTTCCCTAATGAAAAAAAAATTGCAAATTTGCTGATTAAGAACCTCAAAATCAGTGATTAAAATGAAAGGTCCCCCAGCCCTGCTGGTGCCCCTCAGTCCCCTGCCCACTGCTTGTACATACACATAGTACCCTCTGCCTGACTGCTGTCCCCCTGCTCCTTCCCAGCCCCCTGCGGAGAGCTTGTTGCAAAACTGGGCTTTTCTGTTAAAATGAAAAATAGGCATTTTTCTCTGTTTCCCCATGGGAAATAGAAAATCCAGGTTCCTGATCACAAACATGGGGGCTTTAATTCAACAAGCAGAATGGAAGATTTGGTAAATGAACAAAGGGCAACTCTCTAGAGAAGGGACTGAAACACTTAGAAGAAATTAATGTAAGTAAAGGAGCCCTCTCATTGTGGACATTACTTCAAACACACACACAATTTTTTTTACTCTATTTGAGGAAATTGAAAGTTAATACTTTTGCTCTTTACAGCATTTTAAAGGAGAGTTAGTACTGACAAGCTGTGAGTGTACTTTTAACAGTCTCCTTTAATACAAATGGTTATTTTTTACTAAATAGTGCTACCAAATGCATGTCTTGTTAACTTACATGATGCAGTGTGAGGTGCTGAGGCCAACTTGGAAAACAAAGCAATAAGACATGCTGACATGATAGGAGAGGAAATGAAGAATGACTAAACAAACAAATCGATCTGAAGACAATTGCAGCCTTTTTCCTTTTTCAGCAAGTTGCTGTTGTTGAATTGTCCTACCGTGGCAAAATTGTTTTTCTACCTGTTAAGCTACAAAGATGTATGATAAATGAAGCTGTGTACACTCTGTCAGGCAAGCTTCAGACTTGTGGACTACTTTTCAAATGATTCTAATATTTTTAGTGACCAACTCCTCATAGTTTTTAATCTCCTGTAGCTGGTTCTAAAAGTATAGTCAGCTGTGTCAGCAAACTTAATTTTTCTTAAGTATTTGAACATGGAAACATTTTGTAAAGAAGGGAGGACTTTAGGCAAGGTTTTTTTACTAGCCCTATACAGTATAAAATAATACATTTATTACTAACTGCTTGAACTAAAAATTGGAAAGATTTGTACTGGCAAATATGATTTGGTGAGGTTGGCATGCTTGTTTTAGATTTGATTTAGCCAACCAAGTTTAAAGAATGATGGTCTGTGTTCAATGTAATTAAGTAACTTAATGGCTCTACTGCTCACTTAATGGCTAGGTTTTTTTGGGTTTTTTTGCTAGAATGTTGTTCCTGGAGAAAACATTTATGGTTTATATTAAACTGGGTGTTTCTTTGACATGTTCCTGACTCAGCATTGTTCAAAGCCCAACTTTAAAGCACTGGTGTATGCTATAAATTTCTTAGTAACTTAAGAGTCCTCAAGACAGAAGTATTGAAAAGTTACCTGTAAATATAGTGAGTGCCCTGCTCTGTTATATAAGGGCCTGAAAAATGTTCTCTTTCCCCCTTGCCTTTGCATCAAGTTCAGCTTGTCCCGTGTAGGATACTGGAGAATGATTGAAACGATAAGGTTAACATAGCAAGAGCTGAGCACCTGAGAGGGGACAGGGTTCTAGATAAAGTGCTTTTTTGCACTAACACCCATTAAGCTTTAACCTTTAAACATTGGCTTTCTACAAATGTAAGATGGAGTTCCTGTCATCTTTCAGTTAAGGTGTGAAAGTAAACAGTTTCCTTCCCCTGGAAAAGCCAAGAAATTCTTCAGCAAATAGAGTTAATATTCCTGTTAGCCCTATATCAAAGAACAGGGAGAAATCCTGATAGGTTTTTTCTTTTTCTTTATATGTCATAAGAAGTTGAAGAGCATCCTACCCATGTCCTTTAACAGCATTTTTAAAGTACCAATTGGGTCAGTGTTTATTGGAAAAGAAAAATGCTTTTTCCCCCCTTTAATAGGGGACAGTATTACTGTGCATCACAACAGGGATATGTGTTGTGTATACTCACAGATGCATATATCCATGTGTTTATACAATAAACATATGACTCTATGGTGTATTGCTAATATCTACCCATGTTCATTTCCCTTGGACTGAAGCAGTACCCGAGCAGTCATGCTAAAGAATTGCTGGTTAGTAGCCACATTTCTCCATGCTCCTTTCACAGGGGAGAAAAGTGGAGCTTCAGCTGAATGTAGAAATCCCACCACACTGTCAGTGACTGATCTCCTGCCATGGTTAGCTCTGAGGCTTAGTTTGTCTTTCCAAACAGCACAGATGGAGCAAGTTTTTACACGTACTCACTAAAAATATATTGGAGGAAAACCAGAATCAAAGTACGTAGTCATGGGAAATTAAACAATTCTTGGTAATTATTTTGCATAATTTATGAGTGTGCCTTTCTTATAGAAATTGCATTTAAACCAAGACCCAGGAAACTTCAGTGGCTTCATATTTGGGGTGCAATCCATAAGCCACATCATCCACATAACTTCCATTAACTTCGGCTGGTTTTCACTTGTAGTTTTATGCTGACCTATTTTTCCCCTTCCACAAAAGTAATTGTGAAATACGTGTCAGTACATCGCTAGTATGTATGCTTTATAGTTTTTACACACAAAAGGTCTCTTTTCCTTCTTTCCAAAGATCTGGTAGTAGGGTATTTTATTAGCAAGATCTCAAATCACTAGTTATATTAGTGTTTGAGTGATGTTGAAGTCACAGTGTTCCAGGAAATCCTTGCCTCTCAAATAGTTATATTAGTGTGTTTATTAGTACTGTTAATTAAAAGAAAACTATATTTTTCACACTAAATGAAATATTTCCATCTTTCTTGTAGTCATTTAGACTCTCCCACCCTGTTTGCATTGCTTGTAATACAGAGTGCAGATCAGGTTGTCAGCATGCTCGTCACTGTGCCGTTGCACTCCAAAGAGACAGTCACCACCAGAAAGAACTTGCAATCTAAGCATCAGTGAGACTTATTCTTAAACCCTGAGCCAAAATAGCTGTGCCACTAGAACTCTGTAGGTGCAGACCTAGCCATAGACACTTCTATGATCTCCTCAGTATAGTATCTTTAATTTTTATCCATGTAGCACCTTATTTTACAGCTGAGAAATTGAGGGTCTGCCTTCATGGAGTGCCTTACAAGATCAGGGTCCTGCTAATCGGTCTTATCAATCATTTACATTTGTTTTTCTTTCATTAGTATACAGTTGTAATACTTGGTTGTATTTGTTTAAACAGTAGGCTTTGAACAGCATGCACATTGCTGGAGTCAAAATTGTTATTTTTAATCGGACCAGACATCTGCTACTAACAAGGGAATAAAAAATGCTAATAATCATGAGGGAATTGTTATTCCCCCCCCCCCTCCCCCTGGTTTAAGTTTATTCAGGATGAAAGATTTTTCATTTTAGAAACTTTAAAACTGCCAAGCAAAATGGGTATAACTGGTTTTAAATGTCCTTTCTGACCAATACATTAGATGCATCCTCTCTAAGGCTAGGTACAGACATTCAAAAAGCCTGAAGTGGAATCTGTCTAAGTTACTTAGTACCCTCAAGTCGTGGTATAGATTAGATTGGTTGTGAACAAAACACACATTCATTCTTTGATGTGGGGAGCAAACCTTAAATCATGTTCTGCCATTTTTAGAGCAGCCAGTATACCTGTGCCAAACTACAGGCATAGACTGGTTTCCAAACACCTGTTCTGGTAAAAGTGTAATGTGTGTACCTGGCCTCATTGACTATTCCCAAGTCTTCCTTAGCATTCCATGGAAAACTGCTCCCGGAGCAGATGTTGATTCTGTAGGAATGGCACGGAGTCATTTTGTCTGATTTTTGTCTGAACATGGGCCATGGCTTTAAAGGAAAAGCACGTGCTGGAAAGGGGCTTCATAATGAACGATACTAGGAGGGAATAATTTGAGCCTGTTTCATTTGTGTTTATGGACTAGGCTGCTTGATGTCAGAATGACAAAAGTACAGCTCAGTTACAGTCTTTTTTTTCTTTGCATGTTATGGGATTGACTTTTTAGAGTTTGAGATTTTCTTCACTTGTGTTTTATTCTCTTCCATTTATTGTTTTATTCGCTCTGGTTGCTGTTGGAAAGAAACTGACTTCATCTTGTTCTCTGTAGAAAAACTCTTGAAGATCGCTTGAAACTTGAAGAGAAGCTTGGCACCCTCAGTGTGTCTGACACCACAGTAGGCAGCAAGCAGGTGACCTTCAGATTAAAAAAGGTGAGCTAAAATGTTTTTAAGACATAACAGGCATGGTGGCTTAATTTGTCTGGAAGAATAGGAAGCACTAAAACTACCTGAAACAAATGTCCTTCTTGATTTCTTCTTCAGTTGACAGTACCTCTTCTTCATGACAGTCACCTAATGTCTGGTACCTAGTATCTTCACCTAGTGCCCTGTGTGTCTGCACTCTTTTAATACAGGCAGCATGCCCATCCCCTTGGATTCTGCTGGGAAACGTAAAGCGCTTTTGCATGTGCTCTGACGCGTTTTGATTAGAGCACAACAGAGCAGACTCTACAAACTTTAGTTAAAGTGCCCCGCCAACATTATGAAATGCAAGACACTGAATACACAAGATGCTGCAGCTGCTCTAATGAAAATACCCTCTCCCTCCCTTCCCTGGAGCATGTGTATAGGCACCCATTAGTTCCATTTGCTGATGGGATCACATCATTAGATGACATGACTGCATATGATCTTGGTATCAAGTCTGATCAGAGTTTGGTTTCTAAGCCAAAACATCTCAGATACCATAGGTGAAAATCTTCCGTCTGGGTCATTAGTATGATAAAACAGAACTCCTGACCGCTTTTTTTGGTCCTTAGTTTTCCCTGTGTAGCTGCCAAATTCCCGTTTGTATGCATAACTGAATTCTACCTCCCTAACTTTTCCAGGCAGTTTCAGCTGAGTGTATTTTTCTTTGTTTTCTGCCCTGCATAGTTTTTGCAGTCTTAATAGCTGCTGTTTCACTGTTCAGGTAGCAGTGTTTTTGTGTAAAGAATTAGTACAAGTTAAAAATCCATATCAGTTGATACTTCAGTAGGCAGTATCTTTCTGCTGAAATTGGTTTTCCTCTGGTTGAGCTTGTTTGGTATAAGCCATTCTTGTTCATCACCTGTCAATTAACCATCTCTCACAAAATAAAACAGCAGTGGAATAGAGAGAGTATTTGGAAGAGTTATTACAATGTGCCACTCCTGGCACATTGGGACAAAAGGATCATGTAAGGTAAAATCACTAGACCTTTTTACTAATTTCTCACAAGCCATTGATATCTGATCTGTTGTGTGTTGCTCCATGTATTCAGTTTGAAATTTAAAGTGCCTTGATTATGTCCCAAGTTGCAGTGTAGCTGTACAAAGCCTCACAACTCTTAAGGGCCTTACCAACTACTGTAACTGATATGGCAGCCCCATACCTCTAATTAAGTAAGCTTTGCAGGCCTTCCAAAGCATGATCTTTTTATAGCAGCTTTAAATTAGAAAGTGCTGAGATAGAAAGCTTTCTACAATTGATGATAGGAAATAAATGAAAGATCCATTTCTATTAGCATTTTTCATGCAGATTTTGAGAGGAACAAGATCTGAGAATGGCTCAAAATGTCACTTTTGGACTTGATCCCAGCAGAATGTGTATCGCTGTTACAATTCTCTTTCAAGTGATTTATTTAATTGCTCATCTCAGTATATTTGTAGCTGTTATTGTTTAAGTGAAATACATATGCTGCAGAAGTTTGTAACATTGTGGTAAAAAAAATTAGTTAATAAGTAACTGCTGTATATCAGCCTTGGTCTGAAGTAGAGAGATGGCAAATGAAGCAAAGTAAAATGGAATGGAGATCCTTACTGCAAAGGTTGGTCCTGCTCAGTGCAGGCTCTGCAGTCCCCGGGAACAGAAAAAAAAATGGCCTGGAAAGAAGCCATGTCATATGATATGCCCTTCTCAGGATGAAGAGAATGCCGTTGGCAAGCCCAGTGGGATTTTGACAGTATTAGGATCATTACCACGTCCTGATTTATGATGTCCCAACTGCAAGGTGGAGGTGCAGCAAAGGATTAGTAGGATATCTTTTGGGAAGAGGATAGAAGAGTAATGCAAAGTAGATGCTTGTCTACAAGAGTATGTACATCTGGCCCCTGTGTATTTGGAGGTTGAACAATTTTTTTGTGTTGTGGCCATTGCTGTGGTATCCAGTACCTGTGTGTCTGCTTCTGTCTAAATCTCAGCTTCCTTCCAAAAGAATTGGGATAACTTCCTGGAGTTTCTTAAGCATTTTTTTTTTCCAAAGTTGTTATCATGGCAGTTACATTATTGTAAATATCTTTAGATTCCAGTGCCTGTACAAGCTGCATTTCATTTGATTAAAAAGTAACAACTTTAATTAGCAGGCAGGTTAGAAGAAAAAAGGAGTGCATGGAGGAAGGTCTTTGGTCATCAAGAGACAAAACTAACATGTTTCAAGCCAGCTCCATATCAGCAGTGCATAAGTCAATGACACTTTTTTAAATCTGGACACACTTGATATCTGCTTATAAAGAAAAGAACAGGCAATACATTTCAACAAAGCAGTAATTGATCTGACCACCTGTTGGAAGGAGGTAGGGTGAGTGATAGCTTGAAGTGCTGATGCTCAAGCTAGTAATGCAGTGAGGATGTAGTGCCTTGCATTGTACCAGTTGATCATGGTCTAAATCCATCACTGTGCTAATCCAGTCACATTGTGCCGCTAATTAGACTACAAGAGGAATAGGTCTGCTGTAGACAGGCTCACTCTAGTTAGTTTAAATTTAACTTCAGTGTGGTAAAGATACTCTCTAAATCAGCAGTTCCCAAAGTAGTGTTCACAATAAAGAATTAAACTTTTTTCTACTTTATGTATACTTGGGAGAGAAACGTGTCCTGCAGAGCATAATGGTATGTATCGATTTAATTGACTATAAAATTAAATTTGTCTATATCTCCTATAATATATTACAGATTTTGATGATTTTGTTCCCGCTAGAATTTGCATAAAAACTCTCCAGATGTTTTTTCTATTAGAATAATGACTTCATGGGTTTGACAGAGACTGAGACTGTTACAGTTTCTAAAGTACGCTAGTCACATCACAAGGAACAGAAAATCACACCTTTGACTTAAAACAGCTTTAAGTCTAAGGTCATGATTTCTGCAGTCTGAGCCATGGAGGCCAACTCCTGCTGCTACCTAAAGGTCTGCCTAATGAGCAACAGATTGTAATCTAGGGTATAAATCTTCTCTGTTCAGAACTTTGGGTTTGCTTGGCTTTTGTTTCCCTATTAACCTGTTATTTCATAATTTATTGGAGGAGTTGTATGTAGTAACTCCTAAAAGTAAATCAGCTCTTCATATTTACACGCATGCATTCAGTAAACAATATTTGCGCAATAGAGAATTTGCAGGATTGCTGTTCGTTGCATAAATATTAAACAGTGCAGATCTGCTGGTGTCTCAGCTTCCTTCCATTGAGGCTGGAAGAGAGTTTCCCACTGTCATCCACGTTCTGTGCCGAAGTGAGCTGCTGAAAGGGGAGATGACATAGTGTACCCCCTCCCCACCACCTCACCTGTAGGGTGGGGGTGCTCATGGACTTGGTTGGTCTCTGCCTCAGTCCCTTTGTTTCCATCTTGCCAATCAGTTTTTAAGGTGCATCTACTGGTGTGAGCTAGGTGAAATATTTTTTGCTTTTGTTTCCTGAATTTACAAACAGGTTTTCTAGGGAGCCAATTGAATTTCAGGCTAGGAAGCTGGTTTGTTCTGGTTTGTCCCTGCTTGTATTGAAGTGTACTTAATGCAGGAGCAGGCAAAATATGTTCCATGGGCTGGATCCAACCTGCCAAAGGATTTTATGAGTGATAGGTCCCTCAGCCCCACCCAGGCCAGGCATGGCCATTAAGGAGTAGGGGGAATAATATTAACAGCAAAGCACAAAAATATTCTGCATTGACATAGAAACATAAGGATTTTTATGCTGAATCTTTTCCTAGTAATGTAAAAGTATCTCAGTTTTGTGTAATATATGTAAAATGTCAAATTATAGCTTCTTTGGAATTTTTGTTAATTGTCCCCTCTATCTTTGAAACACCTTTTCTGTAAAGTCTAAATGTGATAGCCATCTTTAACCAAGATAGGAACCAAATCTTCTAGAATTTAATATTTATGAGTCATTGGAACAGAACATGAACCCTGCCATGAAGTAGAACTGCCATCAGAAAAGCACAAAGTCAAATCTTGTGTACATTTGCAGTGTGAACAGTATTAAAGCCCAAACTGTCAAGCTAAGAAGCAGAGAGTTGTGGGGAACTGAAAGTTTAAGATTCTTGCTAAATACTGTGCCTTTGAAATGTACATAATTTTAAGAAACAATATCAGAATCTAAAAATACAAAGTAAAATAAGCTGCTTTAACATTACTCATAGTAGTGAAGTTAACATTTCCTTGTTAAAATTCAACTCCATATGCAGATGTTCAGATATTGTTGCAATTGATGTGGTTATGAGACCTTGAATAGAATAGAATTATTTCCTAAAATCTCTTAAAATTGTACCTAAACGAATGTAAAGTATGTAAAATGAAAACACATTTTTTTTTTGTGGCACTTGAATTAAAAAGTTGATATGTTCGCTTTATAAACTGTTTTCCATGTTTAATGCAAGTAGATTACTATTTTCCCTTTTATGTTTAGAACTGTACAGTTTTTACTGTTTGCTGATGAGAAGTTTTCCAGACTTTACTAATGCTGGAATAATTTCTTCAGGAAGTTAGGAATTCTAACTAAGTCTGTTTTTGCACATTTTCTAGTCAGAGCAGCAGAAGAAACAGCAGGAAGCTGAGAAGCAGCATCATCAGGAGAGGAAAAACCTCAGACGATCTGCTGGCCATCTTAAGAATAAACGTGGCAGAGGACGGCCATTTTAGTGACTCCTTAAAGAAGCTGCCTTATTTTCACTTGTCACCTGCAAAGTGGGACTTTATGGCACAGGCTTTTTCCTTTTTACATCTAAATTATGGATACAAGAAAACTAGAGTTTATTAAACCCTTTGTAAAGTAATGAAATGTTTACAAAATATTAGTGGATATTTATGAAAAGACACTAAGGACAGGTTTTTTTATTACCTTGGAGTCTTACTTCAATTGGTACGTGAAGTACCATGACTGGTTATTGTGTAACCCTGGATACGATTCATATGAAAGTTGGTTGATAAAAACAGAACTCTTTTTCTGTCTCTCTCTCTCTCTTTTTAAAGTAGTGAGTTTTACTTTAATGAGAGATTCACTGTTGAAACAAAAATGAATTGGGGTTTTAGGCTGCTGAGATGTAGGTTGACTCATTTTGTCCTTAAATTACTTGCACCAGCAATATATCAAATAGAAACCCCTGATACTGCTTCAAGAACAGTGCACCCACAGGGCTAAAGACTGGGCTTGATGCATACTGGTAAGTAAGGCCATGATTCAGCAAATGCCTAAATAGCAGCATGTTGAAGTCTAATGAGATTTCTTCCATTTTAAGCATTTGATAAGTACCTTTATGAATGTATAATTCATAATTATGAATGTATAATACTTTTGGGAAAAAACTTGATTATTCTTGATAGAATACCCAGTGCTATATTAACATGGAGACAGGTCTTGTATTAAACTATCCCTTACTCACCTCACCCAAGTTAAGATGGATATACAATCAGTTTACCGTGGGATAAACACAGCTGGGTTTTAATGTACATTAGCTGTTTTGTAATAATTACCTGTATGCATACTTTTACTTTACAGTAAGTGAACTGATCCACAATAGCTTAATTCTTATTGAAGCAGAGTTATGTCACTATGGTTTAGCTTCCACAAACTGTGGGGTAAAAACAGGCATACAAGTAGTTAACACAGAGGAGCTGGCATACAGTAAATTCCCTTGCACTCTTACCCCACAGTATATTGTTTCTTTGCCTGCACAAGTGCCTTTGACATCTCATGATATAGAATTGAAATGTCATGGAACTTGAAACTAAATTGAACAGCTGTCTAGCGTGTTAAGATCTCTGCATTTTTCAAGTGGGGTGAAATCAAACGTTGCAGAGAGGACAAGTGCAGGAGCTGAGACCATATAAATTCTGCAAAGGAGTGAATTTAATTTTAGTTCATTTGGATCTTTAAAAAGTATTGTCATTTAAAAAAAAAAATAGCTTTTCCATTTATCGTTTCCTACACCAAAGGAATTGAATCTCTGAATAAAATTTCGACACACAAAGATCTGTAAACAGTGATCCTTCAATATCATAACATTGTTTTTCTGGATTTTTAAGACCAGGAAAGACAGACAGACCAGTGTGATCCACTGTATGACATAAGTTGTTTATTCTACTACTCCTGTAGTGAGCCTAATAATTTGGGATTGACTGTACCAAATCATCCAGAATCCATTTTGGTTTTTAAAGATACCAAGAAATGAATAATCCACCACTTTCCTTGTTAGTTTGGGTGATTAATTACCTTCAGTTAGCCTGGTTTCTTATTTCTACTTTAGGCAATGGCTGTATCTTCCATTTTTATTTTATTACACATTTTTCTATTTGAAGTCTTTTTAGTGCCATGGGGCCTCTTCTCAAGGAGGTAATTTATTCACTGTACTCCAGTTAATTTTCAATCTTTTGTGTTAAATTAGATAAACTTCATTCAGTCTCTCATGATGTTTCATTTTTCTGCATGTGTAGATGTACCCACTGTAACGTTTTACATAGACTAGTCTCCCATTTCCTTTTGTCGCCAACATTCTTCATGAACTGTCGTCTCCACGCCCTTGTAAGTGGGTTCTGTCCTTCTGTGTGTATGCTTTCTTTGATTTAGTCTTTTCAGAAATTTGGTCAGTTAAATTGATGCCAAAAATACATAGAGAAGCCGCACAAGGTAAAACAAGTTGTTGGTTTTTTCAAGTTTAATAAAATGTGAGAGCCCAGTTTTTATATTAAAATCAACAAAGTGCTTTAATTCCATGAATTTGATGGGTGCTCTGCTATTGTGGCATCCATAGTTTTGGGGATCCTTCCTGTTTGGCCCTGGTTTGAGAACTGCTTCATTAATCATTTGAAGTGGGACACCCTGAAACTGCTGAACCTTCCCCTGTTCTTCCAGTGTTCACTGACTGAAAGAAGAAGGCTGGCAGGGGCCTTGAGAGAGGTCATTTAGTCCATTCCCTCATCCCAGTGCAGGATGCCTAGATCCCCCATACCTAGAACATTCGTGACTGACAGATAGCTAGCTGTGCAATCTTGAAAATTTTAGTTGAAGTTTATTTTCTATGGTCTAATCCAAGCATGGCCAATCCAGAGTGCACATGCCAAAAAAGGAACAAGTGGGCTCTGTTTGAGGCACATGGCAGATTGGGAAGGGAGCAGGGAGCACAGCCCAGGGCAGGGAGGGAAGGGGATTAAGTGGCAGTCAAGGACTTACCTTGTGGTATGCCTGCCAAGAAGGCTGGCTCCCACTAGTCTAATTTAATCTTTCTTGTTTCAATTTATGCTCATTTCTACTTGTTCTACCCCCAGTGGACTTGGAGAGCAGTTTATGACCTTCCTTTGCAGTAGTATTTTATATCATTAGGAAGAAATCAGAACAGGGTGGCATCTTATAGACTAATTTATTCAGGAAGACATGAGCATCACAGCCTACTTTATCAATTATATAAAAGCATCTGATGATGTTTATTAACTCTCTTGTTAGTGTTTTCTTCTTTAGACTTAACAAACCCAATTCATTTCAATCTTTTCCATAAGTCACATTTTCTAGATCTGGTTTCTGTTGCTCCTCTGGACTCGTTCCTGTTGGTCTTATATCTTTCTTGAAGTGGCAATGTACCCCTACTGAGGCCTTAATCAAGGCTGAGTGGTGTGGTAGGATTATATAAAACATTAATATATTTTACACATTATAATGCAATTATATAAACTTCAGTGCATATCATAACATGGATCCAACCCAAATCCTTTGATCTGTTTCTGGAGCTCTTGTTACCAGCAGCAAGCTCTGAGGGTTGTATAACTCTGCCCTCTGTTACACGTCTTTTTGAGGGAAGTGGGGGGGGCGTTATTTTACTAAATACTTCGTGCTCTTTCAAAAAACCTTCTCCTCCCGCAAGTGGGCCTCTTGTGTGGGCCTGGTGTTATAAACAGTTATAAACTTGGAGATTTTTGGCACACTAATAATAGAATGTCTGGAATTTCTGACAGTAGGGACAGTCTCAGGGTTGAGAGCCTTTCAAGAATCCTTTCTATCTTTACTTTAAATAAAGGTCTTTAGTTTCTTGATTCTCTGGTCCGCTTGTCAGCCTTCAGAATTCTTCTCATGAAAGAACTCTTACCCCACAGCTCATGGACATAGGCTTTCTCTGTAATCTTATGAAGTTTGGCCATTTTGGGGTCATTCCATCCCTGAGCCTGTCAAGATATGAATCCCGTCAGAGCTCAAAGGGCTGTGACCCATTTCTGGGTGGTACCAGGTTCTCTGAGAGCTGGAACCCTTTTGCTTCAGTCTTTCTCTCATCTTTGATATATGGGGTTTTTTTGTTTTTTCTTTACCCCACTTTTTGCCACTGTTGTGTTTGTAGTCTTTAGAGGTCTGCTGCAGTCAGGAAGCTGCCAAATCATTTGTATCTCTTCACCCACTAAAACTGAGATTGTCCTCACTCATTCAGGTGAGTCACTAACCTAACATAGAGATCCTGGTGATGGGAAAAGAACTTTCAGGAGTCTGCAGCAGTGGTCCTCCTGGTTGAGAGAAACGACACCCACAGCTCTTGCATTCAGAGCACCTCCGTAGCTTGGGAGTTTTCTGGTTCTAGGCAGTTATAGCACAGTGTTCTACAATATCCAGTTGGCTAAGAGACTCGTGCATCGTGGTGGACGATGACCCAGGCCTCAGTTAATGACGATCCTCTGTCATCCTTTGTCTGTATTGCAATCACGTGATACAGCATATCTTCTTAGGAACCCCAGCTATTGTAGGCACATCAGAATTATCCTGTAAGTCCCTTACTGGCTTCCTATATAATTTTAAACATCAAGTTCCAGGGCTTGGTCCTAATCTTCCATATTCTCACTGTGACCTGTGTCAAGGATATCTAAAGTCATTTGTTGAAGATCATGATTTTCAATTCTGCTCCCTTGGGACAATGAAACTCCTAAGTTAAAGCTCATTTTGGGGGTGGGGTAAGGAGGGAAGCTTTTTCAGGCCAGTCCAAGAAGAGGCCAACTTATTTCCATAGAAGCAGTGACCCATCCCAAACTTCACCACTTCCTTTTCCAACAGCAAGGTGCATTTTTTTTAGCATTGCCTTTGTTAACAAGCAGATAGCATGTACATTTTAAAACACTCCCCTGAATAAAATACTAAAAGAAACATCCTTTTTTGTAGCCCATGCTGTAGAGGTATCTGATTTTGCAGATTCAAGAAATTCATTATAATCCACTTAGTAGAAACTTATTTTAAAATTGTTTTTAAATGGGGATCCACTAAAGATTGTCTGGGTTTTGGCTTAGTTTTTAATGCTCAATGTAGCCATGGCAAGGAAGTTCACAGAGCTTATGTCCAGTGTGACTTTTTCAGACATTAATTATCTTTTTGGACTGGAAACTGAAAAATCCTATATCATTCTACTCAATTAACTATCCTCTTATTAAAAACAATTATTACTATGCTGGGTAACAAAAGCTTTTACCAAACAAAAAAGATCTCTTGGTGATCAAACCAACAAGTAAGCCTTATTATATCTATACCTCACAAATTAGAGGAAGCAAGCTCATGCAAAACAAAAAAGAAAAACAGTCCTGAAAAGGTCTAACATACAATTTCTGCAAAGAAAAATGTCTTTACTATTCTCTCAGTTTGTTTTGGATAGAAATAAAGCACAACTTGTTGATTTAACTTACTTAATATTGCAAAAGACATTTGATGTGGTCTTGTACAAGGTAACTAAAAAAAATCGAGTAAAATGCAGATTTTTGTTGTAGATTGAATGCTGCCCAAAGATGGCAAAGAATACCCATAGACCATTTTCTTTAGGAGATAGCAAAGAGTAATTATTAAATCATCCATTTTCATCATGGCAGAACAGTGCATTTTTCAAGGTTCTGCAATTAGGTCCAGTGTTTTAATATAATAAATGCTTTAGTAAGGAAGTTGAGTAGTGAGGTAGCAAAATTTTCGGTTCTTTATTTAGATTAGAGAGGAGCAGGAAGAACACAAACTTCAGAGACACCTTAAATAAAATTGCAATTGCCTAACTCAGTAGCCCAGTGACAAATGCAGTTCAGGGTATGTACAGACATTCAGAGAGGTTAGAGGTAAAAACGTTCACCTGTTTGGGATGGAGATCAGGGGATCAAGCAGGGTCAGTGGGAGAGTACTGGGAGAGCAGGCAGGAGGTGAGTCTGGGGGTGGGCATTGTTGGAGACTGGGAGGGTTGGCTGGTCCAGGTTTATCTAGGGATGGGGGCCAGTAGCTGGGCTTCTCCAGCCCCAGTTCTGCGTTGTGAACTGTACAGAAGTTCAGTTAGATCAGTCTTGTTGAACCAGATCTAAATTAGACTATCTTGGATCGGGTCAGCCATTTTTAGGCCTGTACAGTTCGCACTTGGATCCCTATTTAAGTCAAGCTAAGATTAAGGTCCACACCTGGGTGAACTAAGATAGATCCAGTAGCCATTTTTAATGCAAACTAGCCTCTCCCTAACCTCTCTGAACATCTGTACCAAAGTCAACACGTGTAATTATGAAATGTGGTGCCACAGGAAGTTACTGAGGCGAGAAATTTAACAGAATCCCAAAAGGGGTTTTAGTATTTATAATTATAGCAAAGATTAAAGTGTCATAATTTACAATAATAAATTTGGGGTGGGACATTAAATCTCATACTTCAGGTTTCAAAACAGTGTTTAGTTTGGGTTTAGGATAGGATAGTTATAGAGGTCACAACCTTTGCCTGCTTGCTGCTTTATCTGAAGCAGGGGTCAAACTTCCTTGGCTGGATCTGGACTGCAGGAATTGTCACAGGTGAGCGGTGGCAGGACTGACACAAATGGCAGCTGGGACAGCAGTGGGACCAGTAATCATAAGTGGCAGTGAGCCAACCAACCACAGGGTGAGCAGGACAGTGACAGCACAGCCCTCCCTCACCCTCTGGTTATGTCTACTGGTGTCTGGAGCCCCTGGACTCTACAGCAGGCAATTCTCCCTGCCTTGCCATCCCCCTCAACTTGCAGTAGCCTGAAAATTGAATAAAGCAGCAGAGGTTTGACACACCTCCTCTAACATTTTTGGTGTTAGCCACTATCAGTGATATGATATAAAACTAGATAGGCAACTACTGGGATCCAGAATGCAATTCATCTGAGATTTCAACACTTACTGAAATGATTGTTGTCATCAGAATGCCTGGAGAAATGACAGATTTCCATTAGTGCTAATTACCACTAGAGGATCCAGAGGAAACAAGCAAGTCGCAGTAGGCATTATCATAGTACTTTACCAGTATGTGAAGGGACAGCAACTCATAGCCCGTCTGCACTGAGTAAGGCGTTATCTCAGAAGGAGCCAAGTGGCAGCTGCAGAGATGTAGTTTTATCGCTGATTCTTTTCTAGGATAGTTCTATGTGAGATTTGACAATGTAAGGGTATAGGTTTAGATTGTCTGTCTGTCTGTCTCTTGCTTGCTTCAGAGCAAAGGTTGGTTGTACCAATGTAATAAACATGTTATCTGTCATAGCATTTAGATGACATGGAGTAAAGCTATCAGGAGTAACTAGTTGTTGTCTCCTTTTGGAAACCTTGACTATTCCATCTGTTTTAGTGTCTCATTTACTTTCCCAAATAGCTGTAGGTAAATTTTAAATTGCAACTTATAGCTAGAGACACGAACTAATAAAAATGAGCAAAACAAAACTAAAGTCTAGTGCCAGGTGTGGTCCCCTATAGCCCCTTCTTCCACAAATAGTTATTTTAAATTGAGGAGGGCTATTTGCACTAGATTATTATCCAGTTCATTAAAGTTATTGGAATCTGGTTCCAATAACTGGATTCAAGTGTAACCCTCCTTTCTAAAATGGTTATGACAATACTTTAGTAGGCCAAGAAATGTATTGAGCTTCAGTGGCAGTTACAATTCAGCCTGAAATCTTGAAACACCCATGGCCTTGCACTAAATAATTAAATACCAGGCGCATCTAAATGAGGCTCTTTACTTCAGATTAGAGCAAATTATTGTGCAGTAATCTGCTCTAAGAACAAGTAAAATTTGCTACCTGTAAACAAAAGTAGCAAACTTACTCCTGATTACTTACTGTATTGTATGGTACTTGTAGATGGCCAACCAGGAGCAAACTTGCAGCCAGGCAGCAGGGGGTGGAAGATTGCTCCCTGTCACCAGGACTTGCCTGCTGCTGAGGCCCCAGAAACCATGTCCCCACAGCAGGGAGTTCCCAGCCCTCCTTCCCTGATTGGGATCACTGTGCTGGGGAGCCTGTTCCCAACCCAACTCTGTGATGGTAGAGCTGGGTGGGGAACAGACTGGGGAATGTGTTCCCCACCCAGCCCATCAATCACTGAGCTGGATAGGGAACAAGCTTCCCCAGCCCTCACAATCACAGTGCGGGGCTGGGAGCTGTCCTGTCTCATGCCCTAATTGGGTGATCAAGGTGTGGGGCTTAGAAAGAGCTGCAGGGTGGGACAGGTCCCAGCCCTCTCTCTCCCTCTGCTGCCTCACTGGGGGCTTGCTACTAGCTGACTCACTGGTGGATCGGGGCAGGGGACTGAGACCTGCCCTTTCTCTGCAGCTCTTTCCACGTCCCCTGCCCACAATCAGGAAGCCAGAGCCAGAAGCTCCCTGCTGCCAGGGCAGCAGGACATTGTCCCCACCCCGGCTTTAGTGGCAGAGCCTGCCCCAACAGCAAGTAGCCCCCCAGGGGCAGGGAGCAATGTCCCAGCCCCCACCAGAAGACAGCCCTGTGCTCCCTGCTAGGACCCAGGGGGAACCTAGAGCTCTCCCTGGCTGCTGCAGGGGGCTGGCAAAGGCAGGAGCAGACTGCTGCTAGGAGCAGTGGATCTACTCCCACTTCCCTGCATGCTTAGATGCCTGGCTGGTGTCTAACTAGAGCAAACACTATTTGCTCTAGAGTAATTTACTCCTACAGTAAACCCAATCTGCAGCATTTGCACATGTAGACATGTCCACTAGTATCCACCAGTGAGACCAACATATCATTTGTATGTGGTAAAATAAGGTCCAGGATACTTTGCTGTGTGTAAATATTTGTTTAGTAATCAAATGTGTATTTAATAAGATTTTACAGACAAGCAACTTACCAAGATGGGAAAATGAAGTAAGGGGGCCCTTCATGCTACATTTCCTTCCCATGCACAGTCTGTCTATTGAATTAAGCAGCAAATCACTCGTTACTTTTATCTCCCTACCTCTTTATAAAGATGTAATTTTTTGGCTTTCTTCCATGGTTAATGGACTTTGTGTCTGATCTCAGGAAGCATGGTTTTTATGTGGTGAATGGAAATACATAAATCCATTTATCTGTTAAGAAATTGTAACTTTTGATCCTTATCTGTTTTCCCCATTGGTCATTGTCCCAAGCAACTGACTCTGTAGTGAGCTTTAAACGGTTCCTTAGTATCAACAGAGGAGACTATCAGCGCTACAGGCTCCCAAATACAATTAGAATTTACAAAGCTTGCAGGAAATACCCATGCGAAGATCACTTACTAGGAGCAAAGAGAGTTAAGTGTTTTAAAGTATTAAACTAGTGTGCAGTTGGGTAGACCTGAAGTTTTTTTAATACAAAGTGACTTACACTGCACAACAAAAATCATTTGTGTAGCCTTATATACTTTATTGAATTATCTGCTTTGTTTTTCTCTTTCTTCCCCACCTTGCGTCTCTTAGCTGTGCCCCCTCTTTTTTCCTTCCCCCTTTCTTACCCTTTGTATTCTAATTGCTGCTTTCTATTTGGCAATTCTGCTTCCTGCTTTCCCTTTCTAGCATCAGATGAAGCCCTCTGCTTATAAAAGCTTATGCTATACATCTCTAATTTAGTTAGTTTGTTATGGTGCAAATTACCCTACCTTCTGACTGATTTCCTTGCCATTTCTCAAGCTCTTGTTCTTGTTTTCTCCCAATGTTTATTTCTGTACTTCTGTATTTTAATGTTTTTTTTTCCTGTGCTTTCATCCAATTTGTGGCTTTTTTGGTTGGGCCAGAACCTTGTCCCAATCGATGGGAGCTTTGTCACTAGGACTTTGTTTAATGTTGTGGACTTGGCTTCATGGGTGGAAGGAGGAAAGAGTGCCACAGGTGTAGGTTCCAAAATCCTTTTATTCCCACTCTCTGCTCCTCTATGTTCTTCTTCCATGTGGTGTGTTGCTGCCTATGCTCCCACAATGCTTTACGTTTGTGCCAGACAGCTTATGCACTGTGGCCACCTCAGTCGCAACATAATTCTAGCTTATTTATTAATTAATCAGCAAACAGGGAAAATAAGTTAAATTGCATTCAGCTGAGTAAAAGCTGCATTGGTTAAGAATTACCTAGATTTAAATATAAATTCTTGGACATGTTCTCTATTTCTCTGCTACAGTTTCAGAAAATGGGAAGAGGGGGAAATCCCACTTCCTGATTACAGAGCAAAACAGGCATTTGGTTTGAAGCAGAAATACATGCCCAGCCCTTAGCTTGTACCTCCCAACTCTGCCCACTTCCCTTGCCTACAGCAGTTTTTGCCAAAGCTGTTCCACCTACCTACTGGTTCTTATCCCTTGTTTTTAATAGGTGACTGTTGCTAATGTGTCTCTCTTCATGCTCCAGTTTTCTGTAAATATGCCATATCTGAGCAATTTATTTCATGATTTTCAGACTGAGCGTACCAGACTTAGAATAAACAGCATGTCTCTCTTGCTTTCATGCACATTCTTAACCTTAATTCCCTGGTTCAGTTGGAAACAAAACTACTTAAGAGGAAAGTTTGTCATGGAGGCAGAGGTCATAGTCTGTTCCAGTATATAATCTTCTACAAATCACTTGGGTTTTGTCGATAAGGTAGAGATTTTCATCAGGAAATTAAGACCATTAGAACATAAGGGACACACCTACTTATGTACTTGAATGCACAGGAGTTTATTCTACTGCACATTAAAGTGGTGCATTAAAAAAATGCTAATGTACAGTAGAACAGGCTACTGTGCATTGTCACCTAAAAAGTATGTGCTTGTGCTACTGCAGATTAGCACCAATCTCCTTGCTTAGCCCTTGCTGAAAAACTTGCAGCTGATGGTGTTGGTGACAGAAGTGCCCTGTATGCACTAGAGGATGGTCTTGACCAATGTCACTCATGTCTGAGACCTGCTGGACTGTACCAGCTAAGGATGGGCAGATCTCTCTGTGCTGGTCCAGTGCATGGAGCTGCCCACACTGCATGTTGATTGCCACCTATTCTAGGAGGTCAAGGCCACCCTGCCACCCACTGCCCTCGCCTACATGGACCAGGTCCTGTGCAAGGGCAGAAACTGCCCCTTCCCCTGTGTCCTCCAGTCCCCCAGAGCTTGTTGTGGGGCCCCTGCCTTGGCAGGCCTTATAGTGCTCCCTGCCTCACCATCTTAGCAGGCTAGCGAACACTAAGCTGTTCCACTTTAAAAGTGCCCACTGCTGCCAGCCCTACATGCTCATGCTCCGCACCATCCACCATCCCATCCTCATGTCCTGCTGAATCATCAAGTGGCGGGACACCTAGGGCAGAGTTAAGGGTCCCTGGTGGACAAGTCTGTACCCCAACTTTGATCCTTTGAATCATTGGGGAACTCAGCTGGTGGATCCTCCATGGAGCCATTGTCATGGGCATGTATCTGGATGCTTCTTCTGCCCGTATTGTAAGCACAGAAAGGCCCTGGCACAAACCTACCTGGAGCATGCCAGGCTGCAGCACCTGCACCACCTCCTCCACCATTCCCTTCACTTCTTCATTTATGCACTCCCCATCCATGGCTCCATGAAGTCCCAGGACCAACTGATCAACCTCCTGGTTGTGGCCAAGCAGGCCTTGTATCTGACCAGGAAGGAGGCTCTGGCTGGGAGGGTCTCCAGGGACTGCAGAGTCACTTTTCTTGCCCTTGTTTCTTTCCACCTCCGAGCAGACTATAACTGGACAATTTCCTCTGGCTCTTTAGATGCGTTTGAGGGCCAGCGGGCACTGTTCAGTGTGCTCTGCTCAGTGTCCACCCTTGGCACTCTTGTTATGAATCTTTGATTTCCACTCCTTGCCCACTGCTGCCCACCTGCTGGGAGTGGCACAGCATGGCATAGACAAGAGTAGGAGCATGAACTGGCACTGGAGGCATGGGGATCAGAACAGCATCGAGCTGGGCTGGGCTGGGCTGGGCCGGGCCGGGCCGGGCCGGAGGCAGCAGAGTATGGTGCAGGCTGCCCTGGCACAGGTGGGTGGAGGTCAGCCCTGTGCAGAGCACTGTAGGGGTAGCATGGACTGCACTGCACACGCTTCCCACCTCCCTCCCTCCCCTTAACCACAGCAGGCTCCCAGGACCTAGCATCCAGGCAGCCCCCCTCCCTCCCCATTCACACATGCACACACACAAATGTGTGTGCACACCCCCACACTCCTTCCCACCCCCCCCCCATATGTGTCCCCCAGAGGGCAGGGGTATGTAGGGAATGGGCCTGGGCCTGGGCACCAGCCTGGAGCTGTCACTGCCTCATGACCCTGTCCCTTGATCCCAGGCTCGCCTGGTCCTCCTACCCTGAATACTGTTCCCCACCCACCCACAGCCCCATAGGGAGTTTTGGTGATGTTGCAGTGGGGGAGAAGATGATCCAGCTTTGCTAATGATCCCACAGGTTTAATTAATCTTATATATAGCTTATTCTATTGTAGTTTAGCTCTAAACGTCAGGGGAAGGGGTGTTTCTAGCTATAATACAGAGCTTATTCTATTTAACTGTAGAATGGATGGATTGCATAACTTGAGTTTTTACATTTTAGCAAGTCTTTAAGCAGTAAAGAATCCTCCTCCATCGTGAACAGCCTACATTTTTAGATGAGGGAGGACAGTTCTTATGTATATAGTATCATGCTGATGATGTAATATTATTGTTAGTATTTACATGACAGAAGTCTGTACTGGGTCTCTTCCAAACAGAGGTGACCATGGTCCCCACTCAGGAAAGCATTTCATACAGAAAGTGGAATATGTGATGCTTTACAAATGGTTTTAGATGGTTTATAAGTAATGGACAGGAAGAAGAAAGAACAGCTCATCTAATGTGTGGGGGTGGGGATAAGAGTCAGCTAAATTGGAAAGACTTGAAGGGAGAAAATGGGAATTATTGATCACCTAGGAAAGATTTGTGGATAAGTATGCTGCAAGGAAGTGCTGATGGAGGAGATAGATTGCCTGGCTGAACAAGAAAATGAAGAGCAAGAAGTGGCATGATAAAAGTAAAAGGTTCAAAACAAAATGGCAAGAGGATGCCCAGGCAAAAGAGAAATGAGACCTGAGATATAGAAACCAACGCTGGGCCAGTCTTTGTAGATGGGGAGGTGGTCTCAAACTATACGTTAGGAGGCAGGATTCGACTGTGGGTGATCATTGAGCAAGAAAGAGGTGATCACCTAAAACAGTAGGCATGAAAGATGATTTAAACAGTGACATTTTGAATAAATGTTCATGGAGGTGAGTGTGGTTGCTACAGTGGGAAATAAATAAAAAGCAAGGATGAGCATTGTATGGAAGAGGATTTCACCCATGGAAACAGGGAGGGGAAGGACAAATTTTAGTGACACTTGAAATAACCAGGCTTCACAAGAGACTGGGCATGTTATCATTAAACCATCTGAGATGCTAATCTTTTAAAAATCTGTTTTCTCTCTCATATTAAAGGCCCTGAATTTGAGGACTCTTGAAATCATTTCTAAATATTGAATAAACTATAGTGAAAACAGTAGTGAAAGACAGCAGCAGGGATTTACATACTTTCTTTGTCCTAGAAAAACAAGTAAATTATATTGTTAGATATTGGGGAACTATCTCATCCTACTGCCTGGGAAAGCAGAACTCTCATTTCTGTACAGCAGTTGTCCATCTCACTTGCAACTCATGTGAGACCCTTTTGAGGAGATTAGTCTGGAAGTAATGAGTTTCAGTTGTGATGGGTCAGTTGAAAAAAAGACCAAGATGGGGAAAATATCATATGAGTGCTGATTGAAATATTTCTGTTACTTTTTTTTCCACTAAAAAATGGCTCCAGTGAAAAGAGATATTAAAAAAAAATACAAAACAAAATTAAAAAAAAACAGATTTATTGAAGAATTGAAAGCTGGGGGGGTTTTTTCCTGTTCGGGGTTTTCAATGAAAAACTCAATTTTGTTCTCATCAACAGTTTCTCCTACTTCCTTAGCAATCTCTAGTTGCTTTTGCAAGCAGGTCATAATCTTCAGTGTAAAAATATTGGAGTCCCCCAGGCAGCATGCAGCATTATCACAGTTTGTCAGGAAAAAACAGGAATAGTCCCACGTGCTTTTTCAAGGTTGCTTTCCATTGTTCTTTGATCATCGAACTGGTTAGAAATTGCCCTGTGTAAAGTACGTGTCGGGCAGAATCAATGGAAAACAGCGAGCCAGACTTCCTTCTGGGTGGCCCAGTAAGCTTCCTCAAGATGCCAGCACTGTCTTCTCATCCATATTTTGCTGTTCCTATGTACCTGTCCTCTTGTACCATCTGCACTGGGAAAGAACCCAGTCTTGGCGATGGTAGTCATGGCCCCACAGCTGGCTGAAAACTGTTCTGTCCCAAAACAGTTCCAGGAAGTTTGATAGGCAACGTTTTCCATCGTTCACACTAGCTTCAATTGTTTTGTCCTAGCAGCTAACCTGTTTTCAATGCCAGCCAAGTGGGATGTGCAAGGGAGGAATTGCTGACAGCCAGTAACCGCCTGGAGGCCTTTGCCTAGTGTAGACAGGACTTGATGACAACTAGCCCTGATAAGCTTGTGGGGGAAGAGAGATCTCCTATTCACGGGATATGTTAGCACTTCTTGAGACAATATCTTTACCTCCAAGGTTTGTCCCATCTCATGGACAAATCCATATTTTACCACATTTTGAAACACTAAATAAGCAGTACATTTTAGGACATCCTACCCAGTGTACTATAGTGTAAAAATGACTAGAACAATAAAAAGAAATGGATTAAAGAATCCAGTATTATGCAATTTGCAATTTGAATTATTATGCAATAATTCAATAAATGAGCTTTACTGTGCTTTTATGAGCTGTGCAGTGCCTGTAGATATAAATGTTAGTGTATTGGACCTGAAATTCAGACCAGCACCCATATTTCTTACATTTAAATGTTGTTTGAATTCAGACCATGTGGCTATATCTACTGTTACTAGAAATAAAAAAACTCTCTCCAGCACTCTTACAAATTTTTGGTGTCCTAAAATCTTGAAAATAGTATTATCCCACTGGCTTGATCCTGTTTGCTGTGACCAGCCATTATTTCGTAAATGTCAATATGTCACGTCTTCTGAGACAGAATTTCTTTGTGGCATTAACTGCATTGGCTCTCCCTTTAGGCCTTCTGATGTACTGTGGTGATGTCATTAAAGCACCCAACCCACCTACTCCATAAGCTTAAAGAAAAACTTAAACCAGTGGTGTTATTCCAATAAGGGAAGGATACATTTATAGCTGTGAAACCCCACTTCAGGCATTCCACTTATGTAATTATACCATGTATTGTTTTTTAAGACTGGCTTATTTAATTCTGTATAGACACTGTGTATGAAGACCAAGTCCAAGTTGTCACTCCTACAGGCTATATATATTCTATTTATTTTGATACAAAGGTATCTAGGAACAAACAGTATTTTCCAAAAGTATCATAGATCACTGTTGGCACCTAAGTAATGTTCCTCTTTAATTCCTCAATAAAAATGTATTGTTCATAATTAAGATGCTCTATTGCATATAAGCAGATTAGTGGCTGATGCAGCACCACTGAAGGTAAGGAGATATCTCTCAGGAACTAATAAAAGAAGTTCGAGCCCTCCAAGAAAGGGTGGCATACAACAAAAAAAATATGGTGGCATAGCTATAAGGCAGGTTATATATTTTATGTCTTTTTGTAGTAAGGTTTCAAGTTAACTAAGCTTTCTTATGCTCTCCTTTTGGGTTGGGTTCCTATCCTAAAATTTGAGAAATGCTATCACACCAAAGGGTTTCTCCTGTAACATCTGAGCACTGTATTATAGCTTCATTAGAAATCAATGGACCAGCACTACCTAAATAGTTTGCCTGTATGCTGTATGCTACTTTTTGGTTTCTGCTGTGTAAATTGGACATTTTTCCCTCTAAATGAAAGATGCATAATTGCATGAATAATTAAAGCTGCCTAATGGCAAGGAAATAATTTGAACAACCAGTACTTTAATTTGTATTGGCTTCCATGTTTCCATTAATTACAAGGAATCCTATGTGCACAGAATGAACTATTACTGAATCACTTCTTAGATTTATTGAGCCCAGGCAGGTTGCAGCCCACATGCAGAGCTTTGAACTGGTACTGAATAATTTCTCAATTCTTTCTCATGTTTCAGTCCCACCTGCAGATTGTTTCCTTTCCACCTATATTTCTTCCAAGTCATGGTCTCAGTCCTGACTCAGGTGAAGCTCCCATTGATGTCAAAGATGGTTTTGCTTATATTGGGATTGGACCTAACATATTTATTTGTTGTGATGGTTGTGAGGTACATTGCAGCTTTTTGCTTTGTGTTCTTTGCAAGGGTGGAGATGGAATGGGAGATACTTTTTCAGCCAAGCTTTGGGACTCTTTCTTAGGGGAGAAAAGGAATGGGATTTTGGAGTTCTGGGTGTTCTGCACAAATCCACCTCTTATTTGCTCTGGGAGTCTCCTAGCTTCTCTGTGCCTCAGTTTGCCTCAGAGCAGGGATATCAAGGGTCTGGCCTGTGGGATAGATCTAGTCCTTGGAACAGTAGCATTTGACCCACAGGGCTCCTAGGGCGTAGGAATTTAGAGCCAGGGCAAGCAGGATTAGGAACCACCACTGAAATCTGGGGTACAGAGCACTGTTGGGGATGCATGTTAGTAGTGGAGTACAACATACATGTTGCAGAACAAGCAACAACTGCATTAACCTCCATGGTTCCCTGATGCTGCACACCTTCTCACTCACCCCTTGCCAGAAGTAAGTCAGATCCATCCCCTAAAAAACCCTATAGGTCAGATCCAGCATGTGGGGGGACATATGAGTTTGGCACTCCTGCTGTAAAATACAGCACTTCTCTCTTTTGGGTGCATGATGTGCCACACAGGTCACAGCTGAAGAGCTCTGATATCATCAGCATAAAAGTTCTGTCTGTAATTTAGAGGTCCCAAGCATTGCAATATTGATGTGGCCTGCCATCTATGCTGTCTCCTTCAGCGCAGCCTTCTCCATGTGCTGCATGGGTGTGGGTTACTGCTGATGTAAGAGGGCCCTGTCTTTTCCTGTGCTCTTGCTCATACTGTTTGGCTGACGTCTTTATGAGAAATATTTATTAGCTGCCCAGTGCCAATGTACTCTACCTTATACAGAGTACAGAGAAAAGAATATCCCGTCCCTGCCCCCAGGAGTTTGCAGTCCAGTTAGATGCACAGCCTCTCAAAACATCTTGGTGCCTCAGTTACTGTTTCTAAGTTTTTGTACTGTGTACACCCTTCCAGGCAGCTTTTTGCAGGGATGGCCTTTTACATTAGAGCACACACTGTCAATGTAAAATCTCCCTTTGCACGTAACACCAACAGGTAAAACAGCCCACCTCTGAGATGACTATACCCAACAGAGAAAAGCAGAATCTGTGTTTTGCAGCTTGTTCCCCTTGGGCACTTGACAACACTACGGGTACTGTCCTTTTCACTATCACCCTTAAAAAGTGGCTTCCATTTCTCCTTTTGGTTGTGCAGTTTTTCATAGGGTAGCAGGGGAGGAAGAAGCTGGTTTAACAGAAAAGAAACAGATACTGGATGGCATTATTCTAAAGTGGTAGGGGAAATGAGGATTGGGTTAGTTCTGTGATAATATGCAACTTTTTCATATGAACTCAATCTCAAATCTAATGTATTCCAATCTTAATATCTGCGCCAAGTTAGAAAAGGACCGTGTCCTAGAGGTCCATTCTTTAATACTGTACTGTCACATTTTGTAAAAACTAGTTTTTGTCATGGGCAATGCAGCCATGAAACGGGTGCTCAAAACTCTTCTGAGAGACAAGGGAGATGCTGCCAGAACTCTCTTCTCTTGTTCCAACGTATAGAAGAGACCTTGTGGGAGGAAGGGTCCTCAGTAGCAGTGTGCAGTGGGAGCATCAGTCCACCCACTCTAGTCACAGACCGAGCAAGAAAATTGGGAGGACGGGGTCCATTTTGGGTCTGTTGCTACTGGGCAAGTTATTGTTCTTTCCCTTCATCCTCTGGCCATGGAAGGGAGAGGGAAACACCCACCCCACACACACTTTTCAAGAATTAGGTGTCCCTCCCTATAGCCTTCAAAACAGGGAAGGGAAGGAAATTGGTGCTCTGCTGAACCCAAGAACAAACCTGTCTGTCTATCTCTGGTTCCCAACTCTGCTTCTGTATATAGGGAGCAGAAAAAAATCCTATTGTTTGCATGGAAAACAATATGGGAGTTGGAACCAAGGAAGAGAAGGTAGCCAGCATTTTGTGCTTTGCACCACAACTGCCATCAGTGGAGCCTGGGTTGAATTACACATCTGAATTACAACAGTGAAGACACAACTGGGACCTGGCTCAGAGAGCAGATTATACCTATGGCGATGCCTTATAGGTGGATAGGCAGCCTGGCCGAAGAACTGGGTTGCTTGAAGCTCTGAGTCTGTATTTGGGTACTGTTAGTCTCCTGGGCTTATGGTAGCTGCAACTTCACAATGGAATAAGTAATAAGTCTGTGCTATGGTGGGCACAGACTCACCTCCTAGCAGCACCGTGGTGGGAGCGGCTCATTGCAGTGAGTGGGCAGGCAGGACAGCTACTCAGCACGCTGCATTGCACCCTCTTCCATACAGGCCTGGCTGCTAGCAGCCACAGTGCCAGGACTGTGCAGCCACAGCACCAAGAAGTAGCCAGGCAGGGGTGATGGATGTGGGGTATGGATGTGGAGGGGTTTGGAGGAGTCCGAACGCTGCACAGCCCAGCCCAACCTCGGCTGCAGCAGAGTGGAGCAGCATGGGATGGAGGCATCTCTCCTCAGGCTCCCAGTGGTGTGCAGTGTGCCAGGTAGGATCAGTTGGCAGGCCAGATAAGGCTGCAGGCCATTTTTTGCCCACCCCAGATCAGTCTAAATCCAGATCAAGCTAATGAGCCATGAGTTCAAGGCCTGAAGCTTTGTGTTATCATAACCAGATAACCTGCTTTGAGGCAAAAGGAATTCCACTATAGCAGTGCCGAAACCAGGAGACACATTTCGTGTATGCAAGTGATGGTGAGGTGCAGTAGCCAATGAAACACTCTCTTGTTGCTGAATCCTCCTCACAGTGTTCAACCTGCGTACGATAGGGACAGTGCCCCACCTCTGCGCCGCAAAGATGCTCCTTTAGTGTAATTCTGCAAACAGACGTTCTGCGTGCGTTTGGCTTGTCAGCTGGCATCAAGGGTGTTCAAGCCAGCTGCACATGGGATTTGGGGTACTGACAAAACCACCCCTTCCATCCTGCTGGTCATTTGTCTGATTCACTGCAGGTTTCTGAACCACCTCTCAAGTGCTGTAAGGCCTCTTGGGCTGGGTCTTTGGATTTTTCCTGTTCTACTTTGTAAAATGTATTGGACCAGGACAAGTGTGTTAGTATTTCTCTAGGCTGTAGAGTCAGAGAGACCCATCCCTAGATGCTTTTTGGTCCATTCACCTTGAGGGTAGGAGACCTCAATGCAAATTCCTTGTCTGACTTTGGCAGAGAATATGTTTGAACCCCAGCCTCCCATATCTCAGATAAGCGCTTCCTCTGCTGGGCTACTGGAAAGGAGTCTCCTCCTTCAGTGTCCTAGTTTTGTGACTCTGCTACTGTGATTTTATTATGAAGACTAAAAGCAAAACAAAATAGTTTGTTTAGCCTGAGATGAAAGTTTTTTCAGTTCATCAAAAATTCTGAAAAGGTTCAGATTGACACAGCAGAATTTTTTTAACTGTGTTTTTGTTTTGTTTTTCCAGTTCAGCCACTGAGCCCCAAACCCCAATTATGCATGAAGGCTGCATGCTGGGATTTCTGAAACTGACTGCTGAAAATGTCTCCTAATTCAGCTGAAATAGAAGCCATTTTTTTCTAACTCTCGCTAGATATAATCTTAGGATCAAAAAGCAGTTCACGAAAATCTAGTAGCTAATGAAAAAAGTTATTCAGCTTAAAATTGGGGCAACAATAGGCAATGTCTTTTTTGTAACCTTTATGTTTTTCATTTTAAGCCAACCTTTTTTTCCTTTCCAATTTTATCTTTGTGTCTATGAAGCAATCTGTGTTGCATCCTTTGAATTTATAGCTGGACAGACGGGCAGCATTTGGGTAAGTTTCTTAGCAGAAGCACCTAGAGATAATGGATAGCTTTAGAAATAATTTAGCTTTTTCTATTGAAGTTCTTTAGTCAACACTACAAGAAAGAGACTCTTTCTGTTGTCTTTACTTGTCATAGGACAGTAGTAAGGAACAGTTTTTGAATCCATATAATGGAGAGACAAAGAAAATGCCAAAATTCACCTTTTCAAAAGACATCTGGTTTCATAATTACCAGGTTCCAAAATGTAAATAAATTTAACATAGAAGGTGCAAGAATGAATCTAGCCATCAATATTTACACTGAAGAACAAATGGGTTTTCTTAAAATGAAGGGCAGAGAGGTCTTGACAAAGAAGGGAAGAGGTTGTAAAGTGGTGACTGGTTTTTGAAGAATGAACAAAACATTTTTTGTGGTTCAGATATTTAACTTTTAGGACTGGGGAAAATTCAGCGAATGTCTGAATTAGAACTGGGACACGCAGCACAAGTGGTAAAGCTAGAAGGAATACAAGTGTGCCAGCATGGAGAAAAGGGAGGCATCCAACTATTACTGTCTAGGGGCACTTGTACATGTGATGGGGCTTTAGTCCTCATGTTTTATTCTATACCCCCTAAATTGAAATGGTAGGGTTTTAATTAAATCTACCATTTCAATTTTGCCATCACATTAGGCAAGGGGCCCACTCCTTTTTTTTTTTTTTTTGGTCAGAGCTGAAGTTTTTGGTCACTTGCCTGAAGTCGGGCGGGTGAGCTGCCAACAGGCTGAGTGGCCCCTGAGCTGTGGAGAGCCCTGGTCTTTCCCTCTACGGCAGTGGTGCTCCCTGGCGCCACCCAGGTGCACTGCTACCAAGCCAGGTGCTACCCCAGCTCAGAGGCAGCACCTGGCTCTATCCAACTATTCCCTGAGCCCCCCTGGGGAGCAGCACCCAGTTGGCTTTCAGCAGGCAGCCTCAGAGCACAGTTGGATCAAGCTGGATGCTGCCTCTGAGCTGGGGCAGCACCCGGCTTGCTAGCAGCCTACCTGGGTGACTCCGGGGGCACCACCATCATGGAAGGAAGGCCTTGGCTCCCCCCTACAGCTCAGGGGTTGCTTGCCCTACTGGCAGCTTGCTCCCAGCCATGGGAAAGGCAGGTTGCCTCCACCAAAAAACCGAAAGGATCGGGCCCCTTGCCACTTTTGCCTTCAGCAGGCTCCTTCTGCCGGCAGGACACCTGGGGCTGCCCGGGAATGGGGTGGCTTGCCCCTGGGGCAGCATGAGAAAGTGGCAGGAGGGCGGCTGGGTGTGCTGGTGGCTGGAGAAGGTGGTTGGGATGGTGCACAGGGCACTGGAAGCTCAGGCAGGCTGCTAGCTGGCTGGGCGCTGCCCCAGTTTGGAGGCACCTGATCCAGTGCTTCCCCAAGCCTGCTTGGGCTTCCAGTGCCCTGTGCACCCTTCTGCCTTCCTGCACTGCCCCAGGGGCAAGCCAGCCCGTTCCCAGGAGACCTCAGGTGTCCTGCCAGCCACAGGACCCTGCTGAAGGGAGACAGAGAGAGGGGCCCAATCCTTTTTTCCTATGGAATCTGCTTACCTGGGCGCAAGCGGACATCTGCATTGTTGCAATTTCCAATCTGAATGTAGTTTAGTTTGCAATGATGCAAACTCATCTAAAACCCCCAAAACTGGTGCATATGTAATGTGTGATGCCATTAAGCCACACAAATGACATTTTCATCACATGTACGTTGTGATGACCGTTGCATGTTATACAAGCACCCTAAAGTTGTAAACATTTTTCTCTCTATTAGACTCATGAGGCTGCCAAAGTTAAATGGTATCTTTTCTCAAGATGGGCTGCCAAAAGAACAAGCCATAAGCAACTGGCTGTGGTTTATCAGCTCTGAATTTTGATTTTTTTTTTTTTAACAATAATTCAATTTAAATATTGCTTCTATCCCCAGTGATCACAAGAAAATAAAGTAATAGAGGGAATGGCACTGATTGTTAGAAGAACTGTACAATGAAATGGCTCCACATTTGCTTTGAAAGTGAAAGGCAACTGTCATGCTAGGCTAAAGTTTTTGGGGTACCACATATGATATTTTCAGATGGGCAATGGAAATTATGCATAATTCTCTTCTGTGGCTTTAAATCTAGGAGATTATCAATGTTTTCATGTTGGTCTTGAGACTTGTATTTGAGTCTCTTGGCTTCGAACATCCATTTATCCATTATCGTGGAGGTTTAAATGCTGAAATATTCCATAAAATGGTTAATATTGTTGTAAAACTGTAGGACCAGATTCTTGCTTCTATTTAACTATTGCATCACCATAGACATCAATGTTCATCTCAATTTATTCCCATATAATTTGCATATATGACATCTGTCTTTATAGCAGTTAGCTAATTCTTCTAATGGAATTTCTAGATCCTCCCAAAGGCTAATGTGAATTTTAATCTGTGTTCATCTGCCAGTGGCCAGGAAACCTATAATATACTGCAAGCAGCACTTAGTCACAATATAGTCATCAGCTCACCTCTGACGTTGCTCAACTCACCATTGCTAAATTTGCTAACATTGTCTGATTTATTTTAAAAGCAAAGGAAGAAAACAGTTTTTTGTACAAAGTAGGCCTGATTTTTTCAGTTGCCTCTTAATGCTCAGCTGATTTACAACACCTGGTTTTGTGGTCTCTTACCCAGCCTAAATTTTAACATCATCTGATTAGATAGTATTTGAGTCCCCAGAGATTTGTAGTTACTCAGTCTCAAATACTATGCTCGGATAACTGACATAGTGTTCTCTGAATAGGGAATGTGGTGGCAGAGCCATTAAGCTGTGCTGCTGTGGTTTCAGAGGCACAAATTTAAGCCTCATGTCAGACTCAAGTTAAAGTGCGACTTCAGGAGAAGTAGCAGCTTAGCCAAGGAGCTCTGCAGGCTGGGCAGGGTGCAGCAGCTGCAGGTCATCGGAGCAGTAGCCTACTGGAACAATTAGCAGGCACCTGCAAGGGAACATATAAGCCCAAGGTGGGGGCTGGCAAGGGGACTCTCCCTGGCAGCCACAGGGGAAGGAGCTCCTGGCTAGAAGAGCCACCCAGGGATGCTAGGCTAGCTACTCTGCCGCCTGCAGGAACAGGGAGGTTCGGGGAGTTCACAAGGGACCTAGGTTAGGAGGCGTGTTGTACCAAGGAAGAAAGGGTTGCCCTCTTAAAGGGACAGAGGGCTATTATCTCTTCTATGCTATCGCCCAGGGGCTTACGTTGATGTTGTGTTTATACTGGAGATTTGGGTTAAGACTGCAGGGGAGGTTTACGGAGATCCCATTCGTGTCCACAGGACATATAACCACTTTGAACCCTGCCAGGGAGTATTGAGCCCAGAGTGGGCATAGTGTGAGGCCCAGCGCCAGAGGGGTGCAGCCAGACAGGGGCCCCTCCCTTCATTTTTCTGTGATTAAAATGAAATCTATCTATCTATCTATCTATCTATCTATCTATCTATCTATCTATCAGTTAAACACAATGTTTTACTAATATAGTTACAATTTTAAAGCAATTTGGAAGCCTGCCAGTGCCTCAATCACTATTATAAAATAAATTCTAAATACCTACACATTTTGGTGTTTGATATTGAGTTTTTTATTATGGAAAATCAGAGCTCCCCCTACCTCCAATCCTTATCAAGACATGGGTCCAGGTGTGGCTGTCCCTCCCCACTGCTTTGTGGCACTGAGCAGCCTTGATATGCCAGTGCCCCTAGGTGGTGGAAGGCCGGGGCCAGCGGGGCTCAGCCCCCGCAGAGTGGGCTGGCAAGCACTGCAGCACTGCGCTCAGCAGCCCCGTCGCGCACAGCCCCAGAGCATGGCAGCCCCGGAACGGCCCTGCGGGGGAGAGAGGTGGGGTCAGGAAGCCGTGCTCCACATCACCCAGCCCCCTCCCCCCATAATACTTTCTAATGCTGCCAATGCAGTGCCCTGCCTATGCCATTGCCCCTAACTCCCCACCCACCCAGCCCTGACAGAGGGGGTCCCCAGCTGCCAGAGCTATGGGGCTAGGGGCCTGGGTCCTGCTCCTCCATGGCCCAACAGGTGAGACCTGGTGTGGCAGGACAGAGAGGGGCGGGGAAGCCCAGTGCCACGACCAGGAGCCCTACACCACCATGGCAAGGTGCCTCTTGTCCACCTGGCAGCAACAGGGGGCACAACTCCATGCCACCACACCTGCTGCTGATATATTTAGTCCTTTCTGTAGTGTGGGGCCCACAACTGACCACAGTACTCCAGTGGCCTCACCAGTGGTGAATAGAGGGGAATAATTACTTACCTTGACCTGCTGGCAACACATCTGCCAATGCAGCCAAGTATGCTGTTAGCTTTCTTGTCACACGGCTGCCTCATATGCAGCTTATTTTCCACTGTAACCCCCTGGCCCTTTTCTACAGAGCTGCTTCCCATCCAGTCGGTCCCCAGCCTGTACTGGTGCATGGGAGTGTTCCACCCTAAGTGCAGGGCTTGGCACTTGTTCTTGTTGAACCTCATGAGATTTCTTTTGGTCCAATCCTCCAATTTGTCTAGATCTCTGAAACCTAGCCCTACCCTCCAGCATACCTAATACTCCCCACATCTTGGTGTCATCTGCAGACTTGCTGAGTGTGTTCTCTATGCCATATTCAAGGTTGTTAATGAAGATATTGAACAAAACTGACCCCAGGACCAACCCCTGGGGAACTCCATTTGTTACCAGCTGCCAACTAGACACTGAGCCATTGATTACTACCCTCTGAGCCCGATGCTTCAGACAGTTTTTTTATCCACCTTACAATCCATTCATCTCGCCCAGACTTCCTTAGCTTGCCTGCGAGAATATTGTGGGAGACTTATCAAAAACCTTGCTAAAATTAAAGTATACCACATCCACAGAGCCAGTCATCTCATTATAGAAGGCAATTCAGTTGGTCAGGCATGACTTGCCCTTGGTGAATCCATACTGCCTGTTCCTAACCACCTATTTTTTCATCCAAGTACTTAGAAACAGATTCCTTGAGGGATCTGCTCCATGATTTTTTCCAGGGATTAAGGTGAATCTAACTGGTCTGTACTCCCCTGGATCCTCCTTTTTCCCTTCCTTTAATATGGGCACTATAGTTGCCCTTTTCCAATCTTTCAGGACCTGTCCCAATCACCTTGAGCTGTCAAAGCTGATGGCCAGCAGTTCTGCAATCACATCAGCCAGCTCCCCCAGCACCCTTGGGTGCATTCCATCCAGCCCCCTGGACTTGTATATGTCCAACTTTTCTACATCATCTTTCAGCTGTGCTTTCTCTGTTGTTGCCTGCTCAGATCCTTTCCAAACTGTGCTACCCAGTGCAGTAGTCTGGGAGCTGACCTTACTTGTAAAGAGTGAGTTGAAAAAGGCATTGAGAACTTCAGCCTTTTCTGCATCCTCTGTCACTAGATTGCCATCCCCGTTCAACAAAGGACCCACACTTTCCCTGACCTTCCTCTTGTTAGTGGCATACTTGCAGAAACCCTTCTTGTTAACCTTTCATGTCCCTTGCTAACTGTAACTCCAATTGCTTTAGAAGGCTTTGGCCTTCCTGACTTCATCCCTGCATGCTCTTATACTCCTCCCTAGTTGTTTGTCCAAGTTTCCACTTCTTACAAACTTCCTTTTTGTGACTTAGTTAACTGAAGAATTCCCTGCTAAGCCAAGCTGGTCTCCTGCCATACTTGCTAGTTTTCCTGCGCATCGGGATGGTTTGTTCCTGCACTCTCAGTAAGGCTTCTTTAAAGTACAGCCAGCTCTCCTGGCCTCCTCTCCCTCTCATTCTGGCTTCCTAGGAGATCCTGCCCACGAGTTCCCTGAGTGAGTCAAAGTCTGCATTTCTGAAGTCCAGGCTCCTTACTCGGCCACTCTCTATCCTTCCTTTCCTCAGGACCCTGAACTCAATCGTCTTGTGGTCACTGCTGCCCAACTTGCCATCTACTACTACATTCCCCACCAATTCTTCCCTGTTTGCGAGCAGCAGGTCAAGAAGACTATGGCCTCTAGTTGGCTGCTCCAGCACTTGCACCAGGAAGTTGTCCCCTACACTCTACAAAAACTTCCTAGATTTTCTGTGCACAGCTGTATTGCCCTCCCAGCAGATGTCAGCGTGATTGAAGTCCCCCATGAGAACCAGGATCTGTGATCAGGAGACTTCATCTAGTTGTTTGAAGAAAATTTCAGCCATGCTTCCTCCTGGCCTGGTGGTCTATAGCAGACCCCCACTACAACATCACCCTTATTGCTCTCCCTTCTGACCCTAACCCAGAGACTTTCAATTATCTCCAGTTTCATGCTGGAGCTCTGAGCAATCATATGGCTCTTTTACGTAAAGTACAACTCCTCCTTTCTTCTCCCTGCCTGTCCTTCCTAAACAGTTTGTACCCATCCATGACAGTGCTCCAGACATGCGAGCTCCCACTAAGTCTCTGTTATTCCAATCAGGTCTTAGTGCTATGACTGTGTATAGACTTCCAACTCTTCCTACTTGTTTCCCAGGCTCCGTGCATTTGTGTACAGGCACCTAAGGTAACTAGTTGACTGTGTTCATTTCTCAGGAACAAGGAGAAAGCCTCCCCGGTTGCTCCCTCTTGCTTTCTCTTCCTCCAAGTCACCCACTTCCTCACTTACCTCAGGGCTTTTGTCACCATCCCCCAGTGAACCCAGTTTAAATCCCTCCTCACCAGGTGAGCGAACCCGTCTACAAAGATGCTCTTCCTTCTCTTCATCAGGTGGATCCCGTCTCTTCCTAGCAATCCTTTTTCTTGGAACATCATCCCACGGTCAAAGAAGTCAAAGCCTTGCTGGTGACACCATCTGTGCGGCAGGTATTGATCTGCAGGATGCAGCTGCTCCTGCCTGGGCCCTTTCCCTTGACCAGAAGGACTGTGGAGGAAGGACTGCCAGAGGCAGTGCTAAAGAAGGGAGAGGACATGACTCCCAAGAAGGTGGAAGTCTCCTCCAGCATTGAATCAATAGAGTCCTCATGGCAGAGGATGCTTGGGAGCCTCACCACCTCTTCCTGCAGCTCTCCTGCCTGTTCCCTACGAGTCACCACCAGGAGGTACTGCTCACATCGCAGGCACTCCTCCACTGGCCATCTCTGGAAGGAACCTGCAAGCCACAGTCCTCATAGCACCGAATCTGAACCTGGGTGGAAGCCTCAGTGGTGCACAGTCCTGCCTGGACAGAAACCTCACAGGTGCAAGCAGAGGCAGTGGCAGTGGCTCTGGCATTGCACTGTCCTCCAGCCATTTCCCTGGGTCTCTTCATCTGCCTCTTCTCTCTTATTGCCCCTCTTCCAAGCACGCCATCCCTAGGCTACTGGAAGCTGGCCTGTTTACTGTTCCTTGGCCCCAAAGGGCTCCTTTCCCCCCTTCCTCACAGCAAAATGAAAGCCTCTCCCCACAATTATGGTGGGGCGCAAACTGATCAGCAAACTGCCAGCAAACTGTTTGCCCTGTTTGCTGCCCCTGTTCAGTCGCAGTTAGGAGACCACAGAAAATCTCCCATACATAGACTCACTACAGCTTTTTTTTAAATGAGGTCAGTGTGACCACTAATACTTTTTCATTTTTTGCCATTATCTCTAATTTCATCACAGAGTTGAGACTCCTTAGTAGCAGCTGGTTTTAATCATTTTCATTTGTCGACAGCATTTCCGCTGTGGTAAGTGCTTCAGAGAGCTATCAGGCACGATGGCTTTACATGTTCAGCTGTGTCCCAGATTTGAGTCAAACATTGCAAGCAGAGATACACAAGTGTATCTATTTGATGACACAAACCTGAGAATAACTTGCAAAGATGGGTAACAGAGTTGCCAGCATGCCTTTATTATGAGCTGGTGCATATCAAACCCCATTATATTCTACAGTCCAGCATTCCCCACTTTTTTAAATTTAACAAACATAGGTAATGTGAATGCCTGATATTAACTGATTTTACTTTTAATTTCATAGTCGTCGATGATGTGTATATATAGAAGGATCTAGGTATTATTTTGCTCATATACAATAAAAATGTACCATGCTACAGTTATCCATACTGATGGTAACACTAATTTTACAGGGGCTGCCAACTAATCCTGCTTAAAGATCTTTCATAAAGGAACTGATTTGAAGAGGTGGTGCATCTCCACAGAGCCTAGTGACATGAGTGAGTACACAACCTCATTAAGCCCAATATGCAAGGGAAGGGGCAGAGAGAATTTGACTAGAAGCATTGTTGCATGAACGCTGCATGACCCTGGAGGCTGGGGGAGTACAGTGACCCCCCACAGGTGGCAGCAGCAGGGGTGTGGCAGTGACGATCAGGGAGCTCCCACAGGCGGCTGTGGTGGTGTTGGCTGCAGGGGGAGGTGTGGGCAGTGGCGAGTGCCAACCAGTGGTCGACGACCACCTGCAGATGCCCCGGCAGTGTTGGTAGTGGCCAGCGGCAATCAGGGACTGCCCGCAGACACTGCTGGTGGTGTGAGCGGCGAGCAGTGACTGCCTACAGGTGCTTCCAGCAGTGTTGGCGGTGCTGTTCAGAGGGGGTGCACTGCCAGTCTTAGGGGGTATACGTGCACCCATGTACACCCCCTATGCATTGCCATTGCATTGTTGTGCCTCTCAAATCTGCATTTTCATTTTTATTTGGTGTTTCTGAATACTAGACAGTGTAAGCTACATATGGCGGGCAACAGAGAAATGGACCAACATGACTGTTTCTACAATCCTACAAGCCTACATCAATTTGCTGCTCAGTAGGGGTGGCAACTCTGATGGCCAAGAGGCAGTTCTGCTGTCACAGAGGATGCAGACAGAAGTTTTCACCCAATCTGGCCACAGAAAGCAGTCTGTGGCCAAGACCAAACACAAGTGCACAGCTGCAGGCCACTTCAAAAATGGCTGATCAGGAAAAAATCTGAACTATCATTACCTGGGTTCATCTGAACCATCATTGCATGGGAACCCTCATTGCATGGGAGTTTAGATGAGGCCATTTCAAAACACAGTGTCTTCTAAAACTTGTGTCTGCCTGCCTGCCAGCCTCTGAGTTGTTTTCAGGTGGGATGGGGAAAAGGGAGTGGAGGAAATTTCATCCGGGGTTTTTCAGCCCCTGCTGAAGGGTGAGGCAAATGTATCAGAGACCCCCAAGGTAGAGGGGCATCAATTCACCTAACTCACCCCTAGAAGAGGGGTGGGGAGTTATTTTGGCTGGAGGGCCACTTAATGGCTTTTGGTAAGCTGTAAAGGGCTGCAAGGGTAGCCCCACCCCTTCACAGCTGTCCCCTCCCCAGCTTGGGACCATTGACCAGCTTTGGTCATCTTGGGACCAAAAGTACTGCCCCTAACCCTTACCTCTGCCACCAGAAGTTCTTCCCCTTGTCCTGAGAAGCACTCCTTTTGGGAGGGGGTGTTGCCATCTTGGAACCAAAAAAACCCAAATCATATACTAAAAATTAAACCTCTACTATAACGTATTTTAATTTCATTTCAAAAGATATTTTTGGCCTGATTTATGTGTGTTTGCATAATATATATAGAGGTGCTTGCATGATAGCTCAAAAAATAGTCTTACTCTTGTGTATTGGGTGGGGTGGGGGTGTAGGGTGTGGTGGGTGTGTGTGGGGAGGCTGTGAGGGGGTGTGGGTATGGATGTATGTATGTGTGGGGGTGTGTGGGGGCAAGGTGTGGTTGTGGGCGTGTGGGGTTTAAGGGTGGGTGAGGGGGTGTGGGGACCCCCCCATACCCTCTCTCATGGCTCAGCCCTCACCATCAGCAGCGGCAGCAGCAGCAGCAACAGAAGGTGGCTGACCTTTGGGATGCTTATGGCCCGCGCAGGCTCAGCTGCTCAGCAGCACGTAGCTTCAGCCAGTTTCAGGAGCTGCATGTGGCAGCAAGGAGTGGAGCCAGGCTGGCCCGTCTCTAGTGCGTGGGGCTCTCTGTGGCTCGCATGCAGTTCCTGGAACTCACACACCACCAAGAGGAAGCCTCATGTGATGGAGCCAGCAGCCTGGACTCTGCCAGGGTGCAAGGAGTGGGGCTTCCTGCCGTTTCTGGCAGAGTCCCAAGATCTGCACATGGCAGCAGGGCATGGGGAAAGAAGCTGGCTCCATCATGCAGGGCTTCCTCCTAATGGCACACAAGTCCCAAGAACTGCATGAGAGTTGAGAGGAACCCCATGCAATGGAACTGGGCTGACCCAGCTCCATAATCCTGCCACCCCACTGGACATGGGCCCCAGGCCCTAGTCTCTGTGCTCCTGCCAGCCCTAGCCCCATGCTTCGTACTCCTACCCAGCTGCAGCTTCCGTCTGACCTGCCACTGCTTCCCTACCTGCTACCCAGAGTGAGAGCTGCAGCAAGGACAAAAGGTGGAGCTGCTAGTGGCTGGGGAAGCCAAGGATGTCCCTGGCACCTGTAGCACTGGCAGCAGTGGTTCCCCTGGAAGTGGTGTGTGCTGGCCAGGGCTGAGGCTGTTGCTTGCACAAGGGTGGGAGCAAAGTGTACAGGCTGGGCAGGGTACAATGAATTGGTGGGGGACCACAGACCAGCTGGAATCACCTGGCAGGCCAGATCTTGCCTGTAGGCCATATTTTGCCTGCCCCTGCCCTCAAAAGAGTGCCCTCTGTTCCCTTTCTTCCCTCCCACTCTGAAAACACCATGGTCGGGCAGCTCATTGCCAGGGAAGCCTGGCTGCAGGCTAGCAACCAGCAGCTCGATTCGCCTCCCCACCTGGAACCAACAGAGATTTCTGTTTGGTCTGGGGGAGCCTCGTAACTCAGAACGGTTCCTGCAAAGTGTTTGCAGTGACAGCGCAGCTGGGGAGCTGCACTTCTGTCCCTTTGCGTGTGGACACATTCAGAGTTCTGCCAGCCAGTCTTTGCAGCCTATAGCAGTTTGCTTAGTCTATAGAAAGGGGTGGGGTGAAGGGGGAGAGAGATAAATTGGCAGAAAGGGTAGTTAGATTGATTGATTATGTACCTCTATGGACTCAGAATTTGCAATGTAACCAGCCTTAATTAGATGCTAAGAGGAAGGTAAACCAAGCACCCAGAGCTCCAGATTTATTTTCGCCCTTGATTCATTTTAAGCAGTGACTTTAATATGGAAATCACTAGTGCTTGACAAATGGCCTGTCCCATGTTTATGGCTTACCTGGCTGTCCATATTGCCTGTGGGCTGGTTAAGAGGCTTTTTCTGTCTTGACACTTGAACAAGTGGCAAGACAAGATTATTTCTAAGTATTTTGCAAGTGGCCTTAGTATTTTGGTATTAGGTTTGACATCATCTGTACTGGGGCAGCAATAAAGAAACTGAATAAGATCACGGGCATTGTAGAGATCAGATATAAATTGTTTGAGAATACTCTGGTAAATCAGAATTTGGATCAGCTGATCCAAAAAGTATCATTAAAAAGCAGAAAAGCCCAAGGCTTGCATAGGGGTTGTAAAGATTAGAAAATGATGGACAAAGGAGAAGGTTTGTTTTTGTGTTTGTGTTTGATTTATTATTTCTTGATTCATATTTCACCCTTCGCATGCCTGAAAGCACTTAAAAGAATTACAGGCTGTGTCCAATCCTGTAGAGCTTACTCATGGAACTAGCCCTTACTCGCCAAAGCAGACCCATCAATGTTTCTGAGACTACTCATATATGACAAAGACAGGTTGGCCTAAAGGCCTTAATGCAAATAAGAATCTCTTTATTTCACACACCCCTAAAATGCAATCACCAGAGTAGTTGAGCATGGCATAAATTATAATGGCACCAGCTACAGTACACAACACTTTAGAGCTAGAACATGAAGAAACAGCATATCCAGGCAGCTGACAACTGTAAAAAATCTGTACTGGAACTGAGAAGAATAAGAGAGACCTAAGTTTGAGAGCAATCGTGGGGGTGTCACAAGACCCCAATAGGCATAAGTGTTCAGAGCAGGCATTTGAACATGGCAGTTTCAAAAGCAGCCCCCCTCATTCTGTGCTACTGATACTAATTCTGTTTTTGCTTCTAAAACTGATGGATTTGGAATAAACAGCTTTAAATAGGAAAAGTATTTTCTGCACTTCAGCTGGTCAATGTCATACAGGTGAGGTAAGATGTCAGCACTGATGAGTCCTTATTTCCTGACCCCTGGTTCATGGCTAGCTCCTAGCAGAAAGGCTGGTCTTGTGATTAAGACTGGACGGGGAGTTTTGCAACTTCATCAGTTTCTGTCTATACCTGAGGCTTCCTGCATGAACTTGGATTTAATCTCACTCTGCCCCAGGCACCATTTTGGAGTGAAGTCAGAAACACCTCATAGAAGTATTGAGAAAAGGTGCATTAATGTTTGGGAGGTGACCTAATGATACGGTGATGGGAGCTCAGTAAAACATGAGTGTATTCACTGATTCTGGCTACTGCTAAAGGGTGCAGACAGAAGTGCATCTCCCTGCTGTAACTGAGAACGCTTTGCAGGAAGCGCGGGGCTAGCTGGCAGGCAGCCTCGACACTGCTGCATCCTGTGCCCCAGCCAGTCTGGAAGTCCCAATTGCATATTTTGACCCTGTGCTGCAAATTAGCATTACAGCGCGTGGAGTAACGTGCAACTTGTGAAGTTTGTGGCACCGCAAAGAGGTTTTGCAGCGCTACAAACTGTATGTGCCTGCATGTCTGGATCCAGCCTGGAATTCTAATGAGACAAAGGAGATTGGTTTATTGGTTGACTCATCTTTACCCTAATACCTTCCCTGAGGCAGCCGTAAACTCCAGTGATAACAGTGATTGTTTGGCTCGTTGGCTTCCACCATGATTAGTGGTTTGGATTGGTTTGGACTGGTTGTCTTTGTCATGCAAGTTTCTCAGTTAGCAGAGACACTTTGTGCTATGTAAATACTAATCAAATCAGAGAAGAAACAACTTTCCTGAGGCCTAGCACAAAGAGTTGGAGGGCCCTGCCCTTCAATATCTTTGCTGAATTACAAAGCATGCATGTGAGCTAACCAGCCCTTTGTTGCAACAGTGTCTTATCATTGCAGGGCCACGCATGAATTGGTGCAAGTCCTCTGTAGCCAACTATCCTATAGATCAGTTAAGAGGTAATTCCTACAGATAGTTGTTAATTATTCAGAGGTCTGGGTGTGGATCTCTGTTTAAATACATAATTTGTTTCATTTTTCCGGTGCATTATGTGGGCAACCTAAAGGTGATCTGCAATGGAAAAATAAAAGCAGGTTTGTCAGAAGGGGCCTAGAGCAGGCCATCTAGTCTGACCCCCTGCCAATGGCAGGAAACAAGTGCTGGGGTCACAGGACCCCAGCCAAGTACCTATCTAAGTACCTATCTAAGTACCTAGTCAAGTTGTGAGTGTGACCAGTTTCATTTGGTTTGCTTTAAACCTGTGCTAAGGGGCTCTGCTACACACACACTTAGGTCACACCTTTAACTGATGGCATTATGAGCTTTAGAACTTTATTTGTGCACACTTTCTGATCTACATAGAGCTTTGCACAGCTTTTTTACTACTTTGGTTTAACATCTGTTAACAGATATAGTTCATTTGGTAAAGTCCCTTAGCTATGGACACTCAAGTCAATTTGAAAATCTTGGTTTAACGTAAGTCAGTTTCTAACTCAATTTTTCAATCATGTAATTAAATTGATGCAAAGACGGAGTAGATAAGATTTTACATTGGCTTACACTGGCTTATATTGGTGTGATATTGGCAGGAATTTTTTCAAGGTTGGCTTCTTTTTATTTCTCTCCTGGGTTTTGAGCCTTTTGGGTATGCCCAGGACACTTTCAAAAAAATAAATAAAAATGGAGATTCTTGCGTAATCATCTGGCTCCATGATCTGGCATTCTACAAAATGTACCAAATGCTAAAAAAGTCACAGTCAAATGGAAAGAATTGGCAACTTTGTGGGTACAAATCTGTTAAAGTGACCAACTGTTGGGGAACAAAATCTGGGATGCAGTCCTGGACCCCCACAGACTTCTGTCACTATGAGTTGCATCACATCTGGTTCTGGTATGTGAAGGTACATCAGTGCTGTAGTGCAAGGGGTTAATTAGTTCTGTGGAGATATACAGCTAATTAGAATTACAGTCTCATGGGACTGGAGGGGACCTCGAGTGGTATCTAGTTCTCCGCTGCACAGAGGCAGGATGCACTACTCCTAAACCAACCCCAACATGTCTACCAGCCTCTTCTTGAGGGAGGAGAGTCCACAACTTTCCTTAGCAACTTCTTACATTATTCTGTGGTTCTCAAAATTAGGAATATTTTTCTGAGATCTAACATAAATCTGCTTTGCTCCAATTTAAACTCACTGCTTTGTGTTCTGCCTTATTGTGGCAATAGAGAATGATTGTTCTCCATCTTCTTTAGGACAACCTTTCAAATATTTGAAAACTCTGGTCATGCCCCCTCTCCTGTACTCATTCCTCCCACCTGAACTCACCAAATCAACTTCTCCAAGTATGGTTTGCATTCTAATCCCTTTTGTCATCTTTTAGGATCTCTCCATTTTCTTTGCTTCTTTCAGAAAACACAGATCCCAGAACTGCAAAAACTATTCCCTGAGCCCGAACCAGCACTAAGAAGAATAAGATCACCTCCTCTTTCTTGCATGCAACTGTCCTGTTAATGCAGCCAAAATTGCTGTATTTGTTTTTTTTGCAAAATTGCTGTATTTGTTTTTTTTGCAACTGCATCACATGGCATGCATCACATGGCATGATGAGTTTTTGACCCACCATATCCCTGAGATCTTTAAGGGGCTAGTACATATATGGCTGCATGTTGCTGACCCAGGCAGGCCATAGGCTGCTGATCTGGCCTAGCCAGTTGTCTATCAATCTGTATTTGTACACTTGATTTTTAAATCCCAAGGTCTAGCAAGTTTAGGGCCTGATCTAGGACTGACTTATGTTTCAGGAACACATCTCCAAAATGTGGGACTGTCCCTTAAAATACAGGATAGTTTGTCACATTAAATTGTTCATGCAGACCACATTTAAATGGTTGAAGTTGAAGTGATATAAACCATGAATGATATTGATTTCAGATACCTAGGCTGTCCTTTTGCACTAACTTAACCAATGGATTTTAAATTGTACCTTCAGTTCAGCTGGTGTAACTGCATGTAGCTGGATAGTCTGCTTTTGTTTAGTTATTTGATGCATAATGAATAGTTTGGGTGCAAGTATTTACTGTCAGAGAGAGATTCTCCAGCAAAGTGAGGGAAGATTAGATTTGACAGTATGATCAAGTAAAAGACTAAGAGCAGGAAATAACACTTTTAAAATATATAGTTCAACCTTTTTATGTAGCATGTCAGACAAAAAAACCCTCAAACCTAATTTTTTTAAAAGTCCTTTGCAAGTCATTATTCAATCCATTCATCTTTGCCTGCATGTTTCTAATGTCTACTATTCCTTTTTTGGTCCCTTTTGAAGTGCATTTTAGTTCTGCCTCCTCCAGCAACCACCAAGACTAAATGTGCTGTATTTTTCTCATGGTGCATAGAGATTACATTGTTTACAGATGGAATAGAGCAGCAATTGTCAACTGGGGGTACACATACCCTCAGGGGTACTTGGGAAGGCCCTAGGGGGTACGTGTGGGTGGACAAGGATGGGCCACTGCCACCTAGTACCCCATGCCGCCGCGTCCTGGGAGCAGGGCCAGGGAGGGGCAAGGACAGTAGCACCCCTCTGCAGGCTACACACGGATGCCACCTACCACCCCACACTGCTGCCGCTTCATGTCCAGCTGTGTGCCCCTTCCTCCCAGCCTCACCCCTCAATTCTGCGTTTGGCCGTGCACCACCCCACCTCGCCTGTGTGCCATGTCCAGCCACTGGGGTACACTTACTAAAGAAGGTTGAAAACCCCTGGAATAGAACATGAGTTGTGTCTAAAGATAACTTCTGGGGAACTGGATGGGTAATGGCTGTTGATCTGACTGATTCCTATCAGTAGTAATTGAAGTATATTGCCCTTTGATCGAGGCCTATATGGCCTTTATGATATGATTTATTCAGTTCTATTTCTGGTCACAAATCACTACCATCACTAGCATCAACTGGCCCTCATGCCAGTCCCAGTCCCAGCCATGACTGGAAATTATTTTGGGTTTTGCCACTGATCTGGTGCATAGGATTACCATACATTCAGATTTTGCTGGACATGTCCTCTTTTTGTGTCGTCCAGTCTCTATCTGGGCGGCTTTTTAAAATATGAGCAAAGGTCCAGGATCTTGCTCTGCTCCACATCAAACTTTTTCCTGGCACTTCCTGGTATGCCACAGCAAGAAGCTGTTTGGGGCTGGAGGGAATGGGGGAAGGAGGCACCTTATGCACACATGTGGCTGGTGTGCAGCCAGGCAGTGGTAGAAGCAGCCCCAGCAGCTGGATGCAGGTAAGTGTATGGAGAGCGGGGGCTGGAGGGCCAGGGCTTGGGGACTGTCTGAGGGGCTGTGCGGGGCATGTGAATGTGTGTGTGTGGGGAGCATGTGAGTCTCTGGCGGGGGGAAGAGCATGTGAGTCTTTGTGTGTGTGGCAGAGTGTGTGGAGGGGATGGGTGTGTGAGGTGGGCGAGTGCCTGCTGGTGTTGGGGGAAGCTGCCTTGGCACTGGGGCTGCAGCAAGGCAGGGGTAATGGGGAGAGGCACCTGCCCCGCCAGCAGGGGAAGGGGGTGGGGGAGCCCTTCAGGGCCAGCAGGGAGCACTGGGGCTGGTGTCCTTGGTCTCAGAGTGGGGTGACCAGGAAATGCTGCAGGGCTAGGGGAAGCAGGGGCTGTGGATTGGGAGTGAGGGGCACCAGGGGAGGCAGGAGGCTGTGGGTCAGAAGTGAGGGGCACCAGCAGGAATGGAGGGGCTGCAGGTCGGGAGTAAGGGGCACCAGTATGGCCCAGGGGGATGGGGTACTGTGTGTTGGGAGTGAGGGACACCAGCAGGGCCAGGGGCTGTGGGTTGGGAGTGAGGAGCAGCAGCATGGGCAGGGGCAGGGCACCAGTATATGATGGGGTGGGGGGAGTGGTGGTGCCCCCCCACAGTCATAGCACAACCCTCTCGTCTCACTGTGTTCGTATTTCTTTGACCTTATGGCAATGAGATCTGCACAGAAGCTGGAAGATTGAGAGGCATCCCTGCTGTGTGACTTTGTGCCCTAGTTTCTTCAACTCTGCAATAGCTAGAGAGCTTTACTCAGAGGATTGTTGTGAAATGTGGTCACTGACTATTTGCAGAGCATTTTGAGATCCATGGGTGGAAGGCACAACAAAGCATTTTTTACTCTCACTTTCTTACTGTAAACTTCCTTTCATTCAAGTACTTAAGGATTATTTTTCTGAATGTAATCAGGATGCTGCTGCTAACATCACAGTCTTATGAATACGCCCTACACATTTTACTTTCACTCCAAACAAATTAAAAGTACTTAAACTGTTCATATACATGTTGGGTCAGTTGGTATTACATATAATGCTTTGGTTAGTGCTCTGCAAGTCACTGCTTCAAAGCCAAGTTGTTTTAAAGTGCATGCTCCTTTTGTAACTGTAACAGGGAACCCCGTGCCCCGTTATTAGGAACGTGGGAGAGGGCAGGAATCTCAGGGCTGAAAAGAGGAGAAAGTAATAGCAGTCCAGATAGACTGAGCCAAGGACTAGAAATGTCCAGTTGTTAATGATGCAATTAGCTGCACCTGGCGCTGGGTGCAGGCCATTCAGTCACATGGGCAGAAGGCCTTAGCCCATGTAAAGGGCAGTCTGGCCCTGGCTGCAGTAAGAAGCTGAGGCAGCATAACTGAAGTACTTGGGCTGGAGGGACAGAAGTGAGCCAGCCTGAGGAACAGAGCTAAAGCTTCAGCTTAGGACCAGTCAGGTTGCTGCTTTGTGTCGGAGTTTTTTTCTGCCAGAGGACTGGATTGTGGCTAGAGGGGAGGAGGAGACCGCAGTAGGGTGTCTGGGTGCCGCCCCCCGCTATCAGTGACAGAAGCTAGCCCCGAGCCAGAGGGACTGAAGCTGGTGGGGTGAAACTGGAGCCCCAGGAGGGGCTGCTGCCAAGTCAGAGCCAATGCCTTGGAGTTTAGGCAGCGAGCCAAGGTTGAGGGTGCAGCCAGAGAAAAAGGTGGCCACAGCCATCACAGCTGAATCCCTGACAGGTGCTTGGAAGCCTGAAGGAGCATCCCATAAAGGGGAGGCGCTTGATGGGGGACCATGGACCCCACGTGGCGTGGACCTAGCAGTGAAGGCAGAGCTGACCCTTGAGGGAACCAGCAAGGCTACCCCAGCCCTGGGGACTGCCTCCTTATCAAACGAAAAGAGAACATCAAAGTCATGACAAGCAAGGGACTGGAGTGAGGGCTGGAAATAGCTATGCCCCCACAGCCTGCTGCCCATCTGCAAAATGTAGCTAAGTGTAACCTGGGTGCACCCGAGTAATGTGCTCCCCTCTCCAGATAGAAGAGATGGGTAGCAGGCAGGTGTGCCGTGAGTGGGATCTGCAGTATGCAGGCCAGGACAAGAAATACTTAACTATATACAGATTTATTACTATATACAGAAATTAAAGGGAATTGTTACAAATATACAATCATCATATAATACTATGGTCCTACAGATAAAGGCTGAAAGATTATACCCCTTCAGGTAGCCTCAAGCAATGTGGTGATAAACATTTGATTTAAAATAGGCAAACGACAGGTAAATACGGTGAGCACATATAAATACAATTAAACAATAGTCAAAACACAAATATACACAGGTAAATATAGGTAAGTGTGTCTGTGTGTGTATATCTATCTCTATATCTAGATAGATAGATAGATACAAAATAACCATCACAGAAGGAGTCCCAGCAGAGTCCCTTTGCAAGTTTATACTTAACACTCTACTGAACTATCCATATACATAGATAGAAATGTTCACAACATATAAGACTCTCTCTTACAAAATATAAGGCACTGCAATAACAGGTTAACATCAATTCTGTAATTACCCCACGGCCCAGACCAGCCCTGGGGGCATGGGCTGTACAACCCTCTGCAGGGGGAGGAGAAACCCTCAGTGCTCCCCAGGCCTGTGCTGGGCCCCTGGGACGCTGGGCTCCCAAGGCAATTCCAGATCCCAGGAGGTCCTTTCAGCTTAAACTTCCCCGAGGAGAAACTGCTTCACAGCCAGGGTAGCTCCACTCCCCTGTGGGAATCCCTTCCCCAGCAGCTCACGACTCGGGGGCACAAATGGGTGATCCTTGTCCCCTCTGTGGCAGAAATGCCACCGTGGGCACCCCTCTCCAGAAACCTCTCTCTGTGCCAGCCTGAGAGGCTGCTGGTGAATCCCTCAGGGCGGGGATCTCGGTGTCTGCATGACAAAGGCCTGGCCTGAGAGGCGGATGCTCTGGTCACCTGAGCAGGGGAAGAGACCCGGCCCTGGCCCGGCGCGCAGCCCAGGTAACCAGGGATCCTTGGGAAATGGGTCGGCTTGTGACCAGGTTTGGCAGCTTTGATTGGACCAGGCTGCTGAGGTCAGAGAGGGGATAAAAGGCCCTGAGGAAGAAGAAGGGCAGCATTAGCCATGAGGCAGCAGCCATTAGCCATGCGGTCTTCTAAGTGAACCTGGACAAGCCCTCTCTGCATGCCTTAAGAGTAATCTGCCTTCAGAGGAA
>JAGPOW010003642.1:23599477-23670353 GCA_030014935.1 Caiman crocodilus
TCCAAGGTGCGCAGAGCCAGAAGTGAGTCCAGAGCCTTGGCTGGTGGCAGCGGAAACCCCAGGCTAGCGGGTGTGCTCCAGGGAAGGGGTCGGCCGGACACGAGGCACCCCAAGGGAGGCACTTGGAGCCTGGAAGGTGGTCGGGCACAGGGCGGTGGGCGGCTCAATGCGGGAGCGCCCCCTACTGGCCCGCCACACCCTCAACCGAGGCACTCCTTACACACGGGGCCTCCCAGGCCATGGGCTGTCCTTAAGCCAATACCCGCAAGTGGTTCTGTGTGCCATCGCGTGCACCAAGGGCTCTGCCTTCTGCTCATGGTTGGGGGCTCGGGCTGCCTTCTGCGGCTCCAAGGCCTGGGTCATTGCCTGGGAGCAGCAATGCACCAAGCGTGCATGGGAGTCCTGGCTGTGGGCCAGAAAAGGATGGATCCAAGCCACCTTGAGTGGCTCCCAGGGTCACAGTCCCACTGGACCATGGACACCGCACTGCTGGCTCCAGGTTTCTGGCCTCATATCAGGGGTTGTAGACCTGAACCACCTCAAATGGCTCCCCGGGTCTGTACTCCGTGCACTGAACCATGCATCGACATTGCCTTCCCCACGGTAGAGCAGGGGACACAGCCTCTCAACACGCCCACTCAAGAAGAGGCATCTTTGGGCTTTTCAGGGCACTGGTTCTGCCCGCTGGCCAGCTAACACCAGCTCTTCTTTGCCCACCCTCTTCTTCATCCCTCTACACATCTGCCATGTGCTGGGCACACAGCTCCTTTTATTTACTCTGGAGGCTCCTCCCCGGGGCACTATTGGACCTGCAAAGAGCAGGCTGCAACCAGGTCCAGGGTTCTCCTCTCTCCCCTCCCCTGGACAGGGACAGAACAAATCCCTTCCCAGCCTTACCTAATTGGTGGATGTGCTCCACCAATCACAAGGAATACTTTCTGAGCCCAGGCATGCCAGGCTGTATCGGTAAATCCACCACATAAAGGTGCATTGCTGTCTACCTAGTGCTGCTTCATTTGTGGATTTTAAAGACTATTGCCAGTTTTGTCTCAGGTATCGCATGCATAACTGGCTGGTGGAGTGGGCCCCTGGAGGGATACAAGCCTAGGGAGAGGGTGGTTATAGTTAGGGTACTCACTCATGGGGTGGGAGAGTTAGGCTTGATTGTCCCCTTTGTTGGATGTTGTTTAACCCATTCCTCCCACCTCCAAGTGAATGCCCTGATCACAGGTGTCTGGACTATTCTGGGTGGTCTGTTCATTCTCAGCAGGATGCAGTTGTTCCATGTTGTATGAGATACTTAAGTATCTGTTGGAGGAGAGACTTGAACCCAGGTGTCCTATCACTTAGCTGAGTACCCAACACCTAAGCCATAGAGTCATTTTCATTCCCTTGTTCAATGACTGTGTCATACAAATAAGACTGAAGCAGACTTGCATCAGAATTGGTTGCGGCACTTTCAGAAGAAGTTCATATATTTATTCTGAATCACTTGGAAGATAGATGTGAACTTGGGTTTGACATCCTCAGCGAGTGCCTCAACTTTTGAGCTAGTGAGTAGGAGAGACAACTACTAACCCATCTTGTCCTTTTTGGGTTTTGAGAACCTAGCCTTGAAAGAAAAATCAGCCCAAACTAACTGTTCAACTTGGATTAAATTTACAGCTAACTGGTCATAGAGCAATCCTGGTTTTTTTCATCATAGAGTTCATTTGAAAAGACAATTTAAAAAAAATTATTTTCCAGGTCTAGCATTAACCCAAACTCTGAAGTGGAGATGCAAACCAGAGGCTGGGCTGACAGTGGTATTATTGCCTGTGGAGGCCGCTTTCTTACTAACCACAAGTAACAGAGATTTCATTGCTCATACTCTCAGATCAGTCCTTTGTGCTAAGCCCTTGATCTTGGAGATATGAATTTTACCCAATGTTTGTCCAGTCTGTTCAGTACAAACATTACTGTAAATAGTGAAGCAGTCATACTAGTTTCTTCTATAAAAAGCTGCTAAGTAACATCATTAGAAAGTTGTATCACTGTTTTGCAATAGCCAGACATTCAGGAAACCATAGCTTTTAATTGTTTTCTTTCAGCCATTGTTGAGGTTGTGCTCTGTGGTTTCTTGTATTGTTGATGTTAACGTGGCCAGCACACCAAAGATTTTTCATTCATTAGTTGACAGAAATCATGCTCATGGTTCAATGAACCATGTAACAGTATGAGAAAGTATCTGGGTCTGTCATTTATTCCTTCTTGTTTAGATCTTGGCATCTTTCCGATTGTTCCTCTAGCACGCCCTGTCTTACTGTCCTTTAAACCAAGCCACTGTTTGTTGGTGACGTACATTTTGTAACCCAACAAAATGTATGTCTGTTATTACTGAGTCCACATGAGGTGGTTCTCTAGTGTAGCGATTATGTTGGAGCAAGCCACTTTGTCACCTAATCTTCCTGATATAAAGAGGGTCTTAGGCTATTACGGTGGAGGGTTCTGGCTACAGGTGCAGTGCAGGACCTCTGGCTTCCAACTGCATCCCCATACTAGCAATCCCCCATAGCTACCTTTTGTGAATCTTTGGGAATAGAAATAATGACATTTTGTCATTTTTTTATGTCACTATTTTTCCTGATGTCCAAGTGAGTCATTTCCTACATAGGATTCTCTAGTGTTCAAATACCTTAGTTAAGGTATAGGGGTTTGGGTTTTTTTGTTTTTTTTAAAGACCAGCAGCAATATACCACCATGTTCCAACAGCTCAGTTCTTCCTGCACACTGAAGGGATGACTTTCTGTCCAAAATCTGCATTTTAAGTTGCACCAATCTACCAACAGCTGGCCAGTACTTTTCAGTTATACTTAACAACTCATCCTTTTTTGGTGCCTTGGCAATGAGCCTAATGCAATGCTTGAAGACCTCACCGTGACTTTGGAATCTAAAAGCCTCATGCTTTGAAAGGACCCCAGTGAACAAATATAAAAAAAGGAGTTGTTTTCAGGAACAATCTTCCTAAAATACAGTTTATTAGAAGGGAATTGGAATGACTCTAGAAAGTGTAAGACCACTAAATTTATTGGTGCAGTGTCCTACTTGATGCCACTTCCTGTCCTGCCTAAGTTAGAGCTTGGCTACCCCTAAACAGAGCAATCTGCATCTGCAATGTGTCACAGTTCCTAGTTACTGCATGCAGAGTCAAGGGTAGGAGTGGGCTGCAGAGCAGCGCCGAACAAGACAGTCCGATATAGGGCACTCTTCATAAAAACAGTTGGCTTGCTTTTTTTTAAAAACAAAACCAGACTGACAAATACTCTCTTGCTTTTCATGTGTCATTCATGGTGTAACGATTCAGTGTGATTTCGTAGACAGGGCACTAGAATGGGCTTTTGGAGATGTGGGTTGTATTCTTTGCTCAATCCCTGACCTGCTGTGTAGTCTTGAAACTCATCACCTCTCTGCGCCTCTCTTTCTATCTCTCACTCTTTTGCCCTATTCATTTAGACTCTGAACCCATTGGGGTGGGGCCATTTCATAGATTTCATAGACATTAGGGCTGGAAGGGATCTTGGAGAATCATTGAGTCCAGCCCCCTGCCCCGGGGGCAGCACGTCAGCTAGGGTCAAAGGATCCCAGGAAGATAAATGTCCAAATGTTTCTTAAAAGAGTCCAGAGTAGGTGTTTGCACCACCTATGGAGGGAGTCTATTCCGAGGCCCTGGGGGCTTGGACAGTAAAGAAGTTTTTCCTTATGTCCAGCCTGAAATGGTCTTACAGGAGTTTGTGACCATTGACCTTGTCCATTTGACTTTGGGGGGGTGCTTTGGTGAACAGGTGTTCCCCCAAATCCTGATGTACACCCCTTATATACTTGTAGGCAGCCACCAGGTGCCCCCTGAGCCTATGGACTGTGATGTGGTCGAGGCCACAGTTGGCCAATTTTTCCATGAGGAGATCATGGGACACCAGATCAAAGGCTTTCTTAAAGTCAAGGTATTGACATCAATCTCCTTTTCCTATTCCAGGTGATATGTCACTAGTCATAGAAGGAGATGAGATTGGCCAGGCAAGACCTACATGCAACAACCCATGCTGGCTATCCCTCAGGATAGTTCAGTTGGTCTAGAATGGTCTCTTTGATACTTTTCCCAAGATCTTCCCTGGGATAGAGATCAGGCTGATAGGCCTGTAGTTCCCTGGATCTGCTTTCTTCCCTTTCTTGAAGGTAGGCACCGCATTAGCCTTCTTCCGATCTTTGGGCACTTCACTGTAGCGCCATGAGTTCTTGAAGATCCATAAAATCATAGAAGTAGGGTCAGAAGGGACCATGTAGATCTTCAAGCCTGACCCCCTGCCTGGGCAGGAGGGAAACTGGGCTCAAATGACCCCAGCCAGGTAGGCATTGAGCTGCTTCTTAAAGACCCCCAGGGTAGGAGCCAGCTCCACCTCCCTTGGAAGTTGGTCCCAGATCCTAGCTGCCCTGACTGTGAAGTAGTTCCTATGGATGTCTAATCTAAACCTACTCTCCAACAACTTGTGGCCATTATTCCTTGTTATCCTGGGGGGCGCTAAGGGAAACAAGGTCTCCCCCAAACCCTTCTGGTTCCCCCTAGTGAGTTTATAGATGGTCACCAGGTCCCCCTTCAGCCTTCTGTTGTGAAGGCTGAACAGGTTCAGGTCCCGTAGCCTCTCACTGCGGGGTCTGCCCTGCTGTCACTGGATCATGCAGGTGGGCCCTCCTCTGGGCCCTCTCAATGTTGTCCACATCCCTTCTGAAGTGGAGTTTCTGAAGTGAACTGGACACAGTACTCCAGCTGTGGCCTGACCAGTGTTGCGTAGAGGGGAAGGATCACCTCCTTAGCCCTACTTGAGATACACCTGTGGATGCACAATAAGGTCTGGTTAGCCTTGCTGACTGTGACCTCACATTGGTGGTCCATGTTCATCTTGGAGTCAAAAATGAGTCCAAGATCCCTTTCTGCCTCCATGCTCTCAAGAAGAGAGTTTCCCATCTAAAAGTGTGCTGCCAGTTACTACTGCCCAAGTGCAGCACCCTGCACTTGTCAGTATTGAAATGCATCCTGTTTTCGTTAGCCCACCCTTGCAACCTATCCAGGTCTTTCTGTAGTCTTTCCCTCCCTACTAGCATGCCCACCTCACCCCAAATTTTGGTATCATCAGCAAATTTGAACTGGTTGCTTTTCACTCTGTTCTCCAAATCACGGCTAAAGAAATTGAATAGTGCGGGCCCAAGGACCAAGCCCTGGGGGACTCTGCTACCCATTTCCTCCCAGGTCAAATATGACCCGTCCACCACCACTTTCTGAGTACGACCCTTCAGCCAATTTGCAATCCATCTGACTGTGTAGGCATTGATTTCACAGTTGCCTAGCTTTTTTAATGAGGATGGGGTGGTCAACAGTGTCAAAGGCCTTGCTGAAGTCTGGAAAGACTGCATCCACGGTGACATCTGCATCCAATGCTTTTGTGACCTTATCGAAAAAGGGCTAAGCTATGATACCTGCCAGCTCCTTAAGGACCCTGGGATGTAAACTGTCTGGGCCAGCTGACTTGAAGATGTTCAGCCTCTCAAGATGTTCCTTTACATGGTTTACAGTGATGTAGGGTAACAATTCTCCCTCATCTGGCCATCCCGTACCATGATGAGCAGGGCAGTCCCTTGGGGCTCATGAAAGACCAACACAAAATACCCATCAAGCAAGTTGGCTTTTTCCTGGGTGTTGGTTGTCAGTTGTCCCATTTGGTTTAGAAGGCATCCAATGTTACCCTTGCTTTTCTTCTGGTTCCCCACATCTGTAAAAAAGGATTTTTTATTGTCCTTGATAATATAGCCAGTTGGAATTCAGTTGCAGCCTTGGCTTTCCTGGTTCACTCCCTACAGGTCCAGACCAGTGTAAAATACTCTTCCTTTGAGGTGATTTCAGTCTTACGTCCTTTATAGGTCTTTCTTTTTAGACACAGGAGATCCATAAGTTCCCTGCAGAGCCAAGGGGGTTGCTGTGCCTTTTTGCTACCTTTGAGATGGGGCTGACATTGCTTGTGCTTTCAGGAACTCTCCCTTGAGGAGCAACCACTCATCCTGAACTACCCTCCCTTTCGGGTCATAGTCTCTTAGGACTAAGCCTCCTGAGCTTGTCAAAGTCAGTTTTCCTGAAGTCGAGGACTTCTGCATTGCTGACTGACTTGCGGCGGATAGTAAAAGTGATCAGCTTGTGATCGCTGTCTCCCAGCTTCCCTTCAATCATTGGGTCGCTGACTAGACCATCCCCCTCGGCCAGTACCAGGTCGAGCAGCACTTTGCCTCTTGCTGGTCCATAGACTTCTTGAGTCAGATAGAGCTTGTCCACACGTGAGGAAGCTTTGCAACCTCTCAGTTTTGGCCAAGTGCTCTTCCCATGAGATGTCTGGGTTAAAGTCTCCCATGACAACCATGCACCAGAAGCGTGCAGCCTCAGCCAGTTCCTTGGTGAATTCCTGGTTGAGTTCTTGTTCTTGATTAACAGGTCCATAGTAGACTCCTACCACTGGGTCATGTTCACCATGGATTTTAACCCAGAGGGTTCTCCAGTCATCCACCCTGGGTGCCAGTGTTGGCTTGCAGGGATGTGTAGCTTTTCTTAACATAGAGAGCTACTCCCCTGCCTCTTTCATCTGCATGATCCTCTCCTGTACAGGGTATAGCCATCTATACCTGTGGCCCAGTCACAGGTGGAGTCTCATCAGGTCTCCATTATTTCTATGAGATCATAGAGATATTATTTGTTTATGCAGTGCTGAACATAACGGTGTCCTGGGCCCAGATGAGGTTTCTCATAACTGCTGAAATACAAAATAAAGTTAAACAATTGGTATCTTAAATGTCTGTGGTGCAGTTGTCCAAAAGTACTGCTGCATGGAGCTTAATAAAATCTATAAAAACCCTAGGTCAGTGCTCACTTGGGGTACCTATACACAATGTGGAGGCTGCTCTGATGCACTGGAATTCCAGCGCTTTGAAGTAGACTCGATTAATCAAATCTGCTGGAGCATGGCAATTACAACACTCCAGCAGCAATTATAACACTCCTGCATCTTGTGTACCAATGTCCTGTGCTTAAAAATGGTGACAGGGGTGTTTGAACTACAGTTCATTGAACAACCTTTAGTTCAAGTGCCACTTAAACTGAAGTACCACCCCCTCCACCTCCAGAGCACGTACAAAAGTGCCCTTGTAGACCTTTATCTCCATAACTGTAACAGTTAAACTTGCCAGAGGCCCCTTCTTCACAAAAGTGTGGCAGGGTGCTCTCCCTGGGGTGCCATTTGCTCCTGTGCATCACAGCAGAGCTTGAATCTGTCAGCTTAGAGGCAATGTTGCAAAACATCTATTCTCGGTGGCCTTTGAGGAAGGGAAAGAATCCAAGCATGGGAAGCGGAAGGCATTTCCATTGTTTTGTTTGTGAAGGATGGGTGTTTTCTGCTGGATGCTTGGCTAGAGGATGAAGCTGATGGATAGTGTACTACACTACACAAATTCTATTTATAGAGATTGTCCTGGGTGCCTACAGCCCGGGACAGGGACACTTTGTTTTATCTTTAAATATATTTAAGTGAGTAAATATTGTGGCTGTGAGGATGATCACACTTTTTTAGGGTCTTCCTTTTTCAACTGTGCTTCATCATTTTCTTTTATATCAGGTGTTAGTGTTAGCAGAGGCATATCCAATACTGTAAGCTTTCCAGAGCAGGGACCATTTTATGTGTTTGAACACATATCAGTCCAGTGGGTCTAAACCTTATTTAGATGCTTTATACTACTACAATAGAATTAACAAGAGTGATGCTTTCTTCTGTTGTCAAGGACCTATGAAATACACTTACAATACCCAGATGGGGTAGGCAAGTTTTATTCCTGAGGCTGACTTCTTGGGGCAAAAAAAGGGAAAATGCAAAAAGAGACTTTGCTACAACAAAAACTATGCTTATAGCATGATTGTTTTTAAGACAGGAAAAGCCTATTACATTTTAGAGTGAGATTTTCAAAAGCATGCAAGGATAATGGGCACAAGTCCCATTGAACCTAGGTGTGATATTTGTGCTCTTAAACCCCTAAGTTTCTTCCTTAATTCTTACTTCATTAGAAGAGTGTTGCAGAGCTGTCATTAATAGATTAGGAACATTTAAAATATCGAAACACAAAGGCCGCTGAAAACCATTATATGTGTAAACTTCAAAGGCATGGTATTACTCCATGGATAAACTGAGGGTGGGGGTAAGGAAAGATGTTCATTTCTCAAGTATAGCTCTGAATCATCATTTAGTTCTGGAAATCATAGTTTCATTGTAGGTAGGGTCGGAAGGGACATGAGCAGATTATCAAGTCTGACCCCCTGCCATGGGCAGGAAAGGATGCTGGGGTCAAGCAACCCCGGCAAAGTGTCTATCTAGCCTCCTTTTGAAGACCCCCAGGGTGGGAGCAAGCACCACTTCCCTTGGAAGTTGGTTCCAGTTCCTAGCCGCCCTGACTGTGAAGTAGTGCCTTCTGATATCTAGCCTGAATCTACTCTCGGTCAACTTATGATTGTTATTCGTCATTATCCATGGTAGTGCTCGGGGGAACAGGGACTCTCCTATTGCCTGCTGGTCCCCCTTGGCCAGTTTGTAGGTGGCCACTGGATCCCCTCTCAGCCTTTTCTTATAGACGCTGAACAGGTTCAGGTCCTGTAACCCTAGCTCATAGGGCCTGCCCTGCTGTCCCCCGATCATGTGAGTGACCTTCCTCTGGACCCTCTCGATGTTGTCCGCATTCCTCCTGAAGTGCGGCGCCCAGAACTGGACACAGTACTCCAACAGAGACAAGTATGCAGGAATAATTATCAGTATTCCAATTTTACTTAGGATCTCTACAACTTAGTTTATAACATGCATACTTTCAAAAGTAGCATAATTTTAGGATCCATTTTGGAATTGAAGGCACTTGGATCCATTTTTTCAAAACATAGGGTGCCTATGCATGAGCAGCCAGACTGCTCTGACACATTGTAACTACAGCACCTCAGAGCAGACTCAATTAATATAGTCTGCTGGAGCATAGTAATTACTGTGCTCCAGCAGATGCCAATGTCTTGTGTATCAGAGTCCCTGTGCTGAGCCTGGCCTGGGACCATGCGGCTGCACTGGAACCTCAGGTAAGGGGCATGGGGGGGAGGGGAGGGGAGGGGAGGGCAGGGCAGGACCCCAGTGTGGGAAGGAGCCCAGGGAAAAGCTGAGCATGGAAAAAAGCAGCTCTTCACTCACCCTGTGGCCGGCACTCCCTGTTGCAGCCACTCAGCAGGCACAGGCAGCCCCATGCGGGCTGCAAGTGGCTGCAGCATGGGGCGCCAGCCATGGGGTCGGTGAGGGGCTGCTTCCCCCACCCCACACACACAGCACCAGCTTGTAACCCACCCCTGCTGCCAGGCTGGGCCCTGTACCAGCTCCAGGCTCACCTGTTGGGGCTGTGCATGGCAGCAGCAGCTGCAGCCCCCCTGCTTGGTGTGCCAGGTGGCATTTGCCACTGCTGCCTCTGGGCTGCCCCAGCGCATGAGCTCCAGGTGGGCAGCAGCAGCAAACACTGCCCAGCGTGGCAAGCAGGGGGCCTACAGCGGCTGCCGCTGCATGCAGCCCCAGTGGGTGAGCCTGGAGCTGGCATGGGGCCCAGGCTGGCAGTGGGGGCACATTACAAGTGGGTGCAGAGTGCGGTGGGGGAAAGCGGCTCCTTGCCTGCCCCGTGGCTGGCGCCCTGTGCTGCAGCCGCTCACAGCCCACGTGGGGCTGCCTTGCCTGCTCAGGACAGCTCCATGCAGGCTGGGAGTGGCTGCAGCAGGGAGCACCAGCCACAGGTCAGGCAAGGGGCCACTTTTCCCTACACCCAGCACCAGCTCCTTCCCTGCCAGCAAGCAGGGGGTCAGGGTTGCATGCTGCCCCCCACCTCTACTGCAGGGCTGGGGGGCACTGGGAGTAAGCGGGAGGGGAGCCAGCAGGAGCATGGGGCCTGCACTGGTGTCCCAGGGCCAGTGCCAGCAGAGCCCAGAGCAGGGCAGCAGAGGTACTAGCTGCCAGTCAGTAGGGGCTTTATGGAGCCGGGCCAGCTCCGCACTCTCCCTCCTGGTGCAGTCCAGCTCAGCTCCACAGACCCCTGCCATCCTGCACCCTGCTCCAGCCCCCACCAGTGCTGGCCCTGGGACACTGGTCCCAAGACATTGGGACATTAGTCTCAAGATGGTGACCAGGGGGCGGGGCACTTGTCAAAGGGCGGGGTTACCCATGTGGCCTTCGACAGATTGCCAAAACTGGGTAAGCAGCCCTCCGTCCAAAATAATTGCCCACCCCTGGAGCAGAGGATTGTTGAGGGTGGAATAGATCTGGGCGAGGAGAAGGAGTCTGGAGATAAATGCAAGGGGAAAGGAACAGTAGAAACAAAAAAGAAACATTTTGCAAAGAATATTCCAGATGTCTTGAGGGATAAGTTTCTGAGTATAGCTTTTCCATTGGTTTGAGATCTAGTAAGAGAATATGGTAGAAAGGAAAACCTATCGTGCCCGCAGGCTTACCAGGCCCTAAAAGAGACCGTTTGGGAATTTTTTTCTGAAGCTTATATCAAACAACAAGAATGTACTTTTTGTAGAAAACAATGATTAAATCAAGGCTTCCTGACCTGTTATTTAAATTGTGATTTAAATTATTATGTCAATTGTTTACATCAAATCTACCCTGCTGATATACGAGATGCTCTAGTAAATTTAATTAGAGCAGCTCCCCCCTCTCTCCCCCCACAAGCACATGTATAAATGCCCGTAGTTTCTAATTTGGGGGTGCCCCCTTGGGACACCTTTGTTTTTCTGAAACATTGAACATCTGCTTCTGGTAAAATGCTCAATTTATGCCAGGATGGGTTTTCAAAATGCAGGGGCCATTTCTATTTGGGCCTAAGTCAACAGGAATGCTAAGAATAGGACTCAGGAGCTCTGACTTGGTTCAGTTCCACGCTCTAATGCTCTCTTTGGGCTAGATCACAAACCCATTAAAGATGATGGAAACAGAAAAACAGAGCTGGAAGGGACTTTGAAAGGTCATTTAGTCCAAACCCCAACTCAGGGCAGGATTTTCTCTGCTAAAGCCATCCCAGACAAGGGCATGTTAGACAAATACTTAAAAACCTTCAGAGCCTGACATCTCGCAGCAGTTAAGCCTTAGAACAGTCAGAAAGTTCTGCCTAAGAGCTAACCTAAATCTTCTGTGTTGCAATTTAAGCCCATTCCTTCCTGTCCTGTCTCCAGTGAAGACAAAGACTTTTTGAAAGACTCCTTTGGACTTCAGTGGGATTGAGATGAGACTTTTGGAGAAAATATTAAACAAACAGTGAAATTCCTGGGACCTCTTCCCAAAACCTGCCCTTTATTACGGCACTACCTTATGTTGGGTCCTGTGGGTTGCCTTTTTTCTCTGTGAGGACAATGGGATAAGAAGTGGGGGATGGGAATCCCAGTAGAGGATGGGAATCCATAGCCACCCTGGCTCCAGACAGCGCTGAGCTTCCACATTAACACCAGGCTTGTGGTTTCTAATTGCTATGTCCATTATAATAGCTGATGTTGACTCACCTCAGTAACCAGTCCAACATGCTGTACTGCATCACAGGGGGAAGCAGAGCAAATTGTAGCAATGAGATGATAATCCCCCTGTGATGGGAGGCAAATTAGAGAGGAAATGCTCATTTGCAGTAATCAGCTTTCAAATAAAAGAACCGGGACAGGACTGTTTACAAGCCTTTAAATGAGTCCATTTCCCTGCTGCTGTTTTTAGTACCTTTTGACTATTTAACTTGTTACCATATTATCTTTTGTATTACCTTGCACACTGACGCAGGGGCCTGCAAGTGTCTGTAGTACTGGCAGTGTTTATTGCCAGCCAAAAACAATGGACATTTTTTAAAACCAAATCCTAGGAACTCTTGGGGCAAAAGAAGATTTGGGTAAAGCTTCAGAAGAAGTGCTATTTGTGGTTTGCACTTCGCAGTTATGACCCGGTGAAAGCCAATGAAGATGAAGTTCCCTCTGAGCTCTGCTCACACTGTAGTAAGCACCAGAACAAATCTGTTTAAAGGGACACCATTGACTAGATAAGCATGTGTACTCCAGGAAACAATATACCTACTTGAGACAAAGTAGAACAGAGTTAGAAAGGGTTACAGATAACTTGGCTATCACATGAGGCTCCAGGATGTTTCAAGTAGGGTGCCCTGGGAGCTGAAAAAGGAAACTCTTGGTTTAACAGCATCTCATGGCAGTCATGAGAGTTACTTTGTTTTTATGTTTTGTTTCCAGTCGGCTGTGTTGAATAATGACTTGTGCTTTAGGCCAGGGTCTGAAATGGTTCCAGATTTAGCAGTGATGCTTTCCGGGGCTGGTCAGAGAGTTCACTGGTTTTACATGACTTTGTTATTGTTGTCAATTATACAGCTTTCTGGTGGCAGGTTGGTACTGAATGGGATGTAATCCTCTCTTTCAGATGTTCTTCCTCCCTTTTTGAGGAAAAATCTCTTCTGAATCGTGACAATTTGAGAAACATCTTTCTTACCTTTCCCCTTATTTTGGGCTCTGGTGTAGAGGGTACCTCTCTGCTGAAGCCTCTTTCCTATCACATCAGTTAAAAAAACTATTCCTCATCCTGGGTTTGGGCTGCTCTTTGAGGAGAGTCCCAATTTCCACCTCAAGTTTACAAGACCTGGGGTTGCAGCTAGTAAGAGTCTGCCTTGCCTTTCCATACTTTGCTGAGGTGAGGTTGTCTGCTAATGATGTGGTTGTGCGTTAGGTATCTACAGCAAAAATAGTGTGGTTTTGGGTTTTGACATATTCTTCCCATGGGCCTATATATCAGGAACTTAAGTACTTCTGGAGTACTGTAAAACTTGCGTCTACCTTTGATTAGAAAGCTAGAGCTGGCCAAAAGAAGGAAAGGTGGTCTGGTGGATGAGGCACTAGGGAGAGTAGTTTCCAAATTCTGCAGCAGACTTTCCATGTGACTTGGGGAAAGTCACTTTAATTTTCTGCAAAATGAAGGTGATGATAGTGCCCTATGGCATTAAAGGAGTCAGACATTATGGGGAGCTTTAAAAGTACTCAAGAAACAGCAAGATGGCTCTAATTCATCCATGGTACTCTTGATATAATAGATATGCCTTGTTTGAGTTCAATTTTTGCTGTTATGTGTTGTGCACTCTACTTCTTTGCAGGCAGTTACAGAGCACTAACAGTGGTCCTAAGCTCCCTTTGGTCTGAGTAGCAGCAGCAGCTATTTCCTCAGCTCCTTTGGTACGCTTCCAGGTACAGGCACTCAGCTTGCTACTCCTTAATAGAAAGAGACCTTGTGATCCATCTGCCTTAGGTCCTCTCCTTCCCCTGCCCCTTTCCCCAGCACCATGTAGCCTTGTAGACTTAACAGTAGCCTTAACCAGAGATCCAGCCCTGGGAACACTCTGGGTTTACACCTCTGCTCTTCAGGCGCATTGTCAGCTGAAGCAAACACATAGACTCTGCACAGGGTCCAAAAAAGATAGGGTTTACTAGCTAGTACAGGATACACAGAATCAGATAAAAATAACACACGCCTTATGCACCCTTTTTTGCCTCTGCTTCCTCTTAAGCATTTTTTGGGCTCAGCTCAGAATCTGTTAAGGAACTTCCTTCAAGTCAGAGGCTTGCTCTCCCTTGTGCAACCAGTTTTCTTCTGATGTAGCTAGCCCCTCATTTAAACCTGATCCAGCTGCTCTAAAGCCAGGCCCCCTTCAAGCTTCCTGTGTCTACAAGCTCTAGTTTTCCCTGCCTGTGTTGGATTTTGTGATTTTAAAGCCTGAATCAACACCCTATTTCCTTGTTTCTCTGTTTAGGGATTTTCTGTTCTCCAAAACTCAGCCCCCCTGCTAGGAGCTTGACTTAATGTGGCCATCCATATGCCCACGTATTCCTATTTGAATGGGAGCCATCTGAGTTTAACGACCTTCTGTTGTCTGTGATAGGAGATAAGTGAGGCATTTGGGGACATATAGATGTATTTTCCACATTGTCACTGGTGGAATCAGAAACTTTGATAGATGGCCCATTCAGACACCACCCATTTAGAAAGGTCATTACTAATTAGGCTACTAGCTTTTTGTTCTACTATTTCTAACAATGCCTAAAAGGTAGCTTTTGTTTGAATTGTCTCCTTGAAAAATGCAGTGTGAGAAAGCAAGGCAGGTATCCTGGACTGAAGTCTGTCCATGGAGTAATGGGACTCTAGAGTGAAAAAGGGCCTTTTCCAAAAGTTTGCTCAACCCAAAGTGTTGGCGTACAAGCTTGAGTTTGCATCACTTTAATTAAGTACAGGCTGATATCATTTTCTAAATCGCAGACTGGAGAAACAGAATCCTAATTACTGAATTTCTTTGTCCCCAAATGCTGCTTAGGCTTTGCCAGTTGGTCACATAAGTGTATTCAGCACAGAGCAAATATTTATCACATCAGCCTTCAGTGGTTAAAGGAAAAATAACTGTTCAACATTTACTGCCATTCCAGTCTCTACGCTCCAACAACTTTTGTGGAAGGCCATTACTGCAACTGAACTAGCTCTTGGAGACATCAAACCAAGTCTCCCTCAGGGATCAGTACTAGCACCTCTCCTTTTCAATCGGTACATTAATGACCCATCTGTGACCAGCTTATGAAAATTTGCTTATGCTGATAAGAGTGCCTTTGCCACCCAAGCTCATGACTTCTCAAGTGTGGAAAACACACTTGATGGAGACATGAGACTGATGTCAGAGTACTGCCTAAAATGGCACCTCGAACCAAATATTTCAAACACTGTCTCAAGTGTTTCTTTATTTGCATAATGCCAATGTTAATTGTGAACTCACTATCACTTTAAACGGTCAGCTTGTCAAATTCAAAACCCACCCAGTCAGATGCGACCCACCAGGCCATTCTGTCCAGCCCACAGGGCCCTAAAAAATTTAGAAAATGAATATATATCTGCCCCTGGCTGCCTGTCATGCAGCTCTTGATGACTTGCCAAAACTCAGTAAGTAGCCCTCCACCCGAAATAATTGCCCACCCCTGCTTAACTTATAAATCACATCTCCAGAAAACTGTTTTAAAAATCAAAACAAGGAATAACCTACTTGCAAACTTGCAGGCTCCACTTGAGGTGCCAATGCCTCCATGCTACATTCATGTGCTCTATGTGTTTTCAGGTGCAGAATACTGTCTCCTTTATGGGCTTGTTCATCACAAAGCAAACTAGTGGACACCCAACTGCATGCTACAATGCATCTTGTGTCAGGCACACACTGCGCCCCACTCCACTCCCATGGTTACTAGTCCTCATTAACGTTGCTCCCCCTCATCCCTGCCGCATAAATGCTAAAGCAAATTTACTAGTCAGACTTCGTGATAATCCTATGCTGCCAGTGCGCTGGGACATATTCCACCCACCAGTAGTTTGGCTTCCCCCAGGACACCCAATATGGCCCACCCTTTCAAAATACCTTTTCTTTTCCTTGCTTACTCAATGGCAGCACAAGCACCATTCAATCACCACATCATGTCTGATCCTACAGTCAGTCAGCCGGGATTTAGACAGGGTCACTGTGCTGCAAACCTACACCAATGGGCCTTCACACTGACAACAAATGCCCTTGCAGACAACTTCAAACCATGTCCCACATTGTTGACTCATGTCCATTTACAATGCTACCTGGTGGCCTGCAGGCTCTTCATACTGGTGCTGATATTGTTTCAGTCATCTTAAGGCAATGCGCTAAACAAAATTACTGCAGTCCCATGGCCTGCTTACAACCTTCGGCAAGGGTTTTTTTTGGTGTTGTCTAGGAGGCAGTGCTAGTGAATCTTTTGCCACGGCCTTTGCTTAAGGCCTGTTACATAGTAAATTTGGGTGGCTCCTGGAGCTCTTAACCCCTAGATTATACATACATTAACACCTTAAAGTGGATTAAAGCACTCACTGTGTGGCCCAAAGTTACAGCACTCCAGGGCAGGATTATCTGTTGATCCCCACACAGCCCAGTTGTTGTTCCTTTAAGGTGTAGCCACTTCCCACAGACATGCTGCCCAAATTGAAGGCATGACTGCTCCAAAGCACTCAGCTGATCAACATTTGTATGGCTTACAGCGTAAGGTATAATAAAGCCTTTACACTGGCTTTGTGCAGGAGGCAGGACTTTTGCTGAGGGAAGTTTCTAGAGGTGTGCCAGATACAGATCCCTTTGCCTCTTGTTTTTTAAGATTTGTCTATTTTCCAACTGAGACCCCCTTTGCATTTTTTCTAGGACGTACACATTGCAGCACATCTTCCAGAGATGCACTTCTTACAAATTTATCTTCATCAGCTTCTGTTGCTCCTTAAATGGTGCCCCACAGTTGTTCATTTGTACAGTAGTGGGTCTTCACTCAGCAGCACATCTAAGCTCTGAAGCATGACATAGCCTTAAAGACATTGTAATGTACCTAGAAGAAGGTTCTCAGAAACCCCAAATCCTTCATTTTCTTGCAAGGATGCATTCTGTATTGGATGTGGCCAAGATTTTCACAATTGACTTATTGGGCACACAAATTGAGGTACTTTAAAGTAGGGGTCATCAGCCTATGGCCCACGGGTTGCATCTGGCCTACAAAGGACTCATGAGGGGGAAGGGCTAATGATTTAAAGAAGTAATGTTAAAGTGGGCCATATTAAAGTAGCCATTGAAAGCCTTCTTTGTCACCACCACATCTGCTGTTTCCCATTGGCATGCACCAGGGCTTTTGGCTGCAAGCAGAGGGAGGCATAGAACAGGGAAGGGATTAGAGCAACAGGGGATCAGTGGCAGGGGCACTGGGTTGCAAGCACCCAGCCTGCTGCTCTAAAAGTTTGCCACCCCCTGACTTTCAATAGGCATGTGTACCCTGCTTTCTGAAAAGCAGACTTCTTTGCAATGCCTCCAGTTGGAGACCAACTAAGTTGAGATCCCTAAAATGACTAGTCGTAGCTGAAAAGCTTGCCCTTAATTCTATAGCAATAGTGCCTAAGACCTTCTGTCCATTGCACATTGTGTACAACTGCACACTTGAAGGTTGTGATTTCACAGCACTGAGACTTCCTTCTGCTTGCTTAGTTTTCCAAATGGTTGATAAAGACTTAGAGGGAGGAGGGGGGAATGTCTCGATTTTGCCTAAATGCCTCTTAATGCTATCAGGTTGTTGGGCTGAATCATGGTGCTTGATAATGAGGTACATCCATTTTCATTACTAACCCAATCTGACATCCCATCACTGCAGCTGTAGCTGGTCAGCAGAGCCTGTCATGGCTAGAAGCCATTATCATCTGCTTTAATTATCACAGCTCTTCACAGTATTTTATTCTTGAGGGGATAACAGGAGTGAGAGTTTTATAGCTGAAGCCATCTCTTTAGTTTGTTAAATTCAGCCATCTTTTACAACCAATGACTTTGCAAACTACCAAACCCAGTTAAAACCTTTCTGGTGGTACTCTCATTTATTCCCTGGGTTTACATCAAGCATAAAATGATAATCAAACAAACCCTAATTAGCATTGTCTGGTGTTAAAAATGAGAGGAAATAGTAGTCTTCAGACTCTTCCTCTTTTCCACACTGAGGAGAAGACAGCAAAGGAATAGGGTGCACATAGGAGGAAGGGAAGGAAAGGGAGATGGAAACAGAGGAGAGGACTGGAGGAGAGAGCAGATGTGGTGAGGGTGGGAGGGAGGTGTAGAAATGTCATAGATGTATCATCTGGCATCTCTAAACCAGTGATGATGGTGGATGCCAGATGGGGTAATGAATAGGGGATAGACATCCTTAGGGGACGTGGACATCCGTCTCAACTGTGAAATGGTTAAGTCCATAGCAGGGACCTCAAGGAGTGTAGTGAGGGACTCAGAAGTGCGGTGGTGCTGTGTTACCATGTGTTATTGGGAAAGTGTGGGAGAGAAAGTAGAAACATTAAGTACAAAGGAGCTTGAGAGCCAGACAGGAAAGACCTCTAGGGCTCCAGGTCATGTCATAGATATGGGGCTGTCAACACGTGGCACACATGCCACAAGTGGCATAGACAATTTGTGCGTGTGGCATGTGGCAGGCTAAGAAGGGAGCAAGGAACGTAGTGACAGATGGGGCAAGGAGCAAAAAGCAGAGCAACAGATTGGGCACAGGAAGGGGATTTAGAGTGACACTTTAAGGAAGGTGTTGGATTTACCTTACGCTTATGGCATGCCTGCCAAAAAAGACTGGCTCCCACTGTCATAGACCATATCAGTATGGGCAGGCCTCTGCTCAGGTTGTATTCACCCTGATATCAGAGCCGTGCAGGTCCTGAGCTGAGGCTGAGATTGTGACCATTCCTGTTGTGAGCAGTTGTTCCTTTTGTCCAGTTTTTCACTTCTCCTCCCAAGACACCGTGAGTACTGCATAGGGCGGGGTGGCTCCTAAATGAAAAAGGGCCAAGCTGCATGAAGGGAAGAGTAGATGTAAGAGGAACTTGGTACTGTTTTCTCCACTTATCCAATTACCTATTTGAAGGACCTGGCTCTCTCCCTTCCCCTCAATATTCTGGCAACTCCTCCTCCTGTTCCTGGCTCCTCTGCCTCTAATTTCCCCTGTCAAAAATCCTGTCTCATAGGAGCAACACCTTGCAGGTAACTTTGCTTCCTCCCATCTATCCAGTCAGTTTCTGGATAGCTTCTACCCCATCAAGAGCTGTGGGACCTGGGCTTTTTTGTTCTGCAGGCCAGTGATCTTTTGAGGTCATTCCTGGATGGATCCAACTTCCCCTTCCAGTTCCTTCCCAGGCCTAGTGCTACTCTGATAGCCTGGGTTGCTTCCCATCTTTTCAATGCTGTTGCTGCAGTCAGTAATCGCTCAGAGCAAAGGAACCTGACAGAGGTCTGGGCTCTTCATACAGGGTCAAGTTCAACATGAATCAGCTTTGTGAACTTGTGCCCCTGCAAAATATAGCAGCAAGTTTCAAACAGATCTTGTTAGAGCAGGGGTCAGCAACATTTTTGGGCAGAGGGCCGAAAACCCCCACAACTTCAACTTGTAAGATGTTGGTGTGCCGGGACGGATGACAGGGGAGCCATGAGGGGCCCAATTCTTGCTGTTGCCATATAGCCCCGGCCCCTTCCATACCATCCACCCAGAGGCCTGTGTACCAAGCAAAAGCCCTTGAGTGTGCTACACTCTGGTACCCATGCGGGGGGTTGCCTACCCCTGTGTTAGAGCCCAGTAAAGATACAGCTGCTGCTGCTCTCTGGATGTTCCTCTGCCTCTCCATTTTCTGTTATCTGTGTTTCCAGCAGCTGGAGTGCCAGGGGAGGTATCAAGCCTGAGAAATACCATCTAGTCTTGGGTGGAGGAGGAACTGCCTCAAGAACTTTTTAAGCTGTCTGTGGTGACACAGCTTGACACTGTCAGAAGGAGAGGGTTGTCATTTGGCCAGTCTCCTCACCCTTCTAAAATTTCCGAAGGGTTCTTGGAAATCAAGCTTCACTCCACACCTGTATAATGGGGTAAGCTAGCAAATTAACAAGCAGCTGCAGGAATCTTTATTGGGTTCCACTGACAGATCAGATTCAGTATTTCTCTACGATCACTGAGAATACTGCAGTTCACACCATGTGGTTGCTTTTCCTAGCATTTGCACTCTGTTGCATGTAGAGATTTTTAATCCAGTTCTTGGGACTAGCACAGTATTAGAAAGCACTTGTTTATAGCTTCTCCTTTCTAAGAGGTGTAACCAAATCCTGAAATGCATTTGCATTCTGTGGAGACAGGTGATGTGGGAATGCATAGGAAACACAGTCCCAGCTAAAAGGCTAAATTGCATGAGATTAAAAAAAAATCATTAGCATCATTTCTGACAGAGCTGCCAAATTCTTAGGTTCTACTCAGATTTGCACGTCGGTTCTACTCAGATTTGCACGTCCTGCAGATATCTGCTTGAACATCCCTGCTCTTATCTTAGAGGGTTTGTTAGGCACAGAATTGATTTTTACCTGAGTGCTGAGCAAGTTCTGTTTCCTTCAGTGACCACTGCAATAATTGTCTGTCAGTGGAGAAGCACAAGGAGTTAATGTGCACATGCACACAAGAACATGCAGCGGCAAACTGCACTGCCCCCAGTGTCACAACCAACTAGAAACAATTCACTCTTCAGGAGGGCAATCCTATATGGCAGTGAGCATATCTTGGTTGGTGCCAAGTGACTTCAGCTTCCTTTGGAGTCTAGTGGAACTTCATTCTGTGCTCACACCAGAAGACAAGAGGAATAATTCCAAAATTGCATACATACCTCAGAGCAGAATCTGGGAAGAAGGGACACTCAGTACATTGCAAAGTTGGGTCCTTTTATTTTAAGCAGAAGCCACAATGCTTGTAAGAGGGGAACTGGAGATAATCTGCTTTGTTGTGTGTCAGTGTCAGACAGGGGAACAGAGACAGCTGCAGGCAAGAAGCCTTCTAAGGCACTGGAGTCCTTGGAAATCAGATGATTTTACTAATGTATTTTGCATGTCAAACCTGCATATTTATTTTGGAAGCATCACAGCCCTAGTAAAACAAAACTTGTATCACCTCAGGATGTTTGACTTCAAGTCCTGTTGGGCCACAAGTGAAAATGAGTTCCTGGTTAATTTTCTCTGAGTTCTTGGGAAACCGGTCCAGCAAAACTAGACTTTCTAACATAGAATGCTTAGCCTTCTGGGTTGCTGAAAGGCCTGCCAAAGTAAGAGCAAAAGGAGCTTGAATGTCCAGACTATGCTTTTTCTATGCATCAAAGTTGCCCTGGTTTATTGAAGTGGATTCAAGGTAATCTAATTATATTGGTATAAATTTAGATTCTCCTGAATTGCATTGCCCATTGGGATAGTGTGCTGAAGGCACATCAATTTCTGAAACTAACATCATGCCTGGGAACAGCATGGTTGGCATCACATGTCCCAGACCCCTTGCTGGTTTAAGATAAACCAGATACCCCCAGCGTCCCAGCATGCTCTCTGGGCTGGGCAGGGCCCTCTGCTCCACTGCAGGGCTGGTCCCTCCCCTCTGCTCCCTGGCTGGAGCTTGGCATAGACTTGCAGGCACAGAGCATCTGCCTGGCTTCTCTCTGCTAAATGGGGATTATTCTCCCTTCCGCTCTACCTTACACAGACACCTCACTATTAGCTAGCAGACCACATGCTGACTAAGGTCTGTGTTGTGGGAGAGACCAGGCAGACAGCAGTGATGTACTATGGGTCTCCAGTGCCCAGGGGCCAATACGCCAATGCTTGCATTTGCGCCCCCGGCATCCTTCTCGTAGCAATACTTAAAGTCATGTGACATGACTCCCGTCACAGGATAAGAACTCTGAAGGGCCCAGCTGGTGCCCCGTCCTCCCTTCAGGCCAGTGCTTGGGGACCATGGCCCCCTCCTGTCCCCTGTTGATTCTCCGCTGGCAGACAAGCTATTTGGAGCGAATCAACAGGTAGCTTAATGTCCTTCCTTGGAAGAGCTGTTTAAGAAGAGCTCCATTAATTGATGGAGAGATGCTTTGTTGTCTTAATGGGTTGATAAACACTGAGTTAAGGGTGGTAAACATTCCCTGCCAGGCAGCTCAGAAGAGGGGCATAATCAGAGCCTTCTGCTGGGGCCTGGCCATGCCTTCCTCAGCTCTGCCCTGTGGAAGGGAAGAGAGGGTTGCTCTAGCTCCTTCTGGCTCCTAGCCTAAGCCAATGCTAGCATGTCCCTGCATTTCTGGGTTGTCTGTCTGGGTTACAAACTGATTTAGCTTAGCCAGGTTATACTAACATGCAAAGATTGAATCAAGTGAGGCTCAGGCTTTTTGAATGTCTGTCACTAGCTCTTACATAATTGCACAAACAAGACTTAAACACTATCATGAGTGACTGGTGCCTCCTGAATCTGGTGGGGGGCACCTGCATTAGCTACCAACACTGTCAGAAGGGTCAGCAGCACTATCAATAGCATCAGTGTTGGCTGCCAGGGGGGTGGGGGGACATGTGCACCCTTGTGCACCCCCTACCAGTTGCCTATGAATACTATAATGAAACACACAACCTGAGGCCTCACAAAAGAAAAAAAATATGCCCTCATCTTAATTCATTTTATGTAATCTTATATATCACAATTTAAACCTAAATTAATACATGGTTTTGTTGTGTCTGTGAAAGTGTCTCTGAAAATTGTTTTACCCCCTGGGTGTATCTGCATGTGCAATTAGCAGGACCGCAGCATGTTGTGCCAGGGTGGAGCAGCCCTAGCTGACAAAGGGCCCCTGGGGATCAGCCTGTTAGCTCAGGGCTGCTCCACCCTGGCTCAACATGCTGAGGAGGGGCTGGCTTAAGAACGAGACTAGTGGGTAGGCAGCCCCCGCACTGTAGCGCCCTCATGCCCCAGCCAGCCCTGGTCACTATCGACACAGGTGTTTCATCACATGTAACTACTCCACTGTAGAATAGTACTTGTCCTGGACATTACTATCCTACCGTGGATTTAGTTAATTTACTGTGCCCTAATACAGGCAAATGTGTAGATGGTGAGACTTTACTGCAGAGCTAATTAGTCAACTCCGCAGTAAAACACACATGTACTTGCATCCCCTGTGTATGATCACAGTCCTATTTGGTGGTGGATTCATTAACATCAGTACTTGGAGAATCAGCCTTGAGCAGGAAGAGTTGGATTTGAATCTCCATGTGCATCACCAAAATAATTGTTGAGTAAATTCCAGGCAGTTATTCTGCTGAAAAATAATGGGATTATGCAGGTGTCATTAAGATCTATTGAACTAGTGATCAAATAAAGCAACCCAACTGGACCTTAGATCCCAGGCAGAGTAGAATCCTAGGGAAAACAATAACTTTTCCTTTTCAACTTTGTAAAAAGAGCCCATTTAATCTGGAATCACTGAGAAAATAAGCATAGATAAAATCAGTTTGCAGAGTCAGTCTTCAGAATAGAATCTCACTGTAAAAATGTGCACAGTGTAAATAGAGCACAGTCCTCTGAAATAAAGAGTGACAGTCAGTGTCTGCTCCCATCTCCTTCCCCCTCTCAAAGGACCTAACCAGAGTAGGTCTCTCCTCATGGAAAAGATTTCTGATTACTTTTTAAGGCAGCTTTTATTTCCCTAGAATGCAGGCAGATTGGGGTGGGGGTGGCGCTCGCGCACTCGGAAACTGGATTGGTAAATGTAAGGATCTTGGCTTAATTAAGAACTCTAAACTACTGGGTGAAAATGAGATCTTACACCCACCAGGTACCTAAGAAGTGTATTTTAGAGGCTTGTCCTTTGCCAAATAAACCCTTGTTGGTTGGTTAAATAACATCTATACTCTCTTCCAGAGAAATGGCCTGGGAAATGTACTGAGAGTCATTGATTCAGTATTTCCTGTATATTTAAAAGAAGATACAAACTTAAGAATAATGAAGGATGCCAGCAAGCAGTGGGAGATGCCAGCAATGAGACTGTCTCAAACTTCCCCCTTTTTTAAGATTAATAAAACACTCCTTTGGCCTAGAAACCTGCCTGTCTCTGATGCAAAATTACAAACAGCAAGAAGCCATTACTGCATTGAGATTCACTTTAATGAGATCTGCAGTGTTATGGGCAGGTTGTGTTGGACACCATGTTTGGATAGAATATGCTTCAGGGGGAAGAATGAGATAGATAACTTAGATCATTAGCTGTTGTCTTATTTCTTCAAAAAACAAACGAGGAAAATAGATTTCCCTAATAAATACTAGGCTAAAGAAACAATCTGGCTGCTTTCTAACACTTCCGAGCCTGTCCTGTACTCCTCAGATGTATTTGCAATATTTGCACAAAGAATAAGGGACAAATCAGTAGAATTCTCCTGTTTTGTTTTAATGTTCACTACTTCATTTAATCTTTTCTCTTATATCGTCATGCACTAAGTTCTTTTTTAACTTCGTGTAATCTGGTAGAGTGAGCAATCTTACTGTATGCTTTCAGCAAAAAAAAAAAAAATCACTGTTGTTATTGTATTATATATACCTTTTATTGCTCATTTTATTGCATTGTTTGGTGAAAGCTGTGAATAAACTACTACTACTAGGTCTCACCTCACAACCACCTTAAAACCAGGTTGAGAGGCTGCAGGATCTCTTTTATGACTGAAGAGAGAGTCATTGTTAACCCTGAGCTGTGATTTTTGACTTGGTGGAAGTCTTTTTGTTAACTTTACAATGAGAATTGGTTCAGGCCAATGGTGTTTTTTTGCTTCTCCCCTGGAAAAGCACTATGTACCACACAGTGCTATTTGGCCTGCTCCATGGAGGAAAATCATTATTAGGAGCATTACACATATTGACTGGAGACCCCATGTTGATGTGAAAATATCAAGCTGTTTAGTACACTTTCTGAGATGTTTCCTTTCAGTGGACCCAGATTTTGCCAGCTTTGATTTGAAATTGACTGTTAACACAAGAGATATGTCTGTTAGGAGAGAAAAAGAGCAACACTTTTTATTACTAGCCAAAGCATTCAAATCAATCTGAGCCTGCCCAGGCTTTTGCAAAACTCTCAGCTATGTTCGACATGCTCTGATAATTAGCAGTCAGCCTGTGCAAACATTGCCTGTTTTGTGTGGTCATTCCTCTGTTAGCAACCGGGCATCTATCTTTATAAATATTGACGAGCATTTAATGAAGGGATTAGTAGCATTTTTGTTGGATTGTACTGGTAGAGGCTTTTCTAGTTTTTTTGCAAGTAGCAGGGATATCACTCTATCTCTTTGGAGTTACTTCGGGGCAGAGTGTGTGCTACATTAGAAGTGCAGAATTATTGCTTCCTGGACCACATGAGTTGTTTTCCTTTCCATGACTACAATGCCCAGGGGATAATATCCCAACCTGGAAAAAAGCTGTACAACTGGTCGTGAAAGTATTTCCTATTTGTTTAAAGAAAATCCCTGGAGCAAATGGTGGGGAAAAACACAGGGTAAATATGGGTCTCCTTTAAAAGACTCAGAGCACTCTTCAAAGACTTCTAAGAGTGAGACTCCAAAGAGCTCAAGTTTCTTGTTTGTTTCCATTTTATTTTTTCTTCCAAAGCCCTTTTTTGGATTACATACATTTAAATATGCCCAGGCAGAACATTTTCTTTTCTGTCTCACAGGTATGAATTGGAACTAAATCCCTTACTTTGATGGAATAATTCAGGTTTAGGTCAGTACAGGGAGAGACAAATTTCCCATTGGACTAAATTCTGATGTTGTCAGTGTGCATTTGAATGGCTGTTGGGCCTACAGGACTCACAAAGGGCTTAAGGACACATTGTCCACTTCTGAGTTGACTGCCTCAGGCACACAGGACTTGCAATGAAAGTTACTCCATTAACTGGAAAGGAGTCAAGCCAAAGATAATATTGGCTTGTGTCTTTTCCTGCCTCTCTCCATGTCTTTCTTTCTCTCTCAGACCTTAACAATGCAATTGCTTTGCTGCTTTCCTCCCCACCTTGGGCCCAGCCACACTTTTTTGCTACCTCTTTCCCCTCATTTTTTGTTTGAACTATGCTTTATTCTGGAGATGTGACTCTACGTAAGGATTGTACTCTTGTTTATTTTGTTTTCTTTTAAGTGTATTGTTGCCTTTACAAATTTCAATCCAAATGAAACCATCCGAAATCATTAATTCTAGTGGAATAGGGACACGGCTATTTAAAGACAACCCCCACGCTGCCCCCCCTTTGCTATATTTCAAATCAGGCAGTAAGTATCCATCTCAGTATTCCTGCTCAAGGTGAAATGCACTCGGTCTGATGGAAGCCATTTGTTCTGAGGGATCACTCTGGATTACTGTACAGTAAGTAGGATGGCCAGGCACTAGGAGGGTTTCTGGACCTCCTGCTCCCAGCAGAGTTGGTCTCTGTCCTTTCTGTGAAGGTTGCTATGGTGGGACAATCTGGAGAATTAAGGCCTTGGCTACTGGGTCACTGACTATACAAATGCACTTAGCCACAGTGACCTGAACAGATGTATACAGCAATTCTTTCAGCTAAGGAGTTGCAATATTGCCTTTGGACAGGCTGCAAGACAGACACCTTGTGCCTTGAGTAGAGGTACCAGAGTTGCGTTTCAGCCATGCCAACCTCTGTGCACTTGCCGCACAGAGCCCAAGAGTTAGGCAGCTGGCAGAGTGAATTGCAGTGTATTTACATGAAACAAAGAGCTTTGTCAATAACCAAGAGCAATCTTTTCTGTATATTCCTATGTAGTCTCATTTGCAGTCTTAACCTTAAAGCATGCCTTCAATAATTCCATTTCAGCATTCACTCTTAAAATAGCTGTTTCATCTGTGGACTTTTCTTTCTGTTTTAAAGGATTAGGAGAGTCCACTATGTGCACCATTCCAGATTGTGCACGCTGTAGCAATGTTTTCTTGACTCTAATTTGTGATTGCCTGCGATTCACTGGGGAAGCTACTGTCAGAGACAGGATTCTGGCCTAGATAGACTTTGTGTCAGCCCCAGTGGCAGTTGTAATGTTCTTAATCTTCATGTTGCCTTGCACTTTCTTTTAGACCCAAGATAGCTGGTGATGTGAAAAAAGTTTTGAGAAGTATGGATTCAACCTTTTGCAAAGTGATAATGCAGTGATAAAACAATGTCTTCCTCTCCCATGTGCTGCTCCTTTGCATTTCTGATAACTCTCCACTGTTGAACAGAGAGAGCATCCCTTTCATTCGTTTTACTCCAACATCTGGGGGGGAAAGACAAGCTATGTCCTGCCTCTTAGACACTTTTGTTCATTCTTGTTATCATAGTCAATAAGCTGAACCATGGTTCATTTATAGCTGAAAATATATGGGATTGTTTTTTCTCTCTGGAAAATAAAAAGAATCCTGGTAGAGAGCAGGAGTTAGCTGTGTTACTCTAAAGGTAGGCAGAAGACAGGCAGGGTTGCATCAAATAGATTAATTTGTTCAGAGTCATGAGTTTTCTTGGGCTACAGCCCACTCTTAAAAACTATGAGTAGACTTGCAGAAAGCAGGGGGGCTAAGTAGAAAAGGAACAGTCATTTAATTACCAAGGATAGGGAAGAGGGGAGGAAAGAAGAGGGCACTGATGAGAAAGGTGGAGGTGTGTTGAAAAAATCAAACAGAATTTAAAGTTTTGTTCTTTAAGGACAGCTACTCTGAGGTCAGCTGGAAGAGGGAAAGTCCAGGGAGCTGGAAATGCGCTGCCCCAGGCTTGCGTGTCTTTCTGAAACTGATGTCAGATCAGCGTCCAGTCATTCTTTCACACAGGGATTGCCTGTCTGTTCAGTGTAGGCAGTGGAGGGGACTGTGAACCCCTGCTTACAAGGGCTGTCCAACTGGTAGCCCATGGATGACCCACAGGCTTCTGCCCAGTTACTGCTTCTCCCGTTGCTTCTACTGCTGTGGGCTAGGGACAGACATTCAGAAAGCCTGAGCCTGAATCAGTTCAATCTTTGCAGGTCAGTTTTGTGACTGGACAGACACCCCAGAAATGCTGGCACGTGCCTGCAGTGCCTCAGGCTAGAAGCCGGGTGGGTGTTAGAGCAGCCCTCCCCTCCTTCCACAGCATGGAGCCGAGTGACCAGGCTCAGCAGGACCCTGTGATTAGCTCAGCAGGGAATTGATAACAGTGTTTATCACCCAATTAGGAAAAGAACAGAGGGACGTTACCAGCTACGTGTTGATTCTAGCTGTTGATTCAGATACCTCTGATACTGCATGCAGTTAAGTCTGCTACTACATTCAGCCAGGTTTATCTCAAATACGTTTCAGGCATTTTCAGACTGGTTTATGTGCACTGAACATCTGTTCTGTTACAGGTTTAGACCAGTTTCTGAGCACTTAACTGGTTTATGTGTAATGTCTGTCCCTAGCCTTGGTGACCAGCGTCTCTGGACTCCCCTTCCATCCCCCGCTTCCTTCCTCCCTTCCCCTCTTCCTCCCTCCCTCTTCTGCTTCCTGCCCCCACTCCTGGGGGTGGGGGTCAAGGTGGGAAAGGCCGGCTGAGTGCATGCCCGTGAGAGGAGCCAGGTTGCTTGCGCTGCAGAGGGGAGCCTGGCCGCCTGTGCCCCGCTTTGTGTGTGGCTGGGAGAGGGGCTGGGCTGCCTGCACAGTCGGGGGAGCTGAGCTGCCCATCCTACCCGTATGATGGCATCGGGGAGCAGGCTACCTGCACGGGAGGGACAAAAACCAGAGGTGCTTGTACACGCGATGGTGGTTTGGTTCTCCCTAACTTGAAATGGTGGGTTTTTAATTGGTGGGTTTTTAATTGTGTTGTTTCAACATGCACTGTTTCAATTTAGGGACATCTGTCACATCACGTGACATCACAGTGTGTCACAGCCCCCCCCATCAGCTCACCTGTCTCCCCCCCCCCCCTTGGCTGACATGAGCAGGCTCCACCAGAAAAAAACCTGTTAAGGGACTCAATCCTTTTTTTCCCCCGCAGAGCCTACCTGCTTCTCCCGCGACGGTGGAGTGAGCTGCTGGCGGACCAAGCAGTCCCTGAGCTGCGGGAGACCCCCTGGTCCTTCCCTCCGCAGTGGCAGTGGCAGTGGCAGTGGCAGTGGCAGTGGCAGTGCCCCTCAGGCAGCACCTGCCCACTAGCAGCCCATCCAGGTAGTCCCGGGGGGCACCGCAGCTGCAGAGAGAAGCACCAGACCCTGTGCAGCTCAGGCAGGCAGGCTCCAGGAGAGGAAAAAAAAAGGATCAGGCTCTTTATTTTTTTTCCCCCTCATGAGCTGCTGCCAGGTCGCGCAGGTACTGTGCGACTAAGCTGCACGGGGCCTGGTGCTTCGCTCTGTGATGGCAGTGCCCCAGGGACCACCCGGCTGGGGCGCTAGTAGGTGGGTGCTGCCTGGGAGGTACCGCTGCAATGGAGGGCAGATCGGGGTCGCTGGCAGCTTAGGGGCCACTTGGCCCACTAGCAGCTCACCCCCCGGCTGCAGGAGAGGCAGGTAGCTTCCAGAGGCAGGTAGGCACTGTTTCTGCCGACTGAGACCACTCGGGAACAGGTTGGCTTGCTCTGGCACAGTGCGGCAAGGTGGCTGTGTGGGCTGGTGGCAGGAGAAGGCAGTGGGGATGGTGCACGGGGCACTGGAAGCCCGCCAAGTCCCAGCTTCCCCGAGCACGTCCGGGCTTCCAGCGCTCAGTGCACCATTGCACTTTGTTACATAGGAAACTAAAACGCCTGGGATGGATTTTACTTTGCTACACAAAAGGTCCTTTAAACTGAAATACTCTGCCGAACGTGTACATCATCATGAAATTAAAGTGAAATATGCCGCCAAAGGTATAAGCAGCAATGCCATTGAAGCGGTGCAAAGAGGCAATTAAGCCATTTAAAGGCCAATTTTGTCCCATGTACAAGCACCCCAGGACACCAGGTTTCTGCCATGCAGGAGCTGGACAGCCTGAGTTAGTTTATAAAATGCCACTGCCTTAGCTTCTGGCAAGAAACCTGGTGATCGAGTTAGGGAAATTATTTGTAAGCCTAGTCTCCACACCTGTCTAACCTTCAATCTGTTCTTGCAAGTCCAAAAGACCTATAAATTTCCTTATTTCAATTGCCATGTCTCATTGAGAATAGCATTCCTAGTATCCACGGTCACTGGGAAGCCTGGAGAGCCGGGAATTTCATAATCAGCTTCAAACTTGTCATGCTGAATATTTCCTTATGCAAGAAACCTAACAACCAACTACAGAAGGGGCATCCTAGTGGCTCTGCATTGAAACATGCCTGTAAGTGGTTTAATCAGCTGTTTCAGAGCTGTTATTTTATATTTAACACTGTTATGCTTTGGGACAAAGATATAGTGGCGCCTCCTGTCTGACTACTTTTATGCTATTAAAAACAGAGCTCCTTTTTTCCTTCCCTACAAGTCAGCTTCTGTAGAGGTCTTTTAATAAAAATAGAGAATTCGATGTCTACTTCTGGTTAATGCTTGATTTACACTGTTGTTACAATGCCTCATAAAAAATAGCTTTTCCTATCACAACATTTCTAGATACATAAACAATCAAGACTCTCTGTTTGAAAGTTCCTTGCCCTGTAACCCAATATTCTTTAGCGCTTGCTTTGATCTCGCGCCTGGAAAAAATCTTTTCCTTGAAATGGTGAAAGTTATTACAATTCTAATAATGCATCAAAGCAAATACAGTGTGTAGTTCAGCCAATCCTCAGCTCTCACTTGTTTTGTGAACCCAAATCAGTATCTTTCCCTCCACGCTTTCTATGTTAATTTCTTGTGTTCTTTGCTAGGTTTTCAGTGCTCAGGAAAGCGAGAGATTGAGAGGTATGGGTAGAGTCAGGCATAGTGCATAAGTGGGTAGGCGGGCTTCCTCACACAGCTTCACCAAGGCCAAATAGCTCTGCTTAGAAGCACATCTAAGCGTCTTCCAAGTGTTCATGCCAAACTACATAGTGGTTTTGAAAAGGCAGGCACATTCCCATTGGTTAACAGCTTTATGTTACCAAACTTATTTTACCAAAGGCAGGAGTTCTGAAGGCAAAATTCAGGGCATTACCCCGCTGCTCCACTTCACCACTTTTCGTGAGAACATAAGTAACTTGCCTTGCATGCAAACATCTATGTTAGTTCATTAATGACTTCTTTAGGATCACAAAGATTGAATTCAGAAGCAAGCTTTCTGATTGTCTCATCCACAGGTTGGCAATCTATGGCCTGCAAAGAGATTGGATCCAGCCTGAGGCAACATGGAGATTGGCAGCACATAGTGACTAGAGGACACCCGGGCGGTCCCCAAGGTCCTTCTGCCTACTTGTCCCAGGACATTTAAAGGCCATTTAAAGTGAAATACTCTGCCGAACGTGTACATCATCACGAAATTTTGCCTACCCCCAGGGTTTAATAATAAACCCTGCTGGTTTTCAACTCTCCTGCCAGCTTCGCCCTTCACATTACTGCTTCATTGGTAGCCATGGGAATTGGCAGCGCTTGGCAGTGAGAGTAAGCAAAGACTGCAGGGAGGTGAAAGAGAGCAGGGAGGGCTGTGACAACAGGAAATTGGTGGTGCCAGGTGACAAATGACTTCCTGCCCTATATAAAGATTGTAGAGTTAGACCTCTGATCTAGGCTGACCTCTCAGACCAGTAATCCAGCGTACTAACTAGTGGCTAAATTACATTACATTACATTACATTTGGAATTACAAGTCTCGACTGAAAGATTTCAAGTCCTGCATCCCTTGGTAAGCTGCGATGGTGCTTGCTGACCTTCACTTTTAAAAACTGCACATCCTAATTCCAGTCAGAATTTGTCAGGTTTTAGCATCCAGATGCTAAATTGTATCACAGATGTGTCTGTAGTTTATACAACCTTGTAATATGTCTGCCCTGCAACCAACAGATCCTAGTTTTCTCCCTCCAACACTATGAGATGAGGCAGAGGGAGAGGCATGTTCAGAGACATCCCTAACAGGGCTAAGAATTAGGAAACCTGAATTATAGCTCTGCTGTAAATGGTGACTTCATATGATCGTGTGCAAATCATGTAAGTTATCTGCAAATTATTTTCCTAAACATAAGCAGATGCAGTAACATCTACTACATCTATCCCACAGGTCTGCTGTGAGCACTTAAATAATACCTGTGAGGCACTGTTGAGACTTGGATGCAATACAGTATTTTAGTGCTAAGTAGTATTCTATTATTGTATGTGTGAGCTATAAACCTTTTAGTCCATTGACAAAAACACAGCAAATAGCACAACTAAACTTCTGCAGATTTGCCTCCCTGTGGTAAAGGACTGGCTGCCCTTATGCTATCGCAGGTGCTAGAGCACTGGTATTGAAAGAGGTCCTTTTTACGGTTCTCAAATGTCTCACTATTTAACATTTTTATGATCCCAGTACTTAGGCATGTGAGTAGTTCCAGTGACTTTGTTAATAAAGGGCTACACCTTTACATACATTTTTTTACCAATTCAGTAGCAAACTCTCAGATTTTGCCCTAAACTGGGCAATCCAGTTAATCCAGGGAGAACAGCATTCTCCGAGTGTGTGGGTGAGTGTTCCTGTGAGTGCTGATCTCAAATGAGCCATGTAGCAAGGGGAGAGCTGAGAGTTAACATTTGCTATGCAGATCAAAGGAATATCGTCATGAGATGCCAGAGAGGGCATAAATCAAAACTGGAAGCAAACAGCACCACACTCTGGATCTGAATTCAGGCCTGACCTTTGTAGCTGGGGCCTGGGTCTCCTTTTTAGTCAACATCTTGAGTCTGAAAGCAGCGCTTGCCATTCATGAAGAGAATTTGATACACGTGCAAATTAGTTGTGTGAACCATATGTTGTCTTGGGCTTTGTGCAAGGAGAGAGGTTCTGTTACTTTGTAGGAAGAGAAATGCTGGAAGATGTTGCAGACAAAAGGGCTTCAGGGCTCTCTCTCCTAGTTGAATATTTCTGCAGTTCTCAGGCTAGTCACAGGTCTAATGTGGATAAATGGCTTCACCAGCTGTCACATGATTGCCTTTCTCTTTGATGCTGCTCAGACCTGAACTCTCATTAACACAAATTAAGGATTTGATTTTAATCTGTGAAGCCAGTGGAGATCAGGAAGCCAGTGGAATTACACCCATGTAAAATTGGCAAAAGTCAGCAGGCCCTAATCTTTGTGACAGTGAGCTAACTCTGAACTGAGGGTGGCTGACAGTGGTGTCTAGGCAATAACTCTTAGGGGTGTGGACCACCATATCCACCGCAGTGGGGTGTGGGCTCTGAGGCACAATGATAACAATTTAACTGCAACCTGGTCCCCCAGAGACGTCAGAGTAATGCACTTGGACATCATTTGTGGTTGCAGGGGCTGCAATCTAGGACTACAGCACCTACTGTGTATCAACCATGCTTACCCAGTAGGTTTGACTCAGTCCTGCACAAATGGTTTTCCCTTTCTGGCGTCTGTGCTTAGTGCTGAACAGTGACCAGGCTGACTTCTTAAAACAGATCAGGTTTGCACTGTTCTGATAAAATGGTCAGGAAACCTGACAGCTCACTGAGGAAGCTGCTGGGGAACTCGGGTTTCAAGGGTCTACAGCGTTCAGCCAGCCCTTACCAGAGAGTGATGAGCCTGGGAACCCTGGCTCAAACCAAGGCCTGACTCGTAACTGCAGCAGGGAACTCTGAGAGCCCATGCTGAGCCATGGCTGTCTGGTCGTCCACACCCCTGTTATAGAGCCCTAAAGCCCTACATAGGCTTCCAGGGTGTATGGCTTTAGGACAAGCCTTCCGTAGACTAACCTGAGCCCAAAGACCTCAGGGCTTCCAGACTCCCTGGCCAGCCAGCTACTTGGGGCTCTCTAGCACCCATGGCCTGGGAAGCTGTCTGCCCTAACGGTGCTTGCAGGGTCCTCCATGAGTCCAGAAAGTCTGGTTTTTGCAATTCTGGGGCAATATTCATGCCAAAGCCACAAAACCTGGCATGCCCTGGCAACCATTGACTAAAATTTACATGATTCCTGTTTCTCTGCTCTTGTCCTCCACTGAATAGCACCAAGGGGCCATGGGGGAGCATGTTTAATTCAGGAACTATCCTGTTTCATTGTTGCTGAATTGAAATAACTCAGGATTCCAGCTCCATTGCAATTGTCAAGTTTATCCCTTTATTTCAGGTTTTAGGATGAAAAATATTTTACAAATCTCCCAAATATGGTAGACCAGAAATTTATTATCCTGGCCAGTGTTATTCTTTCACCCAAATTTGTTTGTCCTCACTGTAGGAACAAGGCAAAGAAAGAAAAGGACTTAAAGCAACATTTAGACATACAGACATGTCCATTACCTAACACCAGACTACTTTGTGATAAGGTGGGGGGCCCCAGATTCTTGAGATACCTCGGCAGGTGCCTTTCTCGGTCTGGTTTCCCCAAACAACTTCCAACAGCTACCTCCCCTCTGCAGTAAGAGACCATCCTCTTCATCTGACCAAAGTTTGCTGTGATTTGTCACCCAGCAGTCTTTGGTCTTGGTCATGCGAACCCACTCAAGAGGTTCAATGGGGGCTGGACCAGACTCCTCAGAGGCAATGGCATGCTACTGTCCTGTCACGGCTTCAAATGTTTGTTGAAAGCTAGCTTTATTCTGAGGAATTATTTTTTTGCCTTTCTAGTTTATCTTCCCTTGGTTTACTTTAATGTAAACCAATGTATTTATAAATATCCCAGTAAGCAGGTCATCATACAGTAAAATGATATATTGAGCAGCTCTAGTTCCATCTCAGTGGTATAATATAAATGGAAATGCACATCAAAAGAAATCACATGAGGAGCATTGCATGTTTGTTAATCATTTCTTTGAAATTATTTTCTCCATTTCTTGTTACCCAAATCTGCTATAGGGAGGAAATGAAGAGGCAGGAAGCTCTGAGTTGCTGATTAGCTTGCCCCTTACACTTTGAAGGAGTGGGAAAAGAGGTTTCCTTCTGGGCCCTCCTCAGGGCTTAACATGGCTTTGTACTGGGTGTGAAGTAAGAAGGCATGAGCGTGCAAGGGTAACACGGAAGATGTTCAGGGGGTCATGTAAGTCTAGTCCTGTGCACAGGGCTTTGTTCTCAGGAAATAGCTGTAGCAGGCTGTATTCACCCGTTAATAACTGAGTAGTATTGAGTAGCTCTTGGTCCAGCTGCACAATAGAGTGCACAGTAAGAAGGAGGGAAGTATTCATAGGTGGTTCTGTGCTACTTCTTGATGGATGGGGTGAGCGAACTGTATTGCAGTTTAGTCCTGCACTCTTCAACTATTGGTCTGATGCTGCCTAGCAGCCTGTGCTTTATATGCATTTTAAAAGCTGAAAGAAATTCTTAAAACAATTGTTTCATACATGGTGGAGGAAAAGTAAGTGTAGGAACAAGCAGATGAGGAGGGAAATGCCAGATTATGAAATGCAAATTTGGAAAGGCAGAAAGGTAGGAAATCTTAATATGGAGAAGCTCAATGAGTCAGAGATATTTTAATGTCAAACAGGAAAAAACAGTCCACAAAACTGCAGATAAAACGTTTGAAGGAACTAAATGAAGTTCAAGGCATTCTATGACACAAGTGCGCTGATACAGTAATGAGCAAACACATCTAGACAGGAGTGACTAGTGCTGTCCTCCCTTGGGTAATGGAAGAGCAGCAAAAATGAAATGAAGCATGAAGAGCTAGATCAAGTATTAAAGAAGCTGACAACAGGAGAGAAAGTGACTGTGACACAACAGCTGACTGGAAGAAATAACCAACCTGTCACATATTTGGTATAGACCTTCACCAAAATCAGCAACAGTAGAACTAGAAAAAAACCCTTGCTTTTGCCATATACAGCATACACATTTTTTTTTGCTCCTATCCCAGTGTGATTCTGTTTCATAAATGCAGAGGATGAATGAACTTATAGTGTTGAGACTCTCAAAGCCACACAGTGCAAATGAAACAAATATCAGTAGTAGCTCATGTTTAAAAATAAAGTGTGGAAGGGTGAAGGTCAAAGACCCATACAATTTACTCTTAAACTCCTTTCGTCAGCATCCCATAAGTTACCAAAGTGAAAATCTAGTAAAGCCATCGGGAGGCTCATAGAGGCTGGAAGGTTTTAGAGCAACAGTTTGGCACCTATCTCTCCACCCACATCTTCTCCATTCTCCTTTGGTGATAAATTCTGTGGTGAGGTAAAGTCTTAGATTGTCCAGCTGAGGGACAAGGGGATCGTTTTAACCTATTACATAAAATGAAGTTGGAAGAAAGCAAGGAATGGGGTCAAAGAAAGGCTGTGAACTGTGTTTGTTTGGTGTAAACTCTGTGTTGACTTAGGGCTCTCCAGAACCGTATTTATTGGGTGAATTGCTACTGACAAAGTAATGTGTCTTACATAGAAATGATTTAAACTTGTTTTGATGGCGGCAGGAGCCATGATTGCTGCCATCGTCACCACTGCAGCAGGAGGCTGATTGGCCCATGTGCTTGCCTGCTTCCTCCACTGCTGGTCCTATAGCTGCCCTGTGCTGGAACTACCACCGCTGCATGCCCCAGGCTGGAGCTGGAACTGCCACAGCTGCCTGCCCCAGGCCAGAGCTGCTGCTGCCAGGAACCCCAGGCCAGAGTTGGAGCCAGAGCCAGCCCATGCCCTAGGCTGGATCTGGCCTGCAAGGAGCCCCACAGTCTGGATCCATCCAGATTCCACACTCTAGGGCACAAAGTGAGCTTAATACCCCTGGACAAGATGAAAAGAGAGCCAGATAATGCCATCTTCTCTTCCGCCACCTCCCGAACAAATAAAGTTCCTGCTGTCCCCCTTCTATGTATATAAGTCTACCCTTGTCTTATCCCAATTACCTCTCTGCCTCTGCCTCATAAATGTGGCTTAACATTTAATTATGTCGTGTAAATGTAGGCATGTGCAAACATTGGTTAGTTTAGATATGTTTATGAGGGAATGGCACAGATGCTCAAAAATATGGCCCTGGGAGTTTTAGACTAAAACTGATCCTTTTTAAGTTAGGGCAAAATTGTGCCCAACAAAGACACTGTGGCCTCCTTAACGTGTTACAAGTATCACATAATTAAGTGATGAATTGTGCAATTACCTCAAGACCAGCTACATGTGCAAACTTTGCAAACATGTAATTGTACCATTAAAAGCTCCAACCAGCTACAAAGTTAGACTTCAAAAATGTGTACTGACTGTAGCCCTTGTTGCTATCAAACTATAATTTGCAGGTGTAGCAGGGTCTCCACCGTGGCTGGGAGTACTGTCAGCTGACACCAGCCACAGAGGTGCGCCGGGGGTTCCTCCACCCCCAAGCCTCAGAGATCACAGCAGCCATGATCCCCCAGCTCTGGGGCTTTCACATACCCACAAGCGTAAATGTTATTGTAGCAGTTCCACTACAATTGTCAAGTTCATCTCTTGCACCCAGCCCATGGGGGAGGGGAGGGAGCCCCACGGCTGGAAACCCTTCCACTGAAATGGCTCATAGCCACAGGAGCTTGCTTCTTGCTGGTGCAAGGAGAGCCTGATCCCAGGGTCAGGCTCTCCTTGCACTGGCAAAAAGGCACTATTGGATTTAATGCGTGATTCCACAATCACGCCTCCTGCCATACATGTGTGTATCGCACATTAGCTCCCATTGTGCCTTTACCTGAACACGTAGAGGAGGCCTGAGTGGTGGAGGAGCTAAAATGAAGGTCCATGAGTTAGATAACTAGTACAAGACAGATGGATCTAGTTTAAGGCAGAGGAGAGCTGTTTGGCTTTCAGTGCCCTTCTGCTCCTTTACAAGTGTCACACCATGTCATGGGCAGCCAGATCTGGGAGTCACCCGGGGCCTGAAGAAGTAACTGAGATCAGAAGGAGCGTGCAGAGTCTGAGTGTAATGAAACTGAAAGCCAGGAGATCTGTCCGAGGAGCGGGGTCAGAGATCCAGAGGGTTGGGCAGAGCACAGAGTTATGAGGCCAGCTGGGTCCTCGAGTAACCAAGAGATCAAACTAGGAGTTGTGTTAGTGAGCCAAAGGATCAGGCCAAGCTTGGGGTCCATAGGTGTGCCAGGCTGGGAAGCCAGAGAAGCAGTCAGGGAGCCAATAGAGGTATGAGCCAAGGGCAAAGCAGCCTGGACACAGGTTGACCCCTGTTGCCCAGGCACTTCCTATTCCAGGTCAGGGATTTTTATGGGAAGGGGTGAAGCATCAAGTGACCCCAGTGGCAGGAAGTGGGTGGGCAGCTGGGCCCCAGTGGAAAGTTCTGACTGCTTGTGTCCTGCCTAGGTGCTCAGCCAGGGAAGTGGCAAAAGGGTGAGTGGACAGGCTTAAGCCCTATGTTTGAGGCTAGGGCCTGACAGTGAGGTCCATGGAGCTGGACTGAGGAGTTGCAGAATGGTTGCTTAGGAGTCTAATATACAAGGTAGGTCTGCCTGCTGTTGACTTGCCAGGCTGGACTGCTGAATTAGACCCAGAGAAAAGGGATTGCATCAGTATCTGAGGAAAAGAAAGGATCCCAAAAGCAGAGGAAAAGGGGTTCTCAGGATCCTGCCCACTTTGCGAAGTGGGGGACTGACTAGCAGTGCAGGACTGCATCAGTGAGGAAGTGCAGTGGATTCTAATGGTCTGATAGAGCTGCTGTGAAGAAGAGGCATTGCTCTCGTGCCTCCCGGCATACCTGGCTGTGGGCAGAGAAGGGTACATGCTGCACCATGGCAGGGCAGTGAAAGCTCCAGGAAGACTTCTGGCTTCATAAGAAGTTCTTCTTGTGACTCCCCACACTGTACATCTCCTATGGTACTTGACAGTGAACTCTTTTGGTTCTGGAGAAAGTGAAAACTTCCTCATTTGTACTAATCCAATTATGCAACTGTGAACAGTAAAAAAATCCTGCCTGCACGTGATCAATTATGCCTTGATGCACAATCACAAGTGTTGTTATTACTCATAGGGTCTTCAGGAAATAAAATTAAGGAGGGTATTCTTAAAAACCAGAGATGATTGCTTCTTAGAGGAACTTGTCCTGGATAAAAAGAAGAAACCATGTGTGATCTGGGCCTGTGATGAAATTATCTATGGTCAAATTGCTGGAGAGAAATTACTTGAAAAGAACTGTGCAAAATGCTATGTCAATGCAATTGTAAGATTTGTGAGGAGCTCTCCCTTTTGGAGGCTCTGTCATGAGATAGTTGGATCCAGTTGTTATGTTGTGCAGAAGCTCATGTTGTACAATGCTGATTATACTCAGTACTTGGGAAAATGGAAAAAAAGAACAAGGAAGTGGGTGCATGGCCAAGATTTAAAACTAGGCAGTGAGAGACTGGCTCTGAACTGCAAAGTGTTGGCAGTGTGACGGCTGAGCTCCAAGACATGGTGCAAGTGGAACCAGCTGAGTCTGATAAAGAGGTTGGTGATGTCCCAGAAGAGACCTGTGCATCCTTTGCAACAGTGCAAGGCACCTCTAAAACTAACTGCCAGTTAGTTTGAATTAACATTGATTACAAGCATTTGAAACTGGGATCTGTTAAAGTTGATAGTCTTATATGTTGGCTGGGAAAGGAAGATGTGAAAACTGCTGTTACAGGTATTGGATGTCTAATCATGATCCTATGCCATGCTTGAATCCATGACAAACTATTAAAGCACATGGTATGTGGATCCCCCCTCTCTTTCCTGCTTTCTCTGACTTGGTGTTAAAGCTAATATGGACAAAATCAGGTACATTTACAGGTTTTCAGAGATTTGAGAAGGGTGGAATAGGTTTGCATTTAGAGTGGAAAGGGTTGTCACCTTTGGCAATGAGTGATTTCTGAACAGCATAACACCGAGACTCTAACTTCCCTACAGTCAATAACATCTGAGTTAAATTTGCCATATCTCTGGTCAGTTCTCTTTATCGAGTCAGTTTTACCGATTATATCAACTTGCCAATTCGTCAACAGTGGTCCCTCACAGTCAAGGATGATCACTCCCATGGGTCAAGTAAATGGTTGTAAATGAGTCTGTTGATGGCTAAGAAGGCTGATTCTAGAGCCACATGGGTGCTGGTTATTTCAGTAGATGTTCGACCACTGGGAGAAGCCTGCGTGTGACTTGTTTTACTTGAGGAGGCCGTTGTGTATTGGCAGAGGAGTAACTGGTGTCCAGTGGCAAGGAGATCCAAGACAATTGGGGTTGTTCTTCCACTGCAGCCTTCATCCACCCTCACAGTTGTTGTGAAGAATGACTTCTGCATCCACCAGCTTCACTGTCGAGGTCTTTGTGCTGTGTTGTACTGATTTTCATCTCATACCTCACCTTTTAACCCTACTGCCATGGGTTACCCTGACAGGAGTAAAAGATTCCAGATGGTGTTGCTCTTAGGGCCATGAGTACACACAAATCTCTCCACCCTATCAAAGTGGTAGTTCATGAAATGGATTTGCCAATTAAGCAGTATACAAAATTAGGATGTAAGTATGCAAATCCTTAAACCAATGGTATCCTCTTTGCCTTGCCTATTTGCATCATGGCTGACTCATTTATCATGTGATCCAGCACTTGCATGCAGCAAGAATAGACAAGTAACATAAATACAATAAAAGTAGAAAAGATTATATAACAAAATGTGCATTCATTGATGCGCTGTTACATTTCCAGTAATAATGTTCCTAGATCTGGTCCACTTCATTGCTATTCTTTTTTAATTAACTTCACCTATTTCCATTGCATGTGTGCAATGGGTTATTACTTTTGTATTGAGCTTCTTACACAAGAAAATGGAATTTCCCTTAAACAATGAGGAATTATTTTATAAAATACATTTCCACAATAAAACCTGAAATATTTTAGTGGACTATATAGGTCCTACTTTATGAAGCGCATAAGAAAGTAAGGGTTCATAAGTACTCAATTTCTAGTTTTCCTCTCTTTCTTTCTTTCTCTCTCTTTCTTAAAGGTTTTCTGCATGTTTGAGACTTGTAATTATGTTGGCATCCAATTTTAACAACAGAAAGTTAAAATAAATTACTTCAGTGATCAGATGTTCCCAAGGAAGACTGAGGTGTCTTCCTACTGAGCCACAGATCCCAATTCTCTCTGCACTCTTAGCTGAATCATTTAACTGCTCTGCCTGTTTGTTTCCTCTGTAAAATGAAAGTCCAGAGCAATGCAGGTTTTGTAGAGTAGTTTGCAGATGAGAACTGCAATGTGGGTGCTCTTCTTTCATTCTTCCTGAGTGTTGTTTCTCTGAGTATAAGCACACAAAAAGTAACATTTTTGAGACCTCTGTGGGTGTCTTCATCTGTAAAACATGAATGCACATCTATTTTATGGGCATGTAGTGAGGATTGATTTATTATTTAATGTGTATAATGAATTATAAAAGTACTAGGTACTATTATCATCAAGCCAGAATGGTGAGTCAGTGACCCATTTCCTATCTAAGCTCGCCTTCAAGGTATTGATGTTTTTGGCAGATTATAAAAGTTGAATACCTGCCACCAGTTGTCTTCATACAGCAATTAAAATAAAGCATGTTCTATGGCACTGTCTCGCCCAAAGGCTTATGATTACAGGAGGTAGACATATAGGTTCAGAAAGCTGGTATGCCCGTAATGTCTTCCCAGACAACACCAAATAGCTTCTCTAGAAAGCAGAAATGTGTCCATACCATATACTACCCATCACTGAAAAACATGGCAGAAAAATCTGGCAGTATGGTATTAGCCGAGAATGTGAGGGCCTGCCATCAGTTCCTGATCTACCGTAAACTTCCTGTGTGACCTGGGGCAAAACAGTTGGTTTCCCAGCATTGTGGGTGGCAGAGGGTATCTGATATTTCCCTACCTCGCAGGTATATTACAGAGGTGTATCAGTACTATAGGAAAAGGGATGAGGCAAGTATGTACTGTGTTGTTTATGAACTATATTATTCAAAGCCCTGGCTTAATAAAGTTTTCCCAGTCAACAAAGCATGTAAGTACATACACTTATTTCTACTGAAATCAACATGGCCTGAGTGCTTTTGTGAGCAGCATGAAATCACATGCTTTCCTCAACTGAGTCCCAAGGAGTTTGCATTATTAATTCAGCTACTATTTCATCTTCTTTGTGCTCAGGTCTTTTCTGAGTGAATTGTCCTCCAAAAGCCTAATCATGCTTCCAGTCCTAGCAATGGGATATTTGCTTAAAAAAGAAACTTGGCCTGGGTGATACAGGGAGATTTCATTTGGATTAAGAGACCGTGAACTTAAAATCAAACATCTATTTCAGAACAGCACCCTGTGAGAATGTCCTTTTCCCAGAATAAGAGGGCCTTATTCTGGAATAAGAGCATTCACACAGGGAACATCTACACATGCAATTAATGTGTCTGAATAAACTCCAGCAGTTTGGCCAGAGTTTATTGCCCTTGGACACACCATCTTCTTGTGTGCCCAGGAGCTCAGCACCAGGATGGAGCAGCCCTGGCTGGCAGCGGCCCCGGGGCGAGCCTGCCAGTTTGTAGCTGTTCTGACCCAGCTCAACATGCTAACCAGCCCCACACTGAAGCATCTTCATGCCCCAGCCAGCCATGTCAGCATCTTCACGTGCGATGCTGTGGAGTAAAAAAACTCCACAGCAGGATAGCACCTGTTAGTTTCCTGCAGCCTAATAGGGCTGCACATACAGATGTGAGATATTTGCTGCAGAGCTAATTAGTATACTCTGCAGTAAACATCTTGTATAGACGTGCCCAAGGGGAGCAACTTAGGACCAGCTAATCAGGAAAGGCTGTTATTGTATAGAGCTCTAGTCAAAGCTTTTCAAAAGAACCAGGAAACTTCAATATCCAAGGAAATAAAACCACGAGGATTCTGGCCAAAATTTTCATTCTTACCTCAAATTAGGCACTGGGAATTCGATTTTCTAATGTATTTAGAAAGTTGTAAGTGCAGGTTGGTGTGTGGTGAGATTTCCTAAAGCACACAAAACAAGCTGAATTCTGATATCAGTGGGCATTTAGGATTAAAAAAAAACATTTTTAGGAAGGCATTTGAAAATATGGCCCCGGTTCCTTTTTTTAGGTTCATAAGCGGACTTTTGTCTGAGGTGAACCCATGAATGCACCCAAGCTTCAGTGCCCTTCTGCTGTTGGGTACCCAATGTATATTCACAGTAGTATAACTGAGCTAACAATGGGAGCATGAGGCCCAGGTACAACCTTTGTGAGGGGGCAGAAAAATAGATGTGTTGAAGTGGCACCTGGCCACACTGCCACAATCAGCATAGCAGGAGCTGGGGCTGTCCTGTGCGACACAGGAGCCATGGGCATAGAGCTGCCCTGCTGCACTGCTCCATCTTCAGATACCAGTTAGAAAATGAAAAGACTTGATATCTGAGCATTGCAGTTGTTTTTCTGTTCTTCAAAGATTTGGATTTAAACAATCAATGAAACAAATGCTCAAGGAACTGGGGTGTCAACAGTTGTATGGCCAAATATGAGTAACATGGGTGTACAACTTAATCTCACTTCTCCCCCTTCTCCTCCTATTTCCTCTCACTCACCCATTTCCTCCTTACCCTGCCTTTAATCTTCTTATGGTAACCACTCCCTTTGCTGCTTTCTCCCACTCTTGGCTATTCATCATCTTTTGACTATCATTTTTGGTTGGAACAGCCTTCCCTTGCTTTGTGTGTCAAATGTTGGTCTTCTGTAAAAAACTGGTCATGAAATCAACTTTTTTCACATCTTTCAAGACTGAATTGCATTTCTACAATATCCCTTGCCCTGCTGGGACTGCACTCCTTTCTTAGTTATGTATGGTTCCTAAGTTACTCGGGAAACAAACAAGGGAACGTCTACACATTCATTAATGTGCCATAATTACGGCACATTAAGTTTCGTACCTGTAATAACAGGTGCTAAGTTAATTTGCTGTAATCAGTGGTACTGTGCAATAGTGCTGGCACATGCTTTTTTGTGATGCTAATTCACAGTAGACTAATTCTACTCCACATTAGCACATTAGCACGGTTTTTGCCTGCCATGCTAATGTGCAGTAGAATTAGTTACTGTGTCTTTAGCATCCTGTGTAGGCGCACCTGCTGTGGGACAGAGTAGATTTACAAAGCACTTGCCATGTGTCAGCTCACCTATGGTAAGTGTTTCTACCCCTCTTTCAGCTCGGTATTGCTTGTTTGTTGTCCATACCTATACGGTCTAATAGCAAGAATTTCTACTCTAAACGTAGAGTATATCATTTGGGTTTGCAAGACAAAGAGAAAAACGTAAGTATAACAGTCTACTGCCAGATGACTAGGAGCTACTCATGGGCGGCAGCTATGAAAAAGCCACCTGTGATTCTGAGATGTTTCAGGAAAGGTATTTGCTCTAAAGATTGGGAAGTATTAGTACAGTTGTGTGAGGCATTGATAAAAGCCCATCTGGAGTATGTTGTACAATTCTGGCCACCCATGTTCAAAAGAAATTGATTCAAACTAGAACAGGCACAGAAGAGGGCAGCTAGGATGATGAGAAAAATGGAAAGTGTCTTATGAGAAGAAACTTAAATGAAGGCTGAGAGAGGATATATACCTTAAGGAGGAAGACGAGTTCTTATGTAACAAGGGAAGAAATGGATATAAACTGAGAGTCCACAGACTATGTCTAAGGGGTCTGCGCAAGATGACTGCGATTAATCAAAAGCATATGAATACCCACACTTACAATTCAAAGGGGTCTGCACCTTGATTTGAAATTTTTTAGAGGTCTGCAAAAGAAAAAAGGTTGAAAATCACAGACCTAACTTAAAGGGGAGCTCAAACAGTTTTTCAATTAAATAATATGAAATGGTAGGTTTTTTTTAACAACCGGGGAGTGAATTTGGAGACTGTAGAGATCCCCTCCGCTTAAGCATTTCTAATAAAAGGAAAGGTTTGTGCCATTTCAGTTTAATGTGCAATAGGAGCTTATAGGGGAAAACTTAGTAGGGAAATTTGATTATTTTTTTGCAAGAAGATTACAAAAGTCTTGAATAAAAGAAAACAATAGGTAGAATACATTTTGGATTACAGTCAAACATTTAAAACTGTTTTTTCATCTGACGATTGATAAATAGATTATATACTGGCTGGAGGGCCATAAACACAGGGACAATGATAAATGATAATATATTGAGGTGGAGGAAGATGTTAGTGGAACAGCGTTGAGATCACTCTTCTCTCTAGTTTTATTTAATGTATTTATTCATAATCTAAAAGTAGAAGTAAAGAGTATGTTAATGCCATTTGAAAATGATGTTAAATTTAGAGAATCTGCAAATGCCCTGGAGGATAAATATGAAAGGCAAGGGTTTCTTAGGTTGATACCTTTTATTGAACTAACTGCATATCTGGGATTTTTCAAAAGCTCTCTTTCATAGTTGTGTTGCATATATGGAGTTGTATGTCAGCTAAAGGATTGCGGATGATGTTATGTTTTTTGCACAGACATAGGAAGATACTGTTGTGTAGTCTGGCTTCTTTTTTTTCCTTTAGCTTGTAGATTTTCCATTGTAAGCAGCAGATTTTGGTATCTTCCATGGTATGGTAGTGTTATAGTGATGATGTAGCCACAGTGGTCCAGGAATTACGTGAGACGCGAGGATTTCTTAGGGTGATATCTTTTTTTGAACCAAGTTCATAGCTGGGACAAATACACATGGAGTAATACTTGAGGACAACACACGGGCTGCTTACTGACACAACCCCCCCCAGCCCTTTACTTTCAGCTCAGTGCACCTGCACACTGAGCCCAGCATGTGCCCAGAAGAGGTACTGCATTAGTTTGTCCCGGCTCACCCAACATCTGTTCAGGTCGCCCACTTCAGCAGGGCTTTGTGGTGGTTTTATCTAATAGTTGACTGAATCAGCTTTGGATAAAAATGCCAAAAAACCCCACCAAAGCATCTGATCTATACAGACACTGGGGAGCCAGGTCAAACTAATGTGTTTTCTCTTCTGGTAAGGTGCTGGTTTGGAGGTTTTTTAAGAAGAAGTCTCCCATTGTTTACATGCCACTTTCCTTTGGCTCCTATTGAGAGTCCAAAGTAGGTGACCTGTGCAGCCCCTGTGAGTTCTCAGCTAGGATCGTTATGGTACCTGTTCCCTTTAGTAAATCCATCAACGGGGCTGTTACTTCAGCAGAACATGGAATGAACCAGCAGTAGTAACTAGCTAATCCTAGAAATGCCCTCATTTGTTTCCTTGTTTGGGGTGGTGTGTAGTCTTGAATAGCCTTTATTTTATCTGTTAGAGGGCTAATAAGCCCCTGGCCTACCTTGAAACCTAAATATTTAGTCTCAGCTTTTCCTAGAGCACACTTTCTGGGATTTGCCGTCAGACCAGTCAATTGTAACTCGTGTAGGACTGCTTGTAGAGCTTCTAAATGTTACTACCTGCCATTGGTATAGGTAATAATAGCATCTAGATTTCCCACAGCATATTGTTGGTGTGGGGCTAAGACCCAATCAATCAACCATTGGGACGCTGCTGCAGCCCCATGTAAATCAAATGGCATATGTTTAAATTCATATAGCCCTCATGAAAGCAGTTTTGGTTTGATCTTCTTTGTGCACGGGTATTTGTCAATACCCTTTTGTCAAATCCCGGGTGGGTATGAATTCGCTTGTCCAACTCTCTTTAGTAATTTACTAATTTGTGGCATAGGGAAAGCGTTGAACTTTGAAATCGCATTCAGTTTTCTGAAGTCTATGCACAGCCTTCGGATACCATCTTGTTTGGGTACGACTACTAGAGGACTCTGCCATGGACTACGGGATTCTGTTATTACTCCCTGAGCTAAGATCTTATCTATCTCTCCGTCTTGACAACCTCATATCGGTGAACTGGAATTCTCCTCCATTTCTCTCTGACCACTCATCCCTCAGGGGGTGACTATGTTATGACTTATTCCTTTCACACAACCAGGATTCTCATTGAACACATCACTGAACTCTTGTATGAAGAGTGTTAATTGTTCCTTTTGTTCGGTACTCAATTGGTCTCCAAATTTTACCCCTTTGTTTGTTTTGCTTTCGCTCTGTAATCTCATGGGTTTTTTACCTGAATCTGGCTGTTCCATGAGCAGGGTCACCAATAATCCTTCTGGTTCATCCCGTGGTTTCAATAAATTAACATGAAAAATTTGTTTTTCTTTCTTAGAACCCAGATGTAATATCTCATAGTCAATAGGACCGATCTGCCTAGTTATTTTGAACGTCCCCTGCCAGCACAATAAAAATGTACTTGTATTGCTGGGTAGAACTAAAACTTTTTGCCCTTCATGTAATTCCTTCTCTTGAATACCTTTGTCATAGTAAGCTTTTTGTTTCTTCTGTGCTTGTTTAAGATGATCTTGGGCTACCTCTCCTACTCTTTACAACCGTCTCCTTATTTCTCTGACATATTCAGTTGGTTGTGTCCCTTGGGATCCCCCTTTCTCCCAGATCTCTTGCACCACAACCATCAGACTCCTTGGCTGATGTCCATAAACTAGTTCAAATGGAGAAAACCCTAAGGATGACTGTGGTGTTTCTCTTACCATGAACAACAACAGTGGTATTACTAAGTCCCACTTCCTGGGTTCCTCTTGTGTGTACCTTCTCAGCATACCCTTAAGAGTCCCACTGAATCTGTCTACCAACCTGTTCATTTGGGGATAATATACCGCTGTTCATGTTTTATCTGTAATACCTGACATAAACTGTGCATCACGTGAGACATGAAGTTCATCCCTTAATCTGTAATAATTCTTTGGGTATGCCTACTCTAGATACCCATTTGAGCAGTTCTTCTGCAACTTGGGGCCCGGTGACCATACATAAAGGTATTTGCATCTGGAAATCGAGTATCATAATCAATCACGACTAGCATAAATTAGTGTTCTGCAGGACTTTTTGGTAATGGTCTGATCACATCTAAGGCTATTTGTGAAAAAGGTTCTTCCACCACGGGCATTGGTTGTAATGGAACCCAAGGAGGTTTTTGCAGACTCACACACAGACAATTTGGACAGGCTCAACAGAAATCTTCCAGTTGCTCATATAACCGGGACCAGAAACACCACTTGGTAAGTCTAGCTTCTGTTTTGGACCTTCCCAAGTGTTCCCCTAAGGGATTGGTATGAGCTAATCTCAATAGCAGGCCTTGGTATGCTTGGGAAATCAATAGCTGTGGTACTTCTATTCCATCAGGTTGACTCAGTTTTATCCTATACAACAGTAGGGCTGTGCAAAGCTTTGGATCATGATTCAGATTCGGAGATGGTTCGGATGATGCGGAGGCCAAATCTACGAATCCGAATTGAATCGCTGGAAGCTTTAGGCTTTCCGAATTCCAAAGCAGAGAAAAATATTAGGGGAATAGTGGGAGCAAATTAGGTAAGATATGGCAACATACCCTCCCCCTCTTTTCAGTTCTGGTCTCTATTATCTTACAGAACAGGTAAATAGTGGCTTCTGTCTACAAAACTCTATATAATTCGTTCCTCATGATCTCCTGAACTAAGAAATATATAAGAAACCTGTGGGGAACTGAGAAATGACAAACAAAGCAGTAATCTGTACATGATGCATGAATTCATTTTACTGTGTTGACTTTCGTATGCTATCTAAATAAAAAGGTATTAAACATTTATTTTAGGCAGTAAATAAGTATGATGCTTACAGAACAGATCTGTTGATGGTAATGTTCTTACAGTTTTTTAAACTTAATATTTAATCTTGTTGTACTGATAAGAATTGAATAAGTCCAGCTTGGGCAGGTACAGACTAAAAACAACCTACAAATATTCGGATGACAGAGTTGGTAAATAGGATCAATGGGATGAAATCAAGAGGCAAAATCCAAGCTAAAATCATAAAAAACTGATTATGAATTCTGTTAGATTACAGAAGAGGCCCAAAGAAGTGGAGAAATTCTGGTAGAGTTCAGATTAGAGTGGATGAAGCAGTAATAATAAGTGTGTTTTCATGATGGAAAACGTTAATGGCTGCCATTGGTGCGGTTCTCGGAGGGAGCAGAGACACAGGCCTGTGCAGTAACCTAACTAGCTCCAGTTCTACAGAAGCTAACATAATGGAGCAGTGCAAGCAGGCACCAGCCCCAGGTGCCAACTAGGAGGGAGTGCCAGAATTGCCCAGTGGGAGTCTTTGTCATGCCAAGCCCTGCACTCAATATGCATAAAGCGGGAAGCAGCGAACAGGGCAGCAGGGTCATCTTCCTGAGCGGAGCTGACTGACATTGCTACTGCAACATCAGTGGCAGCAATAGCCCAGGAATATAAGTCTTCCCTTCTCCTCCTCTATGTCCCATCCCATCCCTTCCCTCTGCCCTGGGCGCTCAAGTAGCTCTGCTATGCCTCTGGACCTTTGGGGCACAGAACTTGCTGGAAATGCAGATTTGGATTTCTAAATGAAGTCACTGCCATCCCACTATTCATTTCTACTGTGTTTGAGCTGAGCTTTGTGTTTGGTTTTTGCAAATAAGCAACGTTTCACCAAAGACACACCTGACTCGCAATCAATTCTTTAGCATCCACAATCTGCTCTCTCACTTCACTCACCTTATCTACAGTGCTGGAATAATTCACTCAGCTTTTTCAAGACATCAAGTGGCCAACGGATTTGGTTTGTCTAAAATTCGCCTGGTACTCAGTAAATTGAATTCAAGAAGAAAAGCTGCCAAGTACAATGCAATAAGGGATTACATAACATATATTAGTAAACCGTGCATCATCATTGTCAAGTTGCTGGAGAAAAAGAGATTGTTTACAAGGAGTTTAAAAGTAGGTTGAGATCAATCATGTCCCACACTTATTCAGATTCACCTGAGTATGCATACCTGCCGGTTGATTCATAGTTTACATTCCCTTTCTGTTAAGGAAATCATTCAGAAACAAGGTTAAGTCAGTTAGCATTCATCAAGTGTACACCAAGTCCCCTTTAGAGGCAACATTGCAATCTGTCTCATTCCTCTGTTACAACAGTGGTGGTGCCCTGGCAGTTTGGAAAGAGGGTTGGGTGATTCCCTCACTTTTGCAATTTGCTCCCCACAAGATGAAGGCCATCACATTTCCCGACCTTTGGCATGCTGCAAAACCCATGATTTGGAAAGAGCCCTAAGTGAGAATGGAGTTAGTTGCATAACTGAAGGGGGTGACCTGGGCACCACCTCTGGAGGGTGGAAAGTGCAAAAATAATTGCTGCTGCACCTGGTGGCTGGCTATGCTACTGCCATCAGCATAGCAGTTGGCATTGCCGTGTGTATCGCTACTGCCCAGGCCACAGAGTTGCCCCCTTTTGCCTCTGATGAAGTGTTAGGGAAGGAGGTATTGTGTGTGAGACCTGCGGGCTGGGGTGTATGTTAAGTTCTCTTAGGAAATGGTTGTTGCATTTTTGTTGGATTTCTTTTCAGGTTGGTAGGGATTTTTGTTTTGGGGTTTTTTTTTTGTTTTTTGGTCATGTGGGATTTGCCACTGCTTTATTTTTGTCTTTTTTAGTGCTCTGAATTGTGAGGGGGATTTACAAAAGCATTCAGCACTGTTCGCACTGAGGTTAATGGCAAATTAATGACCAAAGCTGAGAGCTTTTGAAAATCCTAGCCAGCATTTTTAATATTTTTCCAGGGCAGCGTGAGCCTGGGATAGGCATTTTTTTTAAGATCAAAAGAAATCAAACAGGCAAATATATATGTGTATATATATGTATATATATTTTCCAGCCATTTCCTTTTTGATCTGTTGCCTAGTTGCCTGAAGACACAGGACTGATGAAAGAGAAGTGAAATTTAACTGTCCAGTGGAATAGTAAATACATGTCTATAATGAAAAACACTCAGAAGAATGTGGTACTTTTATCTGAGACGGAGCTCTAGAATAGCTCTGTAGGGTTCAGGGACTGATCTGCATCAAAAGGTTTCAGTGGCTTCCACTGTGAAATTGCTAGGTTTGTTTTTTTCTAGTAGCAAACTTAAGCTGCAAACTTGAGCTGGTTTCTTGACCATTTAGCTGGGTCTTTTCCAGCTAATACATCATCACTGGTAATAAAAAGAAATCTACAGGTCAAATTCCGAGGTCCATTATCCTTGTGCAATTGCAGTATCTTCACTGGGGTTGCATGGGATTAAATGAGGGAAGGAGTAGAACGTGGTTAATTAATTAACCTCACAAGAAGTAAGCTATAAGAGAATCTTGATCCCTTTACCATAACTTAGTTAGCTCTGCTGTGCTTTTGCCAGTATGAAGCACTGACAGTTCATTTTTCTAAATCTAATTCAAAGCTATAAAGCTAAATACACAGAGGGCAAACTCTTAGCCCATTTGAAACCTATGGCAAAAGTCCCTTTGCTTTCAGTGGGGTCCAGATTCATATAGCAAATCCATGGAGTTAGAAGGCTGATCTGGATAATAATATGTTTTTCAGTTCAGTGACTGAACTTAAATGTCAGACAAAAATTGGGCTTAGATTAAACTGAGACAGAAATGTATTTTTCAGCAAAATAGCCTGAAACATCCTACCTCTCCCTCCCCTCCCTGCAAAATTGATCAACCCAAACAATTAGGTCAATCTGAAATTAAATGTTGAGTTTAGTTTTCAGTTGATTTAACCCTTTTTCTTCAATGTAGGCCAACTTTTAAATAAAATGCTTAGAAATTTTCAGAAAGAAAATTTGACCTTGAAAATGTTGAAATGAAATGTTTCTCTGTTATTCACCAAGTAGTCTCAGCTATTCACCAAATTTGAACTGAACTCACAAATAGTTTGGATCTCTAGCCTTGAAACTCCATTTTTTTAATCAAGTTTAATATTGCCTAGCTGAAATTGCTTATCAGATCTGGTTGGCTCTGCAAGGATGGACCCTTAGTGACTGTGGCCTCAGTATTTCTCTTCACCTCTCATTAGTGTTGTAGTAGTGCCCAATCAGGATAGAGCCCTATTTTTCTAGGAGTGTCATGAGCTGTTATTCATACCAATACCATTATAGTCTTGGCTATAAGATGCATAAGCCTTTGAAAACCCTTTTTGTCATACGATTATTGTATTTACTTGAATACAAGATGATCCTGAATGTATGATGACCCCCAAATGATGAGATTGTACACACAGAAAATGTATACATTTGTTATAATTTTCCATGTATGGAATCTAATTATTGCAGAATCATCTTAAATTCGCCCCCTGCACTACTGCAGGTGGTGGGAGGAGAGGTGATGAGGGAGTAGTAATGAGACAGGTGGTGGGAGAGAGACAGTGGGGAAAGCAGTTGGTGGGCTTGTGGGAGGGCAGTAATGGGGCAGGCAGTGAGGGAGATAGGCAGTTTTACCCCTGCTGCCTGCAGTTACCCCACACTGTCCCTCCCCTGCAGCCTCAGGCTGCCCCCATTCTCCCTTCCCCATTCCCTCTTCCTTCCCTCTCCATGCCGCTTGTGCCATCCGCAGTCTCAGGTCCCCACCTCCCTTCTTCTCATCCCTAGCTTAAAATCTCTCCCTCCTTATCCTCCACCTGTCCCTCCAACCTCCTTGCTCCTTACCTTTGGTCTGTGCTGGCAGGCTCCATCTCTGTCCCAGCCTGGAGCTGGAGGGCTGGAGAGCGGGGGTGAGGAGTGGAGTTGGAGGGCTGGAGGGCTGGGAAGCCAGGGGGAATGGATCCCACTTGGCTCACAATCCCCCCAGCTACCCCACGTGAGGCACTGGGGGGAGCTGGGCTGGTCCTGTGAGGTCAGGGGGCTCCATTCCACCCTACTCTGCACCTCCAGCTCTGGCCAGGCAAAGCCCAGTTGGTAACTCTGAGCCGAACCCTTCCCCCTTCCTCCCCACTGACAGCCCCAGAGCCTGGGGGGGACTTGGTAGAGGGGTGGTTCAGCAGTCTCCTTGGAGGTTGCTGGAGTGTCAGTGCCTGCTGGCCAGGGCCGGTACAGACAGACTTAATCCCCCCTAACCCAAGAGGCAAATGTCTGTTGGGTTGGGGAGGGCTGTAACTCATGGTGCTTTGTATAAAGTGGCACGAGCTACCGCCCAGTCCTTAAACAAGCACCCTTAGATATTAAGCTGTTTGGGACAGAGACTTTTTGCTTGGTGTTTGGACAGTAAGGTCCTGGCCTAAGACTGGGGTTGCTAGCTGCTTCCACAAAACAAATAATAAAGATGGCAGAGTCTTATATTTGGACTTTAAAAAAGCCCTTGACGTGGTATCCCATGATGTCCTCATGGAAAAATGGGGCAACTGTGACATAGACTACTCCACAATCCAATGGCGGGGGAACTGTCTTTGAGGTCGGACACAGAGCGTGGTAATTGACGGAACCGAATCAACACGGCACTCAATGACTTGTGGCGTCCTCCAAGGCTCTGTTCTTGGACCTCTACTCTTTAATGTCTTCATAAATGATCTGGACACTGGTGTCAAAAGTGGACTGGCTAAGTTTGCTGACAACACCAAACTTTGGGGGAGAGTGTCCATACTTGAGGATAGACTGGTGAGACAGCCCAACCTTGATAAGCTTGCAAGGTGGGCGGATGAAAACCTGATGGCATTCGAGATGCATACCGATGTATCTCAAGCAAGACCCAGGATGTCATCCTCCTGCTGTACTCAGCCTTGGTGAGGCTGCAGCTGGAGTATTGCATCCAGTTCTGGGCTCCACAATTTAGGAAGGACGTGGAGAAGCTTGGAAGAGTGACATCAAGATGTGGGGACAGGTAAGCACGCTCGAAGGGAGAGAGAGGCTGCAATTAGACTTAGACTACAGAAGTGGGTGGATGGTAATAGGATGGGATTCAATGTAGATAAATGCAGGGTGCTGCACCTGGGGAGAAGGATTGCATAGCATACATACAAGCTGGGGAGCTACCCCCTTGTGAGCACAGAGGAGGAAAGGGATCTTGGAGTCATTATTAAGCCGCCAATGCCAGACCGCAGCCAGCAAAGCCAACTGCACCTTGTCGTGCCTCTAAAGATGCATCTCAAGCCAGTCCAGAGAAGTGATACTCCCCCTCTACGCAACATTGGTCCAGCCTCAATTGAAGTACTGTGTCCAGTTCTGGGCACCACACTTTAAGAAAGATGTGGCCTGCCTTTGAAGGGTTCAGAGGAGGGCCACCCGCTTGGTTGGAGGGCAACAGGGCAGGCCCTATGAGGAGAGGCTGAGGGACGTGAACCTGTTCAGCCTCAGCAAATGGAGGCTGAGTGGGGATTTGGTGGCTGCCTACAAACTTGTTAGGGGAGATCAGCAGCAAATAGGAAGGGCCTTATTCCCCCCAGCAGCACCTGGGATAACGAGGAACAATGGCCAGAAGCTGCTGGAGAATAGGTTCAGGTTAGAGATTAGGAGGCGCTATTTCACTGTCAGGGTAGCTAGGGAAGTTCCTAGGGAAGTGGTCCTTGCTCCTACATCGAGTAAATTCAAAAAGAGGTTGGATGAACACCTCTCTGGGGTTGTGTGATCCCAGTGTGTGCTCCAACCAGTGGTGAAGGGTAGACTAGATGATCTATTCAGGTCCCTTCTGACACCTAACTACTATGAAACTATAATATGGAGAAATGCAAGGTGCACCACTTTGAGAATAAAAATTCACACCACACTTATAGGTTCAGCAATGCTACCCTCACTAGCATCATGACCAAAAGAAATTTGTGGGTCATGATTGACCACAAGATGAATATGAGCCACCAGTGTGACCGTATCACACCGTAGCTGGCAAAGCGAATAAAACTTTGGCTTGCGTATACCCATGCATCTTGAGCAAGACCCAGGATGTCATCTTCCTGCTGTACTTGGCCTTGGTGAGGCTGCAGCTGGAGTAGTACATCCAGTTCTGAGCCCCACAATTTACAGAGGATGTGGAGAAGCTTAAAAGAATCCAGAGGAGAGCCACACGCATGATCAGAGGGCAAGAAACCAGGCCTTATGAAGATAGGCTGCTAGTCATGGGACTCTTCAGCCTGGTGAAGCTCAGGCTCAGGGGTGACCTGGTGGCAGCCTATAAGTACATAAGGGGTGTGCATCGAGTTTTGAAGGAACACCTGTTCACCAGAGCACCCCAGGGGATGCTAAGGTCCAATGGTCGCAAACTCCTGCAAGACCGTTTTAGGCTGGACATAAGGAACAACTTCTTTACTGTGCGAGCACCCAAGGCCTGGAACAGACTCCCCACAGAGATGATGCAAGCTCCTACTCTGGACACTTTCAAGAAAAATTTGGATGTCTATCTTGCTGGGATCCTTTGACCCTAGCTGACTTCCTGCCCCTTGGGCAGAGGGCTGCACCCAATGAGCTTATGAGGTCCTAATGTCTATGAAATGTCTTCCTTTTCATATTATTGTTCAGGCTGAGGCAATCCGTCAGCTAAGCCACTGGGGAATGAGCATCAGTGGTTTGTTCTTTGAAACCTTGTTGTGCCAATGCTGCGGCAGCCTGGGCAGCAGACAGAGAAGTAAAAGACAGAGCTTCTGAATAAAAAGCAGACTGATGTAAAAGATACCTAGCTTATATCAGCGGAGGGCCAATCGACAGTTACTCTAAGCAGTGTTTTTAAGGTGCATCATAGTGTCCCATTATCCAGATATCATTACATTTTGGAGTTATTGTTCAATATTATTCTCAAGTAGCTGAAACTCAGCCCAGGCCAAAGGCTAGCGCCAGAACAGTGAACCATTTTTTGTCCCCAGATAGTTTCACAATAAAACCTCAGAGGGATTGAAGTTTATGCTTGACTCTCTGTGCAGGGTCAAATGTTATTCTGTGTTTCTGTCTTCATTATTTAATATCCCATTTGTATTTAATGATGTGTTTGATTTTATAAGCCATTTTACTTAATGGCTGTTCTCTTGGGTGGATTAATCTGTCATTAATGTATTCAATTTTAAAGGCTCTTTTTCTCCCCCCTATTAAACAACTTAATGAGCCCAGTCAGAGGCTCCTGGGTGTGTTTTCTGCAGCCAGCCTGCACAGGCCTTGGGTGTGTCAAGGAACAAAGCGCACGGGCAGACGGCGGCTATGCAGGCCTGATGGGCACATATGCCAGAGTGCCTGAGTGTTGACAAGCACAGCCTTTTACTTCTGTGGGCTAACTGAGGTCATCATGCTTTGGAGGAGATGGAGGGCAGACTTAACTCATCTCCCTGTCTATTGATTATCAGTAAAACTGGAGCTATTTAGCTCAGGGCCCAGCTGTTTATTTTTCCTGAGGTGTATGGCTTGTGACAAACTGACAAACTATCACCTTCTACAGAAGAAAATGAATCTTACTTTGCTCATTGTTGCAAAGAGATATACACTGACAGACGGGGCTGATGATTAATGCTAAAAGGGCTCTGTCAGTCTTGGTGGTTGACCAAAATGTTCCTTTCACAGGGAAAGGTAAGTCGTATGTAGCATGGGAATTCCCTGTATATTTCTGAGTCTGTCAGTTCTCGGTATAGGGGAAGTCAAAGGATGTGCCTACACCATGCCCAACTCCAATTGCCATAATGGACCCAAGGGCAATAGCGAGCTTGAATGTAAGTGAAAATCATCCCTGGTTTCACTCCCTGGCTGGTTGTCACCTTTGTCCCTCCGACAGCAGTGATAAGTAGGCCAGATGCAGCCCAGGACTGGAACTACTGCCTCCCTTTCCCTACTGCCACTGCTTTTCCACTGCCTGGCTTCACTTCCCTCATCTCTCCTGCACATCCTTCCTTGTTGTTTGGTCCAGTGTTGTCCTGCTGCCTTCCTGCCCTGAGCCTTCTCCAGACATGCTGTCCAGTCTCCTAGTGCTCCTCTTCCTCTGCCCTCTGTATATACTGCCTCTTTTCAGCATTAGCAGCTCCATTCTGAACCCACTGGTGGCTCTAGTCCCCGAGCATGTCTGGCTTCCTCACAGGTTTCAAACAGCCTAGCAGAAGAGTCCTCTACATTGCCTTCTATTTTTTTCTCTTTTCAACTGCTTTTACAGGCTTCCTTGTTCTTCCTGTAATGAGTGAACTTAGTCTGGAACTGGGGCTAAACCCCAAAGGGGCTTGGGTACTACTACCACTACTGGCCTGCTGAACAACCCTTGCAAAGCCAGCAGACCAAGGCACTTAAGGGAGCCCAACCCTTCCCCAGCCCTGGAATGAACTGTAGGCAATGCAAGGGCCCCCAAGAGGACACTTGTGTGCCTATACACAAATGCCAGGAGCTTGGGGAACAAACAGGAGGAACTTGTCCTCCTGCTAAATGCAAATAACTATGTCATAGGGATAACGAAGACCTGGTGGGACTCCACCCATGACTGGGCTACAGGTATAGACGGCTATACCCTGTACAGGAGAGATCAAGTGGACAAAAAGGGCAGGGCGTAGCTCTCTATGTCAAGTAAAGCTATGTATCCCTGCAAGCCGACATTGACACTCATGGTAGACTTGAGACCCTTTGGGTTAAAATCTGTGGAGAAGACAGCACAGGAGATACTATGGTGGGAGTCTACTACAGACCCCCTACCCAGGGTCAAGGCCTTGACAAAGAATTTGCCAGGGAATTGGCTGAGGCCATGCACTCCTGGTGCATGGTAGTCATGGGAGACTTTAACTACCCAAACATCTCGTGGGAAGAGCACTCTGCCAAATCTGAGCAGACGCAAAGCTTTCTCTCATGCATGGATGACCTCTATCTGACACAGGAAGTCTACAGGCCGACAAGAAATAAAGCGCTGCTCGACCTGGTACTAGCAACCGAGGATGACCTAATTAGTGACCTAATGATTGAAGGGAAGCTGGGTGACAGTGACCATGAGCTGATCACCTTCACCAGCCGGTGTAAAGCTGGCAAGTCAGTCAGCAATACAGAAGTCCTCGACTTCAGGAAAGCTGACTTTGACAAGCTCAGGAGGATTGTCAGTGAGTCCCTAAAGGGCCACAACCCAAAGGGGAAGGGAGTTCAGGACGCAAAGGCAACACTGGACCCCTGCTAAACTAGATGGGACAACTGACAACTGATGCCCAGGAAAAAGCAAAATGGCTAAATGGGTACTTTACTTCAGTTTTTCACCAGTCCCATGGGACAACTCTGCCCACTGAAGGATGGTGAGGCCTGGGTGAGGCCCTGACATTTTATACCCAAGGGTACTCGAGGAGCAGGCAAGCATCATAGCTCAGCCCCTGGCACAGTGAGAACTCCTGGCACTCTGGTGAAGCGATTATAAGAAGGCCAATGTGGAGCCTATCTTCAAGAAAGGGAAGAAAGTGGATCTGGCAAACTACAGACCCATCAGCCTGACCTCTATCCTGGGGAAGGCCTTGGAAAAGATTATCAAAGAAACCATGCTATACAGGCTAGCTGATGGCTAGCTGAGGGATACCCAGCCTGGGTTTGTTGCGGGTATGTCTTGCTTGACCAATCTCATTTCCTTTTATGACCAAGTGACCTATCACCTGGACAAGGGGGAAGAGATTGATGTTATATACCTTGACTTTAAAAAATCCTTCGATCTGGTATCCCATGATCACCTCTTGGCAAAACTGGCTAACTGCGGCCTTGACCTCGCTGTGATCCTCTGGCTGGGAAATTGGCTCCATGGTAGGACCCAGAGGGTGGTGGTTGATGGAAATCAATCATCGTGGTGCCGTGTGACCAGTGGAGTCCCTCAGAGCTCTGTCCTAGGGCCCTTACTTTTTAACATCTTCATCAGTGATGTAGACATTAGTGTCAGAAGCAGACTGGCCAAGTTCACCAACAACACCTCCACACCTGAGGACAGGAGGGAGATCCAGGCTGATCTTGACAGGCTCATGAAATGGGCGGACGAGAACCTGATGGTGTTTAACGCGGAAAAATGCAAGGTTCTACACTTTGGGAGGAAAAACCTGCAGCATCCTTATGGGCTTGTCAGTGCTCCACTGGTTAGTATTACAGATGAAAGGGATTTGGGGGTCATGACTGAACATGAACTTCAATGTGATGCTGTGGCTAGTAAAGAAAGCAAAACACTGGCTTGCATCCATAGATGCTTCTCAAGCAAATCCCAGGATGTCATGCTCCCGTTGTACTTGGCCTTGGTGGCACCAGAGCTGAAGTACTGCATCCAGTTTTCTGGGCTCCACAATTCAAAAAGGATGTGGAGAAGCTTGAGAGAGTGCAAAGGAGAGCCATGCACATGACCAGAGGTCAGGACATTATGATGAGAGTCTGAGAGCCATGGGGCTCTTCAGCCTGGAAAAGTGTAGGCTCAAGGGCGATCTGATGGCCATCTATAAGTTTATTAGGGGTGTTCATCAGGATCTGATGTGCCCCAAGGAATGATGAAATCAAATGGTCACAAACTCCTCTGTGACACTTTCAGGATGGACATAAGGAAGAATTTCTTTACTGTCTGAGCCCCCAAGGTTTGGAACAGCCTGCCACCAGAGGTGGTTCAAGCACCCACTTTGAACGCCTTCAGGACACTTTTGGATATTTATCTTGCTGGGATTCTATGATCCCTTATGACTTCCTGCTCCTGGGCACAGGGCTGGACTTGATGATCCTCCAGGATCCCTTCCAACCCAAATGTCTATGAAATCTATGAAAAAATACCTCACTACCGTGTTTGGCACTGACATCTAAAGTTGTAGATACTTGTCCCACCTGTTCAGTGGTGGCATAACCTCAAAAACCTCTGTGTTTCCTAGCCATCTAAGTTCCCTAAACATAAAGGCTCCTACTTAGGTCAGTTTCTGACTGTAGACATGCACACTTTCACCCGCATCTTCACAAGACTGATCTGCTTGGTACCAATGCCCTGCCATGGCATTCCCGGGAATGTTTCTCCTGGTAGGCCTGTTCTGGGAATGTAGCTGTAGGTTTGGGCCTAACACAAGACAACAGCAAAGAGGAGATGGTTGTGGTACACTTTGCATAAGATGCTTCTTGAACTTAGGTTTTCCTGATGAATGCCCAGCTACCATGCTGTAGAGCTATTTTCAATCTATCTTATATCCAGTGTCTTACCTCCATTTTATATACAGAGGACACTGAGGCCAAAAATACCAGGACACCAAGTGGCAGCAGATCCAGCAGTGGACCCCAATATTTTAATGAACTGCTTTTATTTGCCTATACTCATAATCATATGGTTTGCACATTATATTTTATTTATGATGCTATCATAAGAAATGTGCAAAGGTCTATTGATCTGCCATATGCATTGTATATTCATAATGACAATAAAAGCATAGAGATAATCTCCTATAATTCTTTCTCCTAGAGCCTTTCACCATCTTTGCCAGATAACACCATTACTTTATGAGGCTGACCACGCATACAAAACAGACGCCTCTTTTCTTGATTCATATATGGGGAATGAATACAAAGCTATATAAATAGCTTAAAACATTAAGTACATTTAGCCTTCCCCTTAAATATGTTCATGCATAGAGGGGAAAATAAGATGCCTTTTGCCAAAGGGTATTTTATGCATTGGAGAACACAAAACTTTGCAGAGCTGCTGACACAGGCATAATACAACTGCTGCAGCATGATCTCATTCCAAGATCCTATATTTCTTCTCTCTGAATGCATTGCTCTTCATGGTCCTAATAGGAGTTGTATACAAGCATCTAAGCAAGATTATGTAGATCCTCCTACTCATCAGCCTGAAAAAGAGAAGGCTGAGATGAGATTTGGTAGCAACTTGCTGCTACATCAGGGGAGTACATCAAGGGCTCGGTGAACAACTGTTCACCAGGTCATCTGAGGGGAAAACCAGGAGTAATGGAACTTGATCCATGGTCCTGGAACTTCAGGCTCAACATTAGGGGAAACTTCTTCACAGTTAGGTGTCCAGACTATAGAATAAGCTCCCTTCAGAGGTGGTGCAATCACCTATCTTCAAGGGAAGACTGGACGGTCACCTTGCTGGGATCACCTGGCCTCAGTTGTCTTTCCTGCCTGGTATAAGGGGCTGGACCTAATGATCTTCCGAGGTCCCATCCAGCCCCTTACCATCTAGGAATCTAGGAATCTGGCTTACATGTGGGGGGGTTTGATCTTGCAACAGCTGATATACATATTTTACTTCAGGCATCAGTGTAAATATTTGCAGAATTGGAGCCTAAATCAGGAATGTCTGCACTGATGTCAAAGGACTTAAGTTAGTACTAAAAGGGTGCAAACCAGCCCAGCCCTATACATCTAACAGTGTGTCAACTTTGTGACTTGAGGTCCATTCTCTGTCTCTCTGGGCTCATTTTTATGCCATTGTGACTCTGTTTACTGCTGATTTAACACTAGACTGTGCTTCAGACAGTTATATTTTAGTTGATTCATGTACTTCAGGAAGAGAAGATGAGAAGGAAAGTGAGCACCCACACAGCATAGTTTGAGAGTTGGTCACCTCAAAGTGAACCCAGCTACATTACAAACCACTGCTATCGTCTTGTGTTACTCCACTGCAGAGTAGGCATGTTCAGTATGGGAGCAATCAGTTCATGCCAAGAAACTAGTCTCAATGGTTTGTCAGGTAGCTGGGTTTGTTTTCCACTTTGAGGTGACCAACTTTCACAGTATGTTGTTTTGGGTGCTGGCAAAGCTATAATGAAGAGAAAGCAATGGCTTCTAGAGTGGTGGGGGAACATGAGGGTGCTCCATGTGCAGCAGCAGCCTTGGACGAGAGCTTGGCAATGGAAAGGGAAGTGAAGAGGCTATGAAGGCTGACCTCACTAGCTGCATGGAAGGAGCAGGGGCCACTACACAGGGTGGAAAGGTTAGAGATATGAGCCAGGGCAGAGCAGTGTGGCCATGAAAGCAAGCAGATCAAATCTGAGCTTTATAGGCAGGGCAGCGAGGAGCCTGATAGAATCTCTTGTGTGAATGAACCCGCAAGCTGGACATTCATTAGCAAAGATTGTCAGGATTGTGTCTAACTGACCTGTGTGGGGATGACAAACAGCTCAACAACTAAATAAAATAGTAGTAGAGGACATGAGTATGTGACACACCCACACCACATTGTCTCTGCAGGTGCTTCATCATTGACACCAATTCAGTACAAACAGCATTTATTGACTACGTGTCAGAGACTCCCCATCCCTATTTTGGAGCAGCCTGCTCCCTCTTGCTACTATAAAAATAGTAACAAAGTGGAAGTGCTCTAGGATGGACATTTCTCAGTTAATTTGTGTACTTCATGAGGATACATCTTGTAAAGACCGGAAAGTAGTGGGCTTGTAAGTCTATCACAGACACATCAAAGCTCTAAAATTAAGCCACCTTTTGTTACCACATAGTAAGTGCAACTACCCATAAAATTAATGTGAAGCAATAAACTCTGGTGCATATTGCATATTGCACCAGAGTTTATTGCTCCTGGGCGTTGCATCTTCACATGGGCTCAGGACTGCAGAACATTGAGCTGGGTCGGAGCAGCCCCAGATGGCAGGAGATCCAGGGGGCCAGCTTGCCAACCTAAGGCTACTCCAACCTGGCTCAACATGCTGCAGTGGGGCTGGCTGGGGCGGGGGGGGGCCCCCCCCACCCCCCCCCCCCCCCACGCCCCAGCCAGCCACATCAGCATCTAAGCACGTTGTAGAGCACTAAAGAATGCCGCTGCAGGATAATACTTGTATTACAAGTACTAACCTGCAGTGGAGTTAATCCATTTCCTGCAGCCTAATAGGACCGCTCGAGCAGATGCTGACATCTTGCTGTGGAGCTAATTAGGCAGCTCCATAGTAAATGTCTCATGTAGATGTGCCCGCTGATATTATCACTTTTATGTTTGTCAAGAGTCTGTTAGCAGCAATCTAGACTAAGGGACTGCCTGTTTCTCTGTCATACTGCCACAGCTGTGACAGGCTGAGGTGCTGAATCTGGATCCCACTAGTTTGAAATGAAGGGAATGGAGATTGAAGCCCCATAATGAGCTCCCAGCTTCTAAAGCTAACTGCTTCCCTGCTCTTTCCTCCTCCTTGGTCTAAAACAGCATGGGTCTGCTGCTAGACTTTTCAGCATGTCCTTAGAGTCATCTAAAGCTGGTTTGAGTCTTTCCTGCAGTGGGAGAGAACCACTCCCTTCATTACTTGTTAGCAGTCTTTGTCAAAGGCTTTTTGATCCTCTTTATTTTCTCCACATTGGCTTGGTTTGCAATTTTTCTCTCTTTTTGATAGCTTCCTGGCTTCCATCATGGGCCTCTCTGTGTTAGGTGCTGTACAAACACACAAAAAAATGATGATCCCTGCCCCAACAAACTGGAGTTGTTAACAATTCAGCAGAAAGCATTAGGAAACTGGCATCGAAACTCAGTTAAGTCATGAAGCTATTGCTACTTAGAAGCCCCGGCCCCAGAACAGCACTGAAATATAACCTTTCTATTGAAATGTTCTTTCAGGAAAGCAACATTTATTCATAGATTCATAGTTTGTTAGGGGCTGGAAGGGACCTTGTAGATCATTGGGTCCAGCCCCCTGCACTAGGCAGGAAAAGACAACTGGGGTCAAGTGGCCCCAGTGAGGTGACTGTCCAATCTCCTTTTGAACATTTCCAGAGTAGGTGACTGCACCACCAGCGGAGGGAGTTTATTCCACAGTCTGGACACCCTGACTGTGAAGGAGTTTTTCCTGGAATTGAGTCTGAAGTGGCCTTCCAGGAGTTGGTATCCATTGCTCCTGGTATTCCCCAGGGGTGCCCTCGTGAACAGTTGCTTACAGAGTTCTTGATGTACTCCCCTGACGTAGTGGTAAGCTGCTACCAAGTTCCCTCTCAGCCTTCTCTTCTGTAGGCTGAAGAGGCCAAAGTCCTTCAGCTTCTCCTCATATGGCTTGTCTTGCAAGTCCCTAATCATATGGGTGGCTCTTCTCTGGACCCTCTCTAGTTTTTCCATGTCCTTGTTGAAGTGCGGTGCCCAGAACTGGATGCAGTGCTCTAGCTGTGGTCTCACCACTGAGAAGTATAGTGGGCGTATCACTCTCTTAGTTTTTCATGAGATGCAACAGTTAATGCATGCCAGCATTAACCGTTACTTTCCTTAACTTTCCTTCCTCTCTGGTAATCAGGAAAAAAGAACCACTGAAGTTGTCTGTCTTGACAGTTTGGGCTGAGTCCAGAGGTGATATCAACAGTGTTTCAGGCATAAGTCACTGTGAGTGTGTGGTGATGTAACTTGGGCATTGAAGGACATGGTTGAGGCAAGGCTGCCAGCAGGAGACTGTAAAAAGTATGTGTAATTGTAGAATGGCTCTTTCATCATCTACTTAATAAATATCAGCAAAGGACCCAAAGAATTCAAGGAGAGATTAGGTTGGTATCGATGAACTTCTACGACTGATTCACATGTGAGTGGATCTGTCTTGAGATACAATGGAAAACCAATTAGTCAATGGTTTTTAACAGCCAGCAACCAAGGGATATGGAACCAGCATGAGAAGATGAGCTGCATTAAGAATTAAGTTGAGGTGAATTGGGAATTGAGTTGACATGTAGATGCACCTTCAGTTATGTAGTTAAGAACTGGGAGGCTAAACTTTCAAAGGGACTTAAGAGGCGGATTGGTACTTTAAAAGCCTAGGGCTGTGTATAGATGAAATAAGAGGTGCGTGTGCTCAACACTTTAAAGTGGACTAAATGCTTTTGCACCGCTTTAATGGTGTCGGTGTTTGCACTCCTTGGCAGCATATTGCACGTGAATTCCAGCTGCTGTAGGAAATTTGGCGGCATAATGCATCTTAAATCACTTGGGGCACAGCAAACTAAACTCCTTCAAGGAGTATTAATTTGCTGCCCTTACAGCTGTGGAGCGAAGCACCAGACTCCGTGCAGCTCCACACCTTTGCAGGAAGCCGTGCAGGCAGCCTGGAAAAGCAGACTCTGTCCTAGAAAAGAGGTGAGCCTGATCTTCCCGCCACCAGAGCCTGCCTGCCTGCCTGCCTGAGCTGCGCAGGCACCCGGTGCTTCCCTCTGTGGCTGCAGTGCCCACTGCGACAGCCCGAGCTGGGTGCCTGCAGGCGGGTGCCACCGGGGGGCAGGGGCAGGGACTGCAGCTGCTGCAGAGGGAAGAACTAGCCCTCCCTGCAGCCCAGGGACCACTCCACCTGTGAGCAGCTTTCCCTCCCCTCCCTGCTGGAGAGGCAGGGTGTGTGCACGACACAGGGTTTTAATCAGGCCTAAACTGAAGCTGTATTTTTTAAAACCCACCGCTTCAATTTAGGGCCCCCGTTTCATCTACAAACATAGTCAAGCATTTTTGGAATTGCTGAAATCCTCAAATGCTTGCTCAGCTGCTGCCTAAAGACTCCCAGTGCCTAAGTTTCTACCAGAGTACATGTACAAAACTGAATTTGAAAGCCATTACACTGCTCAGAGCTTTGAATCAAGTTGAAACCTCAGCAGGACCTCAAATGAGACTTTCCTCCCTGGTCTCATCTGCCAGGCCTGAGCTGGTAGATGATCCCCAGGCAGTATTCTGAATAAGACCTTGTACAAAAGGCCTGGTGATGGGGCTTTTGCAGTGGAAGGTTTTGTTCAGCCATGTCATTAGCTTAGGGTTATCAAACATACAGCCTACAGAACAGGTCCATCTGGCCTGCCCATTGTCTGACAGACTACCTAAAATTGGGAGGCAGGACTAGTGGGGCATCACCTATCACAGAATTCATAGTCCCTGGGTCCCCGTGGACATGGCCATTGGCAGCAGGGGTATGAGTGAAGGCTATACAGATACAGCTTTCATTTACCCTACTACCATCTGATTTGTGCTGCTGCTCTTGAGCCCCTGCTGGACCCTTGCTGCTGACCCTGGGCCCCCACTGCCCCACTTGTGTCACTCCTGGCACAGTTGGACCCCTGCCACTGCCACTAGACTCCCCCCACTGCCATTTGATCACCACTGCTGTCACTAGACCCACCCTGGCCCCCTGGATCCAATCCAGGAGGATCCCTCACAGTCCAGATCAGGCCTGGGCTGTGTTTGACACCTCTGCATTAGCCAGTAGTCCTGGGTGTTCACTCAGGGGGTGGAAGACTTATTTTAATCCCTGCTTTGCTTCATTTAGAGAAAGGCTGAGTGGCCTCTGAGAGATCAGCTACTAAGGGATGGAAAACTTTAATCTGGCACAGATTGACAATATTTGTATTTTTAGTCATGTGCTCCATGTGAGGGGAGGATGCTAGACTGTCTTCAAGAGGTGGTGCTGAGTGTAAAGGTGGAAAAAAGTAGGATTGGCAATATTGGCTTATCTGATGCATAAGATAGGAAATAGTCACATACAGTTGGAATCTGCAAATGATGGCCTGCTCCCCAAACCAGGAAGCAGGCCCAGTCTTTTACTGGTGGGGAATATTAGTGTTTCACTCCATATCAGATTGTGTTCTGTGCACTGAGGAAGGTCCTAAACAGAGACCCACTTGCAGTATGATAAACACTGACTTTGATAAGCCATTTATGGTTCATGAATTCTTTGGACACAGAGGTAGGTGCTGATAAAGATTAATGCTAAGGGAGAAAAACATTGCATCATGTATTTGAGCAAGAGAAACCCTGCTCTTTGGGGCTGAACTACTGAAAAGGAGAAATTTGCAATTGTATGGGCTCTTAAGTGATTGCAGACATATTTGTGTGTGTGGCTTTTTGCCATATGTGTTGACCACTCATTTTTAACTAAGTTAATGGATCAGCTACTGGGGGCTAGAAAATAACTACTATTTAAGAGCAATTGTCAGAGTTTTAAAGGCTAGGGAGTGAGTGGAATTATTTCAGTTAATAATGGGGAGGAGTACCTGAGAATAAGGTGTAAAAAGCTGAAACAATTTAAAGAAGCAAATAATTTAAAGAAGCAAACCTATTTCTGGAGACATTTGAAAAAAAAAACAGTTGGTCAAAGGTTTGAAAAGTATATTTCAAGGAACAATCCTCCACTGAAATTTATTAATGGCTCTTTTCCATCTTCTGTGATTTATGATTTTGAATCTGCTAACTGCTAAGTTAATAGCAATGCATCTTATTTATCACTGTAAACATTAAGAAATATATTGCTCTGTATTAGTTTATCTTAAATTAATTTAAATCTCTCTTCACTGAGATTCTGACTTAATAGTGCAAAACCATCAGTTTTGTCTTTCATCGGCCTTTCTCCAGATTTACTGTTACAGCTTCCAGTTTCCAGTTCTTCAGGAGAGAGACACGAGGGAGATGTGATTATAGTTCTGTCTAAATCAAATATTGTGATTATAAATGTAAATCAAATATTGTGACTTCCCCTCTTTTGTACTAGCAATAAATATTTCTCTTCATGCTGTTTGTGCCGGGTTATATAATCACTCAGCCCATGTAGAAAAGCTTCTGATGAAGTGTCTTCCTGTTTTAATATTTCTTTCTTGGCAGATATAAACAAATGATTAGCCAACATGTTGCTCTGACAATTTTTAGATTGCAGCACAATGCTCTATTTCTAAAGGTGAGCTCATTAGTGGTCAAATATTTATCTTTTATTCTCTTTCTTGAGAGGGCAGCTTGCTCTCTGTATCATTGGAATGTGATTAATTCAAACTCCAGTACTGATTGTAATCAGTAGCAAACTTTCCACCAGCTGCAATGCAGGCAGCATCTTATTCTCTCCAAGTGTTTCTAATCCAACTCCTGTGATTCACATGAATGCAGAAGCTGCTTCTCCTAAGAAGCAGAGGACTCTTGCAATAAATGTAAAGTGGGTTATGAACGAGCTAAAAGAGACAGTACTGGGTAGTGCTGTAAGGGGAAGCAATAGGGTATTCGAAAACCTCTTTGATCTTGGGGCTGATTTGTTTCAATATTTTCAATTATAGCTTGGGCACAAAAATGTAGGAATGTGCTGATAATGACACAAAGTAGTTAGGTATCTTCAGATAGAACGATCAGAATATTACGTAGAAGAATTTATTGATATGGCAGACTGAGTAATAGAAATGGGGTAAAATTCAGCAGTCCAAAGTCATGTGCTTAGGGACTAATAATAACAATTCTGCAAAAGCTGGCAGATCATCACTTAGAAATGACAGAGCAAGAGAGAGGCTGTGTATATTAGTCAAACAGAGGATGACTGTTTGCTTCAGTGTGATGCAACTGTTAAAGTAAATGCAATTCCAGATTTAACCAGCCAAGGTATTTCTAGTACATATAAGGAAATATTGAGTGTCATTGTATGAGACACTGATGAGACCTCATATGGAGTAATGAGTGCAGTTCTAGTCACCCATGTTCAAGAAAGAGGAATTCAAGCTGGAACAGATGCAAAAAAGGGCTCCTGAACTGAGGGAGTGTGGAGCCTATCTCATGAGGGGAGAGTAAAAGAGTGTGGCTCATTTAGCCTAGTAAAGTGGAGAGTGATTTGATCCCTAAAGGAGAGAACTCTGGAGAAGGGATATGGTTTCTTTCTATAAATACATCAGAAGAAGTTCTATGGAGGGAGAATTGGTATTTAAGCCAAAAGATAATGTTGGCAAAGGAACAAATAGTTATAACTGGGCATGAGTTAGTTTAGGCTGGAAATCAGAGGCTGGTTTCTAATCATTTGAATGGCAAAGTTCTGGACTGAGTTTTTCATGGGATAAATGAGAGCAAGGAACCTAACTGGTATTAAAAGGGAGATTGATCCATTTTTTAAAGGGCTGATCAACTTGATTTGATATGTAGCCTGTGATAGCCAGGGTCTAATCTTGATGAAACCAGGTGGCAGTACTGTATTCCACCCCCCCACCCCAGTCATTCTTGATGAGCAACTGGCTAGTTATACTAATAAATAACTATTAGCTCAACACAGCAGTGTCCAGAATGTTGTTTCTGAACTCACAACATATCATCTGGCGACGAGGATGGGATCCTTTGGTGAAAAGTCATCCCTAGATTGTGGGGTGCCATTTTGAGACCAGGCTGTGTTTCGTGATCAGAGGGAAGTTTTTTTCTTCTTCTTTTCTCTCTATTATGGTGGCTGTTAGTCAGAATAGCTACTTTGGGCATATAGAAGAATTTGATGTGAGCCAGTTAGCTTCTTGGGACTCTTATATGGAAAAGGTATCCTATTACTTGGAAGCCAACGAAGTGGAAAACCCACAACAGAAGCATGCTATCCTCCTGACAGTCTGTGGTGTGAAAACATTTGCCATTGTTTGTTCCATCACAGCACCTGCCTTACCAACCACTAAGTCTTATGCTGAACTTAATTGCTCTTCTAAAGGCACATTTTTGCCCAAGGCCATCTGTTACCCTACAGAGTTTTCACTTTTTTTAAAGGGACCAAAAGACCAATGAAGGCATAGCAGATTACCTGGCTGACCTCCGTCGCCTTGGAGAATTTTGTGAGTTCGGTTATCTCCTAGATGGCCTGCTTCACAACCGTCTTATCTGTGGGGCTCAAGATGAAGCAATCCAACATTGCCTGCTCTCTGAACCAAATTTGATCTTCGCTACTGCACAAGAAAACGCCTTGGCAGCTGACACAGCATCCCATAATGTGAGAGAAATTTGCCAGGCATTCTCCAGCAATGTCCACTTACTCCAAAAAGATCAAGAATCAGATCATCACCAGAAAATTCAATGGACTATACCCTCACCAACAGCACCATGTAAGCCAATTAATCCACAGACATGTTTGTGGCAGCCAACGTAGGTGGAAGGAGTGCAAGGAATGCAGAGGGTCATGCCTGGAAGAAGAAGTATCACATAGAGACGGTTTGCTGCTTGAAGACCAGTTCCAGGAGACAAAAAGAATGTGGCAAATGTATTCACTCCCAAACCACTCACAGATTAGAGTCCTCCCCAGAACGTGAGGTACAAAAACTATATTTGATTCAAAATGTTGATGATGTTGAAACTCAAGGTTCTGAGATGCTTGCCACTGTAGTAATAAATGGAAACAAGTGCAAAATGGAAGTGGACTTGGGTTCAGGAGTATCCCTCATAGATGAAAACACATTCTTCCAGTTGTTTCAGCACCCTCTCCCCAAGGTAGTGAAACCTGAGTGTTGTTTGCGTGACTACAGTGGACAGATTGTGGAAACTGGATAGCAGCAGTGTAGATGTCCAGTATGGATCTGTTAGACACTGTCTACCCCTCATTGTCACAAAGGGTTCCCACAAAAGTTTTCCAGGGAGAAATTAGTTCTCACCATTGGGAATCAATATTCAAGGTGTACAGTCTCTGCACGGAAAGATTTACAAAGGAGTTTCGCCAGGTATTCTCCGAGGAATTAGGAACTGACTCTGGTCCACCTGTGACGTTCCAAATGGATCGTGTGATAGCCCCTATCTTTATGAAGTCTCAGAATGTACTTTTTGCACTGAAAATTGAACTGAAAATTGATGCAGAATAAGATTGGCTTATCATGCAAGGGGTCCTCGAGCCAATCATACATATAAGCTGAGCCACACCAGTTGTTCCTGTCTGAAAACTTAGCAGCAGTGTTCACATCTGTGGGGATTACAAGTTCACTGTTAATAAAGCAGTTCAGCAGGACCCATACTTAGTGCCTGCAATTAACCAGTTACTATCTGTTCTTGCAGGACAGAAGGTTTTTGCCAAACTTGACCTTGTTCCTATTTACAATTGATAGTGGATGACAAGGCTGCTGATGCCCAAACAATAATTACACACCAGGGAGCGCTCCGTGGCAAGTGCCTCCAGTTTGGAATTTCTGTGGCCTCAGGAATATTCCAGCAGTTTGTGGAGAAAATGCTAGCAGGAATTCCTGGGGTTGTTCCATACTTCGATGATGTGTTGATCATGGGGCTGTCTACAGAGAAACTTGCTGAGACTCAGAAGAGTTTTACAGAGATTCGATAAAGCAGGTATCAGAGTAAAAAGAGAGGAATGTCTACTGGGAATTTCCAATATCAACTTTCTGGGATATCAAATTGATGCTTCTGGCATTCACCTAGTTGAAGACAAGGTAAAGGCAATACATGATGCCCCTATACCAAAATGCAGACAAGATCTTCAGGCATTCTTAGGACTTTTCAACTTTTTTATCACCTCTACTTGAAAAACAAAGCCACCATAGGAGAGCCCCTTCATCGCTTACTGGATAAAGGAGCTCAGTGGAAGTGGACTTGCCAGCACAACGAAGCCTTCTAGGACATCAAGAAGTTGCTGACCTCAGACTCTGTCCTTTTTTACTATGATGAGCAGAAGTCACTGTCCATTACTTGCGATGCCTCATTATTTGGTGTTGGTGCTGTCCTCAGTTGCACGTTGCCTGATGGCATGGATGCACCCGTTGCTTTTTACTCAAGAACAATGACTTGGGGGCAACTGAGGACCAGGCAAAATTGATTTGGGTCAGGCTGCAAGGAGGACGAGGGGAAAGGGACTTAATGGTGGGTGTCTGCTACAGACCACCCAACCAGAGGGAGGAGCTGGACTTCCAAAT
>JAGPOW010003642.1:23670453-23680680 GCA_030014935.1 Caiman crocodilus
AATCAGGCTGGTCAGGCAGTTTGCTGAACCCATGCTGATTCCCCTGAGCATGATCTCCCCTGCTGGCCCCCCACAGATGTGCTCCTTGATGATCCTCTCCAACAGCTTCCTGAGCACCAAGGTGAGGCTTACAGGCCTATAGTTACTTGGGTCCTCCTTCCTCCCCTTCTTAAAAATTGGGACCACATTAGCCAGTTTCCAATCCCCTGGCACCTGGCCAGATGACCACGAATGCTCATACAGCTGGGCCAAGGGCTCCACGCTGACCCCTGTCAGCTCCCTCAACACCCTTGGGTGGAGAGCATCTGGACCTGCAGATTTAAAAATGTCTAGCCCTTCCAGAAGATCCCAAACTACATCTGCACTGACTGAAGTCCTGACAGAGCTATCCCCAAGATTGTCCCTACCTATGGTAGGTGGGATATCCTGGTCCCTGTTCAAGAAAACAGGGGCAAAGAAACTGTTAAAAATATCAGTTTTCTTGTCTGGCATAGCTATAAGATGACCATTTGTGTCTTGCAGGGGCCCTACATTGCTTGGTGCCCTCTTCTTGTTCCCAATGTACTTGAAAAAGGACTTTTTGTTGTCCTTAATCCTGGATGCTAGCCTGAGCTCCATCTCTGCCTTGGCCTTCCTAATAGCCCTCCTACACTCACGGGCCAAGGAGGTGATAGCTCCTCCTTGATGATAGCTCCTCCCTTCCACTGGTTGTACGCCTCCCTTTTAGTGCTCAGGCATTGCTGAATGCCCTTGCTGAGCCAAGGGGGTTTCTGAGCACTCTTACCTTCCTTGCTTCTTTTAGGGACTGTTAACCTTTGGGCCTGGAGGATCACCCCCTTAAGGTACGACCATCCGTTGTGGACTCCCATCTCCTCGACCTTCCGGGCCCTCAGTGCCTCCTCCACTAGTCTCCTAAACTCATTGAAGTTGGCCCTTCTGAAGTCAAGGGCTTTAGCCTTGGTGTGAGCCCTTGACGCCCTGTGTTGGATAGTGAAATCCAGCAGGTGGTCAAGAACCTGCAGTCCCCTCACCAGGTCATTCCCTGTGGCCAGGCTCAGGTCCAGCAAAGCGTTACCCCTAGTGGGGCTGCACCTGGGGAGGAAGAACCAGCAGCATACCTACGGGCTGGGGAACTCCCTTCTCGCCAGTGCAGAGGCAGAAAAGGATCTTGGAGTCATTATTGATGCCAAAATGAACATGGGCCAACAGTGTGGGGAGGCGGTCAGGAAGGTTAACTGTACCTTGTCGTGCATCCACGGATGCATCTCAAGCAGGTCCAAGGAGGTGAGCCTCCCCCTTTATGTGGCACTGGTCAGGCCGCAGCTGGAGTACTGTGTTCAGTTCTGGGCGCTGCACTTCAGGAGGGATGTGGACAACATGGAGAGGGTCCAGAGGAGGGCCACTTGCATGGTCAGGGGTCAGCAGGGCAGGCCCTACGAGGAGAGGTTAAGGGAGCTGAATCTGTTCAGCCTCCACAAGAGAAGGCTGAGGGGGGATCTAGTGGCCGTTTACAAACTGGTCAGGGGGGACCAGCAGGCATTGGGGGAGTCCCTGTTCCCCTGAGCACTACCAGGAGTGACAAGAAATAATGGTCACAAGCTGGCAGAGGGTAGATATGCTAGATATCAGGAGGCGCTACTTCGCAGTCAGGGTGGCTAGGATCTGGAACCAACTTCCAAGAGAAATGGTGTTGGCTCCTACTCTGGGGGTCTTTAAAAGGAGGCTGGATGAATACCTCGCTGGGGTCATTTTACCCCAGCGCTCTTTTCTGCCATGGCAGGGGGTTGGACTTGATGATCTGCTCAGGTCCCTTCTGAACCTACCAGCTATGAAACTATGAAAACCTAGTGGCAGTGTTTGCATCTGTGGGGATTACTAGTGCACCCAGTGCCTGCCATTAACCAGTTACTGTTGCTCTTGCAGAAGGGAAGGTTTTTGAAAAACTTGACCTTACTCAGCAATTGATAGTGGACAACAAGGCTGCTGAGGCCCAAACAATAATTACACACTGAGGAGCGTTGGATGTCAAACACCTCCAGTCTGGAATCTGTGTGGCACCAGGACGTTTCTACCGTTTCATGGAGAAAATGCTAGCAGGAATTCCCGGGGTTGTTCCATACTTCAATGAAGTGTTAATCATGGAGCTGTCTCAAGAGAAACTTACTGACAGACTCAGAGAAGTTTTACAGAGATTCGATAAAACAGGTAAAAGAGTAAAATGAGAGAAATGTCAATTGGGAGTTTCCAGTATCAACTGTCTGGAGTATCAAACTGATGCTTCTGGCATCCACCCAGTTGAAGACAAGGTTAAAGTAATATATGATGCCCCTATACCAAAATGCAGACAGGATCTTCAAGCATTCCTAGGACTTCTCAATTTTTAGCACATCTACTTGAAAGACAAAGCCACCATAGCAGAGCCCCTTCATCACTTATTGGATAAAGGAGCTCAGTGGAAGTGCACTTACCAGCACAAAGAAGCTTTCCACGGTGTCAAGAAGTTGCTGACATCAAACCGTGTCCTTGTTCACTACGAGGAGCAGAAGCCGCTGTCTATTACTCGTGATGTCTCGCTGTTTGGTGTTGACGCTGTCCTCAGTCACACATTGCCTGGCAGCACGGATGCGCCCATTGCTTTTTACTCAAGAACAGTGACTTCAACCTGTGCAAAGATAGCATAGTGACTCCCGCCAGATTGTCAACCCTGAATGATAACAGAGTAAAGTTATTGCGGTTATTATGTCTTTATAGTTACAAGTTAAGTGACAAGACCAAGGTCGGAGCAATGAAGTAGCAGAGGATACCTGCACATTACCATCATTGCACTTTAGGGGTTAAAAGAGCCTGACCTACGTAAATGATTGACAAGTTTCTAGAAGTGTCGACCGAACTAGCGCCCCGACTGGTGGGAGAATCTAGATTAGGGTCTACGCCCTAGAGAGGGTGTGGGCGTTAGGAGTTGGGAGCGTTGGCGTTGGTCGTTTGAGAGAGTTCGTGAGGTGTAGGAGTTCGAGGCCTACTCTGAGAGCTGTGGCTTTCAGTTAGGGTGGTGCCACCCCGGTTCTCAGAGGCTTCCCCTTTTGAGATTTGGGGATTGCTGATTTTGAAGATAAGCACTGCGGTACGCTGCTATCCGGCTGCAGCCATCGCGTCTGTATCCTGTATTGATCGATTGCCTTGTCTCGCACCTCATCTGTGTACATAAGTTTCTCCAAAGTTTCAGTAAGTAAAGTTTTCTACATTTACCTTTGCTCCTGTCTCTGGAGTTATCTACCTCCTCGCGCGGCTCCGCCTACCCAGGACCCCGAGCACACCTGGGCTGGTGCTACCACCCAGTTACCTCACCTGGGGTGCATTCGACACGAGGACCTCCGCTGCCACCCGGAGCCTGCCTCTTGTGTCACACAACCAAGAGGAACTATGCACAGATTGATCAAGAAGCACCGGCAATCATTGAAATTTTTTACTCCTGCACAATTATGTTTATAGCCACAAATTCAAAATCCGAACGGACCACAAACCCCTTCTTGGAATTTGTACCATGGATGAACCAACTCCTCCTACTCTGTCTCCCCGTATGCAACGTTGGAACATCGTGCTAAATGCATATGACTAAATACTCATGCACAAACCTGGGAAAATGATAGCAAATGCTGATGCACTGAGCCACCTACCACTACAAATACCTGATTTTCCTACTCCCCCACCAGCAGAAGTCCTTATGCTGGAACCCATGCTAAAGGCCCTCTGAAAGTTGATCAGATAGCAAGGATGATTGCAAAAAACCCTATCCTTGTCCATGTCCTCAACTGGGTGTGGAGGAGATGGCCTGCAGACAAATAGGCTGAGAAATTCAGGCCATTTCCATCATGGCAGCATGAGCTGTCTGCCCACAAGGGGTGTCTCTTGTGGGAAATCATGTCATAATCCCAGAAGCAGGATGCCAGATCAGACTGACAATGCTGCACGCAGCACACCGAGGCATTGAGAGGATGAAAGCGCTGGCTAGATGTTATGTATGGTGGCCAGGTATGAGCAATGGCATAGAGAGGGCTGTAAGGGAGTGCAGTATTTGTCAAGTGACCCGCCATAATTCATCAAAGGCACCAGTCTTCTTGTGGGAAATGACAAACGAACCCTGGTCATGCATCCACATTGCTTTCGCTAGCCCTTTCCAATGTAATAACTTCTTAGTTGTGGTTGACTTGTATTCAAAATGGCTTGAAATGATTACTGTCTCAACTCCTGCTTTAACAGCTCTCCATCAGCTTTTTGCAACCCGTGGGGTGCCTGACACTGTCGTCTCTGATAATGGCAGTGCATTCATCTCAACAGAGTTCCAAGATTTTGCCAGCCGGCCCAAACTGCTACCATAGCACCTTACAGGCCACAGGCCAATGGGTAAGCTGAGCAAATGACGCAGACCACAAAAGATGCACTGAAGAGGATTGCCGTACGTAGCTCGCCCTCTTCCCCCCACAGAGTAAAGAAGGGGGATGTCATATATGGAATGTACCTTTAAGAAGCCAGCGGAGGTATAGCCCAGTCCTTCCCCCAGTGCCCTGTGGGTACAGTTTTATTGGTTTTGTTCCACCTGCAAGCTGTGAGTGTGTTCCTGAATCCTGTTTCCCAATGAAGATAAAGCTGTTTATCATCCCACCACTCTCTGCTGAACGCTGACTTGAGGACAGAGCCCCAAACGCGTGGAGGTCTAAGTGAATACCCCGTCCCTGGAACCCAACGGCCTAGAGTAGGCACTATATGCAGCGAAAAGACACGTCTTCTGGGTTTAAAACTTTCAAGTTTTCTCTTAATACTGCTTCTGTAACTGCCAAGTACCATTCAAAATAGCACTGACCTTGTAGTCCCCCCCCCCCAAGATTATTTGACTAATCAGGCTTAAATAACATATTCCAAAAGTATGATTTGAAATGTTACCAAATACAAGAGGGATATACTTTCCTATCCTTGTGTCTGGGTAGCATTCCCTAATATTATCTGCTTCAGTGGCTTGTGGATGACTGGCACTTGGGAAGAAAAACTTACAACACTAAGACCCCTACAGCTATAAGCCATATGTCTCTTACGTTTCTACTGACAGCACCTACCACCAGAGACAGTGCGTGTCATAGGAACAGCTTTAGCTGTTGAGACGGTGAAAACAGTCTGTCCGCTGAAGAGCTATTTAGATTTAGAGAACCCAGAAAATCATTCAATTCATTCGATTCATTTGGCAGAATAGGAATACATACATTCCAGATAGTTTTTGTGATGAATGCACTTTATAAGCAAATAAACAAAAAATATCTGTTGAAACATAACTGAGGAGTAAAGGTCAGAGATGACAGCTTGCTTACCTAAACACTGGCATTACTTGAAATAAAGTGCCTGACCTGGCTGCAAACTATCACAAAACACACTTCCAATCAGACCACAATTCGAACAATTTCTGAGATGTTTTGCATGTGTGTATGTATGTGTATATAAGATGGCTTAAATGGGTTTAAAATCAGGATGGTACATAACAGGTATGCCCACATGTAGACTGAAATGTAGTGTATGAGCTAGTTTGGCTCCTGGAGCCAGCTTAGGCAGTGCACCCTGGAGCTCAGTACAGTTTAATTTGCCCTGCTAAGCAGTGGAGCGCTACATCTAGTCCCTGAGCTACCATTTTACGGCTAGCTTGCATTTCTCTCAACACTGCCATCTGCACCAAGGCTAGTAAGGACCTTGTTGCATGGAACCACTTAGCATGTGTTTTATTTGAGCCCACAGTAAGTATAAGCACAATAAGCATAAGCATAAGCAGTTGCACAGTAATGCTTACCATGATCTCAGTTTGCTCTGGGCAGGGCTGGAGCTGGCTGTGCCATCCCTGTTTTACTCGGACACTGACCCTGGCCCCAGATACTGCAGCATGCATGCATGTCCACCTGTGGGGAAGTGCAATTCACACCACCGTGTGCCCAGCACTCCTGGCTTGGAGCATGCAGGGCAAACAGGGTGTCTCTGGGGGTGGGTAGAGGTAGTCATGGGAAGCCAAGCCCGGAAGAGAGTGCTGCTCCTAGATCTGCACCTGCTGCTGGATCCACAAAGCAAGCTGGGTCTCTGCCACAGCTGTCTTGAACTAGGTCTGGTGCAGTGCTAGGGCTGGGAACAACAATCAACTGATTGCCATTTTCTAGCCCCAGCAGTCCATCACTCGTGCATCTGCACCACACTGGAGTCTTGAACTTATATAATTTCGGTGGAGCAGTCCAACAATAATTGAATGTGTGTTACTTAGTATGATCTAGAGATGCTTGTCCTGGGAAAAGTTGTAACTTGCTATGGTACTATCATACTTGGCATGTGTTTCACTACATAAGTGTGCACACGCTTGCATTTTAAGTGCAGTGAATGTGTCCTAAGTGTAACATGAGATCAAGTCTCAGGGGAGGACCCTGAGCACTGCTCTAACAGCTGACCAGTTCTGAAGTGCCAACACCTTCCTGGACAGCCAACAGCAGAAGTAAGTTTATCTTGTTTAACATCAGATAGTGTATAGCTTTTCTTTCTTTTGGCACATGAGTGACGTAGATTAATTTTCAGTCTTCTGTTATCATCACTTATAGTTGCATTTTGAAATACAAAATGCTGAACCGGTTAGACTTCACCATATTCACACAGGGCATATTCCCTTTCTGGGTCTAAATGGCAGCTTTTTAGCTGCATGAATGCCACTTAAGAGCAGGTACCAATTCTATTTCCTGTGCAGTGCACACATGTAGACTGAGCATGCCGAGTAGTTTATGCTCTCGCTGCATACCCACCCACATATGTGCACCTCCTGTGAAAACAGTTACATCCAAGTCCAAGAAACATTAGTGACCAGAAATCTATAAATGATATAGGTGTTAGATCTGAGAGGAGGAAGAAAGCCCTTCTACATTTTAGTCCCAAAGCAGAGTGGTTTGGACACTTTCCAAGAAAGGCAGAGACCCAAGCACCTCTTGCCTATGCTTAGGCCTAACTTCCCAGGATGGTACCTTATCTACCACATCAGAGGTCAGACATCACCCAAAACTGTCTCCAGTGCTACATTTGAAGATGGCCCATTGGGCTTGGTGAAATGACTGCTGTCTTGGAAGGGAGTGAGCCAATGGACCAGAAACTTCTGACTGCGCACAGTGGGCAGTGTCTCAGCTCCAAAAGGGGCACTGGAGGGAGGACCCAGGACAATGCATGAGCTGCAGTGTGGTGTCAAAAGGACAATAGGGGGATGTCAGATAGATGCAGTTTCAAATCACTCCCTGGCTGAAGCCAGGTCTGAAACCTGTCTCCCCCACTTCCTAGGTGAGTGCCCCAACAACTGAGGTTATTGGGCCTGAGACATGCGAGAATCATCGTTTCCTCCCATGCCATGTTTTTTCTGGGACTTAGACTCAGGAGCACATGCACATTGCCATGTATGTACTGTACACGCTCAGTTTATACACCCAGGCTTCTGCATTTGAAGTGTAAACTGTAGCCCCAAACCTAGCCGAGATGGTGGCTAGAACACTATTTAGACCATTTAGAGACACAAAAGGTTCATCTACATAAGACTCTTCATTGTACAGTAGACTGCTGGCCAGGCTTTGGTTTCAGGTGGCACATGCTGCTACCATGTCCACCATCCCACTTTTTTTAGGTGTGGGTGTCTTTGGTGTCCACCCCTCCCTCCACCCCCATGCCGCAAAATAGCAGCGCAGGGAGCACCTGCATGTGTGGTGTGTGCAGTGCTGCAGATGGGTCTGCAGTGCTGTATATCACATGTGCACACTTGTCTGGACGTGCCCATAGGCAGCAAATTTACTCTTGACAGATGCATGGATACACACGCTCCCCGGGAAAGCTTACTGTGCACTAAGCTTTTAGCACACTAACTGCATGTGCATATGCGCCCAAAGGGAAATAGATTTCCCCCTACGATGAGATCATACAGATTAATTTATTTTGTGCTTCCTATGATGAGATCATGCACTTAACCAGCTGATTCAACTAGCCTCTAGGTAGCAGTACTGGGGCAACGCTGGGTGCGTTGAATAGCCTTGGTTGCTGCAGTTACCAATTTACCGTGACACCCCTTGCATTGCTGGATCCCTGCAGGAATTTCTGTTTAGCTGCACTCTGTCCTGTCTGATCTCCATAAAAGGATGACCCTGAGCAGCATTTGAAACCCTTTACAGCCCCTGGAGCTTGATAACATTTCCAGAACTCCAAACTCTCGCTAAGATTTGATACTTTCCAGGTTGCATCGCTGTTTTGTTCGCATTAGCTTGAAAAAGAAGGACATAACTTTCAAACAGGTCTGTTAGGCATAAAGCTCTGTTCTTTCTTAAAAAAAGAGCGCCTTGGAAGAAATATTTTTTGTATTTAACTATTACATTCAATATGTCAATGTCTCATACATGTATAATGTGATCACACCTAGTACAAGTTTCTGATCACTAAATCAATACTCTGCAGAAGCGTTTTACTTTGAAAGGCAGCTTTATCATACTTCTGTTTTCAAAGGAGATTTATGTTCTGTGAATGTGGGTTCAAACCTAAGTGATTAATTCCATTTTATAACGTCATATTAGAGAGAAGTTGCCTTCCCATAGTACACACTTAATTGGGTCTTTTCTGGGGTGATTTTTTCATCTTTAACCCTAAATAGTCACATTGCTTACACCAGCATGCTGAATTAGGATCTGATATGACACAGAAAACCCTTTATTCCTTTGAGGAATAAAAGGAACATGTTTAAAATGAACATATGTCGCCAATGTGATGAAGTAATCAGTAAAACTAACTGCACTCTTTCTTGCATAAGTAGGTGCATCACAAACAGGCCTAGGGAGGTGACACTTCCCCTCTACGTCGCATTGGGCAGGCTACAGCTGAGTACTGCGTCCAGTTTTGGGCGCCGCACTTCAGGAGGGATGTAGATAACCTGGAAAGAGTTCAGAGCAGGGCCACCTGCCTGGTTAACGGCCTACACGAAAAACCCTACGAGGACCAGTTGAGGGACCTGAATCTCTTCAGCCTCCGCAAGAGAAGGCTGAGAGGTGATCTTGGGGCAGTCTACAAACTCATCAGAGGAAGCAGCAGGAAATGGGGGATACGATGTTTGCTAGGGCGCCCATCGGGCTAACTAGAAACAATGGCCACAAACTGAAGGATTGCAAATTTAGATTGGGCATCAGGAAAAAATTCTTTACAGTGAGGGTTGCCAAAATATGGAATACTCTTCCAAGGGTCTCCCCTTCCTTGGAGGTATTTAAGAGAAGATGGGACAAACACCTGGCTGGGGTCATCTGATGCCAGCACTCTTTCCTGTCCGGGGCAGGGGGTTGGACTCGATGATCTAATAGGTCAATAGGTCCCTTCTAGTCCTAAAATCTATGAAATCTATGACATCTATAATCTATGAATGCAAAGTTATTGCCTGATATAAACAACACTAACCTGAATCATTTTGGGTGAAGTTATGACCTTAATCTCAAAACAGCAGAGTTTCATGTTGTGTTTCTAAACTAGCTCTTTTGTTTTTCCCTCTTCTTGTTCCTTTGCCAATTCTAGCATCAAATATCTGAGAGGAAAACTGTCTGCAAAGATAGCAGCAAGGGCATTTTACTTCTTACGTATTCATACTCCGTCTAAAATCCTTGGCAACATTGTTCCAAACAAAGACTCAATCCAGCTCACATTTGATAGAAATAGAGGTCCTACACTGAAAAGGAACCCAGCATGCCTTTTGTATTTCTGCACAGGCAGATGATAAACCATATTTTGCTCTATTATGTCCATTTCCCTTGCTAATATCTCCTTTACTCCTCCACCACCCCTAAACAGCGTTTCACTGTAAATGGAGTCCTTGAAACCAGAAGCATTTCTCAATTCCTATGGCTGAAAATTTCCCTTCATAAAATAATTCCCTATGATAGGGGGCTGTCCTGAGGCCGGGCACAAAGCTGGCCACCCACCTGTCTAGGGCAGTCTGCTATGACTTTATGTATAAAGAAAGCTGTCATAATGCAGGAGGCTGCCCATTTTATGTCCTTATGCCAAGGGCTTATACATGGGTCCAACCTACCCTATACTGTGTCCCATGCCTTGCAGATGGCACCCAGGTTACCATCCCGGCCTCTAACTTCAGCCACACTCATTGGACTCCATGCTTCTCACTCATGCTGGGCTCCTTGCCCCTCGTACAAACTC
>JAGPOW010003642.1:23697833-23737522 GCA_030014935.1 Caiman crocodilus
TATCAGGCAAAAGATGCTACATGTGGCCTGTGAATCATACCTTTGGCACCTCTGCTCTCTAGAACAGTGCAGTGCTCCACATGCTCTAACCCAAAAGATTCAAACCATTACATTTAAATACATTTAAATTATTTAAGAAAATTTACTTAACAATAAATTTACTTTAAAATACATTTAAGTGTACTTAAAATTAAGTACATTTTACCTTAAAACTGTACTTGCACTTAGTAGAGGAACATAATTCGAAAAAATACAGTCACACAGTGATTGTGTAAAGACATGATAGGTGCTTATCCAAAATCCCTCATATTGGTCAAAATTTCTGCCTCAGAAGATGGTTTCTGAGAAGAGACAACAAAGACAATGAACCAACTCAGCGCCTTATTCAGTGCCATATACTTCCAGGCTTCTTTGGGACAGTCCCTCTATCACAGAGATCTGTGATTTGGGATACACCTGGTAGATTTTGCCCCATAATCCCAGTGCAAACTCAGGTCCTTATTCAATGCTAGGTACAGGCAGTTCTCGACTTACAACGTTTCACGTTACAACGTTTTGCACACACAACATTTATAAATTGACACCCTGTTTCAACTTTATGACCTCAGTTTCAACTTACAACGCTTCGTCCAATGCTACGACACGCCAGTGAACAAGTTCATTGCGTTGCTCATCCCCCTGAAGAACATCTGTCCAAACTTACTTGGACACTTTCCTTAAGAAAGCAGCCAAGACTCCTGAGAAGATTCCAGTCAAGAACCCTTCAAAAAGTCCAGCAAAGTCGCATCAAAGAAGTCCTTCCAAATCTAAACGATTGCTATTTACAATATAAATACATTAATGTAGCTATATTACTCATCTATAATTGATTGCGTACAAAATTCTGGGGTATTTTTGGTGAAAATAGGGTATCAGGCCTTGGTTCAAGAACCGATGTCACATTTATAACATTGTTTCTTACGAGAAAATTGGTTCTGCATTACAACGTTTCAACGTAAGATGCATTTTTCAGGAACCAATTGTGTCATAAATCTGAGGACTGTCTGTAGCATACAGGCCTGGAGGCTGTCATTTGGTGGAATGGCTCTTGAAAACTGATGTTTAGCTGCTGCCTAGGTTTATCCAGGAGATCCCCTTAGTCATAGAGATATGTTATTGGGGTGACCTGAAGTAGTTTACCCATCCTAAACTCAGCTCTTTATTCAGGGCAATGTACTTGATATGCAATCTAATATTACATTTTTATTAGCAAATATACATTTTTGATGAAATATCTAACTCTGGCATGTTGAATTCACTGCTAACAACTCCAACTGTGTAAAGGGTAACTTTGAAAAAGGAACTGGGAATGGGGAATAACAACCAGGAACCAGCTTCAGGTCTGGCAGCGCCCAGCCCAGGCTTCCTCAGGAGAGTCCCCCGGTCATATGGACATGTGGTTTGGAGTGACCTGAGGCAGATTTTGCCCCAAGGCTATGATCTCATATCAACTTCAACTCCTTATTTGCTGTTATGTGCATAGCACATAGGCCTGGGGTGGATGCCATTTCATAGATTCATAGACATTAGGGCTGGAAGGGACCTCGGCAGATCACTGAGTCCAGCCCCCTGCCCCAAGGGTAGGAAGTCAGCTAGGGTCAAAGGATCCCAGTAAGATAAGCGTCCAAACATTTCTTAAAGGAGTACAAAGTAGGTGCTTGGCAGCAGGGCTCTCAAAAACCAAGCTTCAGGTTGGGCAGCCTTCTGTCCAGATGCCCTCAGGAGAGTCCCCCAAAGGCAAGGATGATTTGGGGTATAGGTGACATGTGACAGGGCACGTACCCTCCCCCAAGACTGGCTGCCGCCAAAGTTGCCACCAGTTTCTGCAGGTGGTTGCTGATTGCCACCCCCCACCCCACCGCTGATACTGGTGGCAGCAATGTCTGTGGGCACTTCCTGCTTACCATGTAGGAGGCCATCATAGGGGACAATCTGGTTGTCCTCTGTCCTTTATAACCATGAAACCAGAAGCCTTTACGTCCTCTATTTTTCTCTTGAAAAGAAACATATTGGTCATAAAGACATCATGTTTTGTATCAAGAGGACAGAGAAAAAGTAGCAGAAAACCGGAACGTCCTCTATGATGGCCACCCTATCACCCCCCGCCCCCAGCACCAGTGCCTGCCGGCGCTCCCTTCCCCACCGCCTACAAATAGTATCGCCCCCCTGCCTGGTCTCTGGAGGCACCAGTCACTCGTGGTTTGGGGTAACTTAAGGCAGCTTTTACCTGACAATCCCATGCCGACCTCAGCTCCGTATTCAGTGCCACGTACACAGCGCGCGAGCACAAGATGTGTGGGGGTCACTTGGCAGAATAACACTGGACCCCGAGTTTTGTGACTCGTCTCACCCTGCCCAGGCGGCTACAGCACACTCCCCCTTCGCAGAGACGGGGGCATGGCGTGTCCCGAGGGGGATTTCGCCCCAGGACTGGGCCGCGCGAGTCTCGTCCTTGGCTTCAGGCAAGGGCCAGTCACGGCCCCACAGACCGGACGGCGGCTGAAGCCAGTTTTCTGTCCCCGGGAATAAAGAACTAGTTCCAGCCGCATCCCCCGGACCGACCCGACCTCAGCTCCTGCCTCAGGGGCTTGGCTGAGCCCTTTCCACGCTGCCCAGCTCCCTGGCGGGACGCGGGAAGGAAGGAGTGGCGGGGGCAAGGGCGAGGGCTGGGCTCTGGGAGCCGGCGGCAGTTGGCTGTTGAAGGGGGGGGCGTGACAGGCGGGCGCCACGCGAGCGGGCGGGGCCGCGGTGACGTCACAATAGCGGCGCGGCCGGGCGCAGCCGAACGGGGCTGGTTTGAGCTGGTCGTTGCCGGGGCGACGTGGGCGCCTATAAAGGCGGCGGGCAGCAGGGCCGGGGCTTTGTCGCGCTCCGCAGCGTCCTTGGTGCGGGTCGGTGCGGGGCGGCTCCGGGCGGGAGCGGCGGAGCGGAGCGGAGCGCGGCCGGAGGTGAGGGGCAGCCGTGGAAGGGGGGAAGCGGCGGCGGCCACGTGTCGCAGGGGCCGGGGCCTGCTGGGCGCGGGCACGAGGCCACGGGGGCTGGCGGTGTCCTGGGGGCCTCACCGGGTGGAGACTCCGCTCCCTGGCTTGCAGACGCTTGACGTGGCATCCCCCGGTGTCACGTTTTGTCCCTGGAGGCAGCGGGGGCCGGAGCCGAGCGCGCGCCGCGCCGCCTCTCCCCGTGGTGGCACAGAAGCGGGGCTGGGGCGGATCGCGGAATTACCCTGCCCTGGGGTGGTGATTTTGGGCCGCCTAACGAGTGCTTTAAGAGCTGAACGTGGCCGATCCAGGACTTGCCCAAAATGACCGTGCGGGAGGGCCCCGAGCATGCCCCGAAGCAGAGCTCCGAGCCGGCACCGCTGAGGCATGTGCCGGTCATGGCAGAGGTGCCGAGCACTGGGGGTCGGAGGGCCCCGGGCCCCCTTGGGAAGAAGCTGTCACCCGACACGTGTAAAACTTCCCGCTTGTCTGTCGTGTTACCGCCCCCGCAGAAGTCCACGGGGACACTGCAGGGCTGGACACAACGCGGGCTGACAGGGATGCCAGCGCAAACGGGCAGCTGCTGATTGCGCAACGCACCGCTTCCGGTTAGCGTCAGACCCCTCTGCATCTTACCCTATCTGGCCCGCTCTCGGGGGCGGGGCTGGGAGGAGCAGAGGCCAAGAAAATGCCTTGTGAAACCTTTCCTCCTGCCTTCCAGTGGTTGTGTAGTGGTTTGAAAGAGCAGGAAGGGCTTTGAAGCTTGCTTGTGGCTTGCTCGTGCCACATAAATTGAGCCCTTCTTGTGTGTAACCATTTGGCAGCAGCCTTTAGTGTCGTGTGCTGGTTTCTGTTTGTCTCTGCGTTGTTGGAAAGTGGTGCTCTTTGTCCTTATGATTCATCCATGTGTTTCCCTCCCTCTTATTTCTTCCATGCTATTCACAGCCTGTATGAAATACAAACACTTTTTTTTTTTTTTCCTCCTGATATTCCTGATTGCAGTACAGACCTTGTTGGTAGAGTTGAGACTAACCTGGTTTCCCTCCCCCAAGTGTCATATGATCCCCATTTTACAGAAAAGAGATGCAAGCACAGAGACTACACTACACTGCAGGATTAGCATTATCTGGCATTTTAGATCAATTAATGAGTACTGTGCTTCTAATAACCTCTATCTTTGATCCAGTTCCTTAGAACAGCATTTGGTTGCTTAATGCAGAATTTATTTTTTTCCTTCATCAGTTTGCTTAATGGTCTATGCACCTTTCAGACTTGTTTCTTAAATGAGGCAGTAGTTGGACAGAACCTTAAAATAAGATGAAGTTTCCCAGAAGTGGTGGTAAATCAACATCAGCACATGGGTGGGATGCTGAATAGTGTGCTTGTGCTTTGGGGTGGTACAGAGACCATAGGGATGGCTAGGTTTGTGACTGAGTACTGCTTGTCTAGGTCAGATTGTTGGAGACTTGGACATGGGAAGGAGTTACCATTCTGCTGCTTGATTAGTGTATGATTTTTTGCCTTTAAAGATTGTCATCTTCCATCTCTAAGGAAGTGCTTGTTATTGCAGGGGCCTCAATCACCAGTATTACATTTTGTGGCACTGATAAGAGTATGCTTTGGGGCCAGAAATATTTAGTCTAGCCAAAGTTACTGGTTCAAAGTGGGGGTTATTTTATATACTACAAGCCCTTACTGTCTGCAGAATGTATGTTCTCACAGTCACTTCTGGCTGTGAGAACCACACTGGATGCTTTGGATCCACAGCACGTGCTGTTACCACTTGGGTTGAAACTAACTTGCTAGCCGGGTTCTTTTCTTTGGGACAGTAGAGGAGTATTGATCTTCAGGAATTCTGGCACATTGTATGCAGGCTGGGCTGCCTTCATGTTGCTTTTGGGCTGGTGGAGGAAAAAATTGCTAAAATAGAGGAGTTCTTGCCACAGTAGATGCTGGTAGGCAGATGGAACAATTTTAGAGGAAAGCTTTCTAAGCTGTCACATCCTTGATCTGGAACAATGCCCATTCCCTTCAGGGAGTTTAATCTCTAATAAACCTCTTAGCATTTGGAAATGGAACTTTCAGAGGCCTGTAACTTGATTGGTTCTTATTGCACATATAATTACTTGTAGATGAATTTCCAAGAGATGTAATGATGAATAATGTAGTAAATGAAAACAGTTCCTGCTGCATGGTGTCAGAAATGGAAACACCTTTATTTACAATTGACTATGTTTTAAGGTACAGTTCTTTTCAGGTTCTTTCTGGTGCTAACATAGAGGACAATTTAGGATTTTTATTTTATTTATTTATTTTTTTTAAACTTCCAGAACAGATTTGCAAATATGACACTGCATGTGACTTGGTGGTGTTTTTTCTCTTCTTAAACAGTGTCAAAGCTACATTCTCCAACTGCTGCACAGAGGCCACACAACTTGTTTTGTGGTTGGCAGGAGTTTGTTTTTCTGGAGAGCTTCTTTGGGCACATAGCTGAAAGAAGCCTGAGTACAACTACCATCTTCTGGCTGTTCATGTAAGTTATCTTCTAGTTGTTCCTTTCCAGTGCTTTACTAATGTTTGCATTGTTCCATGAATTTGAATTGATTCATGAATCTTCCTTTTTTGTATCAACAGTTTGTTGCACTAGAAATCACCTTAGACGTATACTTAAACGCTTAGACCATGACCAGCTTCAGCAATGAGGAGTCTGATGTCCTCTTGCTTGATGAAGGCTTTACTGCCAAGGATATTCTAGACCAAAAAATAAATGAAGTCTCTTCCTCTGTAAGTATGCTATCAAAACAAGAGTGCATTTTCTGATGGTACAGCTCTATAGACCAAGGTCCAGATCCTAGTCTGCCTGCTGCATGTCTGTTTTTGTAGCAGCTCTGCACATCGTTCTATTATTCTCTCAATAGGCAGTCTAGTCAGCCCTGGAGAGGGTGACCCTGTTCCATCCTGTGGGCATGCAAGGTTTCCCATTCTGGCAAGGCATAAAGCTCTGCACAGGGGGTCACTTAAATACAGCCAATAGGAAATGTAAGGCACAAGAGTGTATATGAATTTGGGGCTGCACATAATGTACTCCATGTTGGGATCCTAGCCAGGGAAGATCTAGCTACCCCTTGCTAAAGAGGTTTTAGTAATGGAGGTAGGAAGTGTGAGGCCGGGGCTCTAGGTTCTTTTTGGTATGCCATGAATTGAAGCTGTATCTCCCACTTAGTCAGGTGTTTAAGACACTTTTCTATGGGCTAAGCAGGGTTCAGGTCATCCTCACTGTCTCTGAAGCTAAGCCACCAGCCAGCTAGGAGTGCAAGAGTCTTGGGGCCCAAACTGGAAGAAAGAGGCAGACTGACTCCACAGCCAGTTGAGGAGGGTACTCCCATGGGAGAGGGGAGCCTTGTGCTTTGGGCTCTGCTCCCAATGCTGTTTATGTATTTTGCATAAAATGGTATATAAAAAGCATTGGGCATACAGGCATCTCTCAGGTGAGTTCCCTCCTCCTTGCTTTGTGATTTGGATGTCTTAAGACTAAAATGAATAATGTGTATTGTAGCAATAGATACATTAGCAGTTTTTCAGGGGCTGAAACAGTGCAACAGACCAGCATTTAGCCAGATTTTTGGTATCTCAACTACGTGGATATCTTGGTCCCAGATCCTGTTTTAAGAATTTTGTACAAGATAATCTGCCTGATCTTACTGCATACAACTTATAGTTTTACAAGTCTGTTTACTTCATAACACATTCCTTCTAGGATGATAAAGATGCCTACTATGTTGCTGACCTTGGAGATATTGTAAAGAAGCACATCCGGTGGCATAAAGCCCTCCCTAGAGTAAAGCCGTTTTATGCTGTCAAATGTAATGACAGCAGGACTGTAGTGGAGACGCTTGCTTCTCTTGGTGCAGGATTCGACTGTGCCAGTAAGGTAAGTGTTTCAGTGCCAAGAGAAGTTGTACAAAACAAACAAACAAGTTTGTCTAAGCAAAGCAGAACACCATCAAGTGTTAGCTGAATGCAAGATCTGCATTTTCATATGCTTTCTAATGAGTTTGATCATTCATTTGTTGAAGATGTTGGATATCTTGTTTCTTCCTAGACTGTAATCTACTAAAGTAACTTTTTTTCAGACTGAAATGCAGCTGGTGCAGAGCATGGGTGTATCTCCTGAGAGAATAATATATGCAAATCCTTGCAAACAAGTCTCTCAAATCAAGCATGCTGCAAATAGTGGTGTACAGATGATGACTTTTGATAGTGAAGTAGAGCTGATGAAAATTGCAAGGGCACACCCAAAGGCAAAGTAAGCATCTCCCGTTTCTTTGTGTGTATTTAATAAGCTTGCTATCAGAGATTGATCTATATAAGCCAGTTCCCTGAGTAACACAAACTTAGCTTTATTATTACTCTTTAGTTGGAAGAGGATGTAGAAATCTGTCTAGCAAGTGAAATGCTAAAACAAATGTCTTTTTTTTTTTTTCTACATGACTTTGAAACTTACATCTTGGTAATTTATTAGCACATGAGGAAGAGCAGACAGGAAAAAATATTTGCATGTATAAATGAGTTTAATCACATTAAGGCCTCATTTGCCTGATATTGTACCTTAGACTGGCTATAAGGTACCCAAATACATGGTTGAATTCTTTTTGACCAAATTATCTGTTGCTGTAGATGAAACACTAAATTGGATGCTGTTTCTAGGTTGGTCTTGCGCATTGCAACTGATGACTCGAAAGCAGTTTGTCGCCTGAGTGTTAAATTTGGAGCTACTCTTAAAACAAGCAGAGTTCTTTTGGAGCGGGCAAAAGAACTGAACCTTAACATTATTGGAGTCAGGTTAGTTATAACTTTGCTCATGAAAACAAACAAATAAAAACGCATGATTTTTTTCAGAAGATTACTTGTTAACAATGTGTTATTAGAAACACTTATGATGAAGAAATTAATTTTTTTTTTCTATTGGTACCCTGAAGTGCTACAGAGCTTTGTTTAAGTGGCTGCTTAAAACTCAAATTACCAAATGGCAACTAGAATCTTTGCCTCTGTCTCCTAGCTTCCATGTGGGAAGTGGCTGTACAGACCCAGAAACCTTTGTTCAAGCTATTTCTGATGCCCGTTGTGTCTTTGATATGGGAGTAAGTACACATTTCCTTTTAAGAGCATTGCTTTTGCTCCATGTTACTGCACAGGCAATACCACTAGTTTGTCAGAATGAATTGCCACTTAAACAGCCATGTACAACTCTGAATCCAAAACGTCAACTTAATTGATTTTTAACCTTTGCCATGTTGTATTGAGTGTTCATATTGTGAAATAGGCAGCTGTTTTTGAACTGTGATAACTCAGACATATGATACAGTATCAGAGTGTTGTGGAAAATATGAGATTTTAAGTTGACTATAAGTCTTTGTAGGGTCTGGGTATGTGAGAGGTATACAAGCTACCAGTGCATGAAAACCAGGACATGAAATGGACTAGTCTGTTTGTTTGTTTTTGTTTTTTAATTGTCATAGCAAAACGTGATTTTTTTTTTTTTTTTTTTTTTTTTAAACAAACAAAAACAAAACCAGCAGCCTTATACTAAGGTGTTAGAAGCAAGTTCAAAAATGGTTCCTGAATTGCTACTTGGCATGATAGTGTCCCATTTACTTTTTCAGGCTGAGCTTGGTTTCAGTATGTACCTGCTTGATATTGGCGGTGGCTTTCCTGGTTCTGAAGATGTCAAGCTGAAATATGAAGAGGTATGGGTGACTAGTTAACATGATCATCAGATTGTAGAGGCATTTTAATTATCTATGATGCAAACTTGGGGCAAAAATATATTTGGTGCATATTATAGGACCATGTACATGTCAAGGCCATCTTACATTTTCTGCTTTGTCAGTATTAAAGCTCCTAATATCTTTAAAGGAATTCTTTTTTTCATGACTAGAAATTTGTAGATAACTCTCATGTGTTACCTAATAATAGAATTAAATAAAGTTGGCACTGCCTCATTAAATAGCTGTATGGCTTTAGTTAAGGAACTTGGTATAATATACACATGGCAAAGACTTGTGAAGGCTCTTAAATTACGAGTTGGAGGGGTACTAAGACTATATCATTAAAGACGAGTTACTCTGTGGTTGAGCTGCTATAGCTGTACAGAAAAGCAGATTATTGGTGTACAAACTCTATCATGGACCTGATCTTGCAGTTCTGTTCATATTTTACAAGCTGCAACTGGAGAAGGGGGTTCTTCTGGACATGTTGTTGTGTGTCTGGTGTTTTGTGGTTAGTGGTTTTTTTTGGTTTTTTTTTTTAACCTTCCCTCCCCCAACTTCAATACATGTGAGGCTGTGTACTGGGCTAGAATAACTGGGTCAGACTGTAGACCTATAGTATTTCTTATGTTGGAAATCACAATAAACTGCACTGTCCTTTTTGACCCAACCCTTTAAGAATGGCAGTCACCTGACATCAGAATGGGCAATGAGTGATGTGCAATAATGCAGTACATCAGCTTATACCAGCTAAATGCCTCGTTGCTGTATCCTTGAATTATTGTCCATGTCTTAATAAAATGGGAATGAGTAGTTCTGTTCCAAAATGGAGAAAAATGCTTTTATAGCTCTTAAAATACGAAAAAGATATGTAATTTTGTTGTTTGGGTTGCAAATAGGTAGAACCACTTTTTGAATACGAGGGAGCATCTGTACGAGACGCTTAATGCACAGCAGCCTAATAACGCCACACAGTAGTGTGCTGGGCAAAAACCATGACAATACACTACTACACAGTAGTACTATTACTGCACAGTAAGCATCACAAAACCATGTGCCAGTGCTGCTACACAGTATCTATATAGTTATTGCACGCTGAGTTAGTACTTCATTTAAGCAAGTACTAAACTAAATGTGCAGTATCTACTACATACTGCACAGTAATAAACATGTAGATGTGCCCAGAGAGAGTGTATGTGTGCTGGAAATGATTTCTCCATCTCAAACCTGGCTTCTAAAAAATTACCAAGGCTTTAAATGACTTGTGAGAAGCCAACCAGGATGTGTGGTGGACCTCTTGTTTTAAACTTTAATTTTTAAAATGTATGCTTTTATAAATAGTATTGAAGATCATACCTTTCTCTGCATGTGATACTCCCTATATACTACTCTTGGATCTGTAAAATCTTAAAGATGGTCTAAAATGGTATAGGCAGGTAAAACGATTCTTTTTTAGATTAAGCAAGTAGCTATGACCTACCGAGCATATTTTGTCACTGGTAGTATTTTGTCATTTCATCTTACAAGGTTTTTTTTTAAAAAAAATGTTACTTAATTGGCCATCAAATCAGCAAATAACAGTTTACTTTTCTATATATTTTAGATCACAAATGTAATCAATCCAGCGCTGGACAAATACTTTCCTTCTGATTCTGGAGTAAAAATTATTGCAGAACCTGGAAGATACTATGTTGCATCAGCTTTCACATTGGCAGTTAACATAATTGCAAAAAAAGTTGTATTAAAGGAGCAGGCAGGTTCGGATGGTATGTAAATCTAATCGCCTGATTGTACTTGCAGTCAGGTGCGAGTATTCCCAAAGATTCTTATTGGCATCTTCTCATCTTTGTTCCAGATGAAGATGATACTAATGACAAAACTCTCATGTACTATGTGAACGATGGAGTGTATGGTTCATTTAACTGCATATTATATGATCATGCTCATGTTAAGCCCATTTTGCAAAAGGTTTGTATACTTCATTATAACTAATATTGCTCATCACACTCTTAATGTAGAGGTAGTAAAAAAACCCAAAAAACTGGTGCCTCAGCAAGTTTAGTTCTTTCCATCTTTGATTCTTTTTACCTCAGCCAGTCTCTGGGTTGACAAATGTGGCCTTGGACCTTGCAGTTGACCACTGTAGAAAATATGGAGCAGCGGCTACCTTTTTCTTGCATGTTAGAACTAGAACTCAGCCTTTAATTTCAGCATTGCAATTACTGTATGTAGATTCCTGTTTTTCAGTCCTCCTTAAATATTGCAAAGATAGTAACTGTTAAACTTCTCCCTTCAGAGACCCAAGCCAGATGAGGGCTATTATTCCTGCAGCATATGGGGTCCAACATGTGATGGTCTGGATCGTATTGTTGAGCGCTTTGATATGCCAGAGTTGCAAGTTGGTGATTGGATCCTGTTTGAGAATATGGGTGCCTATACTGTTGCAGCTGCTTCTACGTTTAATGGATTTCAGAGACCAGCAATATATTATGTGATGTCGAGGCCTGCATGGTTAGTAACTATAAAAATTCTACTTCAGGTTGTTGGGGTGTAGGCTGTAGCTGTGTCGGTCTAAGAACATAGGCGGGCAAGTTTCTTTGGGTGACTTTTTGATATCTTTTATTAGACCAACTTTAAAATAGTTGGAGAACAATTTTATTAAGCAAGCTTTCGGGTTCAAAAACCCTTCGTCAGGCTAAGGAAGTTTCTGCAGTCGGTGTGTGCTCTTCCTGGATGGAATGAAAGCTCAGGAAGAGCACACACACCGACTGCAGAAACTTCCTTACCCTGACAGAGGGTTTTTGAACCCGAAAGCTTGCTTAATAATTGTTCTCCAACTATTTTAAAGTTGGTCTAATAAAAGATATCAAAGTCACCCAAAGAAACTTGTCCACCTACTTCAGGTTGTAGGCTTCTTGTCTTCCAAGAAGTCTTGATTTAAAAAAAAAAAAAAAAAAAAATCTGGTAAACAGTGCCTTGCTAGCATTTCTTTATAAGCATACCAATGAGTACAAAGTAGCTTTACCTATTTTTGAAGACAAACCTAAATCATCCAAATTCTGTCAAAGTAGTAATTAAAGGAATACTTAAACAACTGTACTCTTCAGTAGCTAAGTCTTCAAGTGCTGTGTCCAGTATAAAGAGGTTTAGTGAAAATGACTGACTGAAGTCATTCTAGACCAGGGGTGGGCAGTTGTCATGGGCAGAGGGCTACTTACTGAGTTTTTGGCAAGCCATCAAGGGCTGCATGATAGGCAGCCCAGGGCAGATTAATTTTCTAAATTTCTTTTTAGGCGCCCTGCAGGCCGGATAGAATGGCCTGGCACGCCACATCTCGTCCCCAGGCTGCATTTTGCCCACCCTGTTCTAGACATAGTAATAACAAATGCTGTTTTCTTTATACCAAGGATCTCTATTTACTGGGTTTACTTCAGTAAACAGCAGTTTATTGAACTAAAACAAGCTGACAAAATCACTTGATGTAGATAGTCAACCATAATGTGGAAGTATTCTTTTAAAAGCTGGTCAACTTCTATCACATAAGTGTTGTTTATAAAATCTTTGATTGCCCTTGTGACAGCAGGACAATTACAGGGGTGGGGGAAAAGGTAAAATGAAGTTCTTCTCTCAGATGTCACAATTTTAACATTAAGAGAGTGGTGCCCAGTATCTGCCCTTCTGGTGCTTATGTGGTTCCCTTCGTATCAAAACAAAGCTGCTAAATATGAATGAAGTGTAAATTAATAGTCATAGGAAAACATCTCTCTGAAGTACCTTGGGCAGGGTGGGGAATAGCTCTAAGAAGTGAAATACCCAGTCCATTTAGTTTTCTTGAGCTGTTTGTTTTTCCAGTGAGGCATGGAGGATATTACACTTTTAACTTAACTGACTGCAATGAGGAAAATGTCCCAGAGAAGACTTGAGTGTGCACATGGACAAACATACATTTTAATTGCTTTTAAAATGTAAGGGGGAGTTGCTTGTCTGGGGCAGTGCAGCAGCTGTTGTAATTTAACTGTTTAAATCTGCAGGATCCTGTAGCAATAAAGTTGGCTAAATTTCATCCCAAATTTCACCCCCAATGAAGCAGAGTTTAAAACTGGAGTTCTGGGTTGCTTATAGCACTACAGCATCTTGCAGATTTAACAGTTGCATTGTAACACCTTTTGGGAGTGTCTACAAGTACATTTAAGTGCAACTAAATTTAATGTGCATTAAGCAGCTTTTTTGGTAGGTGTCTACACATGCAGAGTCTTGGCACTAAAATTGGTGTCAAGTCCCTACAGACCTGTGACGTGCTCGTAGTGGCTGTGCGGACCTGGCATTAAAGTTAGTGCCAGGTCATGTCTGTATATGTTAATGTGCTTTAACTAATTGCAGGTATCAAATTTAAGTGGGATTAAGCTAATTTTACCATTTTTAATGCACATTAGGGGCATGCACATATAGACATGTGCCTGCAATGTCCATTAAATTAGGTTAATACTTACTAATGTTTCTCGTGTAGATGCGCCCTTTGTATTGCAATCTTCTGAAATGAGTACAATTGCTATGTCTGTCTATACCCTATATTTGCAGAAACTGTCATCTTTAGTAGGTCTTGTTGGAAAGGCTCTACCACTCTGGTATTTAATAGTAAAATTTTCTAGTTCTGGAAAGGCTAGTTTTGGAAAAATTTTAAGGTGCCCAATCTGCTTGACTACCACTATTTGGGGGAGTAAGAGCTTTCTAGGAGGAAGAGCTGTTTATTTGAAGTTTCATAGTATCTAGGAAGGATGACAGTGGAATAATCAGTTGACATGTCTTTCCCTAAATGGATGAAGTCTGAATTGTACGTGTCCAAATAAAAGGCAGAAGTAGCTTATATATTGCTATTCCTGTTATGCTGAATATACCAGTTTTAAAGCTCAGCTGCTTTCTACTGATCACTGTGGTAAGTTTTCCAAAATAGAGGTAAATCTGCAGGTAAAGGCTAGTTATGCCATTTCGGCTTAGAGGCAGTTAAACATGTCCTGTTGGAAGGGTCAAGATAAATCGGATATCCTGAAATAGTTGGTTCGCCCTAAAACTGTTCTCTTGATGTTGAGTCTTTTTTTCTGCCCCCCCCCCCTTATACAGGCAACTAATGCAACAGATCAAGGAAGAAGGTTTTCCAGCTGAGGTGGAAGAGCAGGATGTTGCTACTCTGCCACTGTCTTGTGCCTGGGAAAGTGGAATTGAATATTCAGCAACTTGTGCTTCAGCTACTATTAACGTTATAGACCCATTTTAGTTAGTATTTGCAAGTTTAGTATTTGAAATTAGGGCATTTTGGGGACCATTAACTTAAATCTTGTTAGAATTTTTAAATTTTTTTTTTTTTTTTTTTTTCAAGTCTAGGTTTAGTATAAATGCAACAAAATGGATAACTAGGAGATGGGGGTCACATTTATCTGTGTTCCTATGGAAACTATTTGAATATTGTTTTTATATGGATTTTTATTCACTTTTCAAGTATGCTACTAAAGATTGATCCTTAGCTGTCAAACAAGCATTTGTAGCTTGTGTATGTCAGATGGGATCAGCTTAGTGTTGTGACCTAACTGCTTTAAAATAAAGTCTATTGAAATAAGTGGTCATTTGTTCTTTGCTGTATATGAATTAAGCATCCATCCATGATGGCATTCAATTTGTATTTTGTCTCTTGTGATTTTTTTTTTAATTATAGTTTGATCTCTGACCAGTGCATCCTTAATGGAATGTGGGCTGTACACTGTGGGGAGGTCTTTACTGCTCTTTGCCAGCTCAGGTCCCTCTCCTAAATTTTAAATATTTGCAACCTCTTCATCACCCCAGAAGAAGGAAGTTTCTTAATCGGCAGGTAGTTACGCTTGCAACAAATGTTATGCAAGTAGAGTTAAATCGTGTGCTTTCCTGGAAGGCATGTGCTTTAACATAGCATTAATTTCAGGGAAGCATTGCTGCTGCTTGGATATTCTTGCAACATATTTTCTCTTTAGGGCTAGGGACAAAAATTACATGCACAATAATTTAAGTGAGACAGAAACTGGTTCAAATCTGTAACGCAACAAATTTAGTGCTTGGTGTGCTGCTGCCTGGTCCCCCGCCCCGAGTCCAGGCCCCCCTCCTCTTCCATCCTCCTGCTTGTGGTCTGTCCTCCCCCGGGCTAAGGTTTTGATGCCGCTTAGCTTACATAGAACCAGAAACTCAGTGACAGTAGTGAAGAATGAGATGCATCTTCTTCATACACAGTCCCATGCTGCTTCTGTGGCTGCCATGACCAACTTAATTATGTCCAAGCAAGAAGAACCAGCTGATCTTGATTTTTTTTGTGGGTGTGGGTGTGTGTGTGTTGGTTGTTTTTGTGTTTTGCCCCTGACTGCTTCCTTTTTTATAAAGGGAATATATAAAAGGGCTATATCTGGAATAGGAAAGTAACTAGCTTAAAAGCAAGGAAACCAACACATTTGGACATTTTAGGGTCAGTCAGTGAATTTAGTACAGAAACCCAGCTAGTTGTGGTTGTACCAATAACAAGCTGGAGAGTTAATTCAGTAGAGCCACTTGAAGGCTATCAAAAGTGGATTTGGCTAATATGTTTTCTAAAGGCACCCTAATCTATTTTCTTAACCTAGTAAGTCCTATGAACAATGAGTAGCTCTTCTGCGCAGCTGTGCTCTGAGCCTTAGGAAGAGATTGGGGAATGCTGGGTTGGCTTAGCAGTTCTTGTCTCTTATCATTGCAGCAGAGGGATAGTAAGGTGAAGTAAAACATTATTACACTGACCTCTTACTACAGTAGCATCCTGAATACCTGCTCAGAATGACCTCCAATACATATGTATGTAGAGTCTCTTACAAGTTAGAAGCTGGCTTCAGTTATCCTGCCCACTTGAAAGCATCTGTTTGTTACTGAAGTGAATGAACAGTCTTACTAAGTTGAACCACCACATAGAAGTATGGTAACTAAGGTAAGGCTGATGAGGTATGTAGTTTGTCACTAGCCCATCAAATCTTCTGCTTCCCTGACAAATATAGCTGGGATTGAATACAAATCCAGCTATATCTTAATTTATGTAATGCCCACATCTCAGGACTTCCCTCTCAAGGAGGAGCTTTTCTGAATTTGAGTAGTTCGTGCCTCCTCAGGTTCCTTCCCATTCTACTTCAGCTTCTGTATGTTGCTGCATGTAAGCATATCATAGTGTTCAGGGACAGGTACTTGCATATTTAAGAAATGGGCTTAAGGTATTCATCTGCTGGGAATTTTGACTGGAGAGTGCTGATACTCCCTACTGGGATTTGGAAACCTGGAGGTTCTTGGTTGGAAGGGCTTGCTCCCCCATTCAGGGACAGACCAATAGCCAGTAGTAATGAATTTTACCCCACAATTAGATTGGCATAGATGGTGATTCTTCTCTCTTGAGTGTATTCTAATAACCTAGTTCCTGTCCTCTACATGTGGCAAATTAAAGGATTTTTTTTTTTTTTTATGTTTTTGGGTATTATGTCTGCCAGTTGTGTATGCAAAGTGTTTCTGAAGTTTTGAGAAAATTTTGACAAGCACTTGATTCTGCCTTGAACAGGGGATTGGACTGGATGACCTCCTGAGGTCCCTTTCATTCTTCCTTTTCTACAATTTCTGTGCATCAGGCAAAAAGTCCTGCTAGATTCTAACCCCAACGATGGACTCTCTTGGTCTTCCCTGGGTTCCTTCTTGACATGTCCATCTATCTGCCTGTGAACCTTGCACGTAAAGGTTTCTCCTCCCAAGGCTTCCCAGTCCCCCATGTTGTCTTTGGTTGGCTGCAGGTCCTCTGGAGTCCTTCCCCGCCCCCCACCCTGGGTCCCTTGACGTCCACTATGTTCCTCACAGTAGAATCTTATCCTTCATCATGCACCTGTAATGCAGTTGGCATCCTGAGCTTTCTTGAACCAGACCTTTAGGACCTGTGTCTTGGCCTCGTGCTGATGTCAGGCTTGCTTGTGGCTGTGATCTGTGATTCATTCATAAACAGCCTAGTTCCCCTAATAGATATACTCCTCATCCCAGAAGGAATGAGGGCAAGGCCTAAGCTAGTGAAGCATCGCACAGATGCAGGCATAGTATGGTGCCATTCATGAGGTGGACAAGTAGGTGGGGAGAATTTGTGGCTTAGTTTGCAGGGTGGCAATTGAGCAGATGCTCACAGAAACTTCCTCTGTCTGTGCTTTTTAAAGGTTTATCTTGCCATACGTACTGCAGAGTTTGGAATATATCATAGAAGAGCTACATGGGAGAAAGAGGGGCAGCTAAGCACAGTGAGGTAGGGTTGGGCTGACTAGTACAAAGAGTTTAGATTATGGATTGTGTAGGGAAGACCCTGCCTGGAGGAGGGGGCTGGACTAGATGAGCATTTGGAGTTCCCTTCCAGCCTTACTTCTCTATTTAAATGATGACTAACCTGTTATATTCAGGTCAGGAGGTTAAATATAACCTCTCACTTTTTTATATAAGCTACTGAAATGACTATATACATTACCTATCCATACCCTTATCAGGTGCATCTCAGCCACATAGCAGTGTTCTGTTTGCCATCACAGAAAGACGTGTGTTGTGATTCCTCACTGTATCTGACTTGGGAATTAGAGGTCTAATGCAATCCAAATAAGCTTACTTCTCTATTTTAAAACCATGCTTGTTCCTACCTGAAAACAAATACAGTCCCAGTGCCATTCTATGGAATTCCTTGGAGACCATGAAGAGCACAGGCAGGTCTGTAGGATTCACTCCTACATCTAAATTCAGTAGTGAATTGCAGAAGCAGACCCTTCCACCCGTGCAGTCCACCTGGGGGTTGTCCAGAGTCACCCGTGAAACTTGGCCTGCAGGAGCAGGACCTGGGTCAGAAACAGCATTTTACCAGGAAAGAAATCTTTTACCTTCATGCACAATAACAGTGAAGACAGGAAAGAGAGACAGCCTCTTTTAATAGAACTCTGCTTACTAAACATCCAGGCTGTGGGTTTGAGATAAATGCAATATTGGCCATGTTTGGAAGTTAGAATTCTTTTATCTCTTAGCCAAATACATGCAACTTGATTACTAAAAAGAGCAAGATGAGTGATTCATTCAAAGAATTTTAACTGCAGATGAAATGGGCATTCAGCAATTATCACATCAGGTGAAAAATGTTAATTGGCTTTTTAGAGTTCATATCTCTGATCTAAGTGCAACAATACTCTCTAAAATACCAAATCACTCAGTACTCCAATGTCTCCAGCCACTTTGAATAAAGCATGCCACAAATGCTTTCAATTTTAAAATAAAATGTATTTGTTTGTCCTAAAATAGGAAAGTATTTGACAATGGAAAGATAACATATATACAGCCAAAGACAGGCCTTCTGACAAGCCTCACTATTCTTCAACTTTTTTTTTATAGTCAGACAGTTATAGAGTAGGCTCACAATATGCTGTAAATATTACCTGTGCCACTTTAGGAAAGTAGAATCTAGACATATTAGATTACCACTCTTAATAGAATATTAATTTGCAAGTGTATATCTCCTATTGATCTCATTGGACTGTTTCAATACCAGAGTACTGAATGCAGTATTCCCCTCAGTTAATAGTACTGCCTTCTATGGTATAGCATCCTTGACCCCTATATCTCAAATGCATTATAAATGATTAGGCAGACAAGGTTCTTTGGGTAGATGTATCTTTTATTACACCAACTAAATAGCTGGAAAAATAGTTCTTTGAAAGCTTTTGGGCACAAATGCCCTTCAGGCCTAGGGAAAGTTATAAATGATTAATGAAGCCCCTGAACTACCTCTGTGATATGAGTATACCATCATTCATATCTGAATGGTAACAGGGTAGCTTTTTAATAGCACACAGCAGCACTACAGTATTCAGGTACGGTTGACAAAAGACATGGGAGCATTAAGTGATCTCAAGTGTTCTGCAAGCTTGCTACGTCTCATCTGAAAGATGCCACCTCAAGCTGGGGCTACTGACTCAGAGACGAGCATCATCTACTGACTCACACCACACAAAAATGGTGTTACTAAGGGTTCTGCCGCCTCCTGCCAACTGCTTTGCCAGGCTCGCTCTATTTAGCTTGGATGCTCAGACAGCATCATACCATGAGCCAGAAGCAAAAAGAGCATCTTGTAATGTCCCCTCTTAAAGGATTAAACAAAGGATTTGGTTCATCTGTCATTAAAATGCAGATCCTTCAGCGCAGGAGATGTGTACAGAAATATTAAGAGTAATACACAGCCCTAAGCCTTGGCTTTATACATTGCTTCATTAACGCTCATACTAGGTACAGACATCTGACATGTTTATGTATGTAAATATACAGTAAATGTATTAGTCACATATTTACATACTTTTTCTATAGAAATTAGGTTGCAAGACTCTCAGACGTGAAAAAAAGTCTAACCTTTCTGTATACAGGGTTCCCTTGCTTGCATTCCTGGAAAAAGGCACGTAACTGGAATTCACGTAAAGGGAACTGACTTTACAATGTAACAAATAGGAATATGTTCCAAGACCTCAACTGTACTGATCCCAAGACCCATTTCTACCACTTTTACAAGACAATTTTGGTGCTTGCCAACAGCAGACAGCACACACAAGCACAGTGCACTGTCATAATGGGGATGCAACTACAGAAACACATGTTGCAGACAAAGAGCAAGGAGCACAGATCCACACCAAAGACTATACTTTGGTGCGCATTACTCCCGCAATGCACCACACAAAGCAGCTGACTACAGGTTTCCATCACACCATTAGAGTGAATTTATCTTGCATATAACGCATTTTTGGTATAAAAAGGGTCATCACAGAAGAGCAAATCTGCATATACGAACCTACGCAAAGCGAGGGAAACTTCTACAAGAAACTGTGGGGTTCCTCAGTGTCTCATATATTCGGCATCCCCGTGCTTCAAAATGGCAGCAGGGTCACTTTAAAGCTCATGGAACAAGCTTTAGTTAAAGCATGCCTGCCACCATTTTGAAGTGTGGGACACTGAATATGCGTAATGCTGTGGGTGCTTTAATTAGAGTGGCTCCCAAGAGCTGCTCTAACAAAAGCACCCCCTCCCATCCCTGGAGGTCCGAGTTACCATTCTTACTGGAAACAGGAAGAAAAGTGATCTTTTTGGTACTGCCAGCTGAAAAGCAGAATCACATAAAAGCAGCTTGAAGACGCATCTCTCTACTATAAAATGTGGCCCAGCAGCAGCAAAACATTTTCATTTTAACAAGCCAGTAAATATTTCTGTATCCCCCCAAGAAACACTCTTACTAAGCGCCAAAAGAGTTTAACCAACATGGAAGCAAAATGAAGAGCTCTGTAGCACTTCTTGTATGTGCAGCTGGGGACTTCCCCAACGGGTGCCTACAGCCTTTGGGTGCTAGGAAGCTGCTCACTGAACCTCACCTCTAAGCCACCAGCAGTGACATTATAAGTAAAGAAGACTAAGACCTTTGCTCTGGTGGGTATGGGCAGAGTGGCTCGCCTAGAGAAAGTCAACAAGTTAGAGGGAAACTCAAAAGCATCATTTCTTTTAACAGAGCAGAGGAAGCAGTAAAAATGAGTGGAAAAATTAGATTCTTTTCAAGTAAGTAGACCCATATTTAGAATATGCATAAAGGCATACATTATTAGATCATATAAATAGAGATAAGAAAAAATAAGAGATAAGGACAGGCTGCTTAAAGCACTGTATGGTGCAAACTTCTCTCCCCTCCAGCCCAAATGCCAGGAGTCCTGAGAGACCGCCACCTGGGTGGCGGGGAGGGAGTGTTCATATGAAAGATATACTGTAAGCCATTAGTGCTGTTATTTTTAATTTGAATGTGAGCTCCTCAAGCCATGCCACAGAAAGCACTGTCTGTCAGTCTGATGAAAACCACTACTCGCATGAATGCTAGGCCAAGGCACTGTTGGGGTTGACAAGCTCTTCCTCCTTTGTGATTTTCTTTGCAGGCCTGCTTCATGTCTTTCATTGTAAAATGTTTGGAGAATTGCCTTCATAAGCCTGTCTCTACTGCCTCCCCCATCCCCCACCTGCTACACTGTCAGCACCTCACAAGTTTTAACACAGTTGTCCTCACACCAGCCCTGGGAGGTAGGAAAGGGCTAGCATCCCCATGCCCCACAAGTGGGGCATGGGGCAGGCAGGAGAGCAGGAGGTGAGGCAGAGACAAGTCTACACAGCGGACTTAAGCTCAGCATTGCAGTTAGTGCTCAGGCACCCTGCCACCCAGTGGAAGCTGCTGACCTGATGGAGATGCTCAGGCTGCTTTATGCAATGCATTGGGAAAGTAAGGCGCCTAAGAGTGAGGGGCACACACTTGGTGTACATGCAAAGGTATAGGGTTTAGGCCCCTGGTCCTGTGTTAGGTGCCTGAGTCACATGGGGTTCATATCCATGAAGCCCTTCCTGACATTCAGTGCCTAATTCAGGTCATAGATGCCATCATGCTTAGATCAGCCTCTGGAGTAGGGCCTGTTTTGGTAGTAGTGCTTCCACCTCCTCGGGGAGTACCCTCATCCTAGGGCTTGAGGCTATTCCAAGGTAGGAATCCCTCGACAGCAATCCAGCCTAACCTTGTACTGAACATGTGCGCCCTGGAGCAGAGAGGAACCCAGAGCACCCAGATAAGCGTACTGATGCCCAGGCTGTAGAGCCTCCCACATCATTTCCCTGGGCCCACCTATATCAAGTATTTCATGCAGAGTAAAGCAGCTGCAAAAGGAGAGATATACTCCAGAGTACCCTAAAGGCAGTGGCTAAAGCACTCACTGGGACTTGGGTAACCTGGGTTCATGGTTCTGCCCTAGAAAGAGGCAGAGAAGGCATCTGCAGCTAGATGTCTCACATCCCAGGTGAGGGCTCTAAGAGTTTTAGGTATGGGAGCAAAGAAACAGTTCCCCGTCACTGTGTTCAAGGCCCACTTCATTAGGCATGTCCTGTAAACATGCTGGATCAGGACTTGCAAGTAAGACAGGCAGACAAATGCCTCATCTGGAGTACAACTGGGGCTTAGGCACTGGGCAGCTTGGAGGTGTCAGGAGCTGGGTGCTAGTATGTACACCCAGCAGCAGAAAGACTGGGGGGGGATGTCTGGTAGAGCTGTACATGCTGGGGCATTTCAGTCCTGCTGGAGCTGGGATACATCTGGACAGGGGTTTGAAGAATCTATATTTTTGATTTTGATACCTAGATCCTGTCTGGATCTAGCCCAGAGAGTCTGATTTGCCCAAGCTAGCACAGGAAAGGAAGGGCAAGAACGAGACTTGTACCCAGGGGTCCTAAACTACTGTCTTCTCCTTCCTCACTGTACTTAATCTGATGATAAAATGAGACAGTAAATATGTTTGATGATACTTGCCTGCAAAACTGACCTTTGGGAGACTCAAGCAATGGGAGCCATAGGTAATTCAAGAAGATATGGCACTAACAGAGAGAGAAACCACAATAAGGAACAAGGTGAACATAAATAAAAAGTAGCTGTAGAACTTATTATATTAAGGCAAGCTTTTTTTCATCTTGTCTTTTTTGTCATCTTGAATACTGTCTTCATACTCCTTTTTCATGTCCTAGTTACCACCGGAAAGAGCTGGACAGGGAAACTGAGACTGAACAAGACTTAGGCCATGACAGATTCCCTTAGCTAATAAGGGACTAAGCGCTGGACTAAGCAAGCAGTTACAAAAGAATTCTTGCAAGATGCATTAACATCATGTGCTGCTAGATGGCAGCAGCAGCTCAGGCTAAGGGCAGCCTTGTATCATCTATTATTCAAAACCCATTTTTAATCCAGAAATAGTGAGTCGATATTTGCTGCCACTTGATCCTCTCTGGAAATGAGACCTTGAACTCAGAGACCTTCTGAACAATGTGGTTATTGCAAGTAAATTTAAACAATGTTAATTTGTGGAGAAAAAAATTAATCACTTTTTTTTCTATCAAAAAATCAACCTGTATGCTGTGAAACAATAGTAAAATAGCACTCATGGGGGGAAAATTCCGTAAATGACACACATTGTTTGACGCTACAAGCAGAAAACAATGTACACAGTCAAAGGAGCTTACTGTAAGTTTTATTAACATCATTATTCATCTGATAACAATGAGGGTGCGGACAAATGTAATGCTTAAAATGTTCTAAATACATCTTACATCCAAGAGCCTAGATGGACATACTATTTTAGACCATTTTAAACTCCCTTCAAAAGTACACCAGGACAACCAAATACTATTCTGAGGCAGCTTTCCTAGAACCAGTGCAATGTTATGTGTGGATAGAGAGATCCCTCCGTGCCTTGTAAGGTCTGGTTAGTCCTCCAGGCATCCCAACCTGCACTGCTCTGCACCCTCCCAAAGCCATGCAGGGTGATGGGGCTGCCCTGGGTTGCAGTCAGGGCTGTTGCCAAAACTTGATTGCTTACAGCAGCAGTTCTCTACCTTTTTAGACTCAAGGCACTGCCAATGCTATGGCATCTGGTTGAGAATCACAGAGACCACAGTAGGCAGGAGTGGGGAAGCAGAAAGCCTGTGTCAGTTTTATTTCCCAGACTGGGACCCTGGGTAGGGATCCCAGAATCATTTGGGATGGAAGATGGGTAGCCAAGGATGATGGGGTCCCTGCCTATGGTTCCCAAGGGGGCGGTGCGCTGAGGGCTCCCCAAGAACTCAGTTTTTTGACTGAACTGGAAAGCTTTTTATCAGTTGCACTTCTCTGCTTTGGGTCCCAGGGCTGACTGCAAGATTGTAGCACAGAGGGCCCAGGTACAATTAACTAGTTAATTAACTTCACATGGAGCTGGGGACCAACAGATGTTCTGTTTGATTAAGTTCCCATTGCGCAGTCCCAAGTTCCCATAACGCCCCCCACCTCCTCCATGCACCAGAACCAGCAATTAACAGGTGTTTAGTGTTGTTATAGGCACCACCACCCACTCACCACAAGTGGGGGCACCCAACCTTCCTCCCCACCAGGCCCAGTACCTGGCATTTGGTGGAAGTCAGACATTTCTACTACTGCTATCTCCTGCTAGAGCAGGGAAACTTTAACTTCTCCTGTAGCTCTGTGAGGAATTTGGGTACTTCTTGGCAGTGGAAATCAACATACCTCTTGTTCATATGTCAGCACTGCCCATTTATTAAGTCCCTCCTAATAGAGAGAAAATAGGTTATAGCCATCTTGTGCCACCACACAGTCCACAGTTGATGTCCACCTCCTGAAGAATGTACCCAGTTCATAAAGGCTGAAGATGCCACAGACATGGACCGACTGGTTTAGAAACTGCTCTGAGATTATTTTAATGTGGTGAAGTCCTGGGTACACATCAGGTTTTCTGGATGAATAAAGGCATAATGCCAGAAGTACCTTTATGTCAACCAGGCATTTACATCATTCCTGTTGACCACTGCTTGGCAGTGTTCAGTACTGGTTTCGTGTTTAGTTCTAGCTCACAGAAGCTCTGAGCTCAATGCATGAATGCTGGGTGAGGGTCTCTCACTGGTACTTTACAAAAAGTCAGGTAAGATAATCAAAATGGTCCCTACCAGCAATAGACATCTACGTGACTTTACTTGGCATCATAATCTGAATATTACAGCTGGAAGGTGCCTCATTCTGTTATGTGCCATCTAGAATGCAAACAGCTTGAAAGGTCAAATGATCAAATTAGGAGACAAAGACAGAAACAACAGAACACACACAGAGAGAACAAAGAGCCTGTAATATCAGAGCAGAGAAGAGAAGGTCTTGAGATAATAAGCTAACATACCCCACATTATACATTGTTGAAGGTGATTGTTTCACCTTCAGATTTGGGCAAATCGAATCAATGGCTCACATATTTGCTCTCAGGGCTAATGCTGCCACCAACTACTCAAGTTAAAATACCAGTTTTAGTGATCAAGGGGCACACCAGAAAACTTGTTGCAATCATGTTGCGTGCACGCAGAAGTGGATCTGGGCAGGTGCAGTGGGGTAAAACCCTTTCAGTCAACCATGCAACAGAAGCAGCAGCCAGGGACTTTTTTTAAAGTCCTGGAAGCAAGTAAGAATTCCCCTCTCTTCCCCTTTATGCTCAGAAGCATGTCTTCTTCCCTCCCTCACTGCTGTGCTCTCTCCAGCAGCCCCAGGGGCTCCAGAGCCATTCCTGCGGGCTCCTGCCTCGCTCTGCATGGAACCAAGCTCAGCCAGGGACACAGCAGCAGTGGGCGAGTCCCTCCTCCTTGCCTAGTCCCCTCAATGCCCCTCACCAGCATGCACTGAGGAAGGGAACCCCACCCGCTGCTGTCTCTAGGCAAGCCTGGCTCAACATGCAGCCCAGTGGAGCAGAACAGAAGAACCTCTGGACACCCCTTCCCTGAACCTGGCTCAACTGGGGACAGCAGCAGTGGCAGGTGGGTAAGAAGGTGAATAGGAGGGGAGGGGAAGAAACATGCTGCTGAGCATGGAGCAGAAGGAAAGTAGATTCTTACCTGCTTCAGGGATTTAAAAGAGTCCCCTCTTGCAGCTCCCATGGCACAGTCTGTCTGCCAGTGGGCTGTGGTACTGGGAGTTGGGGTACAACCACTCCCATAATATAGGTCGCTGCTCCTGCTTTCAGAAGTCCTGGATCTGCCCATGTGTGCATGCATGGATGAACACACACACACACACACTTTCTCCTCTTCCTAATTCTACATTTTGTTTAGGGCACAAACCATATAGTAACACAGATGATGATAACACATCACACTAGCAGATAGACTGTTGAGGCAGAAACCGAGAGGAGAATTATTTGCAAGAAGCAATTATATATCCATGTGCTCACTAGGGCGAGGGGCAGAAATTATGCATAAACCTGTATATGTCATCAGAACCCAGCTCACAAGTTCAGTGCACATGAATTGCTTTCAACATGGCTGAACCTGTTTAAGATCAACCTGGAAGTGGAAGGATGTAGCGTCAGACTTGACTGATTTAGGTTAAACCATTTAATTGAATTTCTATCCCAGATCCCCCTCCAGCTTCAAGTTAATTCATAGTCCCCAGAATCACAAGATACTTTGCACCTCACCTACACACCCTTCCTTACAGTGTGGGCAGGCAAGCTTTGGCTCAAGCTGTCTGCTCCAGCTGAGCAGGGAGGCATGCTCCAGCACTGCCCACCCACCCATCCACCCCACCCTGCATCCAGCCTGGGCCACTGCAGGCATGTGGCTGCATTTCCAAAATCAAAAGTCAATTTCTGTTCACTTGCTTATTAGTTCAATCTACACGGTTTAAACTAGTCTATGAACACTGAATTAATTCAGCCTCAGGCTTTTTGACTATCTGTACTTAGCCAAGAGGAAACAGTTGGGTTAGTTGCTAATAACTGGTATTTAGTTAAATAAGATATCTAGAAAGTTTGTATACCCCCAGAATTGTTTCTTTAATATGCTAAATGCCCCATCAGTACATTGGTAAACTGATTGAAAGCAGCAAAGAACAGATTTTTTAAAGTAATTAGTTACCTAAATATGCAGCCTGGCAGTCCTATTTCAAGTGTCCTAGATCTGGCGTTACATCATTTTGAAAATGAGATGTGGGCTCCTAAGCCACTTAGGCATCTAGAAAATGTTACATTGTACAGTACTGGGGACATCGTGGTTTTTTAAATTATCCCCATGTCCTTTTTTTTTATACGTCTGCTCTCAGTAGTACAGACAGACGAGCAGAAGTCTGCAGCCAGGCTCAAACACTCTTTGGAAGAGAAGGTTATTTTCTGAAAGCTGCTTTTGTCATCTGTTGGGAGGATTAATTTAGACTTACTACAATGGGACCGGAAAATGGTTAGTGATTGAAGGGTGATTTACATGGCATTATTGAGGGAGAATCTTATCTGAAAGTACAATATAGCTCTACTGATCATTGACTGACACTGGCAACGTGTAGGGGGTGCACACAGGTGCACGTGCATCCCCTGACCTTAGTGGTGAACCCCCTGCAAAAAGGTATCACCGACATTGCTGGCAGTGCCTGCAGGCAGTCACTGCCTGCCGCTCCCCTCCCCGCTCACTACCAACACTGCCAGCAGCATCTGTGGGTGGTTCCCGATTGCTGCTGGCTGCTGCCAATGCTGCTGGTGGCATTTGTGGGTGGTCACTGGCCACTGGTCGGTGCTCGGCACCTCGTCCCCCTCGCCACCAACAATGCAGTGACCACCTGCAGGAGATCATCATTCCCACCCAGCCTCCGGGGCCATGTGGCGTTCATGCTGACCAAGTCCAAATTGTATAAGTGAAGCAGGCTCCACAACGGAGATGGGAATTGTACACCAGCCTAGAGAGCAGTGGAAACAGGAGTGAAACACGCGATTACCTCATGCTCTTCTCTCCAGCCTTAGGAAACTGCTTTCAAGGCACATGAAACGGATAGGAAGCTAATGTGTAAAAGGAAATGTTCTGGCTGCATAAATTAATCATGGCTGGCAAATCTATACACCTCCACTTAGTGCTGTGTGCCTGATCTTATGGGCAAATATATCCAAAAGGAATGACCTAGATCAGTAATTCTCAACCATCTAATTGAGAATTTTGTGACCTAATATAATAGGAAAAATCTGGGGGGCCCAGCACCTTGCCAGAAGGACAAGGCATGTGTTGTGACCTCTGGTGAGCATGATTTCAATTATTTAATAGGATGCATGACTCTTCCCAGGCATGCTTACAGAAGAACAGAAAACAATTAATTTTAAGGACTGACTGGTCATAAACCAGCCTATTCTCTGGCACTGCCATCCTTCACCCAAGGACAATTAGTACCCCTTATCACTTACTGATCTCCATTTTTTAAAAAGGCAACACAAATGAATGCCATTGTACTGTATCCTATAAGCTTTTGGCAGGAGTGAATTCCGATGTGAAAGAAGTTTTTCTGAGCCAGAATAGCTGACGTGCTTGACAGGGCTTTAAACTAAGATTGCCGAGGGATGGGTGGAGAATCACCAGTGCAAGCCCAGGAAGTGACAACCACAGAATCAGCAGGTAAGGTAACACAAGGGAACTTACTCCTACCCCAGCCCAAGGATGGGACTCTTCTAAGTGCACAGGGAAGCCCAGGGCTTCTGATGCAGGCTCAGCTGCCTGCACACAAATGCCAGGAACGCTGGGAACAAATAGGAGGAACTGGCCCTTCTGCTCACTGAAAATTAATGAGATCTCATAGGGATAACGAAGACCTGGTGGGACTCCACCTATGACAGGACCACAAGCACAGATGGTTATACCTTATACAGGAGGGATCAAGTTGCGAGGAAGGGCAGGGGTGTAGCTCTCTGTATAAAGGAGCAGTACACTTCCCTACAAGCAGAGATTGGCACCCAAGGAGGGTGACTCGAGACCATTTGGGTTAGAATAAGGGAAGAATGTAGTGAAGGGGATATTACTGTAGGAGTCTATTACAGACCTCCTAACCAGGAGGAAGAGCTTGACCATGAATTCTCCAGGGAACTGGCCGAGGCTGCATGCTTTTGGTGCATGCTTGTCATGGGTGACTTCAACCACCCTGACATCTCATTCAGCCAAACATCTGAACAGCATTCAACCAAATCTGGTCAGTTGTGAAGCTTCCTTGCTTACCTTGACAAGCTCTATCTGACTCAAGAAGTCTACAGGCTGACAAGAAGTAAGGTGCTGCTGGATCTGGTTCTGGCCAAAGGGGATGATCTAGTCAGCGACCTGGGGATCAAAGGGAAGCTAGGTGACAGCAATCATGAGTTGATTACTTTATCCATCACAAAACTGGCAAATCAGCCAGCAATGCAGAAATCCTTGACTTTAGGAAATCTGACTTACACAAGCTCAGGAGATTGGTTTCAAGGCCCAGAGAGATCACAATCTGACAGGGAGGGGAGTCCATGACGAGTGGTCGCTCCTTAAAGATGTGATCCTAAACACACAAGTGAAGTCCATTCCAGCCCATAGAAAAGGTAGCAAAAGGGCTAGGAGATCCCTTTGGCTTAACAGGGAACTCATATTCTTCCTGAATCTGAAAAGAGAAGCTCATAGGGGATGGAAGTTGAGAAATACCACTAAGGAGGACTATGAAGCACTAGCCCACACCTGTAGGGAGCAGACCAGAAAAGTCAAGGCTGAAACTGAACTTAAACTGGCTACAGGAATCAAGGACAATAAAAAGTTCTTCTTTAGATACATGGGAAGTCAGAAAAAAAACAAGGGCAACATGCTGAACCACCAAATGAAGCAGCTGACAACCGACACTCAGGAAAAAGCTAATCTCCACAATGATTACTTTGCATCAGTTTTCCACCATCCCAAGGGGATCAACCTACCTGACAGGATGCAGGATTACCAGGGTAAGGGAGGTCATATGCCTATAATTGGTAAAGATCTTGTGAGGGAACAGCTTGAGAGGCTGAACATCCACAAGTTAGCTGATCCAGACGGAGTGCATTCAAGAGTGTTAAAAGAGCTGGTTGATATCATAGCGCAACCAATGGTGAGGATATCTGAGAACTCATTGTGTTTGGGAGAGGTTCCAAAAGATTGAAAGAGGTCCATTGTGGTGCCTATCTTCAAGAAAGGAAGATCCAGGGAACTACAGGTCAATCAGTTTGACCTCAATCCCTGGAAAGATCTTGGAAAAAATTATCAAAGAATCCATCAACAGCAAGCCAATGGAAGGCATCATTCTGAGAGAAAGCCAACATGGCTTCATTGTGGGTAGGTCTTGCCTGACCACAACCTCATTTCCTTCTATGACCAGGGGGTGCATCACCTGGACAAGGAAGAAGTGGTTGATGTCATATACTTGGATTTCAAAAAAGCCTTGGTCTTCCGCGATGTCCTCATGCAACCTTAACAACCTTATGGTCCGAGGGCTGGGGAATTGGCTCTGTGGTCAGTCCCAGAGAGTGATAGTTGATGGAACCAAGTCAGCTTGGTGCATGGTGACCAGTGGTGTCCCCCAGCATTCGATACTTGGACCAGTACTCTTTAATATATTCAGAAATGATCTGGATTTGGGTGTCAGAAGCAGACTGGCTAAGTTTGTAGATGACACCAAATTATGGGGAAGTGTGGTCACGCTAGAAGATGGGCTGGGGATTCAGGCCAACCTGGACAGACTCACTAGGTAGGCAGATTGAAACCTGATGACATTCAACACAGAGAAATGCAAGGTGCTCCACCTTGGGAGAAAGAACCCACATCACACTTACAGGCTTGGCAATGCTACACTCACCACCACCATGACAGTGAGACTTGGGGGATCATGATTGATCACAAGATGTTTCAACCGATGGCAATTCTTCTGACAAAGCACCAGAAAAGAGGTGGATGGATAAACTCTTTTCAGCTGATCACTATCACTTTGAATCACATTCAGACACAAGGCCATGGGCTGGCTATATGGATGTTGCCTCATGCCATTCTTAATGCGCCAAAAATTCAGTTAGAATCCAGCCTCTAATGTCTATGAAATCTATGAGATGCAGGCTGAGCAGTCTGAAATCACTGCACGGTCTTCAGGTATAGCAGTGAGGAGATATAATGGAAAGTGCTTGGCAAGTTCCACTGAGTTTCCCATTCACTGCATCCTGTTCATGGAAAACTTAAGTGTAAATAAACATGCAGAAACTATGCTGCCTGGAAGGACTGTGGCTGTCCTACAGCCAGACTGAGTGCGGATCGTGGACAGCCAAATAGTGATATATCAAGAGTGGGAAAAAAATTAAAGTGACAAGAGAAATTACTATGTTTAAACACTTTGGCATCATGGAAATACTTTGCAAAGTTGCCTGACACTGAAGAAAACAATGAGGCATGAAGTTAGAAATATAAAGAACAGGACAAAATGCACGGGCTGAGAGAGCATTCTTTTAATGCCAATGTTGAGTCAGATACCAGTACATGGAAGCCTACTCTAATCTAATCCATTTTTTAAACCAAAAATTACGCTCCCCTGTGTTTCTGATCATCCATGTGCTAACAGGACCAAAGATCAGAAATGTGAGGCTCTGAAGGAATGAACCCTTGGCTGAAGCGGGAGTGATTTCTGCTGAAAACTGATGCAACAAAATGACAGAGAAAACAGAAAATGGTACCAACAATAATGCCTGGCACATGCATTGTACTTTACATCTCCAGAGTGCTTCATAAAGTTACTCAAGCAAACCAGTTTCCACGCTAATGTTCTGTTGTGGAGATGTTGGCTTGCTCTGTGTTTCTTTGGTGCTTTGCTAGGGCAACACTAAGATTTATACTATATTATATTGTATTTAATTTTATTGTATTGAATTTTGTTTACCTGATTGTCTACGGCACCCTAAAACAAAGAAGGAATTATTTAACAGTGCATCAACAGAGGCAGAAAAGGTGAAAAATATAGTGAGGTTCCAGTTGTACAAACTACTACATTTTCAAATGCAGATGTAACCTAGCCTACTACTTTAGAGGTGCCTGTCAAGGTTGCTTTATGAAGGACCTACAGGGCCAATCTCCAATTTATGCGGTGCTATTCTTGTAGTCCCTTTGTGAGATTTCCCAGCCCTGCACATAACTGCTGTTAGACTTCTAGCTCCTCTGCCCTGATCCTTGCCATGACAGAGTCTATTTGTCAATCTTCTGCATTTTCAACTGAACATTATCACTGAATAGAGAAGGTCACAAGGAAAATGTCTTTTTTTTTTTTTTATAAACACTGCATCTGTTCTTCTAGCATATACCTCATGAATAATAGCAGTTGAAAAAGTGCATTAAATTGTTATGCTCCTATTTGCTGAACCAATGGTCATACCTCTTGTACACACAGTCCACATTTTTTCAGCACACAATGCTGCCAATTATCAAGCCCCACTTTAAACTCATCTCCAGACAACCTGGTACATTCATTTCTAATATGACTGATAGTCTCTGGGCCTGGCCCCACCTCCTACATTCTTTATTTCCATCTTTCCTACCCGCTTTAATGTCTCTAGTGCAAATGGGCAGTTTCTCTGAGGCTGTAATTAACCATTCTGTTTCTCTTTTCAATATTTCTTTGACAGGACACTTACAATTTACCACTTTCTTTTTGAGGGTTAAAAAAAACCCCTCTCCATGCAGTCCTCCAATCCATTTCTATCTCTGTCTCTTTTGCTGTCTAGCTAATGGCTAACTCTCAGTAGAAATATAGTCTTCATTTAGTTTTGAAACTTGAGCCATAACCCAGTCAATCCATCTTTTCTCTCTCATATAATTTGCTTTCATTACATGCTCCTGTTTCACGACATCCCTGACAGCTCTCAGCCATTTTCCTCCATACTTTTTGTCAACATAAAGCTATTAGTAGTACTGAAGCACTTAAAGCCCCAGGGCCTCACTGGACAAACAGGGTGAAATATTAACTGTAATACTGAACTACTATTTATATAGCTGGGCACCTAACAAGAAAAAAACCCCACAGGGCCAGATTCTCAGTTGGTGCAATGGCGCCTAGCTGATTTGGCAGCCTGGCTTGTGAGCTCAGCACTGGTGGAGTTACACAGTCTGCTATAGCAACAAAAGTAGGGGTGGGGAGGACTAACAATAGTCCCAACAATAACAGCAGGCAGCTCCTCACCACGTCACTCTGGAGATGAAGAGCCCCTCTAGTTGGGTGCTCTTTGTTTGCAAGATTTCTGGGATACAACAGCCCTTCTTTTTCTTCCTGTTTCACTGCTACACTCTTACCCAGTTTGTCTATTCTCTCTGGCAAGAAACACTGTTGAAGCCCTGCATCATGAGGAAGCTTTGTTTGGAAGACTGTGTGCAGTGCCTTTATGATCCTGTGCTGCAGGTCTGTCTGCAAACCTCACCGTAGTTGCTTTGGCAGTCCCTACGAAGGTCCACTGACCCCAGTAGGACTGTGCCCCACATGGGTTCAACTCCAGGACTGAGCCTCAAAGTCTCCTTGTTTGGCTTATTTCTCTCCTGTAGCTGCTTGTAGCTTCAAGCAACCCAAAGCCTTGGATGTGATAACACAGGGGTCAGCAACCCCCAGCACGTATGCCAGAGCATGACACATGGGGCCATTTTGATCAGCACGCCACAGCCAGCCTGGGCTCTGGGCAGTTGCCATCAGCCACGGAGCCCAGGCTGGTTGGAGCAGGCAGCCAGGAGGCTGCAAACCCTGCAGTGAGCCATCTGGGCTCTGTGGCTGGCAGCAGCTGCCCACAGCCTGGGCTGGCTGCAGCTGAAAGGCTGCAAACAGCTGCACTGGGCTCTGGAGCCCTGGCTAGGCTGTGTGGCGGTGGTGGCAGCTGCACACACCCCTCTGGATGGTGGGAGGAGAGCCTGAGGCAGTGCACCCCTGCCTCTGCCCCCACCATCTACCTGGAAATGCATGTGTGACCAGTGCTCCTATGGAGCTAAGCGTGGTGCTCCGGAGCCTGGTGCAGCTGTTTGCAGCATGCCAGCCACTTGCTAAAGGGGTGAGGGCAGTTCACACGTGGCAGCTGCCACCACTCCACGTTTGGCCACGCAGCACTCGCTCCCCACCCTGCTCTGTGTCCATCTGCCAGGGGTACACTGCTCCACGTCCAGCTGCCGGGGGTACATTGACTCCAAAAGATTTAAAAGCCCTGTTGTAACTTATAGCACGTCCTGTGAAGCGCTATGAATTACAGCGGAAAGCTGCTTTTCTGTCTGTACCTTACTTTTTGCACAGGTCTAGCAGGGATGTTTCCACAACTACAGACTCTTTCCCTTTCACCTTCTGTCTGTACAATTGCATGTAGATGCTGCGGTGCTGGGTTCCTTGGAAATGCGTGACGTAGCTGGCAGTACTGGAACAAGGGGTGGGAGACATGGGCATCAGCCTTGCATGCCCACTTACCAGGGGGACAAGGATAGCTGCCATTGCTGCTGCTACGGCTTGCCTAGCCCAGGCCATACCACCATCCCTGCCACTGCTGCCATTTTGTCTTATGGCCCATACCACCAGAAGCCTCTTCCATCCACAGTGACCCCCAACATCCATATGTTGACCACAGAAAACAAGACTGTTTTCATTTCATCTCCATTTCCAAGGAATGGGCAGGCGAGCGTTTGGCTGTTGAAGGAAGAATACAGCTGCTCTGAAAATTAGTCATCTTTGCTACTGTGTTCTGGCAAGCAGTGCCTGTCCTGTGAGCAGCACTCTAGCAACCACCTGGTCAATCTTTACCATCAAAGAGGTGGAGTTTTCCAGTGCATAAAGAACTATTCTTGCCTGATGTTAACAGCAGAGCAGAGCTCAGGTGCTGTACCTTACTGTGAGTAGGATAAATGAGGTCAGCACTGGATTGGGAACTATGGTTGATCTCCCTTATAGAAATGGCTTTATTTTCACTAAGGTTTTACAGCAAGAGAACCAATGTGTGCCATTTAACCCTCTGTAAAAAAGACACCTTTATTTGCAGTGAAGATAAAGCCTTACACATGGTTATAAATATATAAGGGAAAGCAGGGACTGACATTATGAAGCAGCCCTTTGAGAATCAGCCAAGCTCAGGCTCTAATTAGGATGCAAATCAGGAGCTACTCACCTGCTGTTAAAGGAGTTAGCACGGGTGTAAGAAAAATGAGAATTTGGCTCTGGGTCTTTAGGATTTCAGTCTAGCCACAGGGCATTCCAATATATTCCTAAAACATTTGCAAATGAATCCTGCTGTTTGACAAGTGGCTGTTTGGGGACTGTTTCACTCATCTGTAAAAGTGTGATTCTGTGGCAGAGAGAGAAAATTGCATTATTGCAGAAACCTGCCTCATGCAATATCCCACTCAATCTGCCATGTACTGCACTGTGCTTCAGTAAATGTGAAGCCTGTTTACTGGGAGCTTTTGAAATATTAAAAATTCAGAAGACAAGCAGCATATTCCACATAGAAATAACCTGGGGGACATAAAGCTTGAAAGGAGACAAAACCAGGTGAGGATTAAATCAGCCTGACTTATTCCTTACCAACAAAGGAAAATGTATTTAGTGCTTCTACTTTATTCATTATTATTAATGGTTAATATTAAGTTCATTCATTAAATTTCACTTTTTCACAAAGGAGAAGCCAGCAGCCTTGTACCAAGCCTTGCAACTGTAGAGCTTATGGCACTCAACTGAAAGGCTGAATCACTGAATTTACATTGAAAGCAGTCCACCAAAATAGTCACACAAAGGTATAAAAGAGAAAAATACCCACAAGGAGAAAGGAACTGCATCTGAAAATCCCCAGTAATTTTCTTCAGTAAGAAACAGTCCAGAAGCTGACGTCACTTCAGTTTCTCTTCCCTGTTTTAATCGGGTGCTAGCATTGTGAGACTAATAGATATATATTTAAAGGGCAGACGGTGTATTTTCTCTTTCTATTGGATGTACTGTGAATCTGCCAATATGTCTACTTCAATCAATATTGGTAATGATGATCTTGTATTAGCAGCATAAAAATGTTTCTTCCCCCGAGGAATCTTGAAGCCATTTATAAAAACAGTGTAGACAGAGATCGCAATGCTCTGTGCTTTGGAGTGAAAGACATTCACAGCTTAACTAAGTTTAGCACCTGGAAGATGATCTTCTGAGCTCAGGACAGATATTCAAAAAGTCAGAGCCTGAATTGATTCAATCTTTACAGGTTAGTTTAACCTGCCTAGGATGAACTGATTTGTAACTGAACAGACATTCCCTCCAGACTGAGGAAATGCAGGCATATGCCTGCAGTTGCTCAGTAGGGCTTTGCAAAACCGCATTGTTCCACTTCAGCTTCTGTTTTGATGTTTCGATGGAACAGTTCCATTTCGAGTTTCATTTCAAAAGCACTGCTCCATTTCATTTTGCCAAAATTCTTTGATTGTTTTGACATTTCACCCATAGCCAGCGCTGGGAAGATTGGTGCTACTGCCCATTTCGAAGCCCTTCATTTCATTTTGGTTTCACTGTTTCAAGCTTGAAATGAGTTAAAACATCATCGAAACGAAACAGCTGGTGAAGCCTCGCACAGTCCTATTGCTCAAGCCAGGATCCCAGTGGCGCTACAGCTTGCCCTTGCCTGCAGGGAAGCTGTGTTGGAAGGGGCATGGCCAGGCCCGGCAGTAGCCTTGGTTGAACTGGCCAGAGAGGGGCTTAATTCCCCCTCCCTGCCCCATTGGCAGGGACCTGAACTGGGTCTGCTGGGTGCTATCCCCTTGCTGCTGTAGCGACAGGCTGGCATGGCCCCTGAGGCAGAGGGGGGCAGGGAGGGGGGTTATTTCCCCCTCTACCTCCATTGCACCTAGAGGATTGCATAGGGGTCTGCCTGCTCCTACTACCGCCACTCACTCCCTGCTTGCGACAAGCAGAGAATAAGTGAATATTCAAAAAGCTGCTACTGTCCCCTCTGCCAGACGGAGGGGGGAATAGCCCCCCTGCTAGCTCCCCACCTAAGGGACCCTGCCAGCCAGCGTTTGGTCACACTCCTGCCCCATCGCTGCAGCATCAAGGAGGCAGGGCTCTTGATGGGGTAGCAGCTCCTGTCATGGTGTTGGGGAGCATAAGTCCCTTCTCAGCAGGGGACCATGGTGTGGGGCAGGCACAGCTGCAGCAAACTGTTTGAGGCAGCACTGGAGCTCAGGGGGGCCAGAGCCCCCTCCAGTGCCACTACTGCCATGGTTTGCAGCAGCTTTTCCTGCCCCGCAGCATGGCCGTCTGCCAGGAAGGGGCTCACACTCTGAGAAACCCTCTGAGAAACCATGACAGGGACTGCTGCCCCATCCAGAGCCCTGCCTCCTCGCTGCTGTAGTGGTGGGGTGGGAGCATGGCCAGATGCTGGCCAGCAGGGACCCTTAGGTGGGGGACAGGAAAGGTGGTTATTTTCCCCTCCCTCCAGCATCCAGAGGAGGGAGCAGTAGGGGACTTATTCCTCTGCTTGCCCCAAGCAGAGGGTGAGCAGCAGCAGCAGCGGTGTTTGGGGCAGGAAGACTCAGCTATGGTCCCCTGGGGGCAGTAGGGATAGAGTGGGGAATAGCCGCCTTCCCTTCCTTCTCTGCCTCAGGGGCCATGATGGCCTGCCACTGCAGCAGTGACGGGGAAGTGCCCGGGGTGCATCCCTTGGGACAGGGAGAGGGGAATTAAACCTTCTCTGGCCACTTCAGACAAGGCTACAGTGGGCTGGCCATGCCCTCCACCACTGGAGCAGCCAGCACAGAAAAATGCAGGTTTGTGCTGGTGGGACAGGGGACGGAGGGAGGAAATAAACTTCTTCCCTGCTCCCTTCTGGGGCCAGCATCTGGCCAGACCCCTGCCCCTGCATGTCCCTGCTAGGCTGGAGCAGAGAGCCCAGTCCAGAGAGCATGCTGGGATGCTGGGGGAAGTCTGGTCTAACTTAAACCAAGAAGGGGTCTGGGATAGACATTGCATAAACCGTTTTGAGCTCAATCAGTTAAGTCTGATTGTACATTCAACCAGGTTTATCTCAAACTGGTTTCAGCCATTTTAAAACTGGTTTATGTGCACTGAACATCTGTTTGGTTACAGGTTTAAACCAGTTTCTGGTCACTTAAATGGATGTGTGTGTAATATCTGTCCTTAGCTCTAGTGTGTATTTCTGAGGCACCTAGCTCTAAGCAGAGTATATTCCTTTAGCTGAAATTTAGCTAGGCAGCCTGCCATGACCCAAACTAAAACCAGGTGGGGATAACCAGCATTAGCACACTTTGTTTTGAAAACACAAACGTGAAAACTTATAACGGCCAGGACTTCAGTGTTATGTCTTATTTGACCAGCAGCCCCTCCAACAGTGTAATACCACAATGTTGGTACAGTGTACTCGACACTCACTCAGAGGAAGTGGCGAGCAATAGCAGCACTTCCTGCAGAACCCACTGTAGCTTCTCCTCAGAGGTCTCCAATTCAGTCCTGGCGTGGCCTGACCATTCTCAGTAGGTAGATCAGTGAGCAGCCAGCTGCTCCAGCAGAGCTGCCAGGAAAAGTCCTAACATAAACTTTTTCTGATACAAAAGAGATTTTCTTCCCCATCATTATTTTTTCTCTCCCTCTACTTTATTCCTTTAATCACTTCAGCTAGATATTCAACCAGCACACAGTGATCTCAAAATGCAATAAAACAAATCCTTTGCACTCAACATTCAGCTCTAATGTAAATGTACTGGATCTACCTGCAGAGCTACTGGAAAGCAAAATCAGACTCTGATCCAGGCTGCAAGACCTATGTAGGTAAAGAGCCTTAGATTTCTGCAAAGTCCCTTGTATCCCAGAGCTCTGCTAATAGGAATCCAATGGGAGGATCTGAGACTATTAGGATACACTGCATCTATTTACAAATAACATCTGCGAAAATCTGCTGTTACTGATACCCAGTGAGGCACAGGAACATGGGACTAAGTTGCTGTGAGGCACAATGGAATAGCTGAGGTCTTTTGTCTTTCTGTAAATCTCTTTTATAAGATTGCAAATTGTTTTAAATCCTTGCATTTCACCCAGTAACATCAGGAGTAAGTCAAGCAGATTTTGCAAATGTATACAAAATTCCTCTTAAATTGCCCCCCTGCCCCCAAATTAAGAGGTTTGATATATATGATCTTAATTACTTGCCATAGCTCAGCTCAGTGCTGCAATTTACCACAGAGCAAGAACTACTGATTTGTGCCCTACAACACCTGATCCGTTTTGGTGGGTAGAGCATGAGATAAAGCTCATATTCCGATTGCTCCTCTCAGCTTTGCTATTTAGATTGCTCAGCACACAGGTCTCACTGATGGAATTTTTTTCACCCTGTTTGTAGACAGGGTGTTTAAAAAAAATCTTCTTTTTACAGATACCTGCAGATAACAAAGGATGGTCCAGCACTTTGGTTACTAGCTTCAGACTTGACCAACCTGGGGTCAGTCACTACTCAGGCACAGGCAGTCAGAGTGATTCTTGGGGAAGTCATTGAGAGTCTCTGGGCCTGTCTAAAGTAAGAGCGGCATCTCCTAGCTGCAGCACTGCCGAGCATGCGCTGCCCCCACCCCCTCCCACTAGCATTATCCAAACCCTGGAACGCACCAGCAAGACCCGGGCTCCAGCCTGGCTCCAGGGGCCACCTTAAGGCCCGATGGAGACAGAGAACTTGAAAATACCTGAAGGGATGCCCTGAAGTGGCTTCAGCAGCCTAGCTAGGGGCAGAAGTTACACATACACTAGTATAACTGATTAGAAACTGGTTCAAATCTGTAACACAACAGAAGTTTAGTGCACATAAACCACTTTAAAAAGGGCTGAAACTGGGTCAAGATAAACCTGGATGGATGTAGTTATCAGACATAACTGATTTAGGTTAAATTGGTTTATTGGACTTCTGTCCCAGATCCTTTCCAGTTAACTGACAGTCCCCCAGCATCACAGGATGCTTTATACCTCCCCTGCAAACCTCCCTCGCAGAGTTGGCAGGCTAGGCTGGGCTCACGCTGTCTGCTCCAGCCTAGCAGAGGTGTGCGTTAGCACCCCCCGCCTACCCCATCCCCAGCTTCTGGCCTGAGCCACTGCAGGCATGTGGCTACATTTCTGGAATCCAAAAGTGAATTGAATGTTTGTTCACTTGCTTATTGGTTCAATCTTCAGTTTAGACTCAGCTGCAAGGATTGAATCAATTCAACCTTGGGCTTTTTGACTGTTTGTACTTAACCCAAGCTGGAGTATGGCAGGAATGGATAGATGCAGCAGGCCATCTGGGATCTTGAAAGGGGACGCAGGGAGAGCTTATTGGGACAGGGGTGCCATTGCTGGTGGAGACCACTGGTTGCAGGAGCAGTAGCATTCAGGCACATGTCGCCTGATAGAATTTGCTGTCCAGCACAGTGTAGCTAGGGCCCACACTAGGACTAGGGTCCCAGACTTCAAAAGGGCCAATTTCAGAGAGCTCAGGAG
>JAGPOW010003642.1:23737622-23778315 GCA_030014935.1 Caiman crocodilus
TGACCCTGGCACTCGTTTCCTGCCAATTGGCGGGGGGTCAGACTAGATGGCCTGCTCTAGGCCCCTTCTGACCCTAGGTACTATGATGATACTATGATAATGATACACTCGAAGAGGGATGCAACTGCAGCACTGCACTCCCCCTTCCCCCCAATCTTTCCTTGGGTAGGTGGGTAGGTAGGGCACTTTTAAAAATGGGGCACACTGCAGCTACAAGGTAGACATGCCTTTTATGATCCAGTTCCCCTTTATACATTGGGCTAGAAAGTTCTCCTTCACCTTAGAGGTGTGCTGCCTGCTATAGCTCCAACAGTGGCTCTGGGCTTGACAGAGAAATTACTGACTGCAGTTATTGAGCTAGTGTTATGCAAAAGGTTGGACTGAGTGATGCTAATGGCCTCTTCTGGCTTTAATTCTTTTGAGCCTGTGAGATGCTCAAGCACTTGGCTAATGGAGCCGTACTTGTATCTTAGATGAAGAGCCAGAAAAGATGCTCTCTCAACAACTGACACAGACATAGGATAATTGCATATTCATTCCAGCAGAATTACCATTCCTCAGATGTGAGAGGCTAGGAATTCAGCTCCAAATATGTATTATCAAGAGAGGCTTCTGAACATGATCAGTCCCTTCACCTCCCTCTGCACACATGAAACTTCAAACAACTCCCTGACTTACCTGGTTTCTCTCTTCACTGTTTCACTCCTTTAACAGATTCCCATGGAACACTGAGTTCAATAAATGGCTACTGAGTCATTGTGGACACATGTGATGGAGAACTTTTATACCTGCTGAATGCCCTGTACCTTTCAGCACTTAGCATTGTTACATGTAATGGATCACAAGTAGGCTTTGAAAATAAGAGCACATTAAAGATGAGGAAGAGAGTTCTTACCTCTAAAGGGTCTACTTTGCTTCAGAGGACCTATTCTTGAAAGTACCATTAACCTTTACACCAGTGTCTGAGGCCTTGTCTACACAAGGCTGCTTCTGCTGCCAGAACAGTTGCCTTCCTATAGCAGCCACCACAGGGAAGCTGGCAAAGCACTTTCACATCCACATATTTATGATGGCTTCATGCAGCTTTACTATGTGGCTGTACTGGAGGACACTCACTTAAGGGACTATGGCAGCCAGCAGGTGTGGGCATGTCCACATGTGCCTTCTCCTGGCAGGTGGCAGAAGGCTTCCTTCACCCAAAGAGGTAATGTTACTCTACTGATAGAAAGGAGGAGTTTGTCCTAGCAAAGCAATTTTGAGAGTGGATATAGTAGTGCACACCAGGTCTCAGAAGTTGAGGCACTCATGACAGTACCACTCTGCTCTACTCAGCACTGGTGAGACCACAGCTGGAGTAATGCATCCAGTTCTGGGAGCTGCACTTTAACAAGGACACGGACAAGCTCGAGAAATTCCAAACAAGAGCCACCCATATGATCAGAGACTTGCATGACAAGCCATACAAGGAAAGGCTGAGGGATCTGGGGCTCTTCAGCCTCAGGAAAAGAAGGATGAGAGGGGACCTGGTTGCAGCTTCACTTGGGGAGTACATCAAGGGCTCAGTGAGCAACTGTTCACCAGGGCACCCGAGGGGAAAACTAGGAGTAATGGCCATTAACTCATGGAAGATTGATTTAGGCTCAACATTAGGAAAAACTTCTTCAGTCAGGGTGTCCAGACTGTGGAATAAGCTCCCTCCAGAAGTGGTGCAATCACCTACCATGGAAATCTTCAAGAGGAGACTGGACGGCCACCTTACTGGGGTCACTTGACCCCCAGTTATCTTTCTTGCTAGTGCAGGGGGGCTGAACCTAATGGTCTTCCAAGATCCCTTCTGGCCTTACAATCTATGAATCTATGAGTACCAGTGAGGAACCTAAGGCTTGCCTAGACCAGCTAGCTTGTTTTAAAATACTCTGGTTGGTTAAAAAAGCCCCACTTTTTAAGTCCTTTTAAGTCCTTTTGTAGTCCTTCTTAAGTGAGGACAGGGTTAAAAAAAGCCATGCAGAGCACCAAAAGGAAATTCTCACAACCACAGGCAGGGGGTTTACTAGCAAAGACTAGCAGTCAACCTCAAAAAGACCCTAAAAGCATAAATTTAGATTGCCTTAGTTACAAGGCATCATGTTTGGCCCTCTTAAACCAGTCCGTATTTCCAGACTGGCCTAGAAGCAGAATGAGGAAATAACACTGACTTGAAAGAGACTTTGGTCTCAGACCTGCTAAGGAAAAAAAAATTCTCACTGCTGATAGACAGATCTAGCAGGACAAGACACCTAATCAGTGCCTGGCCTCACACTCCCTTCACACGCAACTCAACATCTGTCAGAGCAGTCAGCAGGGGAACCTGTCAGCAGCACAGATGAGAGGCAATACAGGAGCCAGATTTAGATACCATTACTGGAAAAAACACGTACCCTAAGTTAGCCCTTATGTTTTGAAGTCAACACACACACACCTTATTAACTGCAGCAATGGACTGAGAGAGAGGAGCTGCAATGGAGGAGTGAAATGATGATATCCTGGAGCTAATTTGTCAAGTTCCCACTTTATGACAACTGATGAACAGGAGAAAATAATCTCTCTGCTGTGCATGACTAGGTTTCCCTGCTCAGGTCTGAGCTGCCGCCTGCCTGATGGCAGGAGAGAAATCAAAGGAAGCTGCGAAGGGGTTGTTAAAGGAAGAGTGGGAAAGGTAAAACTCTGACACTGATGACAACTTCAGGACCACAACTTTAAAGGAGTGAAGATAACAGTGGCCTAGATAAGAAGACCCCCTCAAGCACATATACCCAGGTTATAGCTGTGAAGAGAGACTCTTCAGCCCCAAATCAAATGACAAGGCTGTTTTGCCAAGGCTGAGAAGACAGAGATCAAAAGATACAGAGCTGTTATAGACCACTGGCCTCACAAAAAGGGAGGGAGGTGGGTGAGCTATAAAGTGAGCAGGCAAAACTTAGTGGCACAGAGGACCAAAGAAAATGAACCATCTTGGATGCCCTTTTAATTACTGCCTGTTACAGTCACTGTTCAGATAGAAACCTTGTTTAGGAAGAACCTACAAGGAAAGTGCAAGTAGGGCCAGGACAAGGAAAGAGTTGAGATACCAGTGAAACATGGCTGATATTCTGCCCATTTTTCTTTGACCCATCTTTGCAAACATTATATATGTGCAATGATTTAATGTCTAATGCTTCCCTACTCATTCACCCCTTGAGTACCACATATAAGAGCCTCTTGCTTTTGCCTTGCAAAAAAACCTGAGGACTCACACTGCCACCTTTGTGGCTGAGTCCTGTCCATTTGCTAGACACTGAATAGCCATGAGCAGCGGCTGGATGAGGAGCATCTGGCAAAAGCTGAATCAAGGAAAGTGAGAATGATTTGGTGGGTATGGAGAAAGACTCCCCACCTCTGTAAGCATTTCTCCACTTCAGCTGCCCATTCTCCAGTTTTTTAAATTTGCCGTTCAGCTGATGGTTCCCTGTGCTGAGGTACTCAAACAGAAAAGACAGCAGAAAATGCCCAAGCCTACTTAGCATTGTCAGGTTTTGACTTGGCCATAGTGAATCTACATAGTGACCTGCTGGCTGAGTTACTGGAGTGTACTGTGGTGCAATGAAGCCATCGGCCTTCACCTGGTTTGGGAAAACATGGCGTCTCACTTGGGCTGGAACTCAGGCATAAGCACTGTATGAAAGAGTGACATGGGCAAGGTGGGAACAACAGTGTTTACAAAATACACACAAAGCCTCCAGGCCCTGTATACACAGTGCTGCTCTGCCCAGTTTTGGAAGCACAGAATTCAGGGAACACTAATACTAACTCTAAGGTCTTTAGGAATTGGGCAGTGTCTATTTATACCCCACAATTGGACACACAAGGCTATCCAAAGCACATCACTTGGGTGCTTTGCACCCTCTGCTGGTTCCTCATTTATGGCTGAATCTTACCTGGACTGGCTGGCTCCTATAACCTGGTACCCTTTCATTAAAACCAGTGAGAGGTCAGATCAGGGATGTCTGATAAAAGAGTAGCTATTACAAAGACTACGCCAAGAATACTTGGAAGCAAGTTCCCAAGAGCAAACCACTTCAGTTCCAATCTCTCCCCCACCCTAATTCCAAAGTTTGTAGGAGACTTTCTCACACCATGCTCAAGAAAAGGGATATGGTCTTTTGCCTCAGATATTCACTTGTCCCGTATGAGATTCCACCTCCGTAAGGACCCCTGCCATTGAGAACACACTCCAAGCATTCGGATGTATCACGTACCTCTATCCAAGTTGATCTCCAGACATTTTACTGCACAGAACCCCCTGTAACCTTTTCTCAGTAATATCAGACTTCAGCAGGGCTTTGAGACCACAAAATGTCAACTTGCAGTGAAAGCAGCTGTCAAAAAACTGGTGTTTGGACTGCTCCTCAAGTCATTCAGTGAGATGCACTTTCTTAGCCTTTAAATATGAGTAAAAAGGTGCCAGGTGTTATGAGATCTAGCAGACATTCCCTTGTTGAAGGAAATAGAGGCATATGTGAGGATATCAACAGAGCAGTTCTCTTTCTTCTTCTGGTTGCTACAGAAAGCAGAAGAGGAAAGGTAGGGAGATGTGCGGAGGGGTGGTGCGCAGCCCAACTTGTTCCCAAACAATGTTCTGGAAACAAGCCATGCTGAAATACAACCAGACCAGAAACAGTCTGATTAAAAGGTTATCTCTGTCTCTCTTCAAGCCCCATTGAATGTCCAGCACAGGGACAATATTTCAACATTTCTATAATAGGCATTGCAATTTATAGCAAAAAAAAGTCTCATCTTATGTACTAATTAGCCCCAGCTGCAGAATCCACATCTATCCTGGTATCAAGAAAACATTTAGATAGCTTGTTAGGGGTAGGTGAAAAATGAGTATGTATTACTCACCTTTTCACTAAATTCAAGCCTAACTAGACTCTAAAAGTAAAGCTAAAGGAGAAAATTAGCTGAAGACCATGAGAGTAGTTGACATTCAGCACTTCTGACTAACTCCTTCTTACAGAAGAGGGGAGGATGTGAAAGGAAGAAGACATGCAGGAAAAAGACAGAGAACGATCACATTTTTTCTAATGTAAGACAACATTTAAAACAAAGTATTTCCTCCAAAAATGCCCTGTCCTAAATTTCAGTAAACAAAGTAAAACATTGTTTATATGCACCACAGATGTCTTTATTTGAATATTTTTATCTTTTTTCTCAAATTCTTAAAATGTGTCACATTCAAAGATACTTTATATTAGAAGGAATAAGATATTTGAAAGAGTGTAAGACTCAATGAGTAAGACATGCACTTGTTTGACATTTAACATTTTATACTAAAACAAAACCTTAGTTTTTCTTGTATCTAAAAACTATATAATTTTGTGATATTTGAATAAACATGTAATTGGCTCATTTATTAAAAACACACAAGTCAGGAAATTCAAAAGTTGACACCCTCACTCCTTTAACAAGCAAAATTTCTGCTAAGTAATAGACCTTTTGTACATAATTTAAAATATATATTACATAGTTTCTGTGAATACTTTTAGCTTTTTTATCTCAAAGTCTAACTATTAATTATATGCAGAAATGCCATTAATGTAGCAAGGTTCACAGTTTAAATGAACACATTTAAACACAGCTGACACAGCATTCAACTGCAGGGTTTTAACAGAAAAAAGACTAGAAATTTATTATTATAAAAAAAGGGGAACTTTTTTTCTTGGACTTTTGAAAAATGATGATACCAACAAATCCTAAACTGAAGTGGTATTTTTAATGTTCAGGAGGTTTCTAGTAATTTTAAAGAGATGAAAGAAACACTATTGAAAAAAGATTCCTAAACTAATTGTGACCTGCTTTACGATCAAAAAAATTGCTTGTTAAACCTGGAAAGAACTGAAAACATTTAGTTTACTTTTTCAATGTCAACCTGATTTAAGTTTTGCATTTCTCTCAACCAGAGTGAGCAAAACAGATCAATAGGTTCCAGTTAATTTCACTTTTGGAATCTTACTAGACACAATGTTGCAGTTCAGCAGAAAGTTCATGTTAAACTTGAATTAAGAAACAGAAAAAAAAAAGTGTTATAAGAATATTTTTCTTCGTCTTAGGTTTGGCATGAGCTTGCTGGGTATGGCAAGTTGTGCTTTTTCTCACTTTATGTTTACACAAAAGATGTACACTCAGACCTGATCGCAGCTACCTTGTGCCCTCATTAAGAACATCATTCATATTCAGCAAAACTGTGTGGCTTTCTCTAAGCATGCACATACTTAAGTACTTTACTGAATAAAGGTAGGTTTTAGCACATACTTAAGTGCTTGATAAATGTGGAGATCAGGAAAGCTCTATCCATTCTTGCCATGGGTATCAAATGCAGTTTCACTAGGATACTCCATTAAAATGGTGCTGTGCCAATCCTTTCTGCATAGGAGAGGACCTTGGCACAGTGTTTGGGCACTGTTTTCCTTTAACAGAAAGAAAATTTACAATTGCTGCTGACACATTTGGCAATGGTCAGGTGGCTCAGTAGATTGGTCATAAGCAGGGATCTGGGTTTTCCATTTTTGAAAAATGGAGAAAAACTTGGTTTAACCTTTTACCCAAAAAAACATGGATTTTTAATTTTAATGGAGAAAGCCACAGATTTTGCACTTTAGCAAAGAGCTCTCTGTAGGCTGACAGAGTTCCAGCCTGTGAGGTGCTGGGGGAAACGGGAGGAGGGCGGTCAGATGTGGGGCACCACGTGCATGTACATGCGCATGGCTGCAAGGCCATGTAAGTCTGGAGAGGGGATGGAGGACTGAGGCCCCCATAGGGAGGGAGGGAGGGAGGGAGGGAGTGAACTGGGCAGAGCTGGGGCTGCTGCCCAGCTGAATGGTGCATGGGGCCCAGGGCCAGAAAACAGGGAGCAGGATGGAGCAGCTGGTGGCTTGTCCAGTAGGCAGGGTGGATGAAGCCGGCTTCCCACTGTTGTGTGCACTCCCAAAGGGGCATGGGGAGCATGTGGCCCCCAGATCTGTGCATGGGGCAGGGGTGGGCTGCCCACTGCAGGCTTGGGCACCCTGCCTTGCTGCCCTTCCCTCAGGGCCTCTGCAGGCCAGCAGGCAGGACCTGGCATGGCAAGGCAGAGAGGGGCCAGGCAGGGAAGTTCCTTGCTGCAGTGAGGTCTCAGTGAGCCCAAACCCAAAATCAAATACCAAAATCTCTAGGTATTTAGAATTTATTTTATTTCAGTGATTGAGGCACTGGCAGGCTTCCAAAAGGCTTTAGAATTGTAAATATATCAATAAAACATTGTGTTCAATTGATACCTATATAGATATATATATATATACACACACACACACACACACACACACACACACACACACACACCTATATATATACCTATATATATATAGTAGCATTTCATTTTAATGAAAATGGATTTTGGGGGTTTTATCAGAGAATTTCTAGGTTTTTATCAGAGAATTTTCTTTTTTTTTTTTTTTTAAATCAGAGAAAACCAGGATCTCTGGTCATAAGTTACAGAGCTCCATACTTTTATGCCAACAAACAGTACTATACAGCCATACTAAAGAATTGCATAGCATGTTAGTTCCAGGCATGAAATAAAGTGTCACATGAAGTCAGTGGTAGATTCAGGGAGACAACCCAGGTTTTCCAGCTTTCAGCTTGGTGTCCAGATGATGGATAACTCTAGATGCAATCTAAACTCAATGCCACCACATGTCATCACCTTTTCCATGACTTTTCAGCTTTGAAAATTAAGATTCCATGGTCTCAGTCCAGTCTGCTATGGATATGGGTTCATATATCCCACCAATGGGAACTAATACATACCCCTGAGCAGGGGACTCAAGGATCAAAGGACTACAGAAGAAAGCCAAAAATCCCACCTTTAGTTAAGGGAATGTGCATTTGGTGGGTTGGGGAGGCTCTCAGACAAGAAGCATGACCTGTGATCAAATATAGGGCAATGACTATCTGCGCTGGTTAAATTAAGATAGAGGTATACTGACAAGAAAGTGTCTTTTATTTCAATTAATATTTCTTGGCATTAGGCAGATATTAAATAACACTGGAATGCACAAGACTATGAACATATGAACATGAACAGGTAGGAGGGTATAGCAAAGTTTAGAACAGCAGTGCGAGTCACATCACTTCATCTCACTCAAAAGCCATTTAATGCTGCATCCACCTTAACTGGGACTCCACTGAGAAATACAAAAATTAAGATTACTCCTTTAAGTCTTTTGTTAATACAGTAACGCTGGAATGATCAACAATAAAAAGGAACAAAATATCTGCATTCAGTAATTAAACAGAGTGAAATATCCACAAACTGCTAGTCATGCACTTTCTTTTGAACAGCAATTTGCTAATGCATAAATATCACAAAAAACAATCTCCAAGATCTGAATAAAATCACAGACATCTAGAAGAAATTAAGCTTGAATTCTACTTTATACCTTAAATAGATTACCTAAATATTAATTTTTACTTCACCATATATATATAATTTATATATATATATATATATATATTAAAAGAAAGTAAAGACCATTAGATAAGTGCAAGCAATTTTTCTCAAAGAAAAAAAATTGGAACCATGCCCAAGAAAGCTTTTTCTTCTTTTTTTTCCTTTCTTGATTTATTTTGCTTTCTATTTCATTCAGTCCTCATTTTGTACATAGTCATTTTTGAAGCAAAATAAATTATCTACTGTCTGCTATGCTGGATAAAAGTCCTACCTAGCATGTGCTTAGGACTACTAGAAAGTCGTCTTTCCTACAGACTACATGATGTGATGTCTCACCGGAAATTTGAGCTCATAGCATCTGCATGTAAACATACCTTTCAATTACATTAAATGTGTAGAATGAGCCATAACATTAGGGGTGAGAGGAAATGGAATTGCCAAAAGGAACTTTGCACTGGTGTTAGTGAAAGAGCGCAGCTGTCTTCACTCGGAAACACACCAATCTGGCAATGGAATCTTATCCACTAACAGTTGAGGAATGATTGAGAAGGCATCCATTTGCGAGCAAAGCTTGAACAAGCCAGCATTTTCTTTGCAAACTGTCCAGAGTTTAATTAGAACTGACTTGCACTGCTCGGATCACATTGTAGCAATCGCACAATAGAGGGATCACTCTTGGCACCTTTAATAAACTCTTCAAGAGACAGTTTACCTTGAAGGGAAAAAAACAAAGTAAGTCAATCATGCTGCAAAAGTCAATGCGGCTTAAAACTAAAAGCTCTTCATAGAATACTTAAGACCATATAGCTTATTGCAATGCATTTGGGGTTGAATTCATTGCAGTAAAGAGGAGCTGAGCACTGAAATCCTACTCAAGCAATTAAACCTGGATACATTTCCACCCTCACCTCCCCTCTGCCAAGTAATGTAATATTTTACTTTACATTTTATATTAAAAGCACATGATCAAGGTAAAACAATTATACTAATACCACCTTCAATCATACATTATGCAGAACTGCATTACACAAAAAAACTGAAGTAAAATCATTCAGACAACATATAGTACATGTAAACACCTATGCAAACTGTTTTAAAAAGGAGCTTGATTATGGGTGAGATTTTTAAACCCAAAAAACCCAGGGTCTCCATACTATATGAACTGTTATGATTCACTGGAATGTGATCATGAAAAGCAGGGCAGTGTGACTGAGTGTCCCTTTCTGATGGACTATTTATTTTCTAAATTCTGTTGCACAGGGACACAGAAATGAGATATGCTGGGTAGAAAAGGGTGGAAAAATACTTGCGAAACAGGGTAAAACTCATGAACTGGGGCTAACTAGGGGAGGTGAACATAAAAACCATGTAGAAGTCTGTGGCTCTGTTTGGCATTTGAAAACAAGCACTGCTTGCAGAGTATGAACAGTCAAGAGTCAACACTGCTGCAGTGCGCGCTGCTGTATTTCTCTGTTCTGCAGTACTGCTGAAGAGGCTGGCACTGCTTTTGCGATCTCACATGGGATCAAACCTAATGTGAACCAAACCGAGTTCACAGCAAGTTCACTTGGGACCAAACCAAATTCCCTTGGTTGTGGAGCTTCTGCTGAGATCAAAGCAAGTTCAGCTCACGTGGGCTTTCAGGATCAGGTTAGTGAACTCTTAGTTGAATAACCTTAGTGACAAGAACATTTTTTCTATCCATATTTTGCATGTGAGGTACTGGCAATGGTATAGTACACACAGATGCATACAAGGAAAGACATACACCACAAGGCAGCATTTCTGAGCAATGAAACATTTCTTTTCTAGGATGACTTATACAGCTAGACAATTCTCTCCGAGAGCCATTATATTGTCTCTTTGGCATAAGACAAGCAAGAGAGGGTGTGGCCGAAGCATTCATTCCTGAACTCCCTTTTGGCTTTGTACTCCCATGAGGGTCATTATAACATGACACTTTAGAGCAGGACTGAATCCAATGGGATGGCTCACCTGACCAAAGTTACTCATCTAACTCCGTGCTTGAAGGTTTCAGGTAACTGTGAGTTGGGCCAAACTGTCTTTACGCTACTGTATAAAAGATTCCTAGTTTCATAGAATTCTCTAAAACTATTCTGTGTAAAATTGCACACTGAATACTTTAATTCAAAGATCTGCTGGTGGACTGCTGTATAACGTTATTCTGGCACTCACACGTCCATTCCCTCGACCTCGTTATGGCGTATGACATTTCATACAAGAGCTATACCCAACATTTTAATGCAGAGTGGGCAAAATACTACCCGAGGGCCACATCTGGCCTGCAGGTGACCACCAATTGATTATATCCCCATCCATCCTACCCATGCTCTTTGCTCCCACCCTCTTACACAAGAGGGCCACGTCCAGCACGCACAATTTTGGGACAGGACTACTATTGTCACTGCTGCAGCCACCGGGGGGACCTGCTTGGCTTTCCTGGCTTCCAGCACCATCTCCTCATGTCCTTGCTGCAGCAATAGCTTTGGGCAGTGGGTAGGGAAGATGCAGCAGGGCGGGAAGCCAGGGCTGGCAGGAGCACAGAGCCCGGGGCCTGCACCCAGTGGGGCAGCAGAAGTGTGGAGCTCGGGTGGGAAGGGTGTGGGTGTCTGGGGTGAGGAAGGGAGGGGGAGGCATGGGGGTCCCCTGCACACAGTCCGACCCCCATCACCTCCTCGCCTGGTGCACAGCCCCTGACACCAGTGGTGGCAGCAGCAACAAACAGCGGGCCCTTGGGGTGTTGGTGGCCTGTACAGGCACAGCCACTCAGTGGCACATGGCTCCGGTCAGTTCTAGGAGTTGCACATGGAGGCAAGAAGCCAAGTCAGCCTACCTCTACTGCATGGGGTTCACGTGCAGCTCCCTACGTGCTGGAGAGGCTGCTTTCCCTGCTCCCTGCCACCATGTGCAGCTTATGGGATTCTGCCAGAAGTAGCGGGGAGCCCCACTCTCTTCTTGCCACTGAAGTCCCATGAGCTGCACATGGTGGCAGGGAGCAGGGAAGGCAGCTGGCTCCATTGTGCAGGGCTTCGTCCTGGTGGCATGCAAGTGCTGGGAGCTGCACATGAGTCCCATGTGATAGACATGGGCCAGCCTGGCTCCACTCATTGCCACCACATGCAGTCCCTGGAACTTGCTGGAGCTCCGTGCCACCCAGTGGCTGTGCCTGTGCGGGTCATGAACACCTCGAGGGCCTGTTATTTGCAGCTGCTGCCACCATTGACAGCAAGGGCTTCTGACACCATCAACAGCCATGGGGGGGGTGTAGAGGGAAGTCCCCATACCCCGCCCTCCATCACCCCACAAACTTCACATGCACACACCCCCACAACCTTCTCACATATACACACACCCACACCCTCCCAACATACCCTACACCCCCATACAGCCACACCCCCTCACAAACCCCCCACATACACACTCCACATCTCACTATACACACACACTCCCCCAAACACACCCCACACACAATATACAAGACCAAGACTTTATTTTTGAGCTATTATGCAGTCACCTCTATATATACTATGCAAACACATACATCAAGACAAAAATCATTTTTGAAATAAAAATACTTTATGGCGCCCCTCCCATAAGTACTTCCAGGGGCAAGGGGAAAGACTTAGGGGGGACGGGAGGGGGAAAAGGTCATTTTTCAGTCCTAAGGTGGCAACCAGAGGATAGGTACCTGTCAAGAGGTGGGGCTACCATTGCAGCTCTCTGCAGCTCACCGAAACTCATTAAGTGGCCTGCCGGTTGAAATAATTGCCTGCCCCTGTTCTAAGGCCATTCTTCACCAAGTGACATTGTTCCATCGGGACTCCCCCACATGCATTTTTTGCCTTGAGTAGATTAACTCTTTGCAGAACACTATGTGCTATTAATCGCATCATATAGAAGCAAAAGCCCTGATAAACTATACTTGTACAATTTGAGTGATATTAGATCCTCAATTGAGATTTTTATGGTCACGTAAAGCCAGAAGAATACAAAAACCACATTCCTCTTGTGAGAGCAGTTTTATTATAGTTCAATTTTATTCCTTATGTTATACTCTCCAGCAGTTAGCACAGCTTTGGCCCATATTGTATTTTTGTTTTTAATTGCTCTCTGCTTTTGGGTACAGTTATATTACTAATAGAAAAAAGTCCATACATTAATAACACTATAAAACTTGTGCCCAGAATATCTGGTTTCTCATAGGATTAAAGCTGCATCTTTTATTGTACTCTATATTTACTACTGATTTTTATAAAGCCTACTTTATTTTATTGCACAAACTAGAAGCTCTAGCCACTGCCTGAGATCTTGGATATGCTGTTTGCTCAGCATCACTTTTGCCTCCGTGTCTAAGGCCAGAGACCACATGAAGTGACAAATTTATAAAGGCACTTGTTTTTACTTAAAAAAAATTAAAAAAAAAAAATAATAAAGGCCTGAGATAGTACTACCTTATTGTGGAGACAAGGAACACTGAACGCCAAAAGGAGAAGCTGGCTTGCTTTTGCATTCTGCTGCCTTATGTTCTGGAGCATTTTTGTTAGCATTTCTGAACAGTTTTTTTTTGTTGAATTTTGCTCATGTGAATAGATTTGCCACAAAAAATGCTGCTGTTTTGTTTTGTTTTTTGATGTGGGTGGGAGGAGAGAGAGACAACTTGGAAGCACAAAGCAAAATTGGAAACGAAGCCCAGAAGTACAATGGAGAATGAGAAGCAATTTGAGTAATCTCAGTAAAGCACAGATGCAAGACACTTCTTTCCTCTCTTGCTTGGAGATGGCCAGAGGGTGACAAAGCAAAACTCTCATGTTTCAAAACAAGGTAAGCATTTTTCTACTATGCATCTCAGTACATACCAGTGGTATGCTACTTGCAAAAATAATATTTTATTAGTCATCAAATGATTTTCTGTAGCTACATAGTACAACAGATGGAAGACATACTGCAGGTTTTGCCACCATTACCCTCTCTCATATCTGTGCATGGCACATGTTAGAGAAGACTTATTTTAAGTGCATTTTAGTTTTGTACCCTTCCATATGTAAAGCCAAAGAACAAATTTCTGGCTTCACTGAAGTCCATGGCAAAATGCCCACATTTCAGCAAGGCCAGAATTTTACCCAAAGGCTCTGGTAACACAGCACAACTCAGAGGAAGCCATACAAGATAAAATAGCTTTTGTAAATATTAAGTTCAGAGTTTGTATCTTGAGGCTAGAAGCACGTACAATGTTTCACTAAGAACCTCTCCTTTTCCAGCTGAGGAAGGCTCTGTTTTTACCTTTGTGACCCCAAAACAAACTTCAAAGTTGTGAAGAAGTCTTAGAAACCTGTCATTGACCCAGAAGAGAAGGTATCCCAATCTTGGGCCTTTGAACAAGTCAATTTTGAGGGGAAAATTCCACTGTCAGACAGTGAGAAAACATTTTTGACAGGCTAACAAGGTAAAAACTTGTCAAACTGTGTTCAGGGGGGATGGGACAGCTGTCAAACGTGGTGGTCAATGGTGGACAGTAAATTTCATTTGTCACATGGTTCCCCAAAACAGCAAGTAGGTGCTGTCTCCCAGTAGAGTATATGCTGCATGCAACAAAAACTTGTTCAAACTGCAGGCTTGTCTTTGGGAGGACCTGCAACATGTTAGGGCCTCAGATGAAATGGCTGCAAGTAGGGGTGAAGATTTTCTTGGCTGATACCAAAAGCCAATTATTCACCAGGCATATTGCCCTATACTGATCCATTAACCGATCTGTAAGAATGCAGCCAGGCAGCGTGGAGAACGTGACCCTTCCTCTCCATGGGGAGGGGACTTACCTTTAGGGTGCTGCTCTCCATACTTTACATTGCCTGGCTGCATTCCTGGCTGGTGCATGTGTGTGGTTGTGCACATCCACGCAACATCTGGGGGCCCTGGCCAGAAGGCATATTATATTTACCAGTGACATTACTGGCTACAGTGGACAAAAAAAGCCGATAGTCAATAATGTTAATTTTCCTTTTACTGGTGCTGATCTGATATGGCACCAATATAATTGGTGCACCTCTGGCTGCAAGCCCTCTAGTTTGGAGGTGGTAACTGACCACCAGCCCCACTGGCTTTATTGCTACAGCATCCAAAAGCTTTTCTGTGCAAAACAAATCCAATTGCTGGCTTGGAGAAACAAAGAAACAAGCAAATAAATAGAAGTGGCATTAGAGCACTTGGGTAAGGGCCAGATTTTCAATGGTACAAATTTTGCAAGCACAGACCACTATGAACATCAGAAACAGGAGAGAGAATGGCATAAATGCAAGGACAAATCCTGCCCTGTCACTCCTGTTACACCAGCAGCCTTACTAAAAGCTACAGTGAGGACAGCCAGACTGCCTTTGGTTTGTCAACCCCCCAGAGAGCATGAACTGGAGGATGCTGAACCCATAGAAGTTTCAGGACTATTTCATGAAAGATCATTTATGGGTCAAAGACACTGCAAGAGAGGACAAGAGCAACTGTAAATAGAAAATTGCAAATAAGAACCCAGAAAGGACAATAAGTTAGGGAGCAACCCTGGTTCTCTAAATAGGCAGCTGTATCTACTCAGACTTGGAAGATTAAAACAGATGATATGAATAACAAATGAAACTATAAACTGACCTCTGACTGGTTTCAGTGGCAAGTGCTATTTAAATAGATGGCAATGGGTGGCAGTAGAAGAACTGAGTGATTTTTCTGAGTGAAAAAAACAGGATTCCTGCTATGCAGGGAGAAAAGGAATAGCATGGACAGGTGTAGCAGAGGTAAGTACATTTAGGAAGCACATCTGTGTCCCTTTCCTTGGGCAAAACACAATCCTTTCCCCAGCGCAGCCCCTACCATGTTGTCCCCTTTAAGTAGAAAAAATGTACATACGAAACTAAAGATGAAGAGGTAAACATACTACTAAGAAATACTTCCATTTTCTTCTACCAGCCCCAACCCCATACACAGGATTCTGTACTTTTAAAAAATGTCTCCTTTATTTTCAGTTTTTTTGTCTGTTTATTTTCTCCATTACTCACTCTTCATCTCACAAGCACCTTCCCCGGATTCCCCTCCTACCTTGCTCTTGCCTCTACACAACACTCAGTGTAGGCTTTTGCCCCCTCCAGCAAAACACAGGACTTGTCTATTCTAAGCCCGGGCACAATTAGGTATGGGCCTCTTATGAAAAGGCAATGAAGAGAAGGGCAAATGGCCCTCACAAACCAGGTGAATAGCCTCCGATTGACAGCTAGGTACAGCTAAACAGCCTGGAGTCAGACAGCATACAAGTCCACATATGGAGGAGGTTGGGTTTGAGGATATTCACAGACTATTTCACCCTGGGATTTTGTAGGCTTGCATACTGGGGAGAACACAGATGAGGTCAGTGACACACTAAGTCTAGGGGCTCACACAAACTCAATTAGTCTGCTACCAATTTCAGCAGCTGGGTCTGCACCAATAGAAAACTTATAAGAGGAAAGTTTACAAGAACACAGGCCTGTGCTACTTCTTCCAAGAAGGGCCTTTAGAGCCCTGTTCAGCCCTAGCTTGCCAGTTTCCATAAACACAATCTATATCCACACATACTACTTTCCTTTGGGTGTGCAGGTAATGGACATGCCGACATCACAGTGACAGACATCCATGGTGGGAAAAGTGAGATGGAGGTTCCCTGGAAAGTAATCTCAACTGTCATCAGCAATGCTAAATTTGAAAAATGGTATCATGCAATCTATGTTTACTCCCAAGACCTAATTAAGGACCCCTAGTGGGGATCATACCATCGTTGTTTGTGTCCATCTGCCTGAAGATTTTGTCTGTTCGTTTTTCTGGAGTGGATTCATCTTCTGGCATTTTCATTACCGATGACACCATTTTGTAGATTGCCTGAATATAAAAAAAATGTAATGAACTTTGAAAAGCTGTGAAGCACCAGGACTAAGAGAAGAAATTTAAGCCTGAAGCAATAAAAAGCCAGTTGACCTTGGTTGCAGAACCTTGTAAATCAAAACAAGAAAGAAGAATTACAAACTCAATGCATTTTTCAGGAATCATTCCTGGTTTAGAAAGCCAATATAGCGGTTCTGTTGGGCAGTCCAGCAATGAGTCAGCAACTAGTAAGTTACCACACTAGAGGATGCCAGGGAAAAGTTGCAAGTGCACTTTTCCTTTTTGCAAGTGAGTTTGGAAGTGGCCTCATTCCTTCAGAGTAGCCATTAAACACACAAAGGTGCTTCATACTATGCAGTAATTGTTCAGCTATACTAGGCTGGGGGGGCTTGTGGGCTGGGTTTGCACACTTACATGGGCCAGCTAGAGCCTGAAGGCCTATTTTTACCATGTTTACTATGCTTTACTCATGAGGTAAACCACAGACAACGTCCCCTTGACACCTGTTCCTCACCCTGCTCTGGAACTACCACTCCTAAGAAGAGATGAGTTCACCCTCCACTCTCATGCCCCTCCTGACAACCCTCACCAAACAGCTCACCAAGACCAATGTAGCACCTGATTTTATGGTCTGGAAAATTCTGCTAGAAACTGGATAGAAATGTCTGTGGTCAATAACAAGGTGTCACACATTGGCAGTCACCACCCACCATGGCTGGAATCTGAATAGGTGACTGAATAGGTGACCTACAGGTGAAAAGGTCCAGTATGCCATTACCAACCCTCTGCAGCTTCTTCTACCACCTGGGACTCAAAGTTGCTACACAACACCTTCCCTCGTAAAGCTCCAAATTGTGAAATCTATACAGCCTTTTACTCTAAGGCCAGGTACAAACATGACACTTTTACTGGTGTAAGTGATTTGAAACCAGTTTATACCCAGAACAGAAGTTGGGACAAAACAATCCACAGCCTCTATACCTGTAGCAGAAGTTCAGCACACAGACTGGTATAAAAATGGTAGAACTCAGTCTAAGATTTGCACCCTACCAAAGGGTGAATGCGTATTCTGTTCACTACCAATTTAAACTATGCTGCTTACAGAAAACTGTGTAAGCTAGATCAATTCTGCCTCAGGCTTTTTGAATGTGTGTACCTAGCCTGAAAGCACAGATGATCTCAAACCATACTTGGATTTTCAGAGGCTCTGGGGTTATTGCCTTGTGACTCAAAACACTGGAAATCCTGGGGATACTTCCAAAACTCTAATCTAGATTTTGATTCAAGTTTCATACATCTCAGAAATTTTGGGAGGGAGAGAGGGGGTAAGGGTCAGAAGAGAGGAAACTGGATTTTCATTCAGGTCTTATTTCAACTCAGAACCTGTTCGGCTTTCAGAGCCATTATCCATTTGCAGTCTGTGGTTAGAATTATTTTGTGTGGCCATTCAGAATGACATTGGGGAAAACTACACTACAAACACAGCCTGGGACCCTTCTACTGGCTGCTGTGGCAAACCTTTAAGAAGTGCCAGGAGCTAACTGAATAGTTTTTAGGGTGCAAAAGCTACCTAGATCAAAAGCCTCTAACTCCAGATTGTTCAGAGGTAAAGAGAAGTTACAGTAAGATTAATTCAAAGATATAATTTACAAATAAATAAGGATTTCTCACCTGCACTATTTCTAGCATTTCACCACGGCTGATGTATCCATTGCCATCAAGATCATACATACTAAACGCCCATTTCAGTTTCTGTTCCAGCTTTCCCCGAGAGGTGACACTCAGAGCAATGATAAATTCCCTAAAGTCAATCGTCCCATCACCATTGGTGTCAAATGTGCGGAAGACGTGTTCTGCAAACTTCGATGCGTCACCATAAGGGAAAAAATTTGCATATATTTTTTTGAATTCGTCAACAGTCAAATGGCCAGTTGGGCAATCTTTTAGAAAGCCTTTGTACCACTCTTGTAGCTCATGGTCTGTGAATTCAGTGTTCTCCCGGAGATCTTGGAGTACCTCAGGTCGCAGCTTACTGTTCTGCTTCCCCATTCTGTTCTTGATGAAAATCTAGCAGCTGTAAAACAAAAGAATAAGCATGTCAACATTAATGCTATGATTGGACTCCAAGTGTGAGTCGAGCCCCTCGATTTTAAAAAGGTAACATAATGGAAAGATGCTATCAGCTCACAGACACACAACGAGTAAAAACATTTCAACAGCTGAAACCAACCCCCCAAACAGAACAAGTACACTTAAGGACTGGTTTGCGAAATAAGCATCTGGATACAATGTAAAGCTTAAAAACATTGATAAAACATTATCCTGTTTCCCCATAACCTTTCTCTCCTCATCCAAGATCTCTCAATAACTGAATCTGCCATTTAGTGGGAGAGAGAAGAGGGAGACAATGTCTTTTGGTCTGTCCCAGTACCATTTAGCGCTCAGCTGTGTTCCTCCTCCCATATCTCCTCCAGTGCTCCATAGTGATTTCCAGTCTCTGCCCACACTAACCAGCATCGGCAGCATCAGGGGTGTTAAAGAATACCACAGCACATAAATAGTTCATATTTAAATAGCGAAAAGGCAGTCCAAGACTAAAGAAATGCAACAGTGGCTCTCTGAACACCCCCGGTGCAGCAGAATTGTCTCACTTTCCTGACACCATCACATCAGTACCAAAGCCTCCTGTCTTGGTTCAGCAGCAGACATACTGAGAGGGCTGGAACCAGGTCAAGGACTTAGCAATGCTTTGAAAGTTGAGCTCCAGCAATTCACAGAGCATAATCAGGATGAAATAACTGCATGGAGTGGGAGGGGAAAGAGGGCAGAAGCATCATAAAGAGGTCTAGGATGGAAGAAGACCCCATATTTAACAGGATCACCCCACAGGACCTCTCCCTTTTTTTTTCTAACACCACTGGCAGCAGGAGCAGCTGAGTCACCCAGGGAGAAGAAAATAAGCAAGTGATTCAGATCTTTTAAAAACATTTTAATTCAATATTCCCCAGTACTGTAACAAATAAGCTTCTTAAAAGTAGGGACTTGCAATGTGGCTGGCAGAGTGACAGCACAGTCTTCATGTGTATATTGGTCTGAAGAATTCAGAAGCTTTGACAGCCTGTTCAGATTTTCATATTGCAACTTTTATACAAGTGTTTCCAGCTTTTTTAGGAGCGCCCAACTGGGCAAAAAGCATATTTCAACAATCTTATGATTTCATCATGACTCCAAGGGGTCTGGGCACAATAGATGTCCTCTATTACAGCAGAGATGGTGCCTTAGTATTACAATGGGTTTGGGGGTTCACTTACTAATTGCAGCGACATGCAGGCACTGTTAACTGTCTTCAATCTGGTCAAACAGGTCAAAGTGAAAGATGCATGGTACCGCAGCCTGATGAAGGGTATTTATACCCAAAACCTTGCAAAGAAGAATTTTTCCAACCATTTGAGTTGGTCTAATAAGAGATATCAGATTTATCCAAAGAACCTTGTCTACCTAAATGGTTATGATGAACATTTCCCCTTTATCCTCCTCTGCCATTAGGATTCCCAGCCATACAAACCAAAGGAACTCAAGGCTAAGAAAACACATGTTCAAGGGACAGAGCTATGTAACAGTGAACTTACTGACATGCTAAATACCTTTCTTACAAGACAGGAGGTTCATTCTGTGTGACAACAGCAGCTTTTAACAACTGAAGTTCTGTGTAATGTTAGGCCTGTTTAATTTGTACTAATATAAAAAAGCCTACCAGAATACACTGCAAAGCTCCATCACCAACGTTTGCACAATTTGGAATCAGTTTCCTGATAGCTCAAAGGCCACAGCTCTGTGTCGTGCAGCACTTAGTAGTCATTTAAGCCACTGCTAAATGAATTAAAAGCTGGGTAACAGAAATTACACACAGAGCAGGTAAACACATGTGTACATACACTACTGGACCCACATAACAATGGGAAGGAAGTAAAGCAGAACACTAAAATGTGATGAAACAAATGTGGCAATAAGGAATACATCTGATAATAAGGACTAAACACTTTCAGGCAGCAAATGCCCTGCTAATGCATCAAAAATGTCCAGGATCAACAAGAAACAACAACAAAATAAGCTGCAAAGCTTCAGAGGATTACCAATAATCATATTCCATTTACTTTAGACATGGCCCCAGCAATTTAAAATCCACATCCTGTTCTGTGGCTTAATGCTTAGAAACAAACCCAACCAGCTGCTCCTTAATATAGCACATCGGGTTTAACAGAAAACTGCGTTGATATCATTAACTGCCCCGTTTTATAAAAAAACCACAAACATTTCAGCCTGATAACTTATTGCTAGTCATTGTGTTGCACAGTTTGACATGGTTCCATTTGCTCCCAAAATGCTGAACAAATGCTAATGAAACAAGATCTTTCCCAACCGCTAACATGTCCCAGTGTCTTGGAGAAGACAGGGCTGTCCACTACCAGGCTAGGGACAGAAATTACACAGAAACCAGTTTAAGTGATCAAAACCAGTTCAAATCTGTAACACAACAGATGTTCAGTGCACTTAAATTGCTTTCAAAATGACCTAAACTGGTTTAAAAAAAACCTGGTTGGATGTAGTATCAGACTGAACAGATTTAGGTCAAACCAATTTATGAAATGTCTGTCTCAGACCCCTTCCCAGTTCAAGTAAACTCTCAGTCCCCCAGCATCCCATGACGCTTTGCTGCCCTGGCTGTGCTGTCTGTTCCAGTGCAGCAGGCTTGGCTCTGCCCCTCCATTCCTTAGCCAGAGCACTATCACTGCTTTTGCTGGCTGAGAAGCGAGTTTGGGGGGGGAAACCCAGGTCCGGACCTCAGCAGGGGTCTGCCTGAAGGGGCAAAGTATCCCCTGCCAAGCTTCTCCCCACTTAGAGAGGGGCTGCTTTGCCCTTGCCAGGCAGGCCCTGGCTGGGGTCCTGTACAAGCCAGGGAGGGGGCTTAAGCCCTTCTCCCCCTCCACCTTGGTGAGCCAGTTGGGGCTGGAGCCACCTAGCCATGCTCCTCTGCTCAATCAGGGAAAAGCCTGGCTGGGGCTTCTCCCCTGCCCTCCCACCCCTCACCTGCCCCTCCAGGGTCAGTGCAGGTCAGGGTGTGGGTTTAAACACTCCTATCATACTCAGAACGCCACCCTGGGCCTGGCTATACCCCTTCTTTCTGCTTGAGTGGAGGGGAGGGGAAGCCTCACAGTGCTTCTCTCCCAGCTTCCCTCCTTTCTCTTCAGCAGTGGCTGGCAGGCTGGGAGCCACTGCAGGCATGTGGTTGCATTTCCTTAATCAAAAGTGAATGTATGTTCACTTGCTTCTCAATTCAACCTTTGCAGCTTAGACTAACCTGCAAAGATTGAATTGATTCAGCCTCAGGCATTTTGACTGTATAGGCTTAGCCCCAGGAAGTGCTTCCTCCCCAACCTCAAACTTTCTCTCGCTGCTCACTTGAGGCAGAGGGTACAGGATAGAGAATGGAACCAAACAGTTTATTCGGGTGTTTAAAAAAATAGCCTAACTGCAGAAGACAGTAGCTTACAACAGAATGAGTCAATCAGTCAATATTGGTTCAACTGTAAATGCAAATTATTTTAATCTTTTACCCCTAATGATCTTCCTGACTTGCTACCTTCCCTGCCCAACACTCCCTTATAGAGGCTTTGATGTCTGCAGAGGCCCAATCCAAAAAACAATTCAAGTTAGTAAGAGCCCTTGTGATAACTCCAGGGGTCTCTAGTGAAGTCCTAGGTTTAGAGTAGTAGAAGCAGAACCTGGGAGCAGCAAAAGGCAGAACTTAAGTGTTAAACTGGAACAGCCTCAGCTAGAGACTCTGGAGGTAGTGGAGCATGATTTGGCCTCTTGGCATAAATCAAGTGTTAAATCACTTGAACCCATATGATTTCTCCACCCCACAAATATGCTGCCTGAAGGAGGTGTGCACAGAAGTACCAGTGTTTCCCTTTTGCTGCCATGCCCCCTCACTCATCACCTCAACCCACGCATCTCTTCTGGCTTATGAATTCCAAATCCTTCTATATACCTGAGCTAGAACTTGCATATCATCCCTGCTCTGGCTGTCACTGAGAATCAATGCAGCCCTATGTATTTATTCAGAGGTCTAGCATCTAACCTCTCATCTCAATGACTTCTGGAGGCAACAGAGGCATATTGAATTTTACTGCACATTACTGCAATTTTAAGAAATCTGTGCAGAATGGGGTTTGCAGGGAATAGGCAGGCAGTAGCAGCAATTCTAATTCTTCAACTGTTTTGCTTATGGACAGGCTAGCCCCCAGGAAAGCAGCCAGGGAACACCCACAGCTGTCTGAGGAATTCCCCAGGCTAATGAGACTAATCTTTTGGTATGATTTGCCTGTCATATTTCTACTGCTCTGAACAACCTCTTAAGTGCTGCTATTTTCAAACCCCAAGAAATATATACATGCATGACAAGGCTGAGGACAAAAAGCCTGGAACCCACTTCTGACAAAGTGGGGGCGTAGAGTCAGGATCGAGACTAGCAAACAGCTATAGCTTCACATCCCTGGCTCAGAAACTCAGTTAGCCTTATTAGGCCACCACTTACTCATTTTTAATGGGTGTGCACTCAGAAGTGCTTTGAGGAAGACCCTGCAGTTTACTCTGTCTGTGCATGGAGTACTGCAAAGTGGAGTACTGCAAACAGAGTGGAGGCCTCCAGGCAACAGCACAGTATAAATGCTAGATGAGTAATGTTTATGTGCTAGCTTCATTCATTAGAATTTCAATACTTCTAATAGCAGTAAAGATACTGCTATCTGAGTGAAATTCATTTTGTATTAACTTCAAAAGCTTTACACTGAAGCAGGCTTTGCATTCAACAAATTATAGGTTATCTTAGGTGGCTTCATCTCCCCCTACCCTCTCCCTGATTAGATTATTTTAGAAAGGTAATATGCAATGCATTAAATACAATTATTATTCAGCACCTGAGCTTTTCAGATGGTTTCTTAATGTGTCGAACGCAAATATAAACCTGCAGTTGTGTAACCAATTTGCTGAGAATAATTAAATAACTGACATTAACGTTAATTTATTACAGCACATCTAAAGAAAGAGCTCTTAGACACAAGTCGTGTTTCAGCCAGCTCCTGCAAAATGCAATACCCAAATATCTCATTAATCATGACAAAAAAATCCCTGCTGCTGGTGCCCAACTGACATATCATTTGGTTTCTCTACAATGCTTTCATCGCAACAGTTTCCAGAGGCTCAATGGACAAATTAGCTAGAGACGTGCTTTGGAGAAGAGTTGAAAAGGGCAGGCACAGGTTGTGGGCTCTGAGACAGGAAACTTTGGGTCAGTCTCATGATTATATTTTATTTTTTAGATTTAATTTTTTAATTCTTAGATTCCTTGCTAGAACCTGCAAACAAAGGTTGGCCAAAACATCTGGTGCAATCTACTCCATGTACTTGAGAACAGATGCGGGAAAATGGGGACGAACGATTTCTGAAATCCTTCCCCCAAAAGGAACACTAGTTTCTTTTTCCTGTACTACTCTTTTGGTTGTCTCACATACAACCTGGGACATTCAGCCTGGGGCACATCCAGCACATAAAGGGGTACATTTAGACTTACTGTAGATAGTTTGGGGCTCTTAATCGAGCTACAAGGTGTCCCTCTGCATAGATTTCTCCATCACTACCAAGCCAAGCACTAGAGAGATAGTCTGTCAGGAGTAGGCAACCTTTTCTGGCTGCAGACTGGAAGGACCCACCCTGGGTCAGAGGCAGGCAAGTGGGAGCCGGCACTTGGCTTGGACCCATGGCAGCATGGAGAGAGCACCCACAGCCAGAGTCTCTGGCCATTAAAGCCCCATATGCACAAGCTAGATCCAGGGCTGGAGATGTAGCTTGCTGATCCCTGGTCTAAGTGGCATGGTTAAGATAAAAAAGAAAAGATAAGCTGACAAAACCCACCAAAACACTAATAAGCAAATGCTAAATAAATTAGAGGTGTAGGAATGAATAGGTTTGAAGATTCAACTACCTTCCCCTAATTTCTCATTTTGCAAGTCACCTGACTGGGTCAGGGTTAGGGCAGAGAGAAGACTGATTGTGATGCATTCAGTCTTGTACCTGTTCTACATGGTGAACAGAGGATTTCAGTTTCTAGTATGTGAATCCAGCTTTTCAGGAGGACAGAACTGGCAAAAGGAACATAAAATGCTTTAAAAATGCTTAGCCAAGGAAAAGACTTGAAGATGTAACACACTTTAAGCTTCAGCGTATATCTTTGACCTGAAGACAAATGTTTCAGCAGACAGATAATCAATCATATATGACTAAGGCGTGGGAGGAAATAACACTGCAAAAGATTTTTGTTCAAGTGTTAAGCCAGGATATTTGATAAGGTTTTTTCACCTCCTGTGCACTGGGTCACAGATACTACCTATATCTAAAGTTAGATCCTTAGTTATAGGATCTAAAAACATAGCCAAGTTAAAGCTTAAATGCAAAAAATACTTGCAAATTGTTCTGAATTTTCTTATCAGAAAATGAACAATAATCCTATAAGATAGTCCTAAAAATAAGTGCATATGAAATTTTAGCAACTCCAAGAGAAATTTGGATGCTTATCTGGCTGGGATCCTATGACCCCAGCTGACTTCCTGCCCCTTGGGCAGGGGGCTGGACTTGATGATCTTCCAAGGTCCCGTCCAGCTCTAACATCTATGAAATCTATGAAACTCTATAAGTATGTTAATAACCATCAGCACCTGGAAGATGGCAGAGAGTGCACCCTCAACAAGTTTGCGGATGACACCAAGCTGCGGGGTGTATTAGATACAATGGAGTGTAAGGCTAGAACTCAGAGTGACCTAGACAACTTGGAGGATTGGGCCAAAAGAAATCTCATGAGATTCAACAAGGACAAGTACAAAGTCCTTCACGTAAGATGGAAGAATCCCATAAACTACTACAGCCTGGGAACTGATTGGGTGGGAAGCAGCTCTGCAGAAAAGGACTAGGGGTTACAGTGGACAATAAATTGGATATAAGTCAGCAGCATGCCCTTGTTCCCAAGAAAGCTAACAGCATACTAGGTTGCTTAGAAGGAGCATTGCCAGCAGATCAAAGGAAATGATTATTCTGCTTTAGGCTGCACTAGTGAGGCCACATCTGGAGCACTATCCAGTTTTGTACCCCCCACTATAGAAAGGATATAGACAAGCTGGAGAGAGTCCAGCAGAGAGCAACAAAAATAGTTTGGGGGCTGATGCACATGACTTCTGAGGAAAGGCTGAGGGAACTGGATTTCTTTAATCTAGAGAAGAGAAGACAGAAGAGATCTGATAGCGGCCTTTAACTACCTGAAGGGTGGTTCCAAAGAGGATGGAGCTGGACTGTTCTTAGTGATGGCAGGTGACAGAACAAGGAGCAATGGTCGCAAGTTGCAGCAGGGGAAGTTTAGGTTCAATATTAGAAAATAAAACATTCTCACTAGGAGGTGTTGAAGCACTGGAACAGGTTACCTAGAGAGGTGGTGGAATCTCCATCCTTGGAGGTTTTTAAGGCCCGGCTCAACAAAGCCCTGACTGGAGTGATCTAGTTGGAGATGGCCCTGCTTTGAGCAGGGGGTTGGACTAGTCACAGTTTCTCAACCTGTGGTATGAGCACCCCTGGGGGTACATGGGTACCCCAACACACACTCTCACCCCCTTTTCCTCTCAGAACTATGGAAAAAAATTTGGTGCAATTAAAAAAAATTAAATTCCCCGGTAATAATTTGGTGTTCAGCCCTCCTAGCTTTGGCCAACAACACCTCTAGCTCAGGTACACACTTGAGTTGTGCACCCCTGGTGTAAAAGGTGACAACCCTACCCACACCAGATCAGACATCTGTCATTCAACGGCCTTATCTACACAGCCCTTCTTCCAACATATGGCACACATTAGTCTGTAAATATAAAATCCCCTGGGAAATGGAATGCTGGGGTACTTATTAAAATTTTCAGAAGTTATGGGGTACTTGCTAATTAAAAGGTTGAGAACCACTGGACTAGATGACCTCTTGAGGTCCCCTCCAAATCTAATTTTCTATGATTTTATAACCTATCACAGAGCAAAAAAATGATTAGGGGCTTGGAAAGCAAGATTTACAAGGAAAGGCTGAAAGAAATAGTTATTTAGCTTAAGGAAGAGAAGACTGAGGTAGGATTTGATAACAGTCTTCAAATACCTGAAGGATGTTTATAGAGAAGGGAGGTGAGCTTTTCTCTGTGATTGTAGGGGACAGAAGTAGGAGCAACAGCCTCAAACTTCAACAGGGGAAATTTATGCTGGAGATTAGGAGGAACTTTCTGACTATGAGGGTGGTCAGGCATTGGAACAGGAGGCCTAGAGAAGTTGTGGAATCTCCATCCTTGGAAATTTTTGAAAGCAGGTTAGACAGATACTTGGCTGGGGTGGTTTAGTCAGGGATGATCTGGTCTTGAGCAGGGGGCTGGATTAGATGAGCTTATGAGGTGCTTTCCAGCCCTACTTTCCTAACAGTGGCGACGCGTACGGGGTGCATGTGCACCCCGAGAGTACTGGTGCACCTCTTGATAGCCAGCATTCCCTGCTTAGGCAACAGGCAGAGGAGGCAGGCGGGAGCTCTGGTGCTCCCCTGAGAGTGGGGGCACCAGGAAAAATACTGCTGGCACTTCTGGTTCGGTGCAATCGGCCGCAGGGGGACCACGACCCTGGTTGCTAACTGGCCGCTGAGGGGGCAAGTCCCCCCCGCCTCCCGGAGGCACCAGTTGCCTATGTTTCCTATGATCCTATGAAATCTGGACAATAGTATCAATTACTGCTAAAGCTGGAGCATTGGGTGCTGCAATACATTAGAAATTATTTCAGATATTTATGACAAAGTTCAGTTCACTACCACTTTTGAAATGAACTTTAAATTGATCACTGGCAAATGGAAGCAGTGTGGGTATCAATATACATAACCCAGAGAGTCTAGACAGTGATTCTGCTTTCATTCCAGGTCTTCTGAAGACAAACTCTTTGAACTGAGCTCCCGGTGGGAATTTGTTAGTGAATCACTTAAGAAGGTTGGGGAAGGAAAGTACACTTTAGAGTGTTTCTTTGTGTAAGCCTATATGTGCACCAATTCAATATTAACACCAAGAAAAAAAAGTTTGATATCTTTGTACATGTCTACAGTATTATTCAGCAAAGAAGGAGAACACAAATCATCTTTGAATATGAGAGCATCTGCTTTGTAGGGGGAAACCTAGCACCATTCCAATTTCACTCAGCTACAAAGAGCAAGAAACATGTCTAAAATCAATTAAGGTCCTTTGGGACTCTGGCAAATGAAAGGAACAGCATAAGCCAGGCACCACATTTTAAGCATAAGATGCGCATGGGCTGTTTCAATGTTGATGGAAAATTAAAATAAAAAAACAGTTATGAAGAGGTGAAATCCAAGCATCTTCCCCACAGGTCTTGAAACTGCTGTGGTCTGGGAGTGCAAGAAGAGAAAGAAATGAAAGGGTTTAGTCTGCAGTTTCCTTGTTGCAGAAGATGGAAAGCAATGCCTAGATTATGACTCCATACGGATGGTGCAACCTATATGCCATGCTTCACTGGCCCCTGACTGGAGCAGCTTGGCAGTGTCTAACAAGATTGGCCTGTGCATGTGAGGATAGGGATATTATGGACAAAAAGAGACAGAACAATCTGGGGCATGATTCTAGCTACTATCCAAGGTGCAGCTACTATTCTAAAATCCTTGGAACCGCCTCAAAAACGCTATTATTTTTAGGCTAACAAAAGACACTAAAGAAACTAAAAGCTTTATTTTTCACAACCCCCCCAGCAGAGGAGCTGCTGCTGTTGGAGGCAGGGAGAGCCAAGCAGTACCTGGGTGGATATAGATGTACTAAGAGCAGCCCCACCAGGAAAAGGTGCATGCTGGCCAGGGCTGGGACTGGGGCCAGGGTGGGTGTAGGCAGAAGCATGGCATGGGCTACTCCAGGCAGGAGTGGGCAGGCCTTGGCCCCATGTGGAGCACTGCAGGGGCAGCCACAGATTGGATGGGGGTGGAAGGTGTGGACCGCACTTGCACTGAACTGCACAGGCGAGCTCTGCTGCATGTGCCCTCTTGCCTCCTGCCACCCTGCTGGCTCCCAGAACCTGGCACACAGGCAGCCCCCCCATGCATGTGCACACCCATACGTACTCCACTTCTCCACATACATGCCCAACCCCTGCCCACACCCCACATTAAGCACCCCACAAACACACCCACTGTGCACACCCCCCCACACCTCCTCCCCATAATAAAGAAGAGTAAAACTTTATTTTGAGGTATTATGCAATCACTTCTACATACACTACTCAAAAAAACATAAATCAGGACAAAAATATTTTTTGAATTAAAATAGAATATATGTTATAGCAGATGCTTGATTCTTAGTATATATTTTATCATCTATAGTTTGTTAAAATTGTATCTTCTGAAAGATTTTATGTGTGCGGCCCTTGACAGCTCACCAACAGTTAAGTGGCCCTCCTGCCAAAATAACTGCCCACCTCTGGACTAGAAGATCTCGTAAGGTCCCTTCTAGCCTTACTTCCCTGTTTAATTATCTTGACTGTCAGGTTTCTGTCATCTAACCTGCCTTTTGCTCGCCTTCAGACTAACACAACTAACTACTTCTCTTTGCTTAGATTTTTCTAAGACATTCACAGGAAATTATTGCTTGATTCTTGCACTAATTGACAGGACAGTTCTTTCTTCTAAAGTACTCACACACACACACACACACACACACACACACACACACACACACACACTTTTGTACTTACCTCTGGCCAGGAAAGAACGAAGTGTCTGCAGCACCAACCCCTATGCTGAAGGAAAAGCTTGTTTCGCAACAGCAAGTTCAGCGTCTTTCTGAGCCAAACACTAGAGGGAGACTGGCTTTCATATGTCCAAGAGACTGCCTTTCCTACTACTAGGTATTTGTCAATAATGTGAAATACAAATATGCAAAATCTGTTTTTCACATTCATTAAAGGGATCTTTAGCAGCCTGCCAGAATCCAGGGGCTGTACTTGATTTGCTTGAAAAGGAGCAGAATGCAAGTCAGGAGAACAAGAGAAACAGCTCTGACTAACTTCCTATATTCCACCTTGATCAGGGAAATCTTTTGCTTTCCTGAAGATGGAGCACAGTGTTGACTAGGACCTGTAGTTTTCGAAGGCTAGACTTCTAGGTAAGGGCAAGATTGGTTGCAGGCAGAACTGTAGCACTCCAAGCTGTGCTGTGATCACCCATGGGCAAGCAACTAATACTCAGAACAGCTTCAGTAATGCCTGCTCATAACATGAAGTATTAAACATGCTAGAAGATGAAATTACAATCAAAGTCTATGAGCCAACTCCCATTTGCTTTGCTCAAAGACAGTCAGTGGAGCTACTCTTCTGAGTAAGATGAGCTGTGCAATTATATGGGTACGGGACAGACCATGAATTCTCAAGCAAAGAGCAGTTTTTGTTCCCATCCATTTTACTGCCAGTATCCTAAGCAACAGGCTGCAATACACAGACTGAAGATACATACAAACATGTTGCTATAGAAATCTAGTCCTGGTAAGAGCATGCAAAGCTCTCTCCAGCCTTGCTGAAAAAGCAGCTGTTGTACAAGATGCTGTCAACTTAAATTTGGCCCTAAATTTAAATTTTGCTAGTAGCTACCTACTAAGATTTCCATTTATTAAAATAATTCTATAATTTAAAAAACTTCCAATTAAAACTTTTTAAAACACCCAAAAGAACAGCAAAAACTTCCCCCTCCAAAGTCTATAGACTAAGAAATCTAAAACACAAGTGAAAGCATCTTCATCAACTTCCATTGCCCTCACTGGGAGGAAAGCAAAAAGTAAACAGGACTGAAATAATGCCAAATGTATGGATCTTTTAAAAACAAAATTTCACTGCTAAATACATTCCTGTGCCATTTAGCAGAAGAATGGAAAAATGTTTACTTATTGCACAGAATATAAGATCACAGAATTTTTTTTTTTAATGACTAAATTTAGCAGTGGGAAACCATCACTAACCTAGCACAGCTAACCTGCACAGTGGAGTTTTCAAGAGCTCAGTAATCATTTTAGGTCCCAAATAAAGCAGTAACACAGGGGTCAGTAATACCTGGCATACAGGTCAGAGCATCGCACAAGGCCATTTTGCCCAGCATGCCACAGCCAACCCAGGCTCTTGGCAGCTGCCCATGGAGCTCAGGGTGCTTGCAGCAGGTGGTGGGGAGTCTGCAAGCCCTGCTATGAGCAGCCCTGGCTCTGTGGCAGGCAATAGCTGCCCAGAGTCCTGCCAGATGTGGCAGGCAGCTGGAGGCTGCAACCAGTGCATCAGGTCCGGAGCCATACCCCAGCTCCGTGGCTAGCAGCAGCTGCACAAGCACCTCAGGATGCATGGCAGAGAAGGGGTTGAGGTTGTGTTGCCCCAGGCCCCTTCCTCACCATGCGCTCCTAATCACACATGCAATTGCTGCCCCCATGGAGCCTTTGCTGCTCACAGCAGGTGGCAGGCAGGCTGCAAACAGCTGCATGGGGGTCTGGAGCCCCAATCTGACTCTGGGGCCTAAGGCAGCTGAATGCATATCTTGAGGTGCATGGGGGAGAAGGGACCCGGGCCAGTGCAGCTGCTGTAGATTCATGCAGCTGGCACAGCCACTTACAGGGCTCACAGCCCGGACTCCATGGCAGATGCTAAGGGCCTGCCCAGAGCCTGGGCTGCTTGCAGGAGGAAACCACGAGGCTGCAAGTGACTGTACCTGAGTCTGGAGCCCCAGTTTAGCTTGTTGCTAGTAATGGCAGCGTGTGCCCCTCAAAGGGCATGGCAGGTAAGGGGCCAGGGCTGTGCTGCCATGACAAGGATCAGGCCCCTCATGGCTCTCCTGACATCTGCCCTGGCATGCCAACATCTTTGAAGTCCACATTGCAGGGGGTTTTGGCACTCGGTCCAAAACGTTGCTGATCCCTGAAGTAACATTTAAAAAAAAAAATCAGCTCGGTACCTTGGTAGCATGTCAGATGCTGAGCTATTTTGGAAGTCTGGCTACACATCACAATAGGAGCACTTGAGCATTTCTGAAGACCTGGCCCTTGTTTGGGTACATCAAAGGAAGTCAATCAGGAATCAAATTCTACCCCAGGCTTGTTTGCAAATTTGAACTAAGACACTGATCCTGGAAATCACTGTGTGTGAACCATACCCTAGTGGCCACACACATTTGCTCAAGTCAAGTGCAACAGCTGGAACCTGAGACATTCACTTACAAGCCTCCCAATTCTGTGAAAACCTGAAATCTTATCAAAGTCTACACAAAGTTTTGCCATCATCTGCAATGGGGCCAGGATTTCACTCGTGATTTACTCAACATATATTACTTCAGAGCATTAGGCACAAATGCATTAACCTGAGAACTATCTTCCTCTAGAAAAATCTTGCTGTAGAACACAGAGAACTATGACGTATTATTACTACATTATTTTAACAGTTTGTAGTCATACAATATAGTAATTCATAAACCTGCAGGGTTGTACCCTGCAAAACTTGACTCCCATTACTTACACAGAAGAGCTTATCAACAAGTCTAGGGTGACAAATTACCACCATAACCACAAAGGTCTGGGTCAAAAACAGAAAAGGCCCACAAACCAAACAGTTGCCTTTCAGGTTGCTGCCAATGAATTCTGAGTTTTTCAGTCTACCACTTCATTTGGATTACAGAAACAGAAGCCTCTGTAAATGCTCTGCATCCCACAGATGAGGCATTGTAAGTGCAAAGGGACAAATTTTCTCAATGCAATAAAAGAAATATGGGAGCAGATCAGGCAGATGACTAGGTTGTTAGTTAAAGGAAACAAAAAAAAACACATTTATTTTTAAATGAAGTTGAAAGGCAGCTAAATAGTCATTCTACTCTCCTCCAGATTATGTAAAAGTCAAGTTAGTTCAGGCAATGCTATATGACAAAGAAAGCATCTTGCTGTGATGTCTTAATTTATAAGACCTTTTCTGAGGGGTCTGTTTGAATAGAAAGAAATGAAATGGGTGAGGAATTTAACAAATCTAAAATGACATTCAATTTAGGACACTATCGTGATGCATGGTTTAAAACAAAATTCTCACTGAATGTGAGCCTACTGGATGGTGATATAAACTGAGAAAGAGTATTTAGTCCTTCTAATTTCATTTCCCTTATAGTTTAAAGGCCAAAACCCAACATAGGACAGAAATAATGACACTATAAAAATAGAACTAAGGTTTTTCCTTTTTAAATTTGGCTTAAAAAAAATGAGTTGTTCATTCTGATCATGGCCATCTTCCTATCCTGTCCATGCCAGATGTCCTTTAACGGTCAGCTCAAAGCTTCTTTAAGGCTTAGCGTTCTTGTGTACAGGGTCAATGGAAGAACTCTGCTCTCAGTGTAAACAGTATCTAGGAGATGCAGCACAACACAAATATATTGTGCATCAACAGGAGAGTTTTTATGCTCTGCTGCACCCAACATACTCTAAAGCATTAAGGAAGATGAAACCTATTTGTCTGTTCTTTCCTTTCGGTCCAACAGGGTTGTTATTTCAGGACTTTCAGCTATGCAGTCTCTAAAATATGCTTATGTTAAAATACCAATTTTGTGCTGATCAAGCTTATTCCTCACATATCCCAAACTCTTATTTGCTGAATTCAGTGACAAATATCCCCCATCTCCTTCCCCTAAGCTTTTTGTACTCCCATCAGCCTATGGACTACATCACAGCTCAGGGAGAAAGGGAGTGCATTCAACTCCTTCTTGTACATAAAAAGAACTGATTATTACTACATTCCAGTGATAGGACCAGACTGTTCCTGCGTAAACCCACAATGCAATGGGATTGGCACAAGAGTCAACAAGAGTATAGTACTAAAACAATGGAGTTTGCATAGGTGATACCAGATTAGATTAGTGTTTAAAATCTGGTCTGTGGTCCCTTTTTCAGTGTAATGTTACATAAAATGGGGATAACCCAGTCTGATGGAGAATCCGAAGCTGAGCTGGGCTGAGTCGACTTATTTATTTATTTATTTAACTGCAAATGATTGATTTTTTATTCTTCCTGTGTCACGTGACTGAAATCAGCCTCTTTTAAAAACAAACAACTAAATGAAAGCTTACACAAAAACTTTTAGTGAAAACATTATGGGAAACAAAGTGATTAGAGGTGGACAGTTGTTTGTTAACAACTCATTATAATTTAAACCTCTATTTAGAGATTTGAAACATAATCCAAATGAAAAAATATTGAAAAGAAAGCTGAAAAGAATGCAAACATTAGAAAGAGAATCAAGTTTTTTTACTATTTTTTCACTTCTTCCAAAGACTTTTTTTTTTTTTTTTTAAAGGTCTGCAGTTTTGTCCCCAATACTAATTTTAGTTTTTAAAAAAGCAGCCCTTCTACCATTTAAACTGGAGGCCCAGAAAGAACTGGCAAGAACTGGAGATAATTAAACTGGTGGTCTCAAATCTTATTTTTTTCCTACTTGGGAAAAAAAATGATTGTGCCACAATCAAAATCTGAAAGTTATATCTAGAGTTTGCTGCAAGATTTGACAGCACAGTTACTAAAGCCCTGCAAAGCAGCAGTAGAATAGGGCAGGCCTCCAGAAGAGGGATCAGGTGAAAACCTGACCCCACTGAAATCAGTTGGAATTTTGGCACCAACTTTATGAGGCTCAGACCTCACCCCCTACATTCCTGACAATGCTCATATCAACCAGTAAAGAGGTATGCATGTGAAGAATCAGAAAGTAGGAAACTCATAAAAGAAAAAAGTGTGAAGAGATTCTTAGCTGGTGTAAACCAGCAGAGCTCTAGGCCAGTTAAGAGTCTGGTCCAAGATCTTGATACAGACAATTGTGCTATCCACACAGGAATATACCTGCCTACATAAAATGGAATCAGAAACCTCCCCTTACTAAGAGGTGATGTCACTAGAAGTCTAGTGGCTACCACCTGCTATCTGCTGGCACAGAAGAAATGGATATAGTACAAGGCTTGAAAAAATTAGTAGACACCTTGAAGAAAGTGTCAATGTAAGAAACTATGTTACTAGGCTGCAATCACAACATAAGATAACAATTACAAGTAAAAAAATCACTCTCAGGTGATGGAAAAGCCACAATGAGCCTCTCTGCCTCATAAGCAAGATGCAAAGCCTGCAGTATTGCTACGCAGTGGCCCTGAGTTGGGTTTTGACACGCTAGGAGTGGGAAGAGAACTAAGGAGAAAGAAATCCTTCAAAATCTTAAAATGTGCATATGCTTTCATATAAAATGCATGGACAGGCTAGGTGTGCCTATTGTGAATTTGTAAGTCCCTGCTAAGAATCTCAGCCCCCAGTAGTTGCGGGAGAGAGCTAAGAGTCCCGGGCTTTATATCAGGGTTCTGTCTTTTATCTTGACGAGCTACAGGGAAAGAGCTTTATTTGGTCCTGTTTGTCCAGTGTGATGGTATAGTCTCACAGACATAGCATAAATAGATAAAGGAATCCATTACATTTTTAAAGACACCTTCATTTTAAAAACCGAAGGGGTGTGTGAGGGGTGGGATTGCTAAGGATTAAGAGATAAAGGGCTATTTTAGAGCTCACTCCTTGCTGAGCTGTCAGTACCCCCTGAGCTGTCAGTATCCTGTGCTGAACTGTCAGTAATTGCTCTTTTCGGAATGCTTTATACTCAATTCCTGTATAAATCGGGATGTGAGAGTACAGCACTGCAAGATTCCTTAAGGCCGTGCTCCTGCAGAGAGGCGTGTACAGAGAAACTGCACTGATGTTCAGAAACTGAACCCTTTGCCCACAAACCCAAGAATCAGAGTAAACCAACAATATGATGTGGTCTAGCAGAACTGATCATGAATATTTGCACAAAGGCAACACAGGAATGCCTGTGGAAAAGAAAGGAAGCAAGTCCTATTAGGAGTGACAGCTACCAGATGCCTGTTCCAGAGACATGCTGACATTTCCCAGTGGAGGAAAGACTTAAAACCCTTTTCTTTGTTGACATTTGTGCTTGACACTCTGAGCACTTAAAAGAAGTCATTTCAGAAACAATCATCTAAAATAGCCATCAAGACAACACTAATCTAATTAAAATGGACAAAGGAATTCAACCCCACAATGCAAGCTGCACCACAAGCACTATTCAATATTTAGCATGTTTCCCCAATCTCTGCAGTCGGGGTTATCCGGAATGGTCCTTCTGTGAGCACCACGTGCTGATAGGCGGAGGACTAAGGTCAAGTTCAGTGATCTGAACATTGCATTCAACGCCAAGCTATGCAGAGAACAGGCTCCAGAGTCTTCTTTTCTTGAAGGGGAGGGGAGTTGGTTTGATCTTTCCTTTAGAAAGAGGTTTAGATGAAACAAGTGTCTCAGACAATACATCCAAATGACAAAAACAACTCGTACTTAGATGGCATTTACTCAAATCCAAAAATCCACCCCTGCCTAGCCAAACAGCACCAGCACAGCGCTGGCCCCGGGACACAGGTGTGCTTCCAGGCAGGGACTGCATTTCCATGCGTTGTGTGACCTGCAAGGGAAGGGAGCTGGAGCCATGTTTGACAACAAGGATATTGTGGGGGAAAGGAGGAGAAGAAACAAAAGCTGTGGGCAGCAGTGAGGGACAAAGACTGGGGGGGGCAGGTGCTGGAGGCTGTGCAGAGGGAAAGAGGAATGTCTGACCCCCTGGCTAGGGATGGACATTCAAAAAGCCTGAGCCTGAATTGATTCAATCGTTGCAGGGAACTGATATGCAAGTGGATAGACATTCACTTTTGAGTCTGAAAATGCAGGCACATGCTGCAGTGGCTCAGGCCAGAAGCTGGGGGAGGTGCTAGAGCAGCCCTCCCTCTTTATCCTCAGCAGCCGCAAGGCTGGAAGAATTGGTGACATGTAGGGGGTGCCACCAGCAGCAACAGTAGACCACCCACAAGTGCTGCCAACACTGCTGGTGGTGCCTGCAGGTGGTCATTGCTCGCCACCTGCCCCCTCACAGCTATCACCACCGACAGCATCTGTGGGTGGCCCCCAATTGGTGCTGGCCACCGCTGACGCTGCCGGTGACATCTGCAGGTGGTCGCTGACCACTGGTCAGAGCTTGGCACCTCTCCCCTCCCCCCTGCCTCTGACAGCACTGTGGCTTCCTGCAGAAGCTCACTGCTTGCTGCCGTCTGCAGGAGCTTGCCATATCCCCCCAGCCTCCGGGGGCATGTGGCGTTTATGACTGGAAGGAAGCTGATCTGGGCCAGTGGCTTGGCCCCTGGCTGGCAGCTGGGTATGACTGGGGAAGAGTTTAAACCCCCACCCTGGCCTGTAGGGACCCCAGCTGGAGTGTGCCTGGAGGGGGAGAGGGGAAGCAGCCCTTGCCAGGCTTCTCCCCAAGGCTGGACATCGGCTCAGGCAGCATCTCAGGTGAAAGGGGGCACGGGAGAATTAAACTCCCATCTCCTCTCTTAGGCACAGGCACAGGGACCCCAGCCAGGGTCTGCCTGGCTTTCCTGCCTACTCACTGCTTGTGTGACTGGGGCCCTGCCATCCACCTGGGGCTGTAGGGCTGAGCTGGGCTGGCCTGTGGGCACTGCTGAGGATTGAAACAGAGGGGCCATGCTGGGTTCGGCTGCGGGGCCCAGGCACTTCCCAGTGGGCTGTGGCTTGGGCTGGGGCTGTGGAAGCTGCGTGGCCAGATTGCTCCCAGCTCCCCATGCCCAAGCCAGGCAGGGCTGTCATGGAGCTGCAGTTGGCTAGGAAGGGCCTGGCAGGACCAGCTCAGGCCAGGCCACAGCACAGCCTTTTGAAGAGAGATGAAGAGTGGGAAGATAACCAGGAGGGAAGAAGTGCTACACTTCAGAAAGGCTAACTTCAGTGTGCTCACAAGATTAGTTAGCAAGGCACTGAAGAACAAGAGAATTGGTGAAACAGGAGTCCAGGAAGGGTGGTCGTTCCTAAAGGGAGCAATTCTACAGGTGCAGAAAGAGACAATCCCTTTGCACAAGGAAGGGGGAAAAGGGGCCAAGAAACCCTCTTGGCTGAACAGGCAAGTCCAGCAAAACCTAAAGGCAAAAAGGAGGCATATAGACTGTGGAAGCAACGGGTAGCTACCAAGGTGGAGTATACGTACGAGGCCTGCACTTGCAGAGAGGTAATCAGAAAGGCCAAAAAAAATGGAACTTAGGCTGGCAACAAAAATTAAAGACAACAAAAAATCCTTCTTCAGGTACATAGGGAGCAAAAAGAAGGCACAGGGTAGCATAGGCCCCCTACAAGAGAAACTAGGGCAACTAGTGACAGATAGGGGAGACAAAGTTGAGCATTTCAATGAGTTTTTGGCCTCTGTATTTCTGAACTCAGATCAGGACAAATCTCCCAAATGGATCATAGATCAGCATAAAGGGGTAACCAGCCCACCAACTGCTAGCACAGACTTAGTGAAGAGACACTTGAAGGAGCTGGATCTGTTTAAGTCAGCAGGCCTGGATGGTCTTCACCAAGGGTGCTGAAGGAATTGGCCAGTGTCATAGCAGAGCCACCAGCATGGCTGTTTGAGTGCTCATGGTGCTCAGGTCAGGCCCCAGAGGACTGGAAAAGGGCCACTGTGCTCCCAGTTTTCAAGAAGGGGAGGAAGGAGGATCCAGGTAACTACAGTCTACTTAGTCTCACCTCTTTCCTCAGAAAAATCTTTGAAAAAATTAAGGATCACATTTGTGGGAATCCAACAGGGAAACCAATGCTAAAGGGCAACCAGCACAGATTCACAGCAGGCAGATCCTGCCTGATGAACTTTGTTTCTTTTTATGACCACATCACAAAATGCTTAGATACAGGAATCAAGATGGATGTCATCTACTTGGATTTTAAGAAGGCCTTTGATACAGTATCTCATTATATTCTTGTAGATAAACTGAGAGACTGTGACATAGATGATTACAGAGTCATATGGGTGGACAACTGGCTTAGGGGGTCGCACCCAGAGAGTGGTGGTGCATGGGTCACTATTGACCTGGAAAGAAGTGGAGTCCTACAAGGCCTGGTGCCTAGGCTGATGTTGTTCAATGTCTTCATTAGTGACTTGGATGAGGGCGTGGAAAGCACTGTGTCCAGATTTGCAGATGACACCAAATTATGGAGCAAGGGTAACACACTAGAGGGTAGGGAACGAATTCAGGCAGATCTAGACAGGTCAGAAAAATGGGTGGAAAAGAATAGGATGCAGTTCAACAAGGACAAGCACAATGTGCTGCACCTAGGGAGAAGGAATCACCAGCATACTTATAGGCTGGGGGAGGACCTTCTCAGCAGCATGGCAGTGGAAAGGGATCTTGGAGACATTGCTGACACCAAGATGAACATGAGTTGTCAAAATGTGACAAAGAGATCAGTAAAGATAACCACACTTTATCATGCATCAGTAGGTGCATGACAAACAGGTCCAAAGAGGTGATACTTCCCCTTTATGTGGCATTGGTCAGACCACAGTTGGAGTACTGCATCCAGTTTTGGGCATCCCATTTCAAGAGGGATGTGGACAACCTCAAGAGGGTTCAGAGGAGGGCCACTCTTATGGTTAGGGGCCTGCAAGCAGAACCCTACAAGGAAAGGATCTCTTTAGCTTCTACAAGAGAAGGCTGAGAGGTGATTTTGTGGCTGCCTACAAATTCATCAGGGGAGGACAGCATAGAATAGGCAATGCCCAGTTTACCAGGGCACCCCTTGGAGTAACTAGGAACAATGGCTACAAACTGATGGAAAGCAGATTAGGTTAGACACCAGGAAGAACTTATTTACAGTAAGGGTGGCTAAAATCCAGAATGGGCTTCCACAGGAGGTGGTACTCTCCCCTACCTTGGGGTCTTTAAGAAAAGGCTGGATGGGCACCTGCCTGGGGTGATCTGACCCCAGCACTCTTTCCTGCCCAAGGCAGGGGGTCAGACTTGATAATCTGCTAAGGTCCCTTCCAACCCAAACATCTATGAATCTATGAACTAGGTACAAAAATGCTGCTCAAAAGTGTACTTATGAAGTACCTGTGCTGAAACTTGCAGCACTTTGCCAAAAAAAAGGTAAAATGCAGCAATTCTGACTGAATTAGGGGAAAAAGTAATGGGAGGTAGAAAGTAAGATGGCCATCTGACACCCCCAGCTCCTATTTTCCCTGCTGTAGCATGGTGGGGAGGAAGAATGAATTCAAGGCAAACCTCCAATAATTAAATTTTATACATGGAAAATTAAAACAAATTTATAAATGCTCAATATATGGAATTCAATTATTGGGGGATCAACTTAAAGTCAGGGTTGTCTTAGATTTAAATTAATGTAGTACTAGGCTTAACACTAACTCCAATCTGTATGCCTTTTGCATGCTTTGCAATAAGCTGTAATTTTAATACACTCACTAGATATAAAGCATGGCTGATGTGCCAAAACTATAATGCACCTTCTCTATGCTAAGATTTTATTGTAGGTTAGTGAACACATGTTAAAAATATTCTTTTCCCCTAGCTTGGATATAGCCTCTAATACTAGTTCTTTTATGAATGCTTTGCTAATTATGGTACAACTAACCAGTGATGACATTTGGTTTATCATCAGAATTCAGGATCAATAGCCCAATGATCCAAATAGGACAAGATTCAAGAAAAAAACAACAACAATTGTCCAGCACACCTACTGCCTAGGGAATGACCTGCTGGGTGGCACAGAAGTGGAAAGGGACTTGGAGTCCTAGTGGACTCCAAGATGAACATGAGTCAGCAGTGTGACGAAGCCATCAGAAAAGCCAATGGCACTTTATTGCGCATTAGCAGATGCATGACAAATAGATCCAAGGAGGTGATACTTCCTCTCTATCATGCGCTGGTGAGACCACAGTTGGAGTACTGTGTGCAATTTTGGGCACCACACTTCAAGAGGGATGTAGATAACCTGGAGAGGATCCAGAGACGGGCCACTCATATGGTTAAGGGCCTGCAGACCAAGCCCTACGAGGAGAGACAAGAGAACCTGGACCTTTTCAGCCTCCACAAGAGAAGGTTGAGAGGCAACCTTGTAGCTGCCCATAAGTTCATCACAGGGGCACAGAAGGGAATTGGTGAGGTTTTATTCACCAAGGCACCCCCGGGGGTTACAAGAAATAATGGCCACAAGCTAGCAGAGA
>JAGPOW010003642.1:23778415-23891280 GCA_030014935.1 Caiman crocodilus
GGGTCATCTAGACCCAGCACTCTTTCCTGCCTATGCAGGGGGTCAGACTTGATGATCTATTGAGGTCCCTTCTGACCCTAACATCTATGAATCTATGAATTTGACCTCTGGAAGAGAATATATCCAGAGAGGAAAATACTAATAGCTACTTGTTACATAAAATAGTTCAGTCAGACCACAAGTTTAATTTAATTTGTAAGGGGTTCATTATTTTTAAGTGAAGGATACATATTCTTACTTCTTCACTACCATATTAATTGTATCTGGACTTTAAAAACTGACACACTCAAAGAAAGCCAACCAGAGAACCACTGAGATTGAAACAATTAGTATCCAATGTTGACGTATGGCTTCTCCTTACATACCTTCCACTGCAGTCTTTCACAATTTCATGCCTTGCCTAGATCAATAATTTGCTTTGGTACTAACAAGCAGTGGCCATACAACTTCTGGCACACGCTAGGAAAAGTGTCACTCTCATCAGCATAACTGCTGGAACTGTTTAAAACTAAAATACAATCTACTGCCACAAACTGCTGCTCTACTTGTCTGACTGCAGTTGGGAGTGTCACTGATAGTCACACTGGAAGCTGGTCACAATTTGCTAAAATTAGAGAAAATTCTCCAATGTAAATGCAGCTTGAGTGAACTTATTAGAGGACAGCAGATGAGCTAATAAATGTCTTAGTCTCCTTGTTTTTATGAATCAAGTAATAAAATAATCTGCAGCCTATCATCTAACACAAGAAGCATTTCCTACCATTCAGTGTCTGTCTCATTACCAGTATACACAATATTTGCATATGCTTTTCCATTTGTTGCAGAATTTAGTAATGCTGGAGGCTGATTTTAGGTTATTTTTAGTCAAAAGACAGTTAAAATACTCCAGGATGAAAACTCAAGATATGCCTTAGAAGGCACTTCACTTTAATCTGACATCCCTGGATATTACATTCTAAGAAACAGTTCAACAAAAATGGGTTTTTCTATGGGTTGGGTAGGGACTGCCCTTCAGGGGACAGCAACAGGCTCCAAGCACATGGAAGATCACAGACTACTGTTTCAACCCCCTTACTTCAGAGTAGTGGTTCTCAATCTTTCTTGGCTCAAGGCACCCCTTGAAAAAAGCCAGCGCTTGGCTTTCATTTGTTTTTTTAACTACAGAATAGAGTGATTCTTTTGTGGCAAAGAACTCAGAAAGGCCACAAAAGGTCAAAATGGTTTTGGCACTACGGATTCCTATTTGAAAACTCCAGGTTTATCTTATGAACCACATGTGTTTGCAACCATGTCACCCTTAAAAGAATCTTGTGGTACACCCCAGTGTTCTAAGATACCTGGATTGAGAACAACAACCCTAGGACACGGATGTCTTAACTCATCCTGACACACAAGACAGATGAGGGTTCATGGCCTTATCAGGCCATGCCAGAGCCAGTGTACAAGGGTGGTCCAGCAAGGTGTTGCAAGCAGTATGTTCTCTGTGCTGATCCCGTTCACATGCAGTGTGTGTTGGTGGCACTCTGAGGCTTGTGCTGCAGGTGGGTGGCGTGCAGGTTGGATCTGGTTCTGTGGGCACTGCATGTGGTATAAGGAATGGCACAGGGTGTGTGCTGCATGGGACACCCTGCCTGGCTGGCCATGCTCACCAGCTCTGGGGCTGGTCCAGATTCGGCCCCAGGCCATCTATGCACACAAAGCCAATCTGGTGGGTCACCACATGCAGCTTACCACCCTGTGCTGTGAACAATGCCTGTGGCACCAGGTACAGCTTGGGCACCAGACCAACTCACACACTGTATGAAGTGTGCAGGGTCAGCCCATGACCCATGGTTAGATCTGGCTCATGGGCATTATGTGCTGCCTTAGAGCCTCTAACTGAGGCTCAGGTCCTCATTGTGCTAGGTGCTATTCATGAATCCTTAATGAACAGTTTCTGCTGTAGAGAGCTCAGCTGATATTATGACAAAGATACAATGAGCATTTAGACACAACATAGATTGGGAAGAGAAGAGAAAGTTAGGAAGAAACAAACTAAGCAAACAAGTTACTGTTCATAAAGCTGAGACCTTCTGCACTCAAACCCTTTCTGAAGCTTTGGTGGGTCCCACACATGGCAAGATTAATCTGATATCAAAGTTGAAAATGGAGTTTTATAGGCCCACGGGCCTACTTCTAAATGGCCCCATGATGGTTACTATATAAATATGATAAAAAATAAAAAGACTTAAGCCACATTTACCAAATGTAATGCATGGAAATAATCTGCAAGAATGTGGCGGTTCCAAGGTAGTTAATTAAGTCTTTTCTTGTCTTCCTTCTCAAACCTAACCTGTGGTAGCAAAACAATCCAAACTACTGGCTTTCTTTAAGTTATTCTGCCTTTAAAAAGGCACTGCTTGTCTGAATGATCTCTTTCTTTCACCTATATACCTCTATCTGTCAGTAAAGTTTCTGGAAGGAAAGCCTTTCCTTTTCAGACGTTCTTAATCAATAGCATTCGTTATTTCTCTAACCTATGAACCTCTGCAATCAATTTAATCACAGGCGGTGAATGGTACAAATTATAGCAGCTCTAATTTAAATGTCACAATAGAACTTTCTCTAGAATGTGATGCTCACACCAACTTCTAAAACATCTTTCACAAGGGGAAATCAAGATAATCACCATCTTAGCAATTTTTTTTCTTTTGAAGTTGCTGAGTAACTGAGGTCCATTTGTCCTGCCCTGAAATCTGCAATGACTGGTTCTATAATAGGAAAATGTACCATGTCAGAAAGTGCCAAGACATGTTTCAAGAAGCAGTATTTCCCCTTCAATACGGGCCTTGACAATGTGTTAGCTGGTGGTACAACCAGGACGGGCAAACCTATGTCTAGTACTATGTCAGCTGACACATTCTCTAATGTGATGCATTCTCCCAGCACACACAGGCTCAGTGTGGAGGTGTTTCCTTTCGACCAAGCAATACAACAGCAGCTTACTTGGAAATCTGTTTATTATATTCTATTTGTAGTAAGTTAATAACTGAAGGCCTAGGAACATATAATCCTACAGTTGTAGATGTGAGTATTTAGAATCCAACTGTGACTTCAAGGAAGGGTGCTCAGAAGTGCATTCCTGAAAAGGGAAGGAATGGAAGAGGCAGAGAGAGCAAATAATAGTTTGTGCAGAACACTGATCTTAGCTATAACTGTGCATGGAAACATTTGCTTATTAGTTCTGTTGGTCTTTCCGGCCATTTATAGATGTTATGTTTTTCTAGGTTTAATCTGGTCTACAGCTGTCACTATATACATGTGGATGTCTGTAAATTGAATTAAAATTGGCTCCAATCTGAATGAACTAATCCGCATTGAATGAGGATTAAAGTTAATGCAAACCAGGACAATCTGAACTAGGCAACTTCAACTGTATTAATTAGCATGTATATACAAGTCCTTAGGAACTTGGCAGATAAGCATTGCAAATATCAATCCCCAAGAGGGAAACTCAATTAGCTTCTGTTGAATTGCAACAACCTATCAGGCACAAAGTAACGTCTTTACAAAAAGTCAATGTGCCAACAACACCCAACTACGACTACTACGTATCAACCATAGGTCAATTGTACCCATTAGGACTCCTAGAATGGCACTTCAGATAACTGTCAGTAGGATTGCAACAATGTAGCAGTGGTGTTACAGGCTTATTATCACCTCCTAATTACTTCCAAACATAAGACCACACACAGAGGCTGAGAATTGGGTCTGTTAAAGGGCTGTCAAGTGTATAGACTATGTATAGCCACGCCCGTGCCTTGATGGGTAATCATTGACTATTAACCATTAATTCAAAATAAAATTTGATTCGAAATGTGATGCAAATCAGTTAACACAGTTTAGAAAACGCTGAGCATGTCTACAAATGGCCTCCAATGTACATGAGCACAATACGGAACGAAGATGTAGATGACCTGTAGCAGCACTTCATATAGAACTTGAAGCATTTTAATGCTTCTATTTAGCTGCTTAAAACTTCAGTATTATCAGTGGAGCCTGCAAAGGATTACTCAAATAATTCCTTGAACTCATTGATTATTGCATGACTCATGAATGATGCATGTTCCTGGAGGCTGTGGGGGCATGGCAATGGGAGCACGGCTGTGAAGCTCCAGTGGACACCTTTTGTAGGAGGTGCACCTTTTGTAGGGGGCCTTTTTGTAGGGGGTGCACATGCACCTACTAATGCACCATGTGCACCTACATGTTGCCCCTGGCATGACTTCTGGACTCTCTACTCCAGTAAAAATAGGTGAGTATAAAGTATAACTACAGAGTTTTTTCTTTTCTCAAAGTGATTTGTAATTTAAAACAAAGAACAAGAATATCTCATTCAAATGTCTCAGGAAGTTCAAATGTCTATATTCCATCCCTTTGTGGCAATGCTCCAAAGCACACATGAACTGGAGAGATGGGACAGAGAATCAGACTGTTATTCAAACGGCGCATTCCAAGGCATTTCAATCCAACTGGCTTTTCATTTAGGAAATGCACTGTTTAAAAAAAAACAACACTCAAAGGATGAGCCATTGAAAGAATAACAGATCAGACTCCTACGTGTTTTATTTTGGAGCAGTTCCAAATGGGAGTGGGTGTGGAGGAAAACAGACAAAAACAACAATGGAATTTGGACACAAGTCTGGTGAGTGGAAGCACCACTTCCTACTTCTTCTTATCTTTTCTAGAGAATATGGAGCTTTAAATAAACCTCCTCTAAATGCTGCTGAAAACCTACATTGTTTTGACTGAAAATGAATCCTGTTTGAGCACATTTCATTCAATCTCTCTGCTCTGCTACTGGATAAGCTTCTTTCTGGTATAAAATTACCCCATCAGTTGAACTCTATGAAAATGTCCAGTTTCCAACAGCGATCACTCCTTAAGTAATATAACTGCCTCCTTATAGTTAAGATTATAACCAAACACGGGCTGTGTAGATGCTGATTTCTATGAGAAGAAATTTCTTCCAGCTTGGGAGCTGGACTGTACAGGCATTCCTCCAGTTGCATGGCTGGAGAGCTTCACAGACAAGCTCTCCAGCCAGGGGGCACCACAGGGCCGCTCTTAGGGGAGTCCATCAATTGAAAGTCTGCCCTCTCCCCTGCCTGGGAAGCAGGTAGGCTGTCAAGTGGCAGCTGGCAGCTGCCCCAGACAGCCGGGGAGGAGTCCTACCCCCAGAGAATGCCCCCCGGTTTCCCCCTGGCCCATCAAGCAGCTGACTAACACTTCTGTCCCAAAGAATACCCCTGCTCTGGGCTGACTTAGAGGAAGATAAAGAGCAGGGGTGGAGGTGGAGAATAAGGCTCCTTGCCCCAAGATGCTCCTGACAGTGGGAGGGAGGAGGGAGGGGCATTTTGGGATAGTGGTAAGGCTCCTGAGTTTTGTCACTGAAGCATGGCAGCCTGCCTTGCTCTGCTCAGTTCCAGATCAGCAGGGCAGCACAGGGAAGCATAGTTAAAACTGTGGTTAATATAGTCATGCTCAAAACAAAAATATTTGGCCTCCTATTTATGCCCTACTGCTATTTCTGCCCTTTGTTGACTGGCGTGTGCACACATCCTTCCCCCTCACCCCCCGAGTTTCCTGGTTTGTATGAAAAGTTGCTATACTCAACAAGTGCTGTTTCACAAGTATTCAATGTGGTGCTAAATGATATGGATGTCTATCTAGCTGTTTTGACTATGTCTATCAGATGGTACAAAATTGTCTGAAGGCTGCACTAATGCAAACTTTCCATGTCACCAGAAGAAATCCTGGTTCTCTCTAATAAAAAAAGCCCCAATTTTCGATTAAAAAAAGTGCAACATTTTTCTGTGATCAAAATGAAACACCCCTATATAAAGATATACACAGAACCTGCATAAACCAAGGGAAACCTGTATGTTATATGCCATTTTCCAGGAACACAGGTATAGCACAAAGCAAGGGGAACCTGTAGTGGTCTTTCATTTTGGTCACAGAAAAGTGTGCATTTTGGGTTACTTTTTATTTGAAAATTGGGAATTTTTTTTTTTTTTTTAATCAGAGAAAACCAGGATTCTGGGTCACCAATAAGCCTTTGAAGGACTTTGCTCTAGAGCTGCAGAAGGATGAAGACAAAAACCAACAAACAGCATATTTATAAGACATGCACTGGCACAGTAAGTGATGCAGTTTTTAGAAATTATAAAAAAAATAAAGAGAATATATTAGATTATTTTCCCCCCCAGCTGGTCAGAACTGTTTTGATTTCTTTGTCCAAACTCCTCACAGGCAATTACATTGCCCCCTCCCCCACAAACACACACACACACACGCGCGCGCGCATTTTTAACCACCAATCATTTTAAAAGTATTCAAAACAAGTCATCAAAGGTTGGGGGGAGGTTTAAAAAAAAAGAATAAGCAAAGGCCTCAATCCGACACCGAGGATCAGGGGCAGCTGAGAGCAGTTCCCAGTACAACTTCAGGGTTTAAATGCAAGGCTTGTAAACTGACCCATTTAAGATTAGATCTCCCCAAAACATGTTGCTGGAATTGTAACATGAAAAAACCTCTTTGTATTTCTAACTCCTACCTCACAAATATATTTGCTTGTTAATCCTCAAAATTCATCTCTAGCCAACTTTCCTCAAACATTTCAAAATTTTTTTACATGTAGAAAAGTTGGGAATTGTGCTCTGTGGATTTTATAGACAACACACTCTGGCTGACCACAGCCACAATCATTAAAATGGCTGCGGTCTCATCTATTTTCAAGAGTCAATTATAATGTAGTTCTAGCAACTGGAGTTCTCAAGTATGCATTAAGTATTAACGTTGCATAGATTGCAAAGCCTTTCTTGTGCTGTTTTTCTACAAGGGAGATCATCATCTGAGATTTGGCAACGCTGAAGGAACAGCCACAGGAAATGGAGAGGCCATCTGGCAGTCAGGTAAGACAACAAACGTCCAAAGCAGTTAATGAAAAAGAATTACTGAATGTATTCTTGAAAAAGAATTTTAGTACATAAATCTCTAGAACGTGATGGAGCTGCCATTTGCCTTTTCTGGCAAAAGCACGCTGAATTCAGCAAGTTGTCCAGGTACATATGAATGCATATGTGCATACAAACACACACGTGCACACACAAACTGTACTTGCCTTGGAATGAGAGCCATCATGGAGGAAAAAAAGCACCCATGCAGTTTGGTGTCTGGTACCTTATTGAAGGATTCTCTTTCCTGATCACAAACTGACCTTACGAGTGTAAGTGATCTGCGAAACCCCACACTGACAACTCTGCAGCACTCACAAGACTGCCCCATTTTCACACCTTATTTGGGACAGAGATGCCTGGAAAGACACTGTGCATATCTCGATTTACCTGAGGTCCAAGATTCACCACATTTGAATAAATCAGTTGGCCGAGCCCAGGAGAGTAATAAACATGTGAGAAGCTATATGGAAGGAGGGAGTAGTTTGATCATTTGGCTTCACGCCAAGTTGCTGTAGCTGTTCTCGGTACAGCCACACCAACAGCACGCAGCAAGGAGGCAGCTCAGCCCAGAAGCAGACACACCTGTTAAACTACATGTGCTGCCACCTATTTGGATTAAAAACATGAGCTTTCAAACAGTAGCTTCTAACCAATACTAAACAAAAGCTTCAAAATTATGTTTGTTCCAGTATTTCCTAGTAAGTATTGCACACAGAGAAGTCTGTCTGTTTCCCACAGAATATTATTGCAGTGATAGAGAGAAACACTTCTCCAGAGCTACTGGAAAGAATTAACATCGCAATTTCCTACACACCGTATTACTAAGCCATATGAACTCCCATGAGGAACAGACTTTTCCATTGTAGACAAAGATTACAGCACTTAACAACAGAACAGCACAGCAGAAGTCATTACAAATGGTTATGCTCTGTCTGGTTTCTTGATATTAGAATCTAGTCATTACTTACTATACCAAGTCTATTGCTTTCCACAATTTGAAACAAATGCAAAAATATGCTGAGCAATTTTAAGTGATAAACTTTGAAAAAGGGCAATTCCACAGTTGTGTAATATACATTTATTTCTTTGCTAAAAATCACAAACCTGGAAATAAAACATACTAAAGTAATGAGCAGTTAAATTCTCTGCTGCAGTTTTAGGAAAGGACTTTACATCTTTTGGATAGAAAAGCTACTTGGAGCAAAAGTTCTAGGTCCTAGAGGGTCTGAGTGAAGCATACGCACACATAAAGAAACCAAGGGTATATTGCACCTGTACCTAGAAGCTGAGAGCAGTGCCCTATTATTGTACAGATAATAAGAGCCTGAAATTTAAATAGATGAGAAAGGGTGATGAGTACTGTTGTCCCTACTTTGTGGATAGGGAAATGAGAGGCATTAAAATGACTTGATCACACAGGATGTCTGTGACAGATACAGGAGTTTCACATAGATCCCCTGAGTTAAACACAGAAGAGATGACCCTTCTATAAAATGTGTATATCATCTTGTCAGCTGTCCTTGGTTTAAATCACTAAAATCCACTGCTGAAAAATTCTATCCAAGTTTTTTATAGGAGAAAAAGGAAAGCCATCTTTATATTCAGCAGGATGGTCAAAAGGATGATTCCTGCAAGTCAAGGCTGAATTTACAAGCTGGCAAGGCTGCATAATGCTGAGGAAGAAAAAGGAGGTGTTGGATAACTAGGGATGCTTGGCAAACCTAAATGTGAGGCAGGTTTCCTCTAAAATCTAATTAGTTGAAAGGCCATAGAAGAATCAGAAAATGTCAATAGTTGATCCTTACAGGAAACAGCAGATGCTTTACGTTTGAAACTTAAGAGCAAAAATACTGCTGTCAGAAATGCCTGATATCAGTAGGACTGTTCCCTGCCTGTGTATACTACTAATAAACTTCTGTATGATGCCAAAGTTTTGTACAAATATCAATTAATGTGTCCACTCAACAGTCTTGGGAATTAAGAATTTGACACTGCAGAGAGATAAGGCTGATTTAATTAGCCATGTAATCTAACATAAGGGAAAAAACTGTATAGTTCTTGCATTTAAAAAGTTATTTCAAATGTCAGTCAACAGGAGGACTATATGTGCAGCTGACAGATAAATCAGGACACACGAGCAGATAAGGTATGTTCCCCAATGAGGTTTTTTTTTAAAATCTAACACAAAATCTAAAAGCAGCACTATAAAAAAAAAGTCATGGTATAAACAAAGTTCCAATTTAGATTGTCAAAAATATTTAAAATTGGGCAGACTTGCCACTCATGCTCTGCTCAGTTTTTTGTTTCTCTCAGTTTCATTGATTAATAAAAAAAAATATTGATAATTTCAGTTTTGCTTCCAGGTTTACTGCAGCAATTTCTGGGATTATAAGAGCCATCACGGAAGTTTTATGAGCAACCATTTTAATGCTATTTTGTGTAAACATTTCCATTTGATTATCACAGAATCATAAAATCATAGCAAATTAGGGTTGGAAGGAACCTCACAAGGTCATCTACTCTAACCCCTTGCAGGACTGTCCCCAGCTAGATCATCTCAGCCAAAGTTTTGTCTAGCTGGGCCTTAAAAACCTCCAAGGATGCAGAGTCCATACCCTCTCTGTGTAACCTGTTCCAAGGTTTTACTACCCTCCGAGTGAGAAAATTCTTCCTAATATCTAACCTAAACCTAATAACTAACCTTGCTGCAACTTGAGACCGTTGCTCCTTGTTCTGTCACCTGCTACCACTGAGAACACCCCAGCTCCATCCTCTTTGGAACCACCTTTCAAGTAACGGAAGGCTGCTATTAAATCTGCCCTTGGTCTTCACTTCTCCAGACTAAATGGGTGCTTATAAACACCCTGGGAGTCGCGGGGGGGTCGGAGGCAGGGGGAAGAGGGCTTTAATTAGAGAGACTCTAATTGGAGCCACACCAATTAAAGCACCGAGAGCGTCACATGTAACAGAGTCCCTGTGCTGAAAAATGGTGGTGGGGGGCTCATTGAATGAGCTTTAAAATGCCCCCACTGCCGTTTTTCAGTATGAGGATGCTGATACATATGGTGCTGAAGTCTGCTGGAGCGTGGTAATTACCAAACTCCAGCAGACTCGATTAATCTCCCACTGTGGGCACAGAAATCTGGAGTGGTATGTGCCCTCCCACCATGTTCCCTTGACACGTCACCTATGCCCACACCCCCTGCCCTACACACCTACCCCCTGCTCCCAACACTGGGGCAGCTGAGGCCTGGGAGTGGGAGGCAGCATGACAGGAGTGAGGGGGCTCAGGCAGGTGGGGGACTGTGGGTCAGAAGTGAGGGGCACAAGCAGGGCCAGGGGGCTGTGGGTCCGGTGTGAAGGGCAACAACATAGGTAGGGGCAAGACACAAGCATATCAGAACTATTCAGTGCCATAAAGCAGCAGGGAGGACAGCTGCAGCTGGACCCACATCCTGGTGAGTGCAGGGGGCATAGAAACTCTGATTTTCTGTGATAAAAAAACAAAATCAAACCCCCAAATATATAGGTATTTAGAATTTATTTTATTATAATGATTGAGGCACTGGTAGGCTTCCTAACAGCTTTAAAATTGTAAATATATCAATAAACATATTACACACACTGATGAGATCCTGTTACTGGTAAGTGCACAAATAATGCATTAAAGCCTTGAATAATGTGGCCTAGACCTTTGGATTCCCCTCCTCCCCCCCTCCTTGACAAAGTTCATTTGTGATGTCCATCGGGGCAAAGCTCAAAATGGTTTACTTACAAGTCTGAACCTTGTGGGATATATTTGTATTACTTATTGGATATGAGGATGAGGAAAAATCCGTTTTGTTGCTTTCTGTGAATTATTTTGGATTTGCTGAGCTTTTTTAACACTGATTTTTCAGGCTTGGTGTGGAAGCACTCAATAGCTTTGGAGCACAGAAAATATTAAAAAACTGATTATTTCATATTGTTAGTTTGCACTTCAAACGTAATGTGACATATGCATACAATGAGTTTGCTTCCTGCATAAAAAGCTCCATTAATATTCCAAAAGTAATAACTGCTAAAATGCATACCAACAATCTAATTTCTGAAAGCTAAACTGAAAGATTAAATTTGAATGCTGCTGTTTATATAACAGGTCTCTCCAATACTTTTAGCTGGAGCTGTTCAATAGATTAAAATATGTTAATTTGATTGACTTGTAACAGAAAATAGAGCTATAATTTAGTTAAATCTCATCTAAAAACATGCGTCAGAAGTTAAAAGGTGCCAGATGAACCAAGGTCTCAGCAAGAAAGTGAGTAAACCTGCTTTAGTTAATTCTGTAACTCACACAAATATATTATGTGTCAGTGGCCTTGGCTTTACATATTGTAGTCTATTGTTGAACAATTACAGGTTTGAAGTGCAATGCTGACATTGGAGCCACTGTTCCTCAGGAGATTCACTAAGCAAATTAACATTCCTGCATCCCATTTTTATGATAGGATCGAGTAAGAAAAGAGGATTACTATTATTATTAATAATAATTTTAAGAAAGAAAAGTTAAATAAATACATGCTCTCTCCCTTTATTTTAACTAGGATCACAAAATAGAAAGGGTTCTGCAGCCACACTGCTACTCTGGACAATGATCTTGTCCTTCCCACAAATGCAGACTAAGCAGGATCAAGCCTGCTCAGTGCTTGGCTGGGAGATGCTCGCCCCCGCTGATGGAAAAGCCCACTGTACTGAACCAAAGGTCTGTTAAATGTCAATCTTCCTGTAAGCCAGTGCTGAACAAGCATAGCCACACAGTGTTAGGAAGCAATGCACTGTAAGAGATTCTGGGTGAAACCTCTGGCCCAGTCAAGTCAACAGGAGTTTAGTCATTTGATTCGCTGTGGCCAAGGATTTCACTTACTATGTTTCAGATCAAGACGACTCCAGCCTGCAGCTTACTGTGAGCACTAAGGGGCTTATACTAGGAAATGGGCTTCAGGCATAATAAAAAGAACTTATGTTCATCCAGTCAATCAAATCCCAGTCTACCAGTACTCACCCATCACAGACAGTGGTGTCTAACCACTAACCTGAGTGAGGGGAGGGTCAAGTTGTCCTGTCCCTTCAAAATAATCCTGGTGGTATGATGGGGAGAGCTGCCGTTTCTATCTCAGAGCCCAAACTATGCCATTGTCAACACCATTTGGATGGCACCATTAAACAAACAGGAAGCAATATGCAGTTCTTGGTATGGTGTGCTTCTACATATAGCTTGCATCCCCCAGCTGACAGGAAGCTGATTTCCAGAGGAGAGGACTCAAATGTACATCCCCCACACAGAGATCGCTGCAGTTACCTCATCCTGATTTCGTGAAGGGCAATGACTATGACAAGCCCAGGGGTCAGATCTCAGAAAGCACCTTAGTGCCTTATGTGCCTAAGACCCATTTTCAAAATGGATTCAGGCAGCAAGAGGTTCGAGTATCATGGACTAAATTTTGGTTCAGGTTTAAGTGCTTCAAGATGCAAACAGGCACCTAGTGAAATTCACAAAAGCACAGAATCTCTTCACTTCCACCATTTATTTTCAAGCATGCCCAAACTGTGTGACTTTGAGCAAAGATTAGAGAAAACCTTTAACAGGGGTAGAAACCATCCTACTTCTACACACAGGATCCTTCCTATTTCTACCCTATGCAATTTCAAACAGGAGCCACTACAAGCCTTATAAATGTAGGGCTTACATGCCATTCTTCTCTTGTACAAGCAAGATTTAGGACATCTACAGTCTAAGGCAATGAATACTTTTAATGATTCACTCATAAATGTATAGAACTATGGATTCACCAAACTTCCCCCCTCTCTTCCCTACCAGAATTATCATCAGAAACATTCAGGACTTGTCTATAAAATGGTTAAGGTTTCTTTGACATGGGAATGACCATACTGAATCTAACTGGAAGGCCACCTAGTCTTCAGAGGAAGGTCTAAGAATCCTGCATAAACAGACATAGGACAACCTGTCCTGCTCTATTAAATAGCTTTAGTAGTTAAGAGATTAATTGAAACCCTCCAGTATGAGATTAATATCCACTTCACAAGATGGGTTTTTATTATATGAAAATTCAGAATATTTCTGATATCCATGGAGGCCAAATTCATTTTTATATCATTTTAAAATGATATGTTTTGGGCCTAAATACCTTCCTATGGCTACAAGCCAATTCCACAATTCAACTGCACCTTGTGTGAAAAAAATGATGTCTTTTTATTACTTATTTTCCTGGTCTTTTAACTTCACTAAATATCTACCTTGTGTTAAGATTTAGGGAAAACATCTACCTACTTAAAAAAAAAATCATTATTTTACATCCTTTTATCAGAGCCCTGCTTATCTGTCTTACCCTATATTGTAAACAATCCAAACCATTCTGACTTATGCTCTCTATCCCACTCCTTACACAACTGGATATCTTTTAACCTACCTGATCCATTAGAATACCATCTAAGTCCCCTCCTAGAGCTGTTACAGTTACATTTTGAACCTTGTAAAGTACTGCATTTTCATGCATATACCCCGTTGGTTATACACACTTTAACAAAACAAAATGATGGGCGTGGGCTATGCAAGGGTGCGGGCTACGCAGGCAACTCCAAGCCAAGCAGTGCCTCTCCACTGGGCCCCGGCGGTGGCGCAGGCGGGCTAGGGAGCCGCAGCTCACCCTCCGTCTCCTTCTTGCCCGGGGGTACTGCTGCAGCCACCACTTGCCAGGGCATGTAGTAGACACCCAACGGCACCACCCCGCTGGGCCTGGGCAGGCTGGGCTGTGCCACCAGGGCAGGAGGCGTCAGCGTGGACGGGCTGGGGTCTGCAGCGGGGCCTCATCCTCCATCTCCTTCTCATCCGGGGGCGCAGCTGTGGCCACGGCCTGCCGGGGCATGTAGCGGACACCCAGCGGTGCTTCTGGGGCCCAGCAGGGAGGCACTGCTTGGCCTGGAGTCCTCACCTGGGGGTGCGGGGAATACACAGGTACGGAGTATGCATGGACTATTTTTTGAAAACGCAATTTTCTGCAGGTTATATGTTGGTGGGGGTTATACCCATGTGCGGGATATATGCGCGAAAATACGGTACACGAATAAGTTTTCTCTCTAATCTTCATTTAACAATATGAAACTTCTGTAGACTACTATGCTGCCCAATCACTTAGCTTAACTAGGTCTCCAGTGTCCCCTTGCAATCCTCTCTGGTCCTGACTCAAATAATTTTGTGGCACTTGAAAAATGCTGCAACTTCATTAACTACCCTCTTCTACTCTTTGTGGGGCATAAGTGTACAATTATCATGGGAGATAATACAGAACCTCAAGGCCTTCTTCCATTTGCTACGATGAATATGAATGATCTAATCCTAATGATCCTAACCTACCTTTTGTTTTCTCTTTCCTAGACACCTCTTTGCCTCTGACCCTATGTCCATTTACTTTAACGCGCTCTTGACAGGACCTTAACAGAGGCTTTATGGCTATAACCTAAGTAAATGAATATCAACTTAGTCCACTTCACTACTTCTGTATGCTCAAAAAATCTGAAAAATTAAAAGCACAATGTACTGTTTAGATTTGATAGTAACTGTCTTTTTGGTATGTTCTCATTCTGAGTTTAAATTATTAATGCAATCAATTTACCAGATATATCTGTAGGGCTTATTGGTTGGAAATTCATCAGGTGATTCTTCCCCTCCCCCCACCCTTTTTTAAATATGGACACAGCATTTTCTAACCTATAATCTTCTAGAAGGAGGTTTTAGGAATAATTCTTTATGCTTCAACAGCTTACCCACTTCCTAATTTCAGCTCCTTCAGAATTCTTCAATGCTGTTCAAGCCTAGAGACTTACTGCTTTTTATCAATTTACCCCTATGCCTCCTTTTTCCTTTGTTGTAGCTGCTAAACTCCAAGTGTCTGGTGTAGATACAATGCAATGGGGTAAGTACTGACATTGGTGAAAGCCTCTTTTGCCACAGAATTAAGTAGTGTTGGTCACTAGCTCGACTATACCAATGCAAAAATGTTATAAACTAATCAATATACAAATGCACCCTAGGTATGTTGATGCATGTGTTTTTTTGGAGGGGGATGGCATTTAGGAAGGGATTCTCAAACAGAAGGCCAGAAAACTAAACTAGTCTCTTGGTATATTTATCTAAAAGCCAAACAAACCAAACAAGCAAACACTATCTTGATTCTATCCGGGTCAAACAAAGCCCAAAAGGATGTTAACACAGTTCAGAAAAGAAAGACTATAAATGGCCAAACTAAGTCATTTACTCATCTGATTACTATTTTCCTTCATCGGTGCAGGTTTTAAATAATGAAACTGAACTACTGGAATATGAAGCAGAAAGCAACTGCAGCTACCAAAGAAGAGGAAAATCACTTGCTCAAGGCTGATGTGATATACCTATCCAGACATAAAATTTAGCTGGACACGACTTATTTTTGAAAAAATGATTCACAAAACATGAGGTATGAACAAGATCCTAACACCACATAGTGATCACATCATCTACCAGCAAACTGAAGAGAAGTATGAAGTGAGCAAATCAGGAATTAAATCTTTCCTACTGGCAAGTATGTCACAATTATCAACTTTAGGGATTTTTTAACCCTTCCTCTGAAGCACATACTAGTGGCTACTGTCAAGATACTGGACTAGAAACTGCAACCGATATACAAAGAAAGTTATATCATGGACTGTTTCATTGAACTTGGCAGCCTATTTGTATAAATGGCTTTGTACACATCCGAATTGTGCATGCATGTGCACACATAAATATCTGGAATACTAGTAAAACAAATGCTGTTTGAAATGCAGCACTTTTTTTAGCGGTCTTATAGCCAAACAAATCATTCTGCTGACAATCAAAAGAAAACAATCCTCACCCAAACCATTTTACATGGTAGTTAAATGCATTCAAGTGATTTTTTTTATAAATCACGTAGACACAGATACATATAACCACATGTAATCAAATGCATATGTTTATGTATGCACATTTGCACTGTACTGTGTCGTTATACACACGGGGCTAGAAAACTTTTTTATTTCACCTGATCTCATAAGGCACAACACCTTCACAAGGACAGTATGGAAAAAACATTCAGAAGGCAAACACTTCGACTAAAAACACCTGTTAGATTGTGGAATCTATAGTTTGCCAAGTTGAGCCGCTTTACTTTCAGTACTGTATCTACGCAATGTCTCAAGACATACAAGTGTACTGTTAGTAGTCAAAACAAAAAAGAAAATGGTGGTCTTTCAATGACCTTTAAAATTAAGAATAGGAGCCTCAGTACTTGTGCAGCAGCCAACTTTGGTAATTTCTTCTGGCCGGCCTTTTAATCCCTCTCTAGTTTCAATTAGAGGCAGTATTTTTCACTTCCTGTCTGAAATGTACGTAGCACACCTACATTACATATATTATATGGGCCTGACTTGAAAACCACGAGTAAGTAACTTTATTCACATGAGAAATTTCAGCTGAAAAGAAACCAAAAAACCTTATTCATGTGCATGTTTGCACATAAATGCCTCTTTACCGGAACTGTTGAATTACAGTATTGGCTGAAGTTATCATAAACATGCATATCCTGGTGCCACTGGAGTGATATATTGCATATATGATGGATTGCCTCATCAGCAGCATATCCACTGAACCATATCAGCCACAGCCTTGTCTAACCTTCCACATCGAATCATTTCTAAAGGCCCATGGTTCACTTGGATTTTAGATTTCAAAGCTAGCAATTCACATAAATAGTTCCTTCTTTTACCCACAAACTTAAATAACTGAATTCAAAGAGACAAGCTTTATTTACAAACTGAACCATTGAATGGAATAAGCTCCACATACATATATTTTATATTACAAGAATCATCCCAAACTCATGCAGATAGAAAATACTCATATACTCAGACATTCACTCTAGCATGTGTGCCCTATGGCCAAATATAACACCCTGTTAGACAGGTAAGTGTGTTCACCCTGCAAGCTTTAGTTACACAGGCAGCATTTCAGTTCCTTCTTCCAATGGGACAGACAGTATCTTACAGCTCTTTATCCAATGAGAAATGCAGAAATACCACTGGCACTGAGTGAGGACCAGAAAACAAAACTCTGCCCTGGAAGGGAGGGGGCTCATTTTTCTCACTGATCTCCATCTGGTTTATTGCACTTTTGGCCCCACACTTTCCTCTCTTGGCTGCCCAGTAGATCAGATTCAAAGCAAGGGGTTGAAGGTGCTTTTTGCAATGCCCACCCTCGGGCTCTGCAACTTCTGGGTGATGAAAGGGGCTGCAGATCCTCAGGCCACATATTGTATGGGCAGCCCTCCTGCATTCACCTGCACAGACAACCTGCTCCCTTGCCCCAATGCACCCCGTGCAGACTGCCTGATCCACTCCCCCAGCTAAATTTAGAGCACAGGCAACACAGACCTCTCCCTGGCCCTTCTCCTACTGTACTTCCCTACCCTCAGGAGCAAGGGGAAGAAACAGAAGCTGGAAGACAGGGGGAGCCCAGAGTCCCCTGGCTGGCATAGTAACAGGAGCAATGGGGGTGGGAGGGAAGCCTGCAGACTGCATGTTAACTCCTCACGGTCCACATGCAACCCACAGGCTGCCAGGGTAGCAGCCCTAGCCTACCACATGGCCTAGCATCAGGGCATTTTTGGGGACAGTAGGAGTTGCAAGTTCAAACTCCCTCTGGAAAAGGGAGACCTAGAACCCAAGTCTTCTACTCCCCCTAGCAACTACTCTAACCACTTAGCTGTGGGTGACACTACGCACAGTGCCACATTCACATGGAAAAGGCCACTATTTCAGAGCTTGTACATTATAACAATGAGGTGCCTAAGCAACTTGGGATCAGTGGGAATGCCATGCTAGATAACGAGAGGTAACCAGTTGAGTTAATCTGAAGTCAGGCTGAAGGCAAGGCAAGTATTTATGACTAACTCATTCAGAGAGGCATTTAAGGTGCCACCCTGCCCTGCCCTCTGCTGGTGCTTGATAATAGTGAGATGCTGCAGGATGGTTGTGTCTCTCAACCCTATTGTTCAAATTTTGGAAGGACTTGGAAGTAAAGAAAGGAGAGAGAGATAAGGGAGGAAGAGAGAGGGAACGAACCAGAGCACCAGAGCACGTGAGATTTATCTCTAGATCTTCTTTGCACATCTTCAGTCTTGGTCTCTGTTTCCTGACCAGACACAGAAGCTCAAGTTGTTGTGCTAAACTGGATGTAAAGAAAGCAGCATCTTAGCAGAGAATCTGACACAGTAAAAGGAAGTCCCCCTGGTTTGGGGAAACCAGATTCTCAGCTCATTTGTTCAGAAGAACATGGGAAAACAAATTACTGCTAATCCCCTACTGTCCCCAGAAAGAGAAGCTGGGGTGTTATTTTCTACTAGGCACCTCTGCTCCTGATGAATCTGCCCTTCTCTGAACACTCCCATGTCAAACCCAAAAACTTCTCCTCTCTTCGGATGGTACAAAAAAACCCAGGCAGTACTGGGAAGCATAGGCAGCTCCCATCATTACTATTTACTTTAGAGAAAAATCAGTGATAGCAGGTAGGAGGGAGATATAATCAGCCATTCCCTGGCTGGGACTCTACTGCCAGGTTAGAAAGAGTCAGTTCTCAAGCCATTGGGGCAAGCTCACCTAAGTGAGCAGCTGGAAGCATTTTGTAGCCAGTCCCAGTCAATTCCTATCTTTATTCCCAGAGCAGATAACCAGTTTTCCCCATTTTTTCTTCCCATCCCATCTTCCCACAGCAATTAAGTTTGGCATCCTGCTTTGTCCTCTACAACAGAGGTATATGGGAGGCAGGAAGAAAGCTGTAACAGCCTAACCAAGGCTTCAAGTCTGCGATACTGTGCTCTGCCATTTATCAGCAGAACAACTACTGTCCCTGCAACAAACCAGGAAGTGGAGTCTAGCAAGGGGCCTATTTTTAGATTCTTTTTCTTTAACTAAAAACAACACACGCAAAGCCAGTCATTCACTTACATGCCGACTCTGACCAATAAAAGGCTCTTCTACTTACAACTCTTCCAACACTTTTAGGAACTGTTTGGGACATGGGGCAAGAGATGGAGAAGAGATTGATAAATCACCTACAAAAAGCCCTGTGGGGGGGCTGTTAAAATCCTTCAATCTTCTGACCTTCTGTGATGGTGAAACAATTTCATGAAAAGAAATGGGATATACAGAGCATTCTAGGATATTATTTTGTGACTCCCATTTGGCTCTCAGACAGAAAAAAGAATGTTACATTAGAAAATAAAAAGCAGCCTCTCCTCTGGCTGAGCTGTTTTCATCTGGTGTTGCAAGAGCTGCCTGGAACAGCATCATCCTTAAAAGAGAGGAAATGCACTGGAGTTGATTTAGCAAAAACTGAGGATGCTTTAAGATTTCAATTTGCCATTCCCCATTCACCCCACTGAAACAAATTCACAATATATACTAAATATAATTGTTAGTGAAAGATTCTGCTTATATCTTCTGACATTTTATGTTTAGAACAGTGGTGATCAACTTTTTGAGCTCATGGGCAAAATGAGTAGCATGGGCCCAATCCAGAGTCCAAGGTAAGATTGGGCTCCATGCCATATCACACCCAGACTGGCCTTGAGCATGGGACCACGTCATCAGGCCCACAGGACTAGGAAATGTGGCAGTGAGGGAGTGGTGGCAATGTTAACTGCCACTGGTCCCCTGCCACCAGTTTTTTGGACACATGGGAATTCCCACAGGCTGGATGACGTGGCTCCCTGGCTTGGAAGTTGAGCACCACCAAGTTAGAACACTACAGACTGTTTTATCACACTCAGTTTGTGTAGTGGCATTGAGTTGACAGTCGTTATGTGTTCTCTTTCATCTTGGTTAGAATGTGAAACACAAGACATACTATACACGAACAGGAGGAGAGCAGATCATCATCTACATTTTGAAAGATCCTCTATCAGGATCTGCCTCCCCAGTATGGTAGGTGCTGCATAAAACACACAATAAGAGACAATCCCTAGCTTAAACCCATACCAGGTTAAACTAGAGCTACAACATGACATGCTATTTACAAACAAAAGGCAGAGAGAAGACAAGGGTAATGAAGTTGCACAACTAATTACAGAACATGAAGGTTCCTGGAGGAGGAGGGGGGTTGTTTTGGGGTTTTTTTGGTGGAGGGTTGGGGTGTTATTTTTTATGTAAAGATTAGCTGTTCCCTTTGACTGATGCATTACCAAATTGGCTTATTTCTTTTAGGTGTTATAAAGGTATAGAAACCCAAGAGTTAAATTGGAGCAGGATGGTTTGCTGTAACATGCCCCCTAGTGGATTACAAGTTCCCTTTGTCCTGTCTTAGATTACAAATGGCTTCAGCTGTTAACTATGAGGACTCACATTTTTAGCTCTGGAGGTCCTTGGTGCAATCTCTGATGCAATAGCCAAGAGGCTGTCATTGCATCTGGATAAAGTCCAGCATAGAGAAAAGAACAGGGATGCTTGTGGGAACGTCACTGGCCAGCAAAATAGATTGGCATCAATTTCAAAGCAGCCAAGGCAGATGGGACAAAGTACACATAAACAGGTTTAAATGATCAGAAACCAGTCCAAATCCGTAACAGAATTGAAGTTCAGTGCATACAAACTGCTTTCAAAATGGCCAAAACCAGTTTAAGTTAAACCTGGATGGATGCAGTATCAGGTTTAACTGATTTAGGTTAAATCAGTGTATTGAACTGTCCCAGATCTCCTCTAGATTCAAGTTAACTCACAGTCCCCCAGCATCCCAAGATGCTTTGAACCTCCTGCACTATCCTCCCCCTCTCTTCATAGGGTGGGTGGTCTAGCCTTGGCCCAAGCTGTTGGCTCCAGCTGAGCAGAGAAATGTGCTCTAGCACCCCATGTCCATCCCAGTTTTTGGCCTGGGACACTGCAGACATGTGGTTGCATTTCCAAAATCAAAAGCAAATGACTGTTCACTTCTTTATTGGTATAATTTACACAGTTTAGACTAACCTGCAAAGATTAAATCAATTCAGTCTCCAGCTTTTTGACTGCCTGTACTTAGCTGCAGAGTAGAACATGAAACTACCATGCAGGGTTGGATCAGAGGTCCACCTTCAGACCTAGGCAGAACCAGATGGTCCAGTGAGCCAACCCACCTCACAGGAGCAGACGTGGGATAAAGTATGCCCACCATTAATTCTCCACTTATCTCCAGTAATGAGGGACAGGCACAAATCTTAGTGTGAGATTTATTACCCTTTCAAACTTGCAAGCATTATTAGTTACAACTCTGGAAAACCCTCATTAACCATATCAATGCCCATCCTTTTTTGAATTTTGCTAAATTCTTGAACATATTCCTTGTGACAGTGTGTTACTCCATTACAGAGATGACAGAAGAGAAGACAGGAAGGAAGAAAAGCTTCTCTGACAAAGAAGACAAGAGGCTTGAACCTGATGATAGGGAGTGACAGAGTGAAGAGTTTCAGAATGGAGGCAGTGATCCCAGATCACATTTCTCAATGGATCTGGGCAATGGATTTGGGCATAGTCCAAATGGAAGGCAAGAACTCTAACTGGAGTTTTTAAGAGGTGCAGACAGAGAAAGGTCAACCTTTGGCAATGGCACTGCTGCTTTTGTGGTCTGCTGCTGCTAGAGAGGTTCAGGAGCCAAGCACACACTCATATTCAGCTAGTGGCATAGCTGTCATGGAAACTTCTGGTGTTGACATTTAGCTTCCGGCGAAGTTAAAACAAAGGAAAGCAGCCCCTCCCAAACAGAGCTCACAAAACGAGCCCACACAGACAGTACAGTGCACACGGGCTTCCTACATTTTTTTCGGATTTTAATTCATTTTCCTAATGTACAGGGTTTCTGCATTTAAAAAATATAAAGCATTTGAGTGCTAAACAAGTTTACATGATGATAAGCATATCCTGCCAACAAACTGACATAACTACATATTCAGGGCAAACTTGGCACTGATTTCATATTTCCTCATCAACCACTTGTTGCAACAAGAAGGTGGAAAATAAATCCTTTCTGCGGTAAGCCCAGCTATATCATTTTTTGTTCAAACTGGAAAGTGGCATCAGAAAGGTTGCTTACATGTACATTATTAGACTAGACTTGAATATTTTAGACAGCCAAGAAACCTAAACCTAATTAATCACAGAGATGTGGGTTTTCCATAAAATTTTCCAATGCCCTAAATAGAGTGCGATCTGATTTAGCATGTTTATTTGACTAATATTTAGGAAACAAAACTAAAAAAGTACCCCCATGTTAATTTGTCCCAATAGCCACAAGTATTTAAATTGAAATATATGATTAGGAAAAAAATTAGATACAGCACACTTCATGTGGTTTAAATGTTATATTCAAACAAATTCAAAGCTTTATGTGGAAAGAAACTATTTTTATTGGAATATTTGTAAAAATGTAAAGACAATACACAATAACATGTACTTCCCTTACATTGTTTAAATTTAAGAAATAAAATGAAGGCACTGAAAACTGTTGACACACTACTTTTAGCACACCCAAAGAACTGTGCATGATATGCCGTGGCTGTCTACTCATCTATTTCAACAGAGTTTAGCTCTCCTCCACTGAGGTCATTGTGGCACCTCCAGTTTCACTGGCACTTGCACTACTTATTGGTTCCATTTCAAAATTAGATTGAGGAAAATCTGATTCAGAACTGCTTGAACCACATTCTCTTTTGCTAAAGGATGGCTTTACCAATGAGTTTATGGGCAAGGGCAACTTATCATCACACTGAATCTTCTTCACTAATCGTGCTTCTTTCTGACTGATTCTCCAGAAACAAGAGATTTTGAGACATAGAAACAAGCTTAGTGGTGTATTCATTTGGCTTTGATATGACCTGCATAGCATAGGTGAATTCATATCTTAATTTTTGGTATGGATTACTATGTGAGTATATTTACCCTCTTGTTTACAAATCAATAAAACATGTATGTACTCTCTCACACACTTCCTAGGGATAATCACCTGAAAAACATGAATTACATCTTTGAAACTGCCAAGCTTGCCTAATAGTGTATTGGTATCCATTTATTGTTACTAATGAATTTTATGAAACAATGAATTTTTAGAAATGGAAAATTTCCCACAGAAAGATAAAGCACTGGCAAATTTTCTGCCCCACATCTCCGATTAATCATGACACCAATGCTATGTCAGTTCATTCGCAAGTGTTGTAAAATTCTTTAACAGCCACCCTTGTTCATGCAAGTCACTTAAAAATATGCATAAATACCTAGAACAGCATACTTCTATTAGCAATGTGGGCAGCTGACGAGAAAACTGCTGCTTAAAGCATCATTTTTAAAAAAAATGTGGGACCCTAACATGGTATTCCTTTATGTTCTGGTACCTTGCTAAAGATTCTTTGCTCTTAAGACAGAAAAAGGTAGCTGTGCCATTATGGAGCTATGCAACATAGGGAGACAACTCCACATACTGTAGTGCTATTAGATGCCTACAAATCCTGCTACAGAGAATGCGATGATAGTATGAAGATGGATGGTAACATGAAGACTGGGGGAAAAAAGAGAAGGCCTGAATTCAAGTAGTTGGGAATCTAATCCCCACCCCCCTAAAGACTCATTGCAACTAGGATAGAGTTGTCTCCATCCTTCAGTAAAAGCAGCCTGGATGATAATTTTAACCTTAACATTCTTCTACAGACAAGGCAAGTATTTTAACCCCATGTCAGGTGAAGGGGTGAATTACAGGTAACCCCTGCTTTTCGTATCAGCCCTTTACTAACTTCAGAAAGCAAGGTTGAATTCAACAAACCGCATTATTTTGCCCATCACTGCGGTGCATTGTCCATGTGTTGGAAGCATCCATGCTATGTGTGTGCACCAGTAGTTCATGATGAAGATCAGGCCCCTAGTGGCTCCCCCACCTCTGGCACGCCAAGCTGAGGTGTGGGTAGAGGTCAGGGTGTCTTTGGCACTCCAGCCAAAAACATTGCTGACCCATGATCCAGAACTCTTATCTCCATCATCTGTGGGAGATACCCCAAACAGTTTTGCTGACTGGCTGTTGTTACCTGTTAAGAAAAGGTTTTACAGGCTTCAGTAAGAGCACAGAGAACCATGTACTTCATTAATATGTTTGCTTCCAGTTTGCAGCAACACCCTCCAGGGGCTGTCCCTATTGCAGAGGGTACCATCTTGGATTTCCTCCAGGAGAAGGACCCTGGACAAACTAGCTTAAGAATCCTTAACATCTTGGCTTTTAACTTACATTTTTGCTATTCTTTCACATTTTGGTGGCATGAGAGTTTGTTCTCCAGTAATATACTGTTGTTTAAAAAACAAACATTGCGGCAATTCCTCGACATTCCGTTAGCATACTATCAAGATGCTAGACACAGAATCTAAAAATAGAGGTGCTGTCTCAAGCATCAGATTGCCCTAGACTTGAAGCTGTTTATGGACAAGCCCTCCCTACCCATCCCAACTAGGCCCCAAAATGGGCTCCCTGTGAGGATAGGCAGGCATCTGTTATGACAGTCCCCTGGCCATTCCACAGCGAAATTTTCCTATTAGCTGTGAGAAAGCACAGAACTTGTATGGAGATTTACATCCCAGCTGTGTTGGAGAGAATTAGTTTGCGTTTGCCTAGCCACTTACTTCCTCAGACTATGCAGGATGGCATGGACAAGTAGATCTTCCTAGGGAGAACGTAAGCACATCTTGCTTTGGAATCTATGACTTAGTGATCAATCTCCAGTGCTTTCCCAATGGGCTCTAATAAACTGTGCCATGTTTAGTCTCTTTACATTCCATGCCCCATTCAACCAGGTTCCCACAGATTTCTTCTAGTTCAGTCATGACCAATTCTATGGGTCAGAATTAAAATATTTTGTAACTTTACTACTTCTGATAGCTCCAAAAGTATAGTTAATTTTCAATCAGAAAAAAAATTAAAACCGCACAACAAACTGGTATTTCCCCAACTTTTGTAGACAGACATGCATATCTCTGAATATAATGTCACCTACCAAGTTGAAGTCCTCTGACCAAATAATTTTGTTCAAAAACTTTCTGAGCAGTCAAGTCAAGACAGCTATCTATACCTTGGTTGTATATAAAGTTCACAGCACCTACCAGAAATGGGGTGAAATGTATTGATCATTTAAAGCAGCGATGGCCAACCTGTGCCATGAGTGCCACAAAGTGGCACGGACAGCCCTTGCATGTGTCACCTGGGAGACTGGGGAGTGAGGACAGCCAGCATGGGAGCCTATTGGGCAGGAAGCAGAAAGCAGAGGAGATCAGGCAGGGAGCCATAGAGCAGGATGAAGAAAGTAAAAGAGAAGATTGGTCAGGGGGTACAGATCAGAGAGCAAAATGCAAAGCAATAGATTTGTCAGAGGAAGGAGATCAGTGCCACTCAGGGAGAGCCTAGGGCTAGCCTGTTGCACACCTGCCATAACATTGACCTCCACTTGTTTAAAGCTACTTGGATTATCTTATCCCAAATGATGCTGCTTCTTCTTCTCCCTACATTTCTCCAAGGCTCATATCAAGATGAAAGTAAGATCAGATCCAATGGGTACTTTAGGTGGTAAATATCTCTATGTCTTCTTCTGCACTGTCCTTATACTTGAAAACATTTTCCAAGAGTATGTTATCCTAGATTCCTTTTCTATGTCACTCAAATCACATCTACCTGCTCTCTTCTAAAGTACCCCTTACAAAAAGGGAATTCATTTATACTTAAAAAGCAAATATTTACTAAAAGACTTGTATCCCAGCTTAAATATACATATGGACACCCAAATCTTGTGGGTCCATGAAAGAGGATAAAAAATGCAGACTGGTCAAGCAATTATATATATGCACTATGGATTACAGTTACAAAAAATATATCAATCTTAAGAGCTTAAATGGCTCCCCATTGTCATAGTAACCCAGGACCTCACAATTTTTAAATGTAAATTTTCTGTTAACAGCAATTTTTCCAGATGAGGAATGACCAAGAGAGAGAATGAGTTGTCCAAGGTCACAAAGGGAACTTGTGGCCGAAATCAAAATAGGTGTCTCAAATCATATATTAGTGCTCCAAATACTATCCCATTCAGCCTTTCTTCTGAGTTCAGAAGATACAACGCTAGGGGAAATCTTATACCTGCAAAGAACTTACAGAACCAAGCGTTAAGAGCAATTAGAGAGTTCAAAATTTGCATACCATTTAGAAAACCAAACAACTACACTAACATTGGTATGGCCACAGAAACATGTAACAGTAGCAGTTATAGCCTAAACAGCTGATGCATGCCTCCAAATCCCCTCACCATGTCAAGCAATTAAAGGTTACATCTGTTCATAGCAGGAGGTCATATTTTGAACTGCTTTATTAATATAGAAAGGGCTTTAGAAAGCTATTTTTCCAAGCTCTTCCAAATAGCAAGAGCTCCTGATTAAAGGAGAGCAAGAGCTCTTTGTAGAACATTAAGAGAAGGAAAGAAAGCGTGCCCTTCAGCCCTCATTTGACTCAACCTTGGTGAGACCACAGCTAGAGTACTGTGTCCAGTTCTGGGCTCCACAATTCAGAAAGGATGTGGAGAAGCCTGAGAAAGCCCAGAGGAGAGCTGTGTGCATGATTAGAGGACAAGAGAGCAAGCCTTTTGAAAACAGGCTGAGAGACATGAAACTTTTCAGCATGGAAAAGTATAGGATTAGGGATGACTTAGTGACAGTATATAAGTATGTAAGGGGTGTGCATCAGGAATTGGGAGAACATCTGTTCACCAGGACACCCCATGGAAAGACAAGGTCTAATGGTCACAAAGTCCTGGAAGACCATGTTAGGCTGGATATAAGGAAAAAACTTCTTTACTCTCTGAGTCCTCATGCCCTGGAATAGACTCCCCTCCCAGAGGTGGTGCAAACACCTACTCTGGATACTTACAAAAAGACACTTGGAGGCTTATCTTGCTGGGATCATTTGACCCCTGCTGACTTCCTGCATAGGAGCTCCTGTCAAGCATTTTGCCCCACTCGAGCAGTGGGAGGGGGCAGTAGGAAACGGCACAGGCTGCTGCCCCTCTCCTTCCAGGCACACCCCAACTGGGGACCGTGCAGACCACGGTGGGGGTTTAAAAGCCTCCCCAATCATAGCCTACAAGGGCCTGGCCAAAATAAGTGCCAGACCAGCTTCTCTCCAGGCAAGGGCTTGCTCTAGCATCCCCTGGCTTCTGGCCTGAGCCATTGCAGGCATGTGGCTGCATTGCTGGAATCAAAAGTGAATGGCTGTTCACTTGCTTGCCAGTTCAACCAATGCAGGTTAGACTAACCTGCAAAATCTGAATTGATTCAGCTTGGGCTTTTTGAATGTCTGTACTTGGCCTGGGAGGCTAATCAAACTCTTTTCTCCCCTCCCTGCAACACTTCCTACTGTTTTCACAAGCAGAGAAGGAACCAACATTCCTGTCACTGTTGCGCAGGAAATGAATGTGCACAAACGTGTGTGTTTGTGTGCGCATGCATGCGCGAATGGGGGGAGGTATTTTTAGTTTTCTTGCATGTATGAGGAGCTCTCTGCACAATGAAGAGCCTGGAACGCCTACTGAGATAACAACTGAAGCATCAATGCTGTTTCCTTTTTACTTGTGAACTCTAGACAACTGAAGGACACACTATGTACTCAATTGTTTATGCTACTGTGAGGAACCCAGATAAAGAGTAGGAGCTTAGGTGCAAAGAAACTAATTCCTGTCCTAGAAAACCTGCAAGAGGGGACAAAATAACAACCAAGATACGTAGATAAAATAACATGTCTCAGCTCAGTAGTGGCCTAAAGTATAAAACCTCTCAAGAGTTACAGCTAAAATAGAGCACTTCAGTCCTGATATCTGAACTGCTAAACAGGTAAAAAGATGGTAATACTTCTAAGGTCCTAGATTAGATATGTGGAAAGAAAGCTGTGTGTGCGCAATACTTTTAATGTAGTTATTTATAACTAAAGTTTTATACATTGTATTGACACTTCTGACTTAATAGGATTTACTGGGTAGACCAAACCAGTTACAGAAGTTAGCAACTCAGCTTTTGTCTATGGAAGAGAGGAACTGTTGCAACCATACTTCTGATATTATATTTGTAAACTTTTCTGCAAAACTTCTCAATAGTTTTGTGCTAGGATCACTGTTGCACAATATAATTAAATTCAATACTCTGGAAAAGGGGAAGGATGCACAACATGGCAACAAAATCTGGAGAGGATACAGAAAAGATTGAGTTAATCAAGACTAGATACATTTGTACAGAACTCCTGAGAGAGCCAAGAATACTGGATGAGCATGCTGCATGACGGTAAATGCAATTCAGTGTTGATAAATGTGAGGCAATTAGTTTAAATTCATTGCTAAACTACTTATATATTGCAGAAACTAGAACTGCATCCTCTTTTCCTAAAAAACCCTGGTTTCCGACATATTTATACAATTTTTCAACATTTCTACAATAAGACAAACAGATGCCAAAAATGTGTATTAAGAAGTCAACTTTTAACTAGCTAAAAATAGAGTCAACTATTTAAAAGGTTCCATTTTTCCTGCTCAAATTCCTTTCACTATCCCAACCTCCATGAGAACACAAACATTATACAAAGGCAGTTTTGATAGTTTACCTAAACAAAAGTCATAAAACAATTTTATATAAAACCACACCATCCCTTATATATTAAGAAAAAGAGCATAATAATACTTAACCAAACATTTAGGATAAGGACCCAGAGGCTGGTTGTTTGATGTGCTCTACTGACTTCGAGTGCTGCTACCAAGATAATATCTTACCCATTTTTTCTAGTATATCAGCCATGCTTGAGTCACTTTAAGGGATCACAGTGTGGGGTCAATTCAAGTTCAAACTTCCTGTATCCCTGTTCAAACAACCTGTATCCATGAAACTTCCTGTTCTGGCCTTCAAGGCCTTGCAACATGCTTCCTCTCCTTCACCTCTCCATCCCACTTTCTGGGATAGGCTCTTTTAACCAGTAATTATTATTTGGAACACTGATGCACCTAGGAGCCTGTCACATAGTAGGAGCTCATGCTGCTAGTGGCTGTACATATAGGGCACCTATACATATGATGGACCTCTGTTCCAATGTATGCTAATTAGGATGCATCACAGCAGACTTGATTAACTAAATCTGCTGTGAGTTTGCTAGAGCATGCTAATTAGCGTGCTCCAGCAGCTTCTGTGTCATGTGTATTCAGCATCCCTGCGTTTCAAAATGGCAGTGGGGATGCTTCAACTAAATCTCATTGAGCGAGCTTTAGTTAAAGCATCTCTGTTATTTTGAAGTGGAGGACTCTGAAAACATGAGACACTGTAGGTGCTTTAGAGTGGCTCTGAGAGCCACTTTAATTAAAGCACCTCCTCTGCCACCCTGTAGCATGTGTATAGATGCCCATATATAGCAATGAGTCTCATGCCCAAAATAACTTATCCATACCATGCACATTTAGGCCCCAATCCTATGAATGCTTATGGATAGGATTTACTTCACTGTGATTAATCATGCATGTCAAGTTGTCACAAGTAAAGTTAAGCTTGTGACAACTTACCCTTAACAAGCTTCCAGGTCAGGGCTTTGGACTACACAGCTTTTTTTTTTTTTTTTTAAAGATATTTCCTGGATGCTTACATTCACCATTGAATTAAGCATAAAACTGGCCTCATGACTTGGGTGAATTTCAAAAAGAAATGTTGATCATCTAAAGCATTGCCCATTCTCTTCTCCTACAGCAGTTTAAGAATTGTGGAGTGAAACAATGGATTCAGCTCATGGATCTGTGGCATGTTACACCCACTGCTTCAGTATTCACTACCTGGTCCCAGCATTTTATATATATAGTTTAGTACCCAAGAACACCAGGCACTAGTTGGTTAGAAAAGGACACAGAGTTTAAAGTTATATTAAATAAATGGTTAAACACTGTTTAACAATGAAGTTAGACCAGTCACTGGAAGCTAGAAACTGCAAAACAAAGTTACGAAGTTCCCCTTTTAAATATCCTTGTCTATCTGAAACAGAGAAAGAACCATTTTTTGCTTACTAATGCTTTTATTCCGCATATACAATAGATTAGATTATCAAATAGTAGGGGTGCGCTGATAAAGATTTTCTTGGCAAGTACCAATAGCTGATTATTAACCAGCCACATCAGCTGATAACAATTCCATAACCGATTTCCAGGAATGCAGCCGGGCAGTGTGGAGAGCAGCGTCCTCCTTACGTAAGTCTGTGAAAGGAAAGGGGTGCAGGGGAGGAAAGGGGCATGGCGGGGTGCAGATTGAGGCCCCCACAGTGAGAGAGGGCGTGGAGCAGGGGTAGGGCTGGGAACACTGCTCTGCCAGGATGGTGCATGGGACCCGGGGCTAGGGCAGGGAGTGGGACAGAGCTATGGGTGGCTCGTCAAGAAGATCAGCATCCCAGCACTTAAACATGATGCTGGGGGCGTCTGAACAAAAGTTTGTTGAATGAACTTTAGTTCAAGAACTGCTGTCACCATTTTTAAGCATGGGGATGCTTTTAACTGGAGCCCAGCAGTATGAGGGCAGATGAGGGCTGCTTGCTGTGGGCTCGAGACTCTCTGCCCTGCTGCTAGATTAGGCTCAGAGGACTGGAGGCACACAGGCCTCTATGCTTCTCTCTCATACCTATACTCATCCCCACAACAAAATCTGCCCCTCCAATGCAGATAGAAATCAGCAGTGAGGATAAATGAGGGTGACAGTGCTCTGGGGGGGCAGGCAGAGATTTGTAGCCCACACTGTGGGATGAAAAGGGTTTGGAAGTGGCAGCCCACAACAGCATAAGGCTGCCAACCTCCAGTTTGCATAATCGCTCCTATAAGATTTTTCATAGAGAAATGGAATTAGGACTAAACATTATTTTTGGTCTAACTATTCTTGGCACAGCAAAGACTGCAGTAGTTTGTTTCTGAAACTAAGGGTGTCTGTAGATATGCTCCAGGGTGGAGTTGAGGTGGTGGCAACTCTCAGAGCTGCTCTAATTAAAGTGCCTGCAATGTCACATGTATTCAGCGTCCATGCTTCAAAATGACAGCAGGGGGCTTTAATAACAGCTCATTCTTTGAGCTTTAGTTAAAGTGACCCACTGCCATTTTGAAATGTGGGGACACTGAATACATGATACAGAGGCTGCTGGAGCACACCAATCAGCAGGCTCCAGCAGACTAGATTAATCAAGTCTGCTCTGAAACATCCTAATTAGCACCCATCAGAGCAGAGGTCCAGCACATGTACAGGTGCCCTGAATAAGCACGGCTTGTTATATTTATAGAGCTACCATGCCATTTTTTCTGCCCAATGTAATTTATAATAATGATTCTTGGAAGAGTTAGCAGGCTAAGTTCAGGACCAATTCTTTGATTCAAAAAATTTAAAGAACATACAGTATACGTATCTATGCTTTAAACTTTGTCTTCTTTCAATGAAAAAAAATACTAACAGAAAGGATTAGATTGCCTTAGGGGGGAAGAAAATATTTCAGGCAAGATGAGAGAATTATTTCATAGACATACACATACTTCTTTTCAATGACCTCTGCCACTGCAGAAACATAGGTATGAACTCATTTGTGGATCCATCCAGACTGTACATAGGTATGTATGCAATTATTAGCTCCATGCCTGCAGTTTACTGCCAGCTGAAGTCAAAGTTTGCACAACAGAGAAATCCCAACACACAAGTGGGCACAAGAAATCTATCACTCTCCAATTTGCCGAAAGAGAAAATAATAATTAGGTGCTGCCAGAATAGCTGTAAACAAAATAAATTGATTTAAAACAAAAATAAAGTTGTGACTTCAGGCTTGGAGACTAACCTTACACTTTTCAGCAATCCACTGAACTCAGGGTCTACTTAATGGATAGATAGCAATCGGGAGGCAGCAAGGGAGGGCGGGGGTGTGGAAGGGGGCACCTGCTGCTACTGGGGAGGGCTCATCATGTGCAAATGTGGTCCTGCAGGGGGAATCAAGGGCAGCAAGCAGATCCATGGGAAAAGCAGCTTTGTTTCATAAAGAGGTTGTTCAATCAGAGTTTTTGCTGAGATCTTGTCAGACCAGGAAGAGGATTAGCTTGATGGTGCATGACCAACCTAGCAAAGTGATGAGGCTTCTGGGGCTGGGGACCTCCTTACATGTTAAAGGAATCATGCAATTAACTAGTTAATTGTGCAATTACTGTAAGATCAGCTACATGTACAAAATAGTTATCATGCCATAACAAGCTCCAACCAGCTATAACCAGATGCTGGGTGCTGGGATCCAGCTGTGTCCTGGCAGCCAGGAAAGAGGAGGTGCAGGGGCCCTAAGGGTACATGAAACCCTGAACTTGGGATATCATGGCAGCTGCAATTCCCCAGCCCCAGGGGTTTCACACACACCCAAACCAAGGAGATGATGGCAAAAATGGCAATAAGACAGAACGTGGTCTAATGTGTGATCCCACAATTGCTCCTCCTGCCATGCATGAGTGGAATGGCAGGAAGTGCAATTATGTGGATTGTGCATTAGACCCCATTGTCCCTTTATCTGCATGCGTAGAGGGGGCCTTTGTGTCCTGTCCCCTGCTGCAAGATCTAGAAATGCAGGCATGTGCCCTGGGATCTCAGTCAGGAGGACACCATCCAGGCTTTAGTGAAGCTGTGGTAGAAGAATGGGAAAGTAACCAAGCTCAGACTATCAGAATCTAAGAGGAAAAGCTCCTAATCAAGGATGAGGTATCCCACCCAGCACATGAAAGGCCAACCATTGTCAAGGGAATGGTGCACCAACAAAAAGCAGATGCTTAAGGGTTTGCAGGTGGATGAAAGCCACTCTGCTCACAAGATAAATCAGGCTCTGACTCCCCTCCCTGGTAGGCAGGTAGAGGACAGATTGCTGAACCCAGTGTTGCCGGTTCCAAAAGAAGTCCACAAGGAGCTTCTGGAGCCTTTTAGGCATAGTCACTGAAGGATCCAGGACATGCCACAGAGTAGCAGCTACCAGGTTATTGACGACCAAGACCCGACTACGGTAGAAAAGGCTGAGTAGTAGCCCTGTGCGAAGCAGAAATTATTCACTTTGGATTCAGTAATTTGAATTGCTGTTCCAATTCGATTCAGCCGAATCCATATCCAAAGATATTTGGCCGTAGACTACACAGCAGGGGTGTCCAACCTTTTTGAATGTGGGTCCAGATCATGAATTTTTTATTACCCTGTGGGCCACCGAGCCATTTTCAAACACCCTTTGATCTGGGCCAGGGAGACCCTGCCTGTGAAGCCCTACTGCACCTGCCTGTTACTGAAAGGTTCATGGGAGATGCTGGTGGGCAGGGGCACGAGAGACCCATTCTGCATCCAGCCAGCTACTGCTCCAGAGACTGAAGGGGAGAAATAAATAGCTCCACATCCCCATCCCCACAGCAGCGCTGCCCCACTAGCCAGTGCTACCCGAGGCGGACTGGAGCGAGACGGCTGCTGCACTGCAGCTCCTCACCCACCCACCCGCATAGCCCGGCTCACCATGGTGCCTGGCCACCTGCACACGCGGCCCCGGCAACCTCAGCGCTGCGAGCCTGGAGCACGGGGTGCAGCATACCCAGGCTCCTGCCACCTCGCCCCGCGGAGGTCACGCCAAGACACCACCTACTGAGGCCCCCCCTTGGGCTGCCCTGCTGACTGCCTGTGTGAGGCACTGCACCCTGTTCCCGCCCCGTGGCTGCCGAGCCCAGTGGGACCCGGGAGGAGAACGGGACACCAGGGGCAAGGGGCTGAGCTGGAGAGAAGTAAAAGCAGGTGCTGTCCCCAGCTCGTCCAGACAGGCGTGGCTGGGGTAGCCCCATGTCACACAGCTTTGGGGCGGCGGGACCTGGCTCATGTGATGAGCCCAGCCCTGCAGGGGTGAGCAGCTCCCCTCCCCAACTCGCCTGTCCCGAGCGAGGCACCTCGGGCCTCAGAAAATGGCTTGGCGGGCCGCACGGTGGCCCACAGGCTGCATGTTGGACAAGCCCTGCTATACAGGCAGGCAGTGCTGGTGGGAGCAGCTTGGGTAGCAGCTGGATGAGCCCCAGCTTAAGCCAGCAGCTCTGGGAGAAGCCGTGGCTCAACCAGCTGCTGCCCCGACTGCCCCTCCGCAGGGCGAGGCAGGCATTGTTGGCAGCCCTGGGAGAAGCCTCTGTTCGTTCCTCCAGCCCCCAATAATTCCTCCCAGGTCCCAGTTCAATTCCCCAGTTCCCGGTTTGATTCCCCCTGCTCCCAATAATTCCCCCCAGCCTCCATGGCTTCTCCTAGGGCTGCCAGCACTACCTGCCTTGCCCCAGTTGGGGGCAACCAGAGGAGCAGCCAGATGAGCCACAGGTTGAGCTGGCAGTCTTGGGAGAAGCTGTGGGAGCTGGAGGGAATGATCGAGGAGCAGGGAGGAGTGACTGGGGACTCAGGGACTGAACAGTGGCTTTCCCCTAGCTCCCAGTTCAATTCCCCAGCTCCCTGAACCCCCAACCCCTGCATCTTCTCCTGGGGCTGCTAGCACTCCCTGCCTCATCCCAGCAGGGAGGCAGCCGGAGGTGCAGCTGGAAGAGCTGTGGCTTGAGCCAGCAACCCCAGGAGAAGTTGCGCGGTCTAGTGGGAATGCTTAGGGAGCTGGGGAGAATGACTGGGCATGGGGGAATAAACAGGGGCTTCCCCCCAGCTCCCAGTTTGACTCCTCAGTTCCTGGTTCAATCCTCCCAGCTCCCCAGTCATTCCCCCCAGCCCCCACAACTTCTCTTGGGGCTGCCAAAACAGCCTGTCTCACCCCAGCAGGGGGGCAGCCACACAAGCCATGGTTTTTCCTGGGGCTGCGGGCTCAGTCTGGGGCTTGTCCAGCTGCTCCTGCTGGTACTACATAGTGCCTGCCTGTATAGTCTATGGCTGAATCTCTGAATCATTTCAGAGGCTTCTGATTTGATTCAGAGAAATTAATTGGTCTCCTGATTCGATTTGGAGATTCGGCTGCCAAATCAGGCTGAATCTCCTCCGAATCAAATCGGCCACTGAAGCTTTACACAGTCCTACTGGGTAGGTGCAGTGCCACTTCTGTAGCTGTACCTCAGCTTCCTCACCAAAGCCTTGTAAGGTAAAGACCTGCAGGCCTAGGAAAATGTCCAAGGCTTTGAAACCATCACAGCACCAGGACAGGCCTCCAGAGAGGTCCAAGGGCTCCGCATGAACCCACATGCCCAGCAGAAATGTGTTACTTTTGGCCTAGATGATACAGGCTGTGGCCTACTCATAGACCTGCTAACACTCAATCAAGGACTGGGCATCACTCTTCTAGCACGCAAAAACACGGTCCTGTCATCACCCCAATAAGAGGGGCCAGGAGCTGGGGCTATAGCCAATGGGAAGGCCATGCCAGTCAGGCACTGCCATAGCATGTGAAGTAGTGGCTCAATGGTTAGGGTCTGGAGCATTTCAGGGAGCACCTGCCTTGCCAGATACCCCCCACATGCTGGCAACAGGCCACATAGTTCTCTTAATCTTCAAGAAGGTGCAGATGGCCTGGTATAGAAGCGAGATGGGAGGGACCCTAAACCAAAAACTTTCCAAAATCAGGAATAAGAAGTTGTGGTTGATTCAATCAAAGCTTTTTTTTGACCCAGGGAGACCAGGCTGATGTTCAAACTGAAGAATCCCATAGCTGCCAGCAGGTCACACAGTAGAAACAGCTTGTCCTGGTTAGTTCCATCAGATACACAGTAGCTCTTTTTGGAGCCTATGACCAAAAGACCATGATTATTTTGATCCAGCTGCCCAGGGCTTTGGTCAGGATTTTGTAAAAATGATACAGTACATAGGAGCAATACTAATCACCAATTATAATGCCAGTGAGACCCCCCTTCCTTGGGCAGCAGCATGAGGACTGCTTCCAGCAGCTGACCACTAGGATCCCATCCTCAAAGATCCCCTGGAAGACATGCAGGAGATCTGGGCCAAGGAGGGACCAGAAAGCTTTGCAGAATTCAATGGGTAATCTGCCAAGGCATGGCACCTTCACCTTCAATAGCAGCAGTCAGCTCTGCCAAGGATAGCTCCTGTTTGAGCTAGTCAGTCTCAGCTGTGGGGAGCTTGGGAAGGCTCTCGTACAGGTGTTGAACGGCCTCTGGGCTGGCAGGCTCAGCTGCAAACAGCTCCATGTAGAAGCTAACCGCTTGCTCTTGGATCTTGGCAGGGTCTGGGAGCACTTGGCCTGAGGCCATTTTTTATCTTTTGTTCTGCATGCTTTTTCTCTCGGTTGAAAAACACGCAGTTGGGCTGTCACTTTCTGTGAATTCCTGGAAGCAGGCTTGAGATTGCATATTCTGGGCTGTGCTTTCTACCACTTCTCTCAAGAGTTTTTTGAAGCTTGATGTTCACCTGCAGCCTATAGTCATTACTGGCATCCCCCAAGGCAGTCTCAAGTTCCACAATGTCTTTATCAAACTCTTGCATACTATGGCAGCAGTCTTATAGTGTTAGCAGAAAAATCTTGATTTGTGCTTTTCCCATTTCTCACCACTACTTGAGGGGAGTGGGGAAGGGAAAGGCGGAGCCATTTTTCAAGGCTGCCTAGGTCTGCCACATGTAAGTGAAGTACACCCAAAAGTGGCCATCCTGCAGGAGGCTAACTCTGGGACACCAGTAGGGTGGCTCAGCTAAGAGTCAAGTCAGCAAAGCCCAATTCATACCAAACTAGGCTGTGGTCTGAGAATCTCTATGCAACAACATAGTTGCAGTGAAACATAGACAAGTAGTATTCAGTGATGTACAGCCAATCCAGATGAGCTGTGGCATGTCTGGAGGTGCTTGCTTGTACCCAGGTATGCCTCCTTGTGTTAGTATGGAGGTGACACTACATGACAAATAGGCTTGCTGCCTGTAGGATGGCTGGCAGCTACTGAACAGAGGGTGGATAGGACTCTAGTCTATTCTCATGCTGGTTCATTCTGGTCAAGCCTTCCCTGCAGTTAAATTCCCCCCCTAAGATGAGCAGGTCATTGTCACTGGTTATAGTCTATAAGAAGTCATCTAGCATCCTAAAAAAGTGTGCCCTGTACTGCTCTTCACTGCATTCATAGGTGTTAATTAGGATGGGCCAGTGCTGCTCCAAAGTATCTCAGATGATTAACAAGTGACAACAGACAACTCCTTGGGCAACCACTGAAACCAGACTTAAGTTTTTGCAAGAAGATAGCAATGCCTGCATGGGGCTCATGTTGTGGCTAAAGCAAGCTCTGCCTATCCAGGCAGCATGCCAGTCTGCCTCACTGGTCACATCTTTGGGAGCAAGGTGAAGTCTAACCATTCCTGGTTCAGGAACTCAAGGAGAACCGTCTGCTTTCTTGAATTCCTGCACCCAATTGTGTTGAATGAGCCAAGAGTAAAAAGTAAGCATTGTGAGAGATTTGAGAAGTGACAACAAAGGCAGAGAAGAAAGATGGAGAAGGAAAGAAGGACCAAGTCATCCAAGACAGCCAAGAAAGCTGCTCTTTCTTTACTAGCAAGCTGCTCTGTTGACCTGCTCTCCATTTTCTTTTTAATGGGTCATCTTAAATTCTTTAGCCTGAATGCATACTGCTTTGTTGCCTCCTTAGCCAGCAGGGTTTTTTTGTTGTCATGCTACAAGCAGAGACTACAAAACATTCAGTCAAGAATTTATTCACTTAGCTGGTTCTTATCATCTTTCAGGCTCCCTCAGTCTTATCAAGGAACCTAATGATGCTTTCAAAGGAATAATATTCCCTGAATGTACCCCCAGAGGTGGTGTCAGAGGCTTGGTGGTTCTCCTTCAAGGGAGCAAACCAACCCTCATTAAGGGATGATCATTCCTCTCCTCAAGGAGGGGACTCTCAGACATGCTACAGTCACCAGAATCCATGGGTTCCCTTTTATTTTCCTAATATTCATACTCTAAGTGACCAGTTCAGAGCTGGGGACAGTTGAGGCCTCAACTGTCAAGATTTGAGGAGAGTCACCTCCCCACCAAGGCTGCTGGCATCATGCATGCATACTGTTATGGATTCAGAGGCAGAAACACTCTACAGGATCCTTTAGGTCCCCTGAAAGTAGGTGGGAAGGGAGCAAGGGAGGTTGTGGGAAAATATCCCATGAGCAGAGGGTTGATTTTCACAGGAATTTTTATGAAGGCTAGGTGATGGTCTGCACACAGCACAAGGATTTAGTCAGCTGTGTTTCACCATACTCTGCTCTCGCAGCATCAGATCATCTTTTCCATTTCATACTATTTGTTCTTCCTCAGAATAAATCCTTTTTGTTTTCCTGCTTGTTTAACAAAGTATCCATGTTAAATTGTAATTTCTGGGCCAATTAATAACAGAGGCATACCCAGTCAAAGGGGGAGGTGAACAATAAGCTTACACAAACTCAGGATGCATCTATGGGATCACCCTGACACTCAGGTTTTGTTGCAGGCACTCCCCTCTTAGTGAGTTCTCCAAGGTTTCTGTCAAACACAGCTCTCAAGGGTCATATTCTCCTGGGTTGAAGCTTTGCTTCTGGTTTATATTCTTGGAGACTGGGTTGAATTAATTTGCTTCCAGAGCATCAAGTACATCACAGATCGGGGGTGGCAGCAGGGAACAGGGAGGAGGGACAGAGTCGTCAAACAATTTTGGTCCAACTGGGACAGATTTTCCCCGCTTTCAGGGTTTAGCCCCAGCAGAGGGAATTACAATTTCTCCTGAATGATGTGTACAGAGTCTCGCTTCCTGGTGGCAGCAGCCACAGAAGAGGCAGGGGTGTGCTGGGTGGAGGGCTCAGTTCCTCCATCCTGTTCTTTATGCTAGGGTCACTCTTCCCCCATAGGCAGGGCTGTCCATGCAGCAGCCTGCTTCTTCACGGCACACTGACCGGGCAGCTACAAAAACTGCATGGTGTCTGCAGCGGAGAGGTATTATGTACTGTTGCTCACTCGCTGTGTAGCTCAGTGTGGTGTTTAGAGATTTCCTCCCGTTCTTTAAAATCACAAAGGCCCAGCTCCTGAACAACAGGACACGGTACCTGTTTGAGCTCAGAAACTTTTACAAGCAAGATTTTATGAATAGGGCTTGTTATCACAGTTTAATAAGCCAGATCCTCAGGCAGCTTAGCATTGCTGAGATTGGGGGGAGGCAGGACACACTTGGCAGTATTATTACTTTTATGGCCAAGTTATCTAAAGGCAGTGACAAAGGCATCCCTCATTGTGACACGTTACTTCACTATCTTGCTCACTAGATATGGGGAGTTTAGAAAAATCATGAGCACATGTACCTAATACTGCTGTATCCCACCAGCTTCTCAGCTGTCAGGCTGCATTGCTCCACTTGAACAGAGCTAGCCCTTATAGCTGGCATTGAAAAAGAACAAACCAGACTCATTCTGGCATGAAAAAGCATAAACCAGAGTTCTTGCAGCTGTTTTGAGGGAGGAGCCATCTAGGTTAATGTGTGTAAGGGGCAACCCCAGTTAAAATGACAAAAAAGAGGAGGAGTTAAAAACAAACAAGCATGTAAGAACCATAAATATCCTAAAATGATGAGACAGAGAAGAGGCTGCCAAAACTGTAGTTTCAGCTGAGCAGGACAGGGTGGGTGCGTTTGTTAAGGAGCTGGGTAAAAACAGAAGGAAAAAAAAAAAGGATGGGGGGAGGTGGGGAAGTGAGAGGAAAAAAAGAAGGTAAAAAGGACAGAATCTACTGGGCGGGGAAGGGGCTCTCAGACAGCCAGAAAGTGCAAAGGGCAGGAGGCAGAGGCACAGCTTTGAAAGTTACCTTAGCAAATACCTTAGCAGAGCTGAAAGAGGAGCTGGGGTAACATCCATCTTGAGATAGAAACTATGTTGCATCAGCACTGGATAATTTCCATAACACTGGACACAACAGTGCTGGTTCTCAGGTGTACTATATGGACAAATTTATACATAGTATTGCAACCTAATCTGAGAAAACCCTCAATTCTATAAAATACATATTAAAAAGCTGACCCTTCCAAATCTTACTGGCACCTCCAAATACTGTTGTGTATTGCAATCACAAGCAGATTCATTTTAAAGCATTCAGTCGCCTTTCTTTATTTAGGGCTATAGTTCTGGTAGATGATTGGCTCAGGACTGGAAAATTTTCTCTCAGGATCATGTCAGCTGCTTCTGAGGAAAAAAAAAAAATAATACAGCACTGGATCCTGAATAGATGCACTCTTTTTGTACATAATTCCAGGGAGCAACAGGGTTGTTTAACAGTAATTCAGTATGTTCTTTGTTCTTTATGGTTACTTCTGCAATCCTACCACCACTCAACAAGGAACACTCAGAAGTCCAACTCAGATAACTTAGGCATCCTTAAATCCCATTGACATCAACTGGACCCAAGTAAAAACAAGAACTTGAATGTTTTTTTCAATCAGGGAAGATATTGCAACTGCTGTTTAAGACTCTACCTTTCATTAAAGGTCAACATCTTGCAGTGCTATACAGAAGTGATAGCAATGGAAGAGTCAGGCTGTCAGAAGAGACAGTAATCAGAAAGATCAGTAATGTTTTTTGTCAAGTGTTTCATCTTTGATCAGGTGTCAGAGGGCTCAAAGAAGCATATATTCACTAGTATTGCTCTTGAAACTACTTTTTTCCAAACAGCATTTTCTGTAATTTAATAAAATACTGATGACCACCTAAAAAAGCTAATAGATTGTTTAGAAATGAGTTTGTATTGCAAAATTTTGTATAGGATACGATTAAAATGAGTGCTGAACTCTTGCTGTTTCAGTTACATTTTGCCTTCTGCGTGATAGCTCCCCACTAAGGAAAGAATTTCAAATGAGAAAAAAAAAAAAAATCAGTTAAAATTTATTGAGACTGGAAATCAGAGATCTCTCTCCAAGGAAAAGAGAAAAGAATAATTACAGATGCAGCTTACAGTGAAAAAGCTGCAGGGCAAATTAAGAAAATCTAAGAGTACTGGGTAGCCATTGTTATATATTATTGTTAGTCCCTTAGTTTTTATAGCAGTGAATCCTTTTATATCTGCTGTTTCTGACCTTCACTTCCCTTTCCTATTTGGATGAATTAGGAAACACACTAAAATGAGTTTACACATAAGGCAGCTTGAACTGTGCAAACCTGTTTCAGCTTTGCCTTAGATCACTTAGCTTGGGACAACCTGAAATGTTACCATGAAAATTAACTACACCACCACAGGAGTCATTGAGGAACTCTTATTTCCACTTCTAGGACTTAAACGAGTAAACAGTTTCCCCAAAGAGTTCCCAAATGAATGAGTTTATCACAGGAAAAAAGTTCTTGCAAGGAGTCTCTCTCTCTCTCTCTCTTTTGCACAATGAACTTTTGCTCATGCTAATCTAGTTGCACACAAATATATTGTAATGAGTGATAGCCATGGGAGGGAGATTTTAAAATACAAATTAAAAAAAAGAAAGTAAGTTTGCTGGAGAATGGCAAGAACCATTTAAAAACCTGTTAATATTAAGAGGACGGATATTGTCACAGAACCAGGACTTTATTTACTGAAGATAAATAGGAAAATAAAAGAGGCTAAATCCTGCAAATGGCTCGTCTTCAAGTAGCTTTGATAAAAGCCTCTTCATTCTTAGAGGCTTCATTCTCAAACCCATTCCAGACCATCTCTCTTCCACTCCAGCAACTACAAGAGGAGGTGGGGAGGAAATAATTAGCAAAAAAATTCTAGCATTTAGACTGGTCAACAAAATGTATAGACAAGGGCAGAAGTATAACTCCCCCTTCCCCTCATTTTTTGATGGTGAAAAGAGGTGCACTTTATAAAGGTAAGCAATTTCATAATATTTTCCAGTAGCTTTCCTCCTGTTCCCTTTTCATTATACCAAGGATTTGAGATTCAGAAAGAACAAGGTACAGTTGCTTAATCTGGCTCACATGTAACAGAGGCCAAAGAACCTCCACCAAGAGTTTCTCCATCAAGTCCAAAACTTATTTGAGTTAATGAATGTCTCTCAGAAAGCACATACCATGGATTTAAAAATTTTACATAACTGAAATCTCACTACACCTGTAGAAAGTAATTCCAAACTATTTCCTTTCATCTTTAAAAAGTGTTCCTGTCATTATTCCGTTCTGATCCTGCAAACCTTGAAGGCAGTTCATCTCATGAACAAGCAACAGGCTTAACAGGGAGGGTAAGGGTTGACAGACTAGATCTTTGCTAGTTAATCTGGTGCAAGAATGGCCTCCATCATCTCTATATAGCACTATGTACCCTTAAAGACATTTCAACAGTGAATTAATAAGCCCCTGTTGCTTTGTTGACTTGTATTTGCCCAAAGCCCTACTAACTTTTCTGAGGGTCTGCAGAGCTCAGCAATCTGAGCACATACAAGAAATTGCAGGATCAGGGTTAAATTGAGCAAACAAGCGCAGATGCTCCACTTTCAGGAGATTTTCCTTTCATGCTGAGAATCCCACCCCCCCACCCCCTTTTACTCGGCTTACAGCTATTTTTAATTCCAAGGACAGACTTGCCTGATACCAAAGGTGCTTTTGTAACACTTCAAAGATAGGTTCTTTGCACTTTCACCCTAAAATTATATTTCAAAGCGGCAGTGAAATTAATCACTGATTCCATGGAGTGCTGCGGCAAAATACTAAATTCTGCACAGGATTTACAGTTATACTTCTGGAAAACAAACAAACGCACTTAAAAAAAAAATCCTGCAAAATTCTAAAACATAACTGTTCTTAGTGTAACAGAGGTCAACCATCTGTTCAAATAGTCATGTGATATTTATCATAACCTTTCTTCCCCTTCTCCTCTCCAGACCCAAATATAGTCTTCCCAGACCATGAAAATTTAGTTTAAACCCAATATCCGTGAGAGCGACAGCTCTTCAGAGACCCTTTACAACACAGTGCTATCTGCAGGACAGGATAAGGAAGTAAATGACGATGTTGTGTAATGTATTACTCCCTTTGCTATCCAAAGGTCCCCTGGGACAGCTGAAACCTACAGATAACTTGGGCTTCAGATGAATTCAGGGAGACAATTCATAAGACTTTGAAGTGTGCATTCCAGGTCTTAGGCCAAAAATAACTTCAAAGGAGATCTCCCAAAGGCTTACTGCTGCTTCTTCCCACTTCTGTGGAATTAGGAACTTTGTGGGACTCACAGATGCCATAAGAAGAGTAACTAGGGAGCTCTCTCACCTTCAACATTTAACCACTGCATATCCTGCCACCAAGCACATAAAAGGTGAAACTTTGGTTTCTTTTAATGGCATGTAAATAATTTCCCAAACTTTTTTTTCCTTTAAGAAAGCGCACACAACATTTCAGGGTTTGGGGGCTAGCAAAGAGAATAGTCTGTGGTAGAAACCACTGGAGCACATAAACTGTATGTTCAGTGGCCAATATGAGGGGGTTGAGATGTGAGATGCATGATGTAAATAATATGTTGAGACACCACAACCAGAACACCACAGCCAACAGTAGGAAGTTCATGCAAGAGCCCCCCTCCCGTTTCCTTCTGTGCTACAGATGATGACGAGACCATGCTTAGAACCTGCCCCAAATTTTTCAGTAATTGGCTCAGATTAGCTAGGAAATGAATAGTACGTTTGCAATGTTCCCAAATATCTGTAAGGTTCTTACTAGGTCACATCAAAACCAAGTTTAACTGTAGCATTCAGTGTTCTTTAAGAAAAAGGGGAATTTAGTGGTTAGAGCACTACTCAGGTTGAGTTTCCTGCTTCACAGTGCACTTCTGCATACTACTTTGGCAAATCATTTTGCCTCCTCCATTTCACAGAAGAGGAAAAAAGACCCTACCTCACTGGGGTGCTGGGAGCATAAACATATTAATGAACAAGAGATGATGAGAGCCACAGAAGTATAGGCGGTCCTCAATTTACGACTCTGAGTTATGTCAAATGGCATTTACAACATTTGTGAACCAACACCTTGTTTTAAGGTTCCCATGCCAGTTTTGCTTTTACAATGGTTGACACAACTGTGTCCAGCTGGTAAGTCTGTTGTGTGTGTGGGGGGGAGGAAGCGGGAAGTAGAGGGTCATGGGGAGACAGCTTAATGCCCCCACAGCAAGGGAGGGATTGGGGCTCAGGCAAGCACGGCCTAGGGAGGGGGTGGGGTGGTTTGCGCTGTTGTGCACCACCGGTCCAGGAGCAGCTTGTGCGGCATCTTGTCCAGCAGCTCTTGCCACTGCTCCTGTAGCTGGTTTGGGAGGGCATGGGGTGGAGGCGTGTGCCCCAGGATATGCATGGGGCGGGCGGGACTGGGGGTGGGCCAGGCTATGCTTCAGGCAGAAGGCGCTGGGAGTGGGGGCTCTGCTCCCCTGCCACCTCACCCAGCTGGCACAAGTCTGGAGGCAGCACAGTGGCTCAGTCAAGTGGAAGCGGTGGAAGCCAGCCTGGCTTCCCTGTGCCTCTGGATCAGGACAGGGTGGGCAGCAGAGCAGGGGCTATGGGGGGGCTGCAGAGAGTTTTTGGGTGGCACATGCCCCACCCTCTGCCATTCACAAAGCCGGTGCGAAGCTGCTGCTAGTCTGGGAAGCACAGGGAGGCCAAGCTAGCTACTGCTCGCTGGCACACACTGCTTGAAGGCAGCCCAATGGCTCAGTCTCGCATTGGCCCTGCACTGGCTAGGAAAGTGGCGGGGGCCATAGCCCCAGTTCCCAGCACCTTCCACCATCTGCCTTTTGCAGGCCTGGCCTCGCCTGCCCTGCACAGATCCTGCTTTTCAAAAAAACCATATACAAGAACTGAAACTCTGCATTCAAAGTGAATGACAGTTCAGGGACTTTTGACCAAAAGTTTAGGGTGTCTTCTGCACAGTAGAGAGGTAGAACACAACTAAACCATCTTCTGAAACCAAACTATCAGTATGACATGTTGTTGCTGAGGAATAAAAAAAAAAAAAAAAGGACCCGCACAATCCTGGGTTAAAAATCTGCTTACAAGATGTGACCATTTGGCATTGGAAATTCAATTTAGGTAAATGAGAGGATGATAAATGAATTATTTTGGAAGTGTTGCTGCTCATTCTTTTCTCATTATGATAAGCTTAAGAACTGGAGAATGGTTGGGAGTCTGACCTTTTTAAAAGCACAGCTACAAAATATTTTCCAACTTTTGAAACTCAATAGATCCCATTATAATTGAAAAATGGTAACCTATAGAAATCAATTTTACTGCAAAAACTGTTTAGGCAGCTGCCATTAGTTTAAGAGCCTATTTATGTTTAATGGCTGCAGTTTCTCATTCTCCCAATATCATGAATCATAACTGTCAACCCTAAGCTCTGAATTTATAGAGGTGCCCAGAAGCAACATTGTACTCAAGGGCTTGCCAACAGTTTAGTTATTAACTCACTTCTCTGAGTTTCAGCTTGCTTTTGGGCAGTGTCTTAGGCAGAATCTGCCCTGTACTGCATCTAGCCATGTAGGATCCTGTCTATATAAAGCCAGGAATATAGCAGGAATTGAAAACATGGGTAAGGTCCATTCATATGAGAGGCTATGCTTTACTCATACTAGACACAAGTGATGCATCTGGCTCCCCTGAGACTATTGTGATTGTAGCACAGATTGAGGAATCAGACAGCTCAGAAGCTGAACTCTTCTTTAGAGATTGAGGGCAGGATTTCTAAGTGCATCTCAATGACTTGTGCTCCTAAGTCCCTTAGGCAAGACAGAAAAAAAACCCCTTGCCTTCAGTGACCACCATCCAAGGCATCATCTGAAATTCATACCAAGTTATTTTCAATCTTTAGTTAGTCTGTAATTTTGTTGGAGAGGTCTGGGTTATCTAAGGACATCAGTGAACAAGAACAATTTAGCCTACTCCCACAGGGCCTTGATTTGGAGATCCTGTCAGGAAGCATTCGATGAAACTTATAAAGGAAAAAAAATTAGAGTTGGCAAGCCAGGCAACTGACCAGTCAAAAATTGTCAAGTGACTAGTCAATTGACTGCATATTTTTTGACTGGTCAAAGATTTTAGCAATGTTATAGGGAGTGAATTTTGTTTCCATTTCCTTAACAGAAATATGATTTTTAAACTGTTTGTGACATTTCTTAATGGAAAAATAATACGTTTTCTGTGTATTATTTGACCATATTGGCAATTTTTTTTATTTACAATTTTTTACTAATATTTGACCCATAAATTGACTGAACTTTGACTGGTCAAATACCCAAACCTAGAAAAAAAATGCTTTTTCCCCCCCCCTCAAAATCAAAAAGAATTTGGAAACAAAAAGGATCCATTTCTACAAAACTCCATGCAGAAAAAAAAAAAAAAAGAAAACCTTTTAGAAGATTTTGGAATTTTGAATGCACAAAATTGTTCCGAAATATTTTATATTCTTGATTATTCCTATACCAATCTGTGACATATTGGTCATAATAGTGCACAGTCATTTTGATCTAGAAAAAGCTAAGAAGCTTCAATCAGTATACTGTAGTAATAATTTCAATAAAATTCAAAAAAATATGTATATTCTGTGCTAATTTACTGAATCCCAACATAAGATTCACCAAGGTATAATACAATGCATCAATATGAGTATTGGCCTATGAAAAATAAATATAAAACCTTTATATAAGAATTGTAAATGTTTCAAAATTAAGCTTTTTTCAAAACCAGATTTCATTCTATTATTATGATTTGGTGAGAAGTTTCAAAAACTTGATTTCCTTCCAAAGCAAACTAAAGCCAAAATAAATTTTAGAAATATCAGTGCTTTCCAATGAGGTGACTATTTCCATCAGTGCTAGTTTTATAACAGAGGGAAGAAAGTTATTGCATTTCCTAACATTCAACTGTTAACAGTAGAACACCTGATCACTTATTATCCTGACCTGTGTTTCAGTGTTAAGAGGACTGCCAACAAGAGAAATCGTTCCCTTCTCTTCTACAGACCAACAGATACTGTCTACGACAAAGCAAGAGAATTGAAAGAGGGATAGGTTTCTATGCAATGAAAGGCTTACAAGGTAAGACTGAGATGCCAGAGAGGACTTTATTTTTCTTTATAAGATTTCCTTCTATTGTCCATAACTAGAGGCAGCAGATTTACTTTCAAGTATTCCCCAAAATAAAATGAACCCTGTCATAATGCTTCAAAAAACAGTCAGAACACTGAACAATAGATTTATACAACTGCACCCAAACCAGGGATTGCATCGTTATCACTCAGACAAAAAAAATTGCTACACCCAACAGAAAGTTGTGATGGTAAAGTGTTCTAGTACGGTATGGACCACCTCTTATGTTGCTAAGAGACAAAAAAAAACAAACACTTATCTTTTTATTGTGTATAATTCAAAGTACTAAGAAGCAACAATATGAATAAATATGGCATTTTCAATTTTACGTTGTGCCCATAAACACTTTCTTCCAGGATAAATAAATACACTTTAAAATATCAGCACAGCTACTTAAGTTCTTACTAGCGAAGCGTTGGAATGATGTTTCAGTAGCTCACACGAACCTCACGCTACAGGACAGCTGACCTACAGGCCCAACTACAAAGTGTCCAGGAGAACCTTAGGGGTTTGGGTTTTTCATTTTTTCGTGGGGCCAGGGAAGCATCTTGGCAGGGGGGGGGAAGGGGGAGAACAAGCCAATCGATAGGGCTGCACTGTAACAGTATCCAGATTCCAATTCTGCAGTAAGATGCTGAGAAGGCCTACCAACTCTCCACAGCTGCTAAATTTATTATAAAAACCATATTTTCTTCAACTGCAGTCAAATCTGGGCTACAGAAAATTTAAGTTTTTATAAAAGACAGAGACAAAGAAATATTATACCAAATGTCATGCCTCCCTCAAAGTGCACGCAGTGGTAGGACCCACCCCTCTGCCCCCAGACAAGCTGCATGTCCATTCCATGTCCCTCCCTGCCCCAGCTGGGCAGCGTCTGCCCCTGTCCCAGCCCCACTCCATCCCTCAGCATGGGGCCTTGATCTGCCATGCCCCAATCCCCTCTCCCCCGCTTCCCCACCCAGACTTACCAGCAGACGCTGCTCTCCAAGTTGTCAGGCTGCACTCCTGGCTGTGTGCATGCTGCAGCTGCGTGCATGCATGCAGTATTTAAACAGCAGCATTACTGGCCACATCAGCCAAAAAAAGCCAATTGCTGATCATGTCAATTTTTCTTTTATTGGTGCTGATATGGTATGGACTGATCTTTCAAGTCAAAGTTACACATAGATTTTAAAGATAAAAGGGACAATCCGTGATGTAGTCCAAGTTTCTGCACAACACAGTCCACAGATTTCACCCAATGACTCCCACATCTAGCTCAACAACTTGGGGTTATCAAGAACTGAAACTAAATTAGGTTTTATAAAAAGCAGGATGAAATATTGCTATGGAAAAGCGACTGTATTTCACGATCTATTGCGTATTAGGCAATTTTTCCTATATAAGGGGACCATTGCAAGACACAGACTGAACTCTGGCTAGAGTGCTTTAACCACAATGACTGTAATAATGTGTATTGTCCATAGTGGAATTGACAACATGAAGTCACAGTAAATGCAAGGCTTGTCCAGATGTGTTTGTATTCCTTGCTATTCAAGGAGCAATTAAGAAAGGAACTCAAGTTTCTACTCTCATTTCAGATTATTAGGAAAAGAAAAGTTAAGCTGCTAATACTTGCAATTACAAGAGCTTTATGAGGGGCAACATTTGATGCAGCAGCATTCACTTAAAGACACTAAACATCACTATCAACATTTTTGAACTTGGGTACCTTCTCTAGGACTCTCAATGCCCTAATTAGAGTTGGGGAGGGGAAAAAAAATTCCAAGGTATTCCTGGGGGGGCGGGGTTCTAATTTGGAAAGAAAGCCTAAAGTTCTGGGTCTTCCATGAAAGGGATAACCCTGGCATCTCTAACTCAGTGATTCTCAACAAGGGTGCTGTAGCATCCCAGTGTGCTACCAGATCCTTCCAAAGGTGCTGTGCCATGATTCCTCCTCCCTGCCAGGCACTCCAGCATAATGCAGACAAGCAGAACCTGTGGCTGGTCCCCACTTCTTGGCAGTCCCCTGCACCAGCTACCTCTGTGCAGGCAAATGGGTGCACTGATGTGGAGCCACTGGGACCTACTTTTCAGCCTAGCTCTTTCCCCAGTTTCTCCCATGCTCCCAGAGTCCTCCCAGGAGGGGCTGACAGTACACTGTGGTTGCAGTCAGTGGTGTGCAAGTCTCTGGAGAAATGGCTGCGCTGGTGGGGACAGCCTTGCCCCTCAGGTACAGACCAAGGGTGGGGAGGGGACAGACCATGAAAAAAATAAGTAGGACATAACGGGGTAAGGCCCTGTCCCCATCGCCAGCAAGTCAAGCATTTTAATTTAAAAATGAAGCTATGGCAATGAAAATCTTTTGTTTATGCACCTTTAAAAGTGGGAAAAATGATATTCCTCATATCTCAAGTAGTAGAAATTATCTGGAATTTGAACTTTAATGTTTAGTGGGAGAGAATCAAGCATCAGCTAAAATTCTAGCTCAATGTTTCTCAATTCCTCAGAGACTGGTGGGGAACCTCAAGGCTAAAAAGGTTGAGAACCACTGCTCTGGTTCAAGGGCTGTCCACTGTGCAGATATAGACTTGGAAGCCTGGGCTGATGGAGTCGCAGCCTAAGAACTTGTGCTCACAAGGGCTGATGGGTAAGTGGGAGCCTGGAAGCCCTGCTCCATAGCTGACCAACTAGTGAGCTGCAGAGAAGCCAGGGAACTTGGGAGCCAGGACTCCCAGGGCATCTCAGTTCCCCTATGAGCCTGCCAGGTGAGCTGGGAACCTGGGGGGTAGAAATTTGAGAATTGTGACTTGCAGGCTTGTGCTGGGAAAACTGTCAGGAAGACTGAATGACCCAGCTGCAATGGATTGACATACTCATGCAAAATGTTCCACCTGCTATTTTCTGAACAGCTCTACCCCTAACAGCTTTAAAAAGTAACTGGAAGTCATTTATTTGTATCCACCCACAATTCAAGTGGCCTAACTTCCAAAGATCCTAGTAGTTGTCATCAACTGTAGCCACTTTCAAAGTAAGGTACTTTTAAATTACCTGGATTGTAAATTTCAACCACAGGTCATACACAACCTCCCTGTCTGCATCTTTTTATTGCCTTACTCTTGTATTTACTACTACAGTTTTTTTCCTTTTCAAATTCAAAGGTTCCATATCACTTAATGCAAGAGTTTAGCTATATCAGTCAGCAGTCAGTTCTGTGAGGCTGTCAGAATTATACTGACATACTACTTATTTGGCAATAGCTTACTGTACTTCAGCAGAAACCATCTTAATGACAGGTCATAAAATAATTTTAGTTTATCAAGATACATGTGATTATACAGTAATAAGAGGAACAAGGAAAAACTTGCACCCCATATGTTGACTCTCAGCGCCAAACCTTGTTTGTCCGAATTAGTCAGGCAAGTCCCTAATGGCTGTGTTCATAAAACCAATGCTATCTACACATCTAGGAGTGGTTGCCGAGGTAACCACATAACATGGCAACAAATGGACATGGTCTGATTAAGTCCTATTCCTTCAGTCCCTCCTCTTCTACCTATACATACTGTCAAAGGACAAAACCCACCAACACTGCAGGATGTGTCTGCTGATGATTTTTTCATAGTTACTAAATTGTGGACCATGAAAAAGTGCCCTACCAACCTGACCTGGCATGAGGAATTCTTACTCTCAAAAGTAGTCCCACTGGAATCAAAGAAACTACATGGGCAGGTTCTGTTTCAGGGCTAGGCTTTACGTCTCCATACATCACTGGAACAGCAGTTAGAAAAGACTTTACCACAAGCCAAATGTGAGTATACGCTTCCAAGAATGGCCAGCATTGCAAAGGTTAGAGGAATACCAAAAATATAGCTACTCGCTACCAAAAGGGAGCATAGAGCTCATGACTAATCTTTTCAGTTCTTGGTATTGACAGGATTTGTACAACCATGTTAATTTTTATAAAAATAGCAAATCGTATTACCTCTATGCTGCAAGACCAAAGATTCACAATGATACCTTAATACAGATTAAATAAAAATAGCACTACCTGAGTCAATCTAAGGATGATAATACTTTGTAATCCCATGCTCTTAGAGGCCGAATGTTTGTACAGCAGTGAATCAACAAGAGATGCTTGCATCAGAACATGGTTCATCTTTTTGCTTCCTATGCTATACCACTTGCTCATACAAACTATAGGAGGAAGAAGGTGTCTGTAGTATGCTTAGTATGAGGAAGAAGAAAAGTTCTATTATATAACAATGCCATGTCCCATAACGTTTTTTTTTGCTCTGAAATCCTAGTTTAGGCATATTTTTAATATTTCCCAACACCTTATCCTCAAAATACTCCCCAAATAAATTTGACTATAATTTTAGAAAAGCAGTACAAGAAACTTATGTTCCATTTGGGCTGCAATTTGTTTATTAAAAGGGGAAAAATATTAGGCATGTGGTACTGCAAATCCATCCTAATTTTTTTCAGATAGTTTCAAGTGATTAAATAATGCAGTAAAAATATGGAAAGTATGATGCAAAAGACCTAAGTAGTGGTCTTAATTATAAAAAGAACATGAGGAAAATAGGGGGCAAGGGGAAATCAAAGAAGAATGGAATGTAATGAATAAAGCTGGATATAGGAAAAGCAGAAGAAATGAGTTAGAAACATATAGTCACAATATAACCTGAAATTGTTCTTAGATGCCACTCTCCCACAAGCCTCTTCACTTACTGAAAAAACAAAATCGGACACCACCATTATCTTAGTGTAACACTAAGGGGAGGGAGTGGGGCTGGAATGAAAATATTTATATGAATACATCAGACGTTCAAGCTCTTCTCATTCTTTCTAGATGGATCTTATCAGACTGTGAAGAAAAAGATAAATACCAAAGTTCAATGCCAAGGAAACTCCTTATAATATTATAAGGAGTTATAATGGTTTGTATCTGGATGTGCAATGGCCAAGACCTAATGAAACTACAGATGACAAGTAAAAAAGCTTCCATAGTTGGTTTCCAAAAAAGCAAGACTCAGGACTAGGAGCATGGGCTACAATAATTACAAATAAACTTTGTGACACCAAGACACCTGTTGTTGTTCTGTATTACTCACTTCCTGTGCTGAAAGTAAACTTTAGCTTTCATTGTCATATAATAAAACTCCCACTTAATACAGCTTTCCTTCCCTTTAAATAAGGGCAGAAGAGATGTCTTGATTATAAGGTTTTAAAAAGTCAATTTATTGGCAGGATGAACCTTTCACTGGGCTGTGAGAACTTTTACCCTACTCCAATCAGTGTGAAATCAGAATTTCACTAGTTCTGGTTGTGGTTTCAAAGCTTAACATGAAGTCACTTCCCAGAGAATGAGGCATCTAAAGATGCATGTGAGGCTATTCACCTGCCAGCTAAAAGTTGTTTTCTGTTGCATTCAGAGGTTCTTCATAATGCAAAATCTTGGACATGTGCTTATATCATCTATACTACTAGTACAAACCTCCACCATTACCTCATGTCCCATCTTCTCTGTTACTCTATGTGTATAGTATATAGCAATTTCCTTTCCTTGAATATCCACACCACTTTGAAGGCCAGACCTCTGTTACAGCCACTGTACAAACTGACAACCCACATGACCAATCACTGTTAATAACACAAGTTCCCTACTCTGCCCTCTAAGTCATGGAAAACTCCTCTGCACCCTTTGTACCATAAAATTGTGAAGCTTAACACGGCATAAGCAATCATTGCAGTCTTTCTGCACTGCAAGACATTATAGCATATAATTCGGGCAAATATTACATTGAAATGATAAGGTAGAATACATTTCTCCTGCACACATTATAAATGGTGGCAAGACATATTATGGGGCCTGGCTGAATTCCTGTTTGTACCTTGTTTCATGAAAGACTAATCTAAATATTGTGATTTTGCTAAACCAAAAACAACATGAAGAAGCAGGCTCTAGAACATTACAATTTAAAAACAACAGGAGCCTAATTTTAAAATCATTAAATTATTGTGAGCATTACAAATCTATTTGTGGGGGTGAATAATACGTTCAGGAAACATTAATGCTTAACGCAGAGTATTTACAGGATTAAAATGATAACAGTTACTGCAGCATCATGTACCTGAAAGCATGAGCAATTACGTTACAGTTCTGATGCTATTTGCTGTATTTAGAAAGTGAGTTTCTCTTTCCAAATTCTTCTTGACTGCAATTTTACAATGGACTGGGGGGAAGGAATCAAACTGCAAGATCAAATGCATCATTGGAAGGTGTTTATCATCACAGTCTCTAACTACTCTGAAGGGTTAGAAATAACACATGTAGGTTTTCTTTCTTTCTTTCAATATGGAGTGGGGAAAAAATAACAACAAAAAAGACCAGCTTAAGTTCCATTAAACTGGTTTGGTAACTGACAGACAACTCGTCTGTAAAGCATTTAATACAAATGCTAAAAATACATTAATGCAATATTAAGTCCATATAGTACAAGTCTAAAAAACTAGAATGAATATTTTATAGCAGTGTTAGTTGGGGCGCTTTGTTCACATAGGCTTTATTTTGTTATTTAAGTGTATAACAAACTTTGAGCATGAGTACCTGCCCGACTGAAAACTGTGCAGCTACTTAAATACTTCTATACAGGCACTAATAAAGTAGCTTGCACAAATCAAGAACACTTGAGTACATGCTTAAGTATTTCTCTGAACTGAGACTATAGTATTTTTATTCATTCATTCATTCAGAGTCACACCTTTTCCTCATTCATATAGTTCATACAGTTAAATATGAGTGTTTATGCTGTCAAGCTTGCAGAATGGTGAGCTACTATTGCTACAGGGCATGCCTAACTTGGAGTTTAATCAACTGAAAACAAAATGCTTAAAAAGTTATTTCAGTCACTACACCTGCCTCCAACTCCACCCTCACAAATACCCAATATATTTTCCATTCCACATTATTGCAGGCCCTGAAATTACCATATGAGAAAAATCCTTCAAAGAGAACAGGGGAAACTGATTAAGGATAACAACCTGAAAAATATAATCAACAGTCACTTAAGGCACAGATCAGTCCTTAAATTGTACTGTTATAACCATGCTGATTAGAAGTCCAGTTTTATTCTTGACTGTATGACCAGTAGCATTCCCAGTATGGAAGCAGTTATGCTTAATCCTATAGTCTACTATTTGTCTTGAAATATAAATATAGCTATAGAACCAATTCCTGGTATAGAAGTGCCATATAATGGTACAGCTTATTTCAGTTCTCCAACTAGAATACACTACATCAGCTTAAGCCCTTTCTAGCTGGTTAAAACTTCATCTTCAAAGGGGCGGGGCAAAGGGTATTCACTGGTATAAAGTAAAAGTGGCATTAAATACTAAATTCCATTTTTAAAGTGGCTTAGGAGCTCAAGTCTAATTAATTTTTGAAAATACAGTTCCTTATGGTAACACAGGGGAAACAGTAACCAATGTTAAGAATGTGCAAAGTTGTTTTTTTTTTTTTATTTGTTTTTTCCACTTACAGCCCTTTCAGATGTTGGCTAGTTTTTTCATCCAGAATTTCAGACAAGCAAGATTTAAATTGACAGTTTAGTGCTGTGTATTTAAAGGTCAAGGAACTTTACTGGCAGATCCTACATTCTACTCTACCCTAAGGAAGAAAGTTTGATTCATTTAGCAACATCTCAAAACACTAATGGCCCTTGAAGTTTCAACAGACCTAGTGTTACAAATAAATAAATATCCCAGAAATAAGATACCTGGGATGCAGATATATAAATGCCCCCCACCTTCACCACTGGCAACAGTCACTTACAGGAGTGGTCAGAAAAGGAGCACAAGCTTGAAAATATGTCCCAGGTGGTTTAAGCTTTGTGAATATCTGTGTTAAGTCATAAGGACTGCGTACCTAAACATACTTAAACTACAAATCCTCACCTTAATCCTTCATCTGAATTTTCAAAGCAAGGTAGTCCTTTCTTCAAAGAACTAAATTACTGTTACACCAACTGTATGAGTATGAACAAGTTTAAAGGGGCACTTAACGATTAGGCAAAAATTTAGGCAAATGCTCAAACATGAACACAAGATATATAATATGCACTAAAAACATCCAGGAAGCTACTCTTTAGCACTGTGGACACATACACAAGTTTCCTTTGGACACTCGCTCAAAAACACTGGCATCCTTTCTAACAAGAGACACTTTAGTGTAATACAGATTTATTTCACAGAAGGGAGGAACATTAAATTGCAACTGAGCACCCTGAGCCTGTTTGAACATTAGTGCTTTATTTAATAGATTATATCCTGTGAACTAGGCAAATGCAACTAAAAGGATAAACTTCCTGAGCAATTAACATGCAAGGATATAATTGTGTTAATCTTATTGAAAAGAATTCTATATTGAAAGGAGAAGCCAGACACATATTTATCCAGAAACAAGTCACCAAAAACACAACTGTCCATGTTGTCAGTTGGTATTTAGGAGCATAGCTCAACAAAACTGAAGGAAACCATGCTGATTAACAGCAGTGTGAGTGAAGTGGTCATATTAACATTTCTGTAGGATTTTTACCTTTTACATTTTCTGACTATTTTAGTGGTATTTTTCACTAGTTTTATTAGCTGCTTCTTTATAACCACATACATACATATGAAATATACAGCAGTACGGTATTAAGACATGAGCCACACTAATCATATTAGTAAAGGCAAAAGTGAGCTGGGCAGGTTACCCTGAGCTTCTTAATTGGACAGAATGAAATTTTAATAGATAATCTACCCTTTGAAATGAAAAGGACTTTGCAGTCCTATGGGGCAGTATAGATTATTACCTGAAAATACAACCAAATTTGGGCAAATTTCCCCCACTGGAGTCAAGTTTTAAATAAATTAATTTTAAAAAGAAAAAAAAGATAATTAATTCTCAGGAAATTGATTCTAGTGTGGAAGTATAGAACAAAACTTTTCTTTAAACCCCATCCATCAAATCCAAAATTAAGGGTACCTTGTCTCTAAAAAGGACCCTAAACTTGATTTAATACAGAAGATTAATACCTGCTGCAGACTAATTTTAGATCTATACTTTCTATTTTGCCAGTTCATTTGATGCCTTTGAAGAGCAAAAGCTGAAAAGTACTTACCACCTAATCTTGGAACTTCTTCAGAGCAAATTCAATGGCTTCACTTGCCTGAAGGAAAGAGCACAAAAATACATACTTTACATACAGCTTTCCTTTCAGTCAGTCTTCTACATGACTTACACTTTTGATGAATCTTTCCACCTCTATGGTACCTTACAGCCAAGGAGTCAAAGGCTAAAGAATACAAATTCTAGAGACTACACAAAGCCCACCAGGGGCTTCACTACTGCTATTGATTTGACATGCAAAAGGCTCAGATGCAGTGATGAGCAGTAGTACAATACATTATGACACACACATTAATTTAGCAACTGTACCTTCTTGGGAGTAAATGCTATTATTCCCATTGTGCAGGTGAAGAAACAGGCTCAGAGAGATTTTAAACCCAGTCAAGCACCCATTGAAAGAAAAAAGAAATGAACCAACCAACAGTGAACGGGAAAGCTCCAAAAGTTTAAATTTTTTGAAAAAGTAAAGCTTCTGGAGAAGAACTGGACAATATTCCTTAAAATCATAGTAGTTGGCTCCAATCCTATACAATTTAGTTTAACTGGACTGCAGGGAATCGATCTGAATTTAAAATCCAACATCAATGGAAAAGAAAGGATCACTGAATTATTAGAAGCAATTTATGGTAGAAATGTAATGACAAGGCAGAGTTAAAGCAAATGTCCGTTATCTTTTGAGGGTTGGGTAGAAGAGGGTGGCTGAACCCATCTAACATTCTCCTGGTTAGTAGCGTTAAGCTACTAGTGTGGTGAAAATTATCCTTCCAAGAAGAATCTTTATGCATAGGCTGCAAGACCACAGAAAAAAGCAATGCTTTTTACAATACTCTGTAATGCTTCCTACACTCTGCTATTTTGGGCTGAAAAGAGTGAGAACTTCTTATGTTACACAAGTCATTCATCTTTCCCAGACACCTCATAGTCTAAAAATTTCTTTAATTCATATTGCTGTATGGTCTCTGAAAGGGTGGTCAATCTGCATTAAACTAATAAGGCAGTGTCAGAGACTAAAGATGGACATGCATCGAAGTCAATGTCTGAAATGTAAGACAAGACAGACACACACACACTACATAGCATTTTATTTTTAAGGAGGGAACCCAGAATCTTGATCAGAAAAAAGAAGTCACTACTAAGCAAAGTCACTGAGCTTTAGGCCTTTATCTGAAATGAAGTGGTAGGCATTTGGCCCCTGTAGCAGACCAGCTACTAAAAGAATACATACAGTTAGTTCACGCCCCTTCTGAGTGACAAGCAGCACCACAAACCTTGTTGAGAGTGCATCCCAAGCTTGACCTATTACAAATTTCCATTTCAGAGTTATTATACTATTAATTTGTAGGACAGCTCTGAGACACCACACTAGTTATGCAGAGTTTAAGTGGAATCAGGTTAACTGTCAAAATGCAGTCTTACTTTGATTCCATTGTGCCCACATACAGGAAGCAAAGCATCCCTTCACACTATGATGATCTTTTTACAATGAGGTCACCTGACTGCCATTTACAATCAGGTCACAAAAGCATTGGATGAAGATGTCGCCATGGATGTAGTCTTCCTGGATTTCAGCAAGGCCTTTCGCACATCGACCACCCCATCCTCATTAAAAAACTAGGTGACTGTGGCATTGATGCCTACACAGTCAAATGGATTGCAAATTGGCTGAAGGGTCGTACTCAGAGGGTGGTGGTGGATGGTTCAAATATGACCTGGGGGGAAGTGAGCAGTGGGGTCCCCCAGGGCATGGTCCTTGGGCCTGCACTGTTCAATTCCTTTATCAGCAATTTGGACAACAGGGTGAAAAGCAACCTGTTTAAATTTGCTGATGATACCAAAATTTGGGGTGAGGTGGGCACATTAGTAGGGAGGGAAAGACTGCAGCAAGACCTGGATAGGTTGCAGGGGTGGTCTAACAAAAACAGGATACGTTAATATGGACAAGGGCAAGGTGCTGCACTTGGGCGGTAGTAACCAGCAGCACACTTATAAGATGGGAAACTCCCTTCTTGAGAGCACAGAGGAAGAAAGGGATCTTGGAGTCATTACTGACTCCAAGATGAACATGGGCCAACAATGTGAGGTCATGGTCAGCAGGGCCAACCAGACCCTATCGTGCATCCAGAGGTGCATCTCAAGTAGGGCCAAGGAGGTGATCCTTCCCCTCTACGCGACACTGGTCAGGCTGCAGCTGGAGTACTGTGTCCAGTTCTGGACGCCCCACTTCAAGAGGGATGTGGACAACATTGAGAGGGTCCAGAGGAGGGCTACCTGCATGACCTGGGGACAGCAGGGCAGACCCTACAATGAGAGACTACAAGACCTGAACCTGTCCAGCCTTCAAGAGAAGTCTGAGGGGGGACCATATGTCTGCCTATAAACTCACTTGGGGTGGGGGGACCAGAAGGGTTTGGGGGAGACCCTGTTTCCCCTAGCGCCTCCCAGGATAACAAGGAATAACAGCCACAAGTTGTTGGACAGTAGGTTTAGATTAGACATCCATAAGAACTACTTCACAGTTAAGGTGGCTAGGATCTGGAACCAACTCCCAAGGGAAGTGGTGCTGGCTCCTACCCTGGGGGGTCTAAGAAGAGGCTTGATGCCTACCTGGCTAAGGTCATTTGAGCCCAGTTTTCCTCCTGCCCAGGCAGGGGGTCAGACTTGAAGATCTACAAGGTAGATCCCTTCCGACCCTACTTCTTTGATTCTATGATCCACTGTCTGTACTGCAAATGTGTTCCCTGAAGCATTGGGTTGTGGAATCTAAAATTACCACATTTACTTAAATCCAAGACTATGTTTCCCTCCCCCTTTCAGCATGAAGCAGAAGATTGCTGCAGCAGACTCTAGCTGTGAGCCTGAGTCAGGCCAGGGTAAGGTGTTTGCTGCAGCTCCTTCACCCCCTCCTTCACAACCTCTACCCTTTCCTGTCAGACATCTTAGGCTTGTTCTGTTTCAGGCAGGGCATCCATGCAAGCTCTATCCCCTGCCTGGCCAACCACCAATGGCATAGCTCCAGCCCTGGGATGCTGCTGCATGGCCAGGCATGGGTTGGTGTTGGCACGTGCTCCATGCCCAAGAGTGAATGGAACTGGAGCCGCACCCGACAGTAAGCTGAGGAAGGAACAGAGGGTGTGGGGATCAAGCTGGGGGCAGAGGCAACAGAGGGTGGAGGCACCAGATGGGTAGGCTTCAGGGGAGACAAGTGGTAGGCACCACCTGCCTGCTCCCCTGCTTTTGGTTACCCACAGCAGTGGTGGGAGGAACAAATTTAAGATGATCCTACACAGAAAATTATAACAAATTTATATATTTTCCATATATAAAATATAAATAATGAAAGGGCATTTTAAATTTAACATCTTCTTGGATTTGGGTAAATGTTATCCTCTTTTCCTTCACGTTTTGTAAGAATAATGGCCATGACAAGTAGGCTTTTCTCCAGTAAGGAGCCTGACCTATTGTCGACTCTCTTCCTCTATAGCAGAAATAGTTTTGCTCTGCACTTGTGTCACATACATTCATTTTGCTGATAATATTCTCAATCAATAGTAGTAATCAACATTAGAAAGGCATCTACCAAAGTCTTGGAAGTTCAGCTTTCACAGGAAAACATTAAGGCAAATCAATACTGTTATTAATGCTACTTTTTGGAATAAGGCTTCTCTCTAGCTGATCTTTTTTTGCAGTACATGCCAGCAAGCCTTGTTTAGATGCAGAGCAAGGGCTGTCTTTATTCCCCAGGTAACAAACTGAGGTTACCTACAACCTTTTGCTTGTACAGAATCTGCCAATTTAAGCTTACCATCTTTCGAATGCAAACAAGTGACTGCTCATAAGCCCTAAAAACCTGCACTCTACTCAATATTCTTGCGACCATCTCCCAGATATAAAAAAGCCAAAACACTTTCACTGTGTACCAACCTGTTCTTTTACAACAGACTTTCCTTGGCCACATCTTTGACTTTCCTCTCTAGCCCATTTCCAACTTGCAGTGTATAGAGGCCAGTGCACTAAATATCCATTGAGACCTCTCTAACAATTTCTTCCTTATAAACGAGTGACACGCTGTGTCTGGCCAACACGTGCCAGTCAGCCTCCTGTGCTATAGGATACATCTCTCTGGCTCCTTTCACCATGTTTCCTCCCCACCCTAACTCTCAGAACAGCACCCTTATAATTGCTGCATCTATAATCTAGACCACATGCATCTATTGCAGGGGTGGGCAATTATATCAGGCAGAGGGCCACTTACTGAGTTTTGGTAAGCCATCGAGGGCCGCATGACAGGCAGTCCAAGGGCAGATGTATATTAATTTTCTCCATTTTTTAGGGGCCCACAGGCCGGACAGAATGGCCTGGCAGGCCGCATCCAGCCTGTGGACCGCATTTTGTCCACCCCTGACCTACTGCATAATGCAGTTGTACAAACATGCAACTGCAATCCGTAAAAGCATTGTTAAATTAATTAATTCTCTTTTTGACCATTGGATGAATAGGATACTGTGAAACAAAGAAACAGAGTTTCATACAGTTCTCTCAGTTCTGTTAAATTATAGGAGAGAAGGATACTGCATGGCAGTGCTGTTAGCCTTGAATTTGGACAGTTGGAAGAGCAGTTATTTCTCCTCAAGGTACATTTATAGTGACTGGGTATAGATGTGCCTGAGTTAGCTTTAACCTGGCTAGGTAAGGGAGCAGCAGTGGTCTAACCACAGTGGCTCAGAACTCAGCGTAGGCTATTTCACCCTGCCTTTTGAGGCAGGTCTTACAGACCACACCAACTTCTGTACTTTGGCTGAGCTGCTTACTGCTACCTCAGCAAATGAATTTAAAGCCAAATCCATGGTACAATGCTGTCATTGCTATAACTAAAGTACAGATGCACTCCTCCCCTGACCAGAGCAGCTAGTGCTGCATAAAGAGGTTTAGGTCTGAGCAGTATGACCTGTTGCTCATCCCTCCTTCCTCTACCATGGATACCAGGAGGCAACATTTTCTATTTATTAGGGGTACTCATAATGGCCTTCATTTCCATAATATTTGAATATGCTAGTCTCCTTAGACTTTGAATGCATATGGTGAGATAAGACCGCAGACAAAACTCAACATTCCTGCTAGAAGTCCACAATAGGACCATTTTAAGTATTAGCTTCAAGTTAGCCAGAAGTCTTAAAAAGCATCAAGAAACATCAATTCATGTAGTTACAGAATGCTTAGAATTCTAGAAAATAGCTATGGTGAGGCACCCAAGACATTCCCCACAGATTTTACTTCAAATGTCATTTACATCTTCCAGCTGAATAGAAATACATTTTCAGTAGAGGTGCACTATTATATTGGTCACGTACCGGACCCGCACCGCTGAACAGAAAATTAACATGATCAGCTATTGGCTTTTTTTGGCAGCTGTAGCCAATGTCACTGATAAATGTGGCATGCATGCACACAGCTACACGCATGGACATGGTGAGAAATGCAGCTGGGTAGCTTAGAAAGCAGCACCCTGCAGGTAAGCTGGGGTGGGAAGAGTGGGAAAGAGGCATTGGGGGGTAGATCAAAGCCCCCATGATGGAGGAGGAGGTGGGGCAGGTGCTGCCCAGCCAGGGTGGTGAATGGGACCCCAGGACCGGGAGGGGATGGAGCTGGGAAGCTTGTCTGAGAGGTGCACCTTACAGCAGGGGGCTCCCAAGGAAAAGGCAGCAAACCAGAGTGCTCCAAGCATGGGTAGCACTGGGGGGGGCTATAGCCACCCTAAAGTCCATCTTAGCCCTCACATAGCCACACCTCCCAGTGCCACCACTGCCTGCCTCATGCAACTGAGCCTGCTCTACTCCTGCCTGTGCTCAGCCCAGCCCCTCACCAGGAAGAGACTGGCACTGCCTCGGCCCTAAGCCTGTTGTGGGCAGCCTGCCTCCACCCCATGTACAGATCTGGGGGGCATATGCCCCCCATGCCTTCCCCAAGGGTGCACACAGTTGTGTAGGGATGACCATCCCCTTCACCGTGTTCCCTGGACGAGCCACCCACCACTCCCTCTCACTCCCAGCCCTGGGATCCCATTCACTGCTCTGGCTGAGCAGTGCCTGCCTCTTCCCCACCTCCCCCACCATGGGGGCCTCAATCTGCCACTCTACACTCCTTTCCTCCCCCATTCCCCTCCCCCCTGCAGACTTACCTGCAGGGTGCTGCTCTCCAAGCTGCCTGGCTGCATTCCTGCAAGTCAGCTATCAGATCGGTATTGGCCGATATGGCTGGTTACTAATCAGCTATCCGTATCGGCCAAGGAAATCTTCATGAGTACACATCTAGTTCTTAGGTTACTAGGATTCCTCATGCTTTAAAATAATCCACAAGTTTGGTTACAAGAACTGATTGTGCAGCAACTGACAATTCCTTCAGTTTCTTCTTCTGCAGTTGGCATACGTATCTTTCCAACATTCGTTTTTGCAACACGAAGTGGGGCTCAGAATTAAATGTTACCTGCCAACTGCTTACTAAGCAAGTCTGGCATTGTTTGGTAAATGTAATTTTAACAATTAAGCCAAAACGAAGCCAGGCTCATTCCTTGCCCAGCGAAAAGTTGGAGAAAGATTCATAGATTATAGAGTTGGAAGGAACCCAACAAATTATTGAGTCTGACCCCCTGCCCCTGGCAGGAAAGAAGACTGAGGTCATACAACCCCAACCAAGTGATTGTCAAGCCTCTTTTTGAAGACCTCCAAGTTAGGTGATAGCACCACCTCTTTTGAAGCACACTCCAGACTCTGGCCACCCTTATTGTAAACAATTTCTTCCTAATGTCTAACCTAAATCTACTCTCCACTGGTTTGCACCCATTATTCCAAGTTACTCCCTGAGGTGCTATGTTAAACAGCACATCCCCAATTCCCTGCTGTCCTCCCCTGATAAATTTATAGGTGGCCACAAGATCACCCCTCAGCCATCTTTTGTATAAGCTGAAGATAATGACATTAAATCATTAGCAAAACAATGTTTAAAAAAAAAGTTGGCACTGCAGTTCCCCGAGAAGAGAGAACATCAAGAGGCAGAAAACTACAGGTTAACAAATCTTGAAAATATGTTACTATTGATTATTTACTGAGCACTTAGAACAGCTCTCAAGCAAATCCCCTTTTTGCACTTCTCTGTATATGGAAATAGCATCCTACATCTTTGATGCCACATTTCATTAACAAAAATTTTAATGCAAGGTTGTTTTTACAATTTATATTACTACATAGGTAGAAGCTTCTATTATCATCTAAGATCTGCCTGGAGTCAGATGATACCTATTAGTTTATCCAATATAACTCCTACTACTAAGGGAATTATACAGAAGTATTCACAACTACCTTATCATCATCCATTACATTTTGCCTTAAGCAAATCCTCTTGGATCTAAAACATTGGGCAATTACATCCAGAATGAATAACTACTCTTACAGAGACGTGTAGCATCTCTGACTGGTTATTAATTGGACATTTTCTGCTTATGGGTTAAGCTATTAAACTACCACAAATCTGTCTACAACTGTGCAGCTATGATCCTTCCTTAACACTAATATGAACAAAGAAATAAAAACATGCATCCAAAAATTGAGATATAGAAAAAACAGACATAGTAAAAACATGCAAGAATCCTATACAATGACCTGTACTGAAATATTACTGACATAGAGCTAGCTAGCCATGCTAATCTGAAGTCAGGTAGAAGGTAGAGAAGGTTGCACCTTATGATGAACTGTTTTAGAGGCATGGGCTTTCAGAAACAACAACCTTCTTTGTTAGATGGTATCATGCTTACAATACCTCTCTGCTGTCTATGTTGACCAGACAGACAATCCCTATGCAAACAATAAATAAATAAATAAAATGAATGAATGCTGATTTAATATCAATTCCAGAAACACGCAAAAGCTCATGGCAGAATACTTCAACCTCCTTAGACAGTCCATTCTCCACCTCAGCATATTTATCCTTAAACTTTAAAAAAAACAACTTCAATGTGAAACTGCAAAACAGAAAGTGAGCCACAGACTGGGCTGTATTAACCATGGTCACAACTGGAACTATATGTTCCTATGCCACTACCTGGTCCAGCAGTTTCAGTGGTCTTCCAGATGTTAAATGCCTTAACTGATCCACTTATTACCTCTCTTAGCATGCTCTCCCCCTGCCCATCCCTTTCCCTTCTTTAGAACATGCTTCGCTTTCTTTCAGCCCATTCCTTGCAGGTATCTGTTGCAGTTGCCTTTTTTAATAAAAACTGACTGCATGGCCTGAATGCGCATAAGCAACTGGGACAGAATTAAAAAAGGATGCTACAAGAATTCATGCCTCTCAACCAGCTACTTTCTAGAAGTGCCACCTTGCCTTCTCCCTGAAATGTTACTGGGCAGATTACTCTCCTAGTACAAGCAGATGCAACTCAGTTGATTTTAATGTAATTTTGCCCCTTTTTACCAAAGTTAAATTGCACTTTTATTTTGTATAAAGGCGCTTGGCTCAAGTACTTATTAGTGGATGTTTTTTAGTACTATAACATGTATTAAGGAAAAACGCACACCTCACTTGCAGAAACTCGCTGCATGGGCATTTTGGTACCCAGTTAAAATAATATTTTATACTTGCCACTTCCAGTCCTTCTCTACCAGGATCTTGAACTCTAAAAAAAACAAAAAATGATGGTAAGCAGCATTCCAATTTTAAGTATGTGTGAACACACTTTGAAGGGGAAGACTTCAAGACTATACTAATGTTAAAATGTTGAACACAAGCTTCTTGTTGGTTTCAAAAAGGGCTGAACAATTTCTGACTCATTATGTGATTGAACCTAATCTTTAAGCAGTAAGATCACATATTGCAGTAGGCCACTGCAGAGCCTAAATGGGGGTGGGGGGGAAGAGACATTAATGCTCCACTATGACTAAGCATATTAAAATTTGATTAAATCTAATTTTGCAAGCTTTAAAGTGATAGTGCAAGATGAATTACCTTCACTTTCTATTTTTTCCTTCCTGAATTGCATGTTTTGAAGGCAACTGGCAAATGCCACATACTGTATGGCCTGACTGGGCACTAGCTATTGGGTTAGAATTAAAAAAGGATGCAAGAAGCATGGGTTGGAACAGTGCCAGCTGTTCACTCCATTTCCTCTTTTAATGTTAAACTCTTTCCAATAAGATTAACACAATTATATTACTACACATTCTTTGTTCAGGAAGCTTATCTATCTCTTCCTCTTTTTACCCTTCTCTTCCGTCATTATACTACACACAATGACAACTACTGAGAGTTGAACACAACATGTTTGGGTGCAGTATGATGGCTTTTTATCTTGTGTGAGGGAGGGGCAAAAGGGGGGAAAAATTTACTACAGCCAGTTTTGTAAAGTAGATCCACAGAAAGGGGGTAGAACATAGCCTTTGGTAAATGGAGCTAAGATAGTATCTATCAATGTATATGAAAGATATCAGAGCGCATCAAGGCTAGATAAGCTCAGACTTCTGAAGGTTAGGACATCCAAACCTCAAGTTAAAATTACAAAGATAAAAGTTGGGACTGCAAAGTTAAAGAAACCCAAATCACTTTACTTGTCCATATACCCATTGTATTCTGCTCCCCCATCACCAGGGTACACCCAGCCACAGTTGGCCCTGCCAACCATGACCTCGCAATTGTTGGCCATGTTCATCTTGGAATCAGTAATGACTCCAAGATCCCTTTCTGCCTCCGTGCTCTCAAGAATGGAGTTTCCCATCTTGTAAGTGTGCTGTCAGTTACTACTGCCGAAGTGCAGCACCCTGCATTTGTCAGTATTGAAACGCATCCTGTTTTTGTTAGCCCACCGTTGCAACCTATCCAGGTCTTGCTGCAGTCTTTCCCTCCCTACTAACGTGCTCACCTCACCCCAAATTTTGGTATCATCAGCAAACTTAAACAGGTGCGCTGGAACAAGCATACACCCTGCATTGTTCAATGGAACCAGAGCTGGAGACCAGCTGGCAGTCAGGGAACAGGGAGCCAGAAATGTAAGCAAGAAAGCTGGGCTTCCTGAAGAAGAGGAAAGCACAATCTGGAGAGCCTTAGAGAGGAGAAACTGAAACTTGCCATAAGCTGCTTCTTCTTTGACGTACATTGGGGAGGGAAGAAAGAATTTGGACTTAAGCTGCCTAAGAGGCAAGCAAAAAGTCCATTATCAAAACAGGCAGTGCTGAAAAAGAAATAGATTTACATCATAAGCACTTTTATTTGAGAATGATTGCTGTTTGGGCAGGGGCTCAGAAAGGATGGGAGTGGGGAATTTCTTATAGAAAATAAAGTTTATATTGCTATGGGATTTCGATGTCTTTGCCCCAGAATGTGGCTGTGTTAGAGTATACAGGGACCCATCTATAAGCATACCTGAGATTAGCATTAGCATGACTTTTCTGACAGACAATAGCACTCAAATCTCCAAGGATCTGCGCACATTTAAAAACATTTGCCAGTTCAGACACAGGAAAAGGCACACAGACAAGCCTGCTCCCCCCATGAGATGCAGCTTTTTTCTGGCAAATGTACTGTGTTCCTCATTAAAACATCTATCAACAGCACTATTTTGGCTAATGGTAAAACTGTTTTCACAACTTAATTTTGCAGGCAAAATTTGAGTCTTGACCAGTGGGGGCCAAACTCTTTGGCAGGTGTGCCACAAATTAAGGCTGGGCGCTACCCATCCCCTCAATACCACTTGAAACCCCATCATCTGCATCCTACTCTCTGTCCAATCTGCCGTAAGCCATACATAGCTACTACCTGTGCCATTTGTGGCACACATGCCACAGATTGGCCACCCCTGGTCGAGACCAAGTTTAGGATTGGTAGCCTGGAAGGCTGATAAGAACTGTCTAAGCTCAATTTGAGGCACTTATGGCAGTCTGAACTACAGCTGGTGCAGTGAGGACCGACTGGCCCAGATGCAGAAAGAGTATGGATCCACATCTAAGCATAATACACTGAAATGCTTCCCAGTCCCAACTTACTGCCCATTAATAGCCAGATTTGTAACAATGTTATCTGCACCTCAGTTAAATGCATACATTGCACATTGTGAAGCTGTTTCATTCAGCCCAGCTTGTGCCTGGGTTAACTGCAGTCACTAACAGCAACTACCTACTTTATAACTCTCTGTAACTGTGTCAGAAAAAAAAGAGGAGAAAGCAACTGTCAAAGGGCTGCTATTGAAAGGGTACCTGGAAAAGGACAGGAGCTAGTTAGCAGCTGTGAAATCATCTCCCCTCATTTTCCAGCTTTTTCAAAGCAGCCTAAACAGCAACTATTAAAAGCCTTGAAAATGGGGGAGCTAGGTAGTTCCAGGGCTATTGAGAGCTCAGCGCTGGCAGGGCTGCACACTTAACCAGCAGTGACTGGAGAAGGGCAAAGCCCTTTTTCAGTCTTAAATGGACTACACTTGAAATCTAGGCAGGGAGAGAGGAGGTCAGGATTAGTTTGCTGCTTGAGCACCAACCTTCTGGATGCACACACCTGGCACCCAATATAATAGCAGCTGCAGCAGCTGTTTCCTCAGTCACTACTCCTCCCTTTCCAAGATTCCTCCTCTGCCTCATTGGTCCCTGGTCAAAGCAAGGTGTTTCAGGGACAGACACAGCTATTGCAACTGCTGCAAAAGGAACAAGGAAACTTTCTCTGCTCTACGTGACCTAGAACTATAGAGCAGGGGTAGGCTAAATATAGTCCATGGGCTGGATCCAGCCCACTAACTAATTTTCCCACCAACTGATTGTGAGGATCCAAAATCTGCCCATTCCTATGCAGGGCAGCCTGCAGTGTGCTCCCACCCACATTCACACTCACTGGATGGTCCTGGCCCCAGCCACTGTGCACAGCCTCCAGCGGCTCCTCTTCCTCCTCCTGTGCTGCTCTGGGCAGCAGGTAGGACAGGGAAGTGGCAGTGGGCAGGTCCTGACCCACCATGCAGGACTCCAGCTCCACGTATTCAATTTAAGGCACAATGTAAATGTATAAGTACAAAATATTATAAGTTTTGTTTATTTATAATATTCTTGTGGGTGGTTTCCCTTTTTGGGGAACTGTCTGAACATGAGGTCAGTTACTATTTAAGGTGCAATTAACAGATTAATTACATCTTAAATGTAACGTCTGTCAGGGGCCTAAGATGCCACTGTGTCCTGCCTTCTGGCTGACTTTAGACTAACACAGCTAACCACTTCTGCATTTATGTGCAGCGCTATCCCCCTTGACCGAACAGAACTGCTTATGTACGTCTATGTAAGCAAGCCACAACAGACAGTTCAACTTTTTACAGAGAAACTGGTGCACTGAGAAACTTACCACCTGCTGTTAAAGCCAGTACTACAGTAAAAATGCTTCGTAATGGTCTGTGAGCTTCATACATACATACATAGTATAATCCAACAAAGGGAAAGAATTTCAAGTTTATTCACGAAATGCAATTCATTTATATAGCATAGCAGACAGGTATTTTTATTTTATGTCCGGCCCCAGCCCCCGCCATCCCAAAATAATAAGGTATTGTCATGGGCTAAACTCACCAGATCTCGTGTTAGTCTGGAGAGCAAGAAACTAGAAAAAGAAATTGGGAACAAACAAAGCTGATCTAAACCAAAGCACCTAAATGCAGAGCAATATCAGTGGGCCCTACTTGGATTGTCCTCAAATTCACACTAGTATACATGAGCAAATTCCTAAAGGTGCAAATTCTCACCAGAAGATGACACACCAGAGCCCTATTTTAACTTAGGACAAATAAAATTTGATTCTGCTCTAATGAAAAGGAAGTTAAATTATTTATATTTTAAATGGCAGGAATGGTCTGCTCTCCTCTCCATAGTCAGAGTAGACTATGTCCCTTAGGCTCCATAACTGATCGACTTTAGAACCATCTATATAAAAGGTTGAAACTCAAGTTTACGGTGATAGGAGAGGAACACAAGTTGCACGAATTAAAGCTCCTCTTTAATCTCAGTTCTACAGGTAAGTCTAAAGGATTTTTTCCTATTCCCTTTCAGATGACTGAGACACACCTATCAATTGCAAACTGCATCAAGGGAAGGTTTTAAAAGAGACAACTTTTGCGGGGAAAAGAAAAATAACCACCCCCTAGTATGACTATCCAGAGGTTGTTGCCTCTCCAATTAATTTGGTTTTAAAAAATAATAAGTTTTTCAACCTTTCATGTTGTGTTAGACAGGAACATGCAGGGAACAGTCTATTTAATAATTTTTCATCAGCTTGAAAGCAATCTACACACATGCTGAAACTTAGTATGTAACACATGTAAGTTATTGCACTGCAAGTCAACTTCATGATGGCAGGCCAGACAATGTATATTAAAAGGCATCAGGTATGATTCTCTTAACAAAAACATTACATGAATGCAGATCATCTGACTTAAGTGTAGATAGGGAATGAGCCACTGAAGTCAGAAGATAATTAAACTGTTTACATCTGCAGAGACATTTAAAATTCCAGTAGTGAGAGGCTAAACCAGTTACCCCATACTTGCTGCACTTTACTAGAGAGCAACAGCAGGCACAGAGATGGGAAAGACAGGTTTCACTAACAATAATTATCCTGCAATAATTTTCATTTAAATGGCTCTAACTGCATTACCAAGTTTGGTCACAAAGCAGCAATTTAAAAGCATTTTGAAACCCTTTTTTTATTTTATCCTAGGTGTGCTTTTTTAATTAACAGGATTCAATCAGATAATCTTCTGTGTGTGCTACCACAGAGGATCATTATTTTTTAAGAAAGCCCACAGGGCACTCCTGAAACAAATGGACATATATAAACTCTAAGTGCAATACATCCCAACCCATTAAAAATCAAAATGGTATCTAAGCACCGCTTGCTTTCTACTGCCTACAAAGTCTATTCCTATGCTTACTCTTCTTGCCCCTCACTTCTTCTTTGAGAATTAATTTGTTTCTTTGTCAGGTAATTTGTATCTGTGGAGGATAAAAACCAGGTGGTGGGGGAGGGAGCTAAATAGAAAAACATCATATAAGGACAAAATGTACATAAACTAGTTCCAATATTCAACCCAAATTTATTCATGGCTACCAGAGCAGTGAGATTCTGGAATATGTTCCTATAAGAATGATTGGGACTTCACAGTTACACTAGTGTTAAGCTGAAGCTTGGGGAGTTTTTGAAGACTTTCTGATGTGACACCATGCAACAGCAGAGGATGTGAATGAACTAAGAGATTCTTCCTGTCTTGTGCCAAATTTTATGCTGCTCTTGCCCTCTCTCCTTCAGAAAAAAGGACAACAAAAATCAAGCTGTAATCATTATACACTTGACTTCCCCTTCCCCATCTTATACAGTAAGAAACCCATGCTATTAGGCATCTTTTCTAAACCCTACATTTTTTTAAAAAAACACTGTTAATTAAACAAAGTTGTAGTGGTTATAATCACATGACCTTTACAAGCATACTCTATCTTCGTAACCAATAGCCAGCTTAAAAAAAAATATATATTTTGCCATCACCACAAGAGCTTGTTCTGAGAAACATGATGTAGAGAAAGATTTGAGAAGTGTTATTTACTACTGAAAACCCAATATAGAAAACAGATGATGCCCTACAAACCAGAATTAGCTTCTACTGTGGCCAACTGCAATACAACTCTGAGCTTTTCTCCTTTTACTTCATGGGAGAACTGCCAAGAACAGAAGAATTCCATTCATAATACACTTTAAAAACTGAAAGGGGAAAAAAAACAACAACTTTGAAGTCACAGAGCATCAGCAGGCCTCCCCATGCCATGTAGATGTGCTAGTCTGCTCCACACAGAGGTGAATTAAAAACACGGGGGAAAAAAAAAAAAAAAAAAAAGAAAGACTCACATTACACCCACACATTCTTGGCTTCTGGCCCCCAGAAGGCAGTCTTTTTCTCCCTCCCACTCCCACCTCCGCTGGTTCGAAAATGACTTTGCACGAGACACGTGCCAACTTTCAAGCAAGATGTATTTCCTTAACTGAAGCCTAAGCTATAACATCCATCTTTGTCAAGAGTAATGTTTGTATTTTCAAGAAACTACAGGAGACATAGTTTATGCCCCAGCACTAATGCAAACCCAGACATGCACAATGAAATGCTTTCTGCCTTTCTTTCTGAGTAGTCAATTCACATGCTGGCATGGTTAATGTTTTGGGAATCAAAAACAAACACCTTTGCCAACATGATTAATATGCTAGTTAATTTGTTACAATAGAAACTCTGTCCAAAACAGGAAAAATGCAATCCGATTGCTCAGCCAGCTGTATAAGCTTATCCTTTATCTTGGCAAAGTGGTCAGGTCCTCATCTGATGCTTTTCAAACAGCATCAAGTTCCCATTGTGCTTGCAACATCAACCTTCCTGTCCCCTCAGACTCTGCAGATGCCTGTTCTCATTTAACCACTATTTCAGTAACATTACCGAGGCACCTAAAGGAGTGGCATCAGCATAAGACATCTTTAGGAAGACATTAATTTTACCAGCAAAATATTTTTCCTGGTTTGTTCACCATGTTTAGTTGCATGATTTCCCCTTTAAAGTCAGCTCTTTTCTACATGGTTATCACAAAGTAAAAGGAGAGGGAAAAGACCCTTTTAAAAGAATGCAATTGTAAAGCCCCCTCCCCTAAAAAAAACCCCAAACCAAAAAACAAAACAAAACCAACTCAACCCAGGAGGGTCTCAAATGTGTCACTGCCAAAATCTCATCTAACTCAAAATTTTGATTTGGTGCAACTGGATTTTAAGTTGACAGTGCCCCACAATACAGCAGATTTGTCACTCAAACAAACAAACAAACAAAAAAAAGTGTTGGGGTGTAGGGGATGAGGGAGGGAGGAAGAAAGACTACCTTCAACTGACATTTTCTTCCAGAGTGCTTCTTTTTTTAGGGAGAAACATCTTGATTAACATGCAAGGTAAATCCTATAAACTACCTGGTTCCTTCTTGGCTGCCTGCATGCAAGTCTGCTCCTCTCTCCAAAAAGGATAAAGACAAGGTACAGTAAGAAGAGATAAATACTATTCATGGTTTCTTCCATGGCAGTAATTCAGATGCTCTCTAAAACTTGCTATTCCACTAATGAGTTATAACTATCATTTCTCACTAGACGTTGCATTCTTCACAGGAATTACACCAGAGTCAGATTGAAGGGATTCATCCTCCATCTCATATTAATAGTCACAGAGGAATGTACACAATAGCGCTCATTTGAATGGATACGTCTCCAGTTAACAAGAACAATTATTCCCACTTTGAGAGAAAGACAATATTTTCCAGGGGATTTGCTTGAGGTTCCCCTCCTTCCCCCAACTACTGAGGCATATCAGGAAGTTATTTAACCTTATAATTTTATTACAGGGTACACAGTTACTTTGCTATCAGACTGTTAAGCAGAATGTGCGACAGGGAAAAGTCATGCTTGCTGGAAAAGTCAAGACATGCAGAAATCAAAGTTTTGCTAACCCAGGCTAAAGCTTTCGTTCAGCAAAAGACCACCAAGGTGAAGCTAATCAAGCATATGTACCTATTAGGTTTCAGAATGATAGCACAGTATTGGAGCAAGCAAAATTTCAAGCACCGATTCAAAGTATTTTGTGCTTAGTATAATTAAAAGCTCGAAAGCTCTAAACTGAAGACCTTCGAAAGACAGCCTAGTTGCTCTACTCAATAATTTGCATCAGTTACTTTGTTACTACAGTCAACAACATGAGCCCGAAAAAAAAAAGACCTTCTTGCCACACAAATTAACTTTGGTACAAGTTCAGTTCCATGAAGGCTTTGTGCCCAACTACACTACATATTTTTCTGATAATGTCCAAAAACCTGGTCCTACATCAATGCTTTGTTGAGTACTACAAACCAAGGTGCAAAAACAATTTTTAAAAAGTTTGCCTGATTTCCATTCAGTGGGTAATACCTTGAACTTGTTACTAACTCTGACCTAAACCGCACCTGCAGAAAAGATCAGCAGCTCTTCAGAAAAGCAACAATCCCTTTCCCTAAAATATTAGCACATTTTGTATTCAGGCAAAGACTCGACCTCATTATCTAAAGACATCCCTATGCACCACCACTACATGGACAAATCTGCAGCTCAGAACTCTCAGCCGAATCACCACCTACTTGATGTACTTCATCAAGCGTTTCTACCTTATTTGAGTAACAACTGATGCTCTTGAGAAGGTGGTTTGCACTACCGTTTAATGGGAAAACTACCATTTCTAGTCACAGAGCACATGGCTGTGTAAAAAAGCAACCATGTGCCAAATTTAATCCTTTGAGCTACAAACTAATCGTTATTGTTAGCTCAAAACTACTGTATGGGTACAATAACAGCTGTATTACCAAAGTACCCAAGAGTCCTAGCTAGATCTCTCTGGCTAGGAGCTGCTCAGACTCAGACAAAGTGACAGCCCAGGCACAGAAAACAGCAGTCTATCAGCCTGCCTACAGTTAAAAAGAAGTGTGTTCACATTACTGCCCCAGCAGAGCTGTATTACTGGGCGACTAGCAAAATAGCTTGCACAAGCTTTGCCAGTTCCTTGAATGACATAAGCTATGCCAGAAAAAAAGAGTTTTGATTTTGGGGAGAAAAGGGGGGTTGTTTTCCTTCCCTTTTGCTAGTGCACTTGCCTCTCCAGTTGTCTGCCGGGACAGCCACGTCCATTGGGAATGTGATTTCCCCCCCAGCCCGCTCGGCTGAGCTGGCAAAACTTTTCAGTGTAAACCACGCCTAGGTACGAAATGGGAGACAAAAGGTGTCTGGAGAAACGGGAGAGCTTAAGACAACGTGGAGAGACTGCCCATCAACCAGACGCGCAGCACACGAGAAGCTTTGCAAAGGCAATTGGGTTTCTTTAGGTTTCAACAGAGCAACGTTGGGTCATCATGGTAACCTTTTTTTCACCCTCACAGAGGAGCCCACCAAGAGCAAGAGAGTGGGGGATGCGGTAGGGACGTGGTGCAGCTACCTGGCATCAGGTGGGCAGCTCAGGTCCCGAAGGAGGGGGCAGGACGCTTCAAAGTCACAGCAGATTAACTGTTCCCAGGGCTTCACTTCCCCGCGACAGCAGGGACCCGCGCGAGGCGGCTTTCCTGAAGCTTGCCCAGCCTGGCTGTAACTTCAGTGGGACACCGCGAGGTGCGGAGCCACAGTCTGCACCCAGGGGCTCCTAACACTGGGTGGGAAGGAAGAGAAGGGGGGATTTCTGCCCGGCCCCGTGCCCCCTGGCAGCGCTGTGCGCGGAGGCGAGCAGTGCCCGGAGCTCTCTCTCTCCCCAAGCCGCTGGGACCGTCCGGCCAGGGCCCGGCGCTGGCCCCGCGGGACCCCGGGGCGCGGCCCGGCCCGGCCCCCCGAGCCCGCGTGCACAGCCGGGGGGAGCTCCGGACTCCCGCGGGGAAGGGTCACGACCTGCAGCCACCGCCCGCCCCGCCCGCGGGAGCCCCTTACCGGGTCCGGGCGCGATCCCCGCGGGCTGCGGCGCGGCTCAGCTGCAGCTCTCAGCGCCTGGCGGAGCGCGCGGAGGAAGCGGCGCGGGGCTGGCGGGCGGGGCGGGAGGAAGCGGCGCGGGGCGCGGGAGGCTGAACTTCGCTGCCGGGCGGGGCGGGGCGGGGAGGCGTCACTGCCCCTCCGCGGCCGAGCGCCACCACCCGGCGTGGGACTGGGGGCTGCGGTGTGTTGGTCCCCCCCGGCAGGGAGGCACTTGGTATCTTCCGCCCTCCACGCTCTGTCTCGGCCGGGCAGGAAGTACCAAGAAGTGCTGAGAAGAGCTGGGGGGAGGGGTTCCCCCGCACACACGTGAGTCTTTCCGCCCCCCGCGGCGTTGAGTGCAGGCGCGGGGGGCTGTGCACGTGGCGCGGGAAACCGTCCCCTCCCCACACATACGCACCCCCCCCCACACCTGTGCCCCCCAACCACCCCACACACACCTGGCCCTGACACACCGGACCTCCCCACACTCCCCTGTCCCCACCTGCCCCCTGACACACACCTGCCCCCATCCCAACACATACATACCCACCCGGACACACATACCTGCCCCCCTGGGTCCTGGCACAGGGTCTGCCCACTTCTTAGTGCCTTTAGAAAGACGTGGGGCTGAGGCAGGGAGCACGGGTGATCCACGACCTTCAGGCTCCTGCCTCCTGCAGCCATGGTGGGTTGTTACCCTGCGCTTAGGCTGGTGTTGCCTGAGGAAGGATCTAGGGATTGCAGACAGCTTGGCCAAGCCCATAGAAATCCCTTCTGGGAAGCCAGGCCAGAAGGGCCCTGCCCAGGTCATACTGCCTGACCGCCAGCCTGGTGCCGGATATCCCCCTCCAAACCTCATGGAGACCTGAGCCAGGTCTATTCTCTCACTGCCCCCAAGGATCTCGCATTAAGCCTCTCAGGTCTCTCCTGTCAGGAGAGGGGAAATGATACCCACCTGCCTTTCTCAAGGCAGCATCTGATAACCTTGTAAGGAAATAAAGCGGGTCAAGTGCACACATGTATTAACACCCATTAGTGGAAGGGATTTTTCCTGGCTGTCAGTCCTGCCTGCATTTGTCTTGCTCAAAGAGATAGAGAGAAGGTGACACTGCTGCTGCACCTGTCTTTATGCAGCACCCTGTCTCGGCAGGTCCCGTGCAGGAGGCTGACAAGCATGCTGGGTGCACATGGCATGCGGGTGCTCTCTGCCAACTCGCCACCGACACAACGGTTTGAGATGTTAATGGCAAGCTTATAACGAAACTCAACTGAGTTTGTGCAAACAGCTATGCTGCAGGGTTTGGAACTCAGCTAAACTGGATCGGTTTTCACAAAGAGAGAGACACTCCTGCCCCATCCCTGCCAAGGTTCAAGTTCCTAGTCAGAGCGTGGATGCAAACAGTGAGGCTGTTGAAAGAAACAGACAGAAATGTTTTTTTTAGCATCTGCAAAATTAACTGTTTTTCTCCCAACATCTCTCTCAGAAGCAGCATAAGTGTATTGGCAAAAGTTCCAAAAACATTCAACCTAAGAAAGGCAGCAAGCGTGCAAAATATGAGCCTGAACAGTTTTCAAACTTAGAATCCACTGAAAACAGACACATGGTGTTAAGATTGCCTAAAGGTTTTTCACCCCCATTGGTGCTAACTCCACCTTTGCTACTTGAGGCCCAATTCCTCACAATAGTTACATGACTGATGTAATTCCCTTGATTTCACTGGGCTTAGTTCTGGAAATCCTCATTGGCATAAGGATTATACAAAACTCAGGGCTGGGAAGACTGGTCCTTTGATAAAATCTGAGCTTTTCTAATTACTCATTGTGTTGTCCTCTCTCATGCTCAGTATCCATACGACCCCCTCCCATGAAGCTGCTTGCTCAGAGTTCCCATTGCTGGACATGGATAGATGCGCTGGCCAAAGTGCTACAGTGTGGCAGCCCAAATTATATATGTCCACCAATGGGAACCTTACAAGAATCCGTTCCTGACCCTTTCTTCCCACACCAGCAGTTTGGAGCCCCACTGTAATGTGTATGTCAGCAAACTAATGCCTGGTCTGCCCTAGACAGTGGCAGCCAGAGGCTATAGGTCTGAGTCCAAATGGGTAGCAGCTCCAAGAAGTTCATTTTCTTGACCTTTGGCATGTGCTGTAGGGCACCAGGTTCTAACAACAGTGCTGTTCTCTCTAATTTAGGTCCTGATTCTGGATTTGGATCCACATGATGAACTCTTCAAGGCTCCAACCACATATCCGATGGCAGGATCAAGGTCCTGAACTCTAAATAACTGAGTTAGCAATTGTGACATCTGCATACAGTACAGCACCAAACTCAAGTGAGTATTCAGTGACACAGAAGTGCAGCTCCCATCTGTAACTGGAAACCATTTTTGCAAAGAGTTCTGATTTACTTTAAGCCAGACCAAACAGAAGTTCACTGTTGGCTCCAGGAAGGAGGGGAATCTAGCAGGGACTGGGAGCCTGCAGTCAGGTTCTCCTAGCAATGGCTTGGGCTCTTTGCCAGTGCTCACTGTTTGCAGAATGGGAAGGGGGAAAGGTAGTGGAGGGGACTTGCTCTTGGGGCTCCCCAGCTGGTGCTGAAGGGTGGGGTATGTGAGTTGGAGCCCCTCTCCCCCACATCAGGTGGGCTCTAGTATACCTGCCCTACCCTGGGGGGAGGGACTGAAAACCCCCAGACTGAACTCCCTCTGCTCGCTTTCTTCTCTCCCATTCTGAAAATAGCAACACGCTGAGAGCTCCCTGGACACAAGTTAAAAAAGATGCTACATTTTTAAATGTCTTTATCTGATACCTCCTGCAATGAGGGGTCAGATTTTTTACCTGATCAGTTATTTTTGAAGATGTTTGCAGCTGTATGCTTACGTTTACACAGCTATAAACTGCTCTCTGTGGCCAGATCTGGCAAAAATTGTCCCTCCTGTCTGCATCCTGAGTCTTTCTATGTCTAAACAATTGTTTTAAAAGTTTCTTGCATTTACACTGATAAAAAGCTGCTTCTTTACATTTTCCTTGCCCTTTTTCCCTTACTGGCTGCATATAGTTTAGTGAATGAATTTACAGACAGAAACAGTTGTTAGAATGGATTAAATGAATATTGGAGAATATTCAGCAAAAGCGCAATCTTTTGAAGCCATAAATATAAGTGTAGATGCGCACAACATTTTCCTAAGCTTTGACCTTGGTATCTAGTAAAAAAAAACAACCAACAAACAGGATTGATATTTAAGATCCTTTGATGTATTCATAGAACAGTTCATGATCAGCAATTATTCACAGAAACTATTTACAAAAAAAATTAAAAACAGGACAAATTCAGAAAATTGTTATCTACCCAAGGATTATTTGCAACAGAAAAAGAGGATACATTTCTGAAATAAAACCTTGATTACAGCCTATTCCTCATCTTATGCCTTCTTTGTAACTCCTGAGCACAGGGGTCTTGTTTTCAGTGTGCATATACATTATTAGGACTTTCAAATTCTGCATTTGAACGGAAGATCAATATGTAGGTATGTACATTCCTATTTCATGTACCCAAGTGCCAATTTGAGCACCCTAGTACCAGATTTTAATGTCCTATTAAAGTATCTGTATTTGGAATATTGAGCCCATTGAGTATATTTAGCCTATCTGAAGATCTTTTTTAAATGGCAGACATGCATTAAGTGCATGTATAATACTCACTCCCTATATTGGCATGGTGCAGACCTCATAAACTAAGTGCTTTGACTGCTTTTGCATCTTACCTTTATTTTTATTTTTCTCTTCATCATTTTATTCCCACAGTTGGAAGAAAGAAACAAGGAGAGGAGAACCCAAATTAGATGCATCTGGCTCCTTCAAAGTATATTGAATTTCATTAAGCATGAGGCAGCCAAAGAAGCTTCTTATAGTGTTTTAACCAGAGGACTCAACTATTTGAGACAGACATGAAATGCCCTATTATTTCTTCTCAAACATGTACCATAAGTATCTGAATGTCAGTAACTGTTAAAGCTACTGCTAGTGCTACAATATCACCTGCCTTCCTATGGTTAGACATGTGTAACTAGATCAGAATATTAAAGAGAGACTTACTTTTATGAACAATTTACAATAGAACCTCATGACTTCCACAAGTGATTTTTCAGTAGCACCAATCTGACAGTCTAGTGCAGTGGTGCATGTTCAGGCAGTTTTGACAACTGTTCTTAAACAGTTATTGATAGTAATATCAGTAACAGATAGTAATGTCTATTAATGTTTAACAGACATTAAAATGAAACCGAGGGCAAGGATTGTAGTACTCAGACCTTTTGTTGCCTGTTTCCCAACTAAGCTCAACACAGTTCTTGGAACTGGCAGAGCTGCTGGCTAACCAAACTGCTTCCTACAGGTTCAGGCAGCAAAGGATTTCTTGGTAAATGGGTTTTCAGACCCCTGTGACCCCCAACTCACAGATGTGTCCAAAGAAACAATCTGGCCTTTAACTGATGCTTTAGAAAAAGTATCAGAAGCATGCCTTTCAACTTCAGGGTTAAGACTAATCTTCATGCCCTAAGGGTCAGATCCCATAGTCCTCACTCAGGTGACACAATGTGACACCAACCCAGCATGTTATTCTGCATGGGAAGTGGCATGGAGCCTCACTGGTTAGTAGATTTCACATAGGCCAGAGGAATCTACCTACACAAAATGCTTGGATTATCAGAGGCTATGTGTCTTCATGAGAAGCATGGCAGGATGGCTGGATAAAGAAGGACCTATGCAAACAGTGAACCTTATTCTGTCTTGCATGGAAGAGAGTGGAGTGACATCTGAACCAGCTTTAAAATGATTTTTTCATCCTGCTTTAATTTTGCTTTTCCTAAACTCTCACCATGTTATTTTAGGGCAGCGTTTCCCAAACTGTGGGTTGTGCAAAAGTTTTGGGTGGAGAAGGAGGAGACATGCAAATCATGGTAGGAAGTGGTGGTGTACCCACTGGTGAGGGCAGTTGGCAGCAATCAAGTAGTGATGACAAAGCAGGGAGGCACAAGAGTTACCAACTTCAATTTGATGGGGCATAAACCCACAAGGTTTGGGAAACACTATTGCAGGGGATTTCAAGTGAAAAATAATGAAAGAAAGCAGGAGTCAGTGTTGCAAGGTACTAAGGTGCTTGCTCTTTTAAGGGCTGAAACTGCCTAGGGAGAGAGCCCCAGCAGTCACTCAGGAGCCCCTCAGCTGCAAGTTACCATGGCAGCAGGAATGAGGCAATTACCCCGCACCTGCAGGTGGTCAGCTGGCTGAAAAGACGGCCCTGGGCACATATAAACCCCAGGGTGGGACCAGAGGGAGTACTCTGCCAGCAGCCAAGGGGGAAGGAGCTCTCCTAGAGGAAGCTAAGTGAAGAGGCTTGATGGCTCATCTCCTGCTTCTGGTCAGATTAAGGGACTTTAGGAGCTCACCAGACCCTGGCCTACGAGGCATGTTGTGCTAGGGGAAGGGGGATTCATTTAAAGGGAGAGTGCATACCCTGAGCTACTTGCATTATGTTAAAGCCCAGAGGCTTGTATTTTGATTTCTGTTTGTAAACTGGTGGATTGGGCAGAGGCTATTGGGGAAGGAGGAGGCCTCATTTGAGACCCACTACAGTACACAGACCCCAGTGCCGGTGTGGATGCAGTAGCTGGGTTGCGCAGACCTCTCCATACCCACACTGGTGCTGGGAAAGAGACGGGGCTGTGGAGAGCCCAGTGATGACCAGAGGCCAAGTGAAACTAAGGCCTCAGAGGGACACTGTGAATGCCATCTGTGAGGCTGGGGGTGTGGTAAAGGGGCAGTTTGGAGCCATGTATCTCAGCCATAAGGCTGAGGGTGTCCTGAGAGGCATCCATTTTGGAGTAAGACCCAAAAGGGGTCCGAGACTCTGCAGGGTTCAGTGGGGTCTATCAGGACCATGTCCAACAATACGAACTCAAGGGCAGCCTCCCCACCTATTAGAGTTACAGCAAGACATGGCAGGTGAAAGAAGGTGTCCGTGGGGCAGGATTGGCATGGTCAAGGAGCTCTAAGGGTATCACAGCTATCCCAGGGGACCCCAGTCCATGACAGATGACAGTAGTAAATGAGACATTTGTCTTCAATGGCAGTTTGAGGAAATTTTCATGTCAAGTTTATCTAACAAGACTACTCTCTTACAAGACTTTGGGGTCTCTTCCAGTAATAACAGGCTAGTTTCATGACTGTAAATTACCAAAAGGCCTGACATTTGTTGGTACCAGATGCTGATGCTTGAATCTTTGCTTGTGTCAGTTTAACACCTCAGTGTTCTCTCTCTCTCTACAGCGCACAAACACACCTGGGAAATACCAGCTGCACAAGTTACTCTCAGCTACTACTCGGGCAGCAAGTGTCACTAAAAGGAAGAACTAGCATCCAGTTAACCATTGTCACAACTATGTGCTTTCTCTTTGTCAGTTGTCTGCATCACAGAAATTGGAGATGGACTTTGACCTGCCAGCTCATCGCCATCTTCCTGTCAAAGCAACATTTCTCCTTGTTATATTTTGTAGTCTGCTTTCTTGCCCAGGTTTAAATGACAGGGCAAAAAGGAGCATCTGCTGCTACCCTTGAGAACCTTGGTCTCCCTTCCATAGAACAGTGCTGGGCAGGGGGAAGAAAGAGGCCCGGTTAGTGCAATCTCTGCCCTTGCATGCTGGATTTTGAATAATCAAGCAAAGAGGAAAATTTGTATGTCGGATGAAGTTAATAGTGTTTCATGTAATTTTTAGTCTGCCTTTTCTTTCTTGGTTACTTTCCCTACTTGTGGTTGTGCCAATAACAGGAGAGATGTTTATCACAAAAATGTAACAAGTAGTGGCAATACCCTGTCATTGCATGATTGCTCTTCTTTCTGTTAGAAAAATTCTCATTTGCATGTGCTCTGTTTCCCTCCCCTCTTCACCTGCAAGGAAAAGTGAATTCTAAGAACAGCCGCAGCTCAGTTATAATTAGAAATGAGCCTGAAAACGCCAAATGTGAAGTCTGCACAACTGGACAAAAGGGAAAAAATGCACACTTTTTAGTTTCTGCTCTTGTATTAAGGTTGCCACAGAGACACCACAGCACCTTCCTATGACTTAGTAAACAAATTGTAGAAGCCATGTCCACATTTAAAAATGACTTGTGTGCTCCTTAAATTAACGAGAGAAATGGTTAAAGCAGCATAAAGGAAACTTGGCAAAACTAAATGATTTTTGTTGGATGCAAATTTAAAGGTATAAATGCAAAAAAGGAGGTTTGAATAAAGCAGACAAAGGTGAGGAAATTCTGAATGAAGACTGCATGTTTGCATCTTTACCTTATTGTTTCCCAGCCTGTCTATTATATGGGTGTCCAAAATGGGAGAGGGTTTTATGTAGCACATGTACTGTGCAGTAGGCACAAATATTAGTTAATGTTTTCAAATGAGGTTTGACATCTAGGCTTTTTTTTAAATAGTATTAATTTGTTAGATTAGGCAGTAGTAATAATAATGAAGCTCCATGTCTCTATTTAGCATCTTACTTTTGTATGAATTAGCTTTGCAATGTATTATGGTACATTTTGGCAAACAATAATATAACAAAAAAACACTGGGTGTTATTTTAGCTATGCTATGCTGAATTTGTCCTGCTCTACATAGTCTGCATACACTTGCCTTAGATACAAATAGGCAGTCATCTTGTGACTGGATCCATGCCAATGAACCTTTGCGTGTGTGCAGAGTCCCACTGAAAGAGAGGGTTGATTCAATTTTAGGAGCAGGGCCTCCATATCATGATGGAAACCCCACTGCTCTTTTTCCACACATAAGCAAGCAGGATTTTTTCCTCAGAGTACACAAATAATAAGTCTTTCAGATTTGGGAGTGCCTCTGACCTTTTGGGATGGCTTTTCACTTGCTCTAACTAGATGTAAGAAGTGCAACTATTACACATATGCAAATGCCTTGAGAAAGTCACAGCACATCAAACAATTTTTGTAGTTAAAACTTGCAGGTTTGTAAGGAAGAGGTGTAAAAAAGACAAAAACCTTACAACTACAATTGACCAGGAAACTGAACTTTCATGCAGCAGGAAATTGAGATTTGTTTCCTTTCTAAAAGGAAAAAAAAAAAGAAGTGGCAAAGAAAAAAATTAACACGAGAAATTCCAAAATGTTCCAAAATAAAGTCATATTTCACACTGACATTATGAAACTCTATTTTTTTCCAATTTTAATTCCATCAACCCAAAAGCTAAAACATTCTGTTGAAACTGACTTTCCCTAAAGGATAATGTTGGGGTTTTTTTGTGGGAGGAGAGGGGGTTGTTTTTGTTGTTTTGCTTGCTTGTTTTGACGAAAACCAATGTTCAGAGAGGGATACTTTTAGTGCAGAATATTTCAACCAGCTGTACTTGGGGAACATAAATATGGAGCATTTTCATACAGAGGCACTGGGCAGAGGTGCATGGGTGGCTTTTTTGCTGGGTTTTATTTTTTATTTTTGAGGTTAATGTCCTTCAAAAATCTGCCCTCTTCCTCAGCCCTCCTCAAAGGCCACAGGTCAGTGACGTTCTTTTTACCCAGCCAAAGTCCTATACGGATGAAGCTGCTAAGAATAACTTAAAATGAACCCTGTCATTATTGGCTAATGTTTTTCAGTTCCCTCCTCTCTGCTAGACTCAGTGTTTAGGAAGCAAACTGAACTGGTACAAGGAAGTTCTGGGGGTCCAGCTGACAGGTCACTAACTGGGACACAGGAAACCCCAGGTTCTCTTATTGTCTCAGCCACTGATCCAAGTGCTCTTGGCAAGTAATGTTATTGCTCTGGATCTCTTTGAACATCCACTATTTCTTTGTTTTTGTCTATTTAGACTGCAAGCACTTCAGAATAAGGACTCCCTTTTATGAGTTGCTACTGAAGTACAGAGACTAAAATAAAAATAATACCTCTCCATGCTGCATTTTTACAAAATTTCATATACTTTTTTAATAATTATTATTTCCAAATAGTCTAAAATATTTTGCCACCTGAAGATGATAATGAAATAACATTGTTTTTAATCCTGATATATTATTTTAAATGATTAACCTGTAGATTAAATAGTTTTCTGTTTGAAAGCAGCTGCTTAGATGCAAAAAAAATGGACCAGCAGCTCTTATGGAATACTGCAAACACATATTTTTTTTAAACAAATTGGTGAATTTTATAAGAATAAATTCTGTGAATGCGGTACATTTTCCAAATGGAAATGTTTTTCCAGAGTTGACCCACTGAAGTTAGACAGCTTTTTTGCAGGTGAAAAGGCCTGCCCACACAGAGTTTCTCAGGACTAGGTTCTACAGCTCAGTCCTGCAAATGAACACAAACCAGTAAACCCCTGGATCCATACAGATCATTGTAGATGTCAGTGAGGCTCTGCAGAGGGAAATCTATCATATAAGATTGGAGTCGAAGGGCCTTATTCCACAGGAAACACAGCACATTTTATCTGAGATCATAGTAAGCATTACAACACTGCATTACAAGTTACAATATGTTCTGAGCAGTCACACAGTAATGTGTATAATCTCAGTCTATTCTGGACAGAGCTGGAGCCAGCTGTGTCCCACTGCCGTCTCCCACACATGCATACTGACTTTGGCACTCCAGGTTTCCCTTGCTTTATGCTGTATGGCACGTAACTCAGATTCGCATAAAGGGAACTCACTTTACAATGTAACGAATAGGGATACATTCCAAGACCTTGACTGTACTGACCCCAAGACCCACTTCTACCTCTTTTACAAGACAATTTTGGTATTCACCAGCAGCAGACAGTACACATAAGTACAGGGCACTATCATAATGCAGATGGCAACTACAGAAACACATGTTGCAGACAATGAGCAAGGAGCACTGATCCAACACTATATGATGGTGCACATCCCTCCCACAATGCACCACACATAGCAGCTGACTGCGGGCTTCCACCACACTGATCACATAAGAATGAATTTACTTTGCATATAATGAATTTTTGGTATAAAAAGAGTCATCACATAAGAGCGAATTTGCACATAGAGAACTCTCATAAAGCAAGGGAAACCTGTAGGTGTCACAGCTTGCACATCTACCCATGAGGAAGTACAACCCCCATGTCCAGAACCTGTACTTTCTCTGTTGCTTGCCCTACATTGGCCAGCCTGGGAGAACCTGCCTCTGGCATGCTGGAGTGACCTGGTTTTCTGCTGCTGGTGGTTGGAGGGAGGCATGGGGAGCCATGCCTAGGAGGAAGTGCTGCTCATACTTCTGCATCTGTAGGGTAAGCTGGGTCTCTGCTGCTGGCAGTCTTGAATTGGCTCTGATGTGATGCCAGGGCTACAACTGACAATCAGCTGATTCCTAGCACTGCACTGGAATCTTGAATTCGTATTATCTCTGTAGCTGAGCATGTTACTTAAAAAGATTTGGAGATACTCCTTCCCCAAAATATTATAACTTTGTTATAATATGATAACATTTAGCATGTGGCTTACTGCTTGAATACGTGGATGCTCACATTCTAAGTGCAGTTAACATATTCTAAGTGTAACATGTGACACAACTGTAAGCCTATGGTCTGTTTGATTAAACCAAAAACAACTAATAATATTTTGAGGAATTTAGATTAACTTCTGCACAAGCAATAAGGCTCTTCAGATATTTTGTGTTGCTCCTTTTGGTAATTAAGGATATGAAAATCACAGGGGATGGCAATAAAAATATTAATTAAAATACTATAAATAAGACAAAAATTAGTCATTTTAAAGAAAGGTTTCTTGCTGAAAATATTTAAATAGGATGAGCACATTGTTAGCATTTAGCAAACAATAGAAGCCAATAACTGAATTATGCTGCTGATTAAAACATTTAAACATCAACTGAGATCATCAATGAGAACAGATGGTTATGAGCATTCCCCTCCTCACAGCAGCTGGGCCCCAATCCTGCAAAGTACTGAGCTCTCTGGCTCCCATCCAGCAAAGCACTGAAGAATGTGTGCAACTCCACATATGAGTCACTTCATTTAATTCATAGGCCTTCACTAGGAAGAAGGGTGTTCTTACCTCAGGTGAGCCAACACATTACGACTAGCGTGCGATAAAACCCTATGCTACACAAGGCAGTTTGTAGGTTTAACCTGAGTTCTCAGGTCAAGTTAAACTCTAAACTCTCCTCTGTCTTTAACTGGACTTGCTAGCAAGCATGAAAATTACTCTTCCTCGGGTCAGAACATGCCCACTCATAAGCTGGGCAAGGTACAGGCAATTTTATCCCCTAGTGAAGGAATATGCATCAGGATTGCTTTCATGTTTAAAAGTTAAGCAAACCTTTTTTGGGGCTGGGACTAGGATGTTCAGCAGTTTGCAAGACCAAACCCTAAACCAGGCAAACAAGTCATTTAATTGGCTGTTCAGGCAGCCTCGATCCAGCTGTCATGGCCCATCTTCTCTGTGCGGCTTGCCAGTTTTCTTAGGATGTCCAGATAGCCAGAGAAAAATTGTTCATTGCACTAATAGCAAAGAAGGGGCAGTGCAGGAACTGAATATGGTGGTCAGTCAGAGAAGTGTGAATGAGAGGAGCTGGGAAGATAAGAATTGTTGGGCTAAATGGCTGAGTTTCAGGAGGGAGGCAGGAAGGGAGCACAAGACTAGAGGAACATTCAGCAGGGTTGGTGGGTGTTTATCTTTGGGTGCGCATGTACTTACCTGAGCTGCTGTCACTACCATTGATTTAGCAGGTCAGCTGCTGCTTCTTTTCCCCCAGATTTGGTAAAAAGACACAGTACATAATGACTAGTCTAGAGAAGACAGGTTGAATAGAAATGCCTGATCTTGTATGTGATATGGAAGAAAGGGGAATGTGCAACAAAACTGAAAAGCAGCAAATGATTTTAAAAACTGCTAAAAAAAATTCATATACTGCTCAGTGAGTCTGTGGGACTCATTTCTACAAGATATCATGGAGACTAAGACCTTATCAAGATTTTAAAAAGGATATGGATAGTAATTTCCACAGTAGGTAAAAGCCAGATCAACTCAGCAAACACCTTTACCATGTTTAAAAATTAGGCGCTTAGTCCCAGCAGGATGAGTTAAAAAATGGAGCTAAATGCTTGAGCAATCTGTACAGTCAAAATGGAGCGGTAAAAGCCAACAAAGGATGATTCAGAAAGCCTGGAGGCTGAGTGGGGAACTGCCTAGAGCAGGGATTGAGAACATATTTTGGTGGTTGGAGGCAGCTCAGAGGCAAGTGGGTATTAGGAGTAGGCTGCTATGAAAGCCCCCCTTTGCCAGAGCCCCTGCTGCCCAAATGTACAATGGCCTAGGCATAGCTTCTCCTCCCTCAGACCACCAGGCAGCTGAATGTAGTTAGTGCCAAGAGAACCCTCTCTGCCAAATGATGCCAATGGCATGACTTACACAAGCCAAATCCAAAGGCTTTGCTGGCCAGATCTGTCCTGCAGGCCATGGGTCACTGACCCCTGACCTAGAGGACACTAAGCACAAAGGTATGTCTGAACTCCAGACCTTCTCTGGAGTTTAGGTACCTCAACCCCCTAGATTGAGGGGGGCTCAAGATCTAGAGCACAAGGAAGAAGAGGTGGCAGTGCCCAGCTTTTGCATAATAACCTAGTGGTTAGGGCACTCATGCAGGAAGTAATAGATTTATGGTCCAGCCCCCCCTTAGCCTGAAAAGATTCAAACCCATATCTCTCATGTGAATGGGCTAACCACCAGACTGTGAGACATTTGGGAAGGAAGGAAGCAACTTTCCACCCTTGTTGTTGATGCTGGGCTGCCATGGAACTAAGGACTTGCAAGGGTCATAAGGCCAGAGGAGAGCAAGCAAGAGGGAACCTGACTCTAGCTTTATGATTTGGGGACTCAACTGGAAGCAGGGAATCCAGATTCTGATCCCTGCTTTTTTTATGTTTTTTTCCCAGTAACTGTCTGATTTAGATCACCATGCAGTCATATCAAGCTTCTACTGCTATAACTTGTAGACCACTTACCATCACTCTAATGCAAGATAGATAAATATAGTGCTTTACATTGAACTCAGTGATGTTGGTGGGGACATCTACATGTTACCCTATGTCACCGTAGTGACACAGTATGTCACTGTACGATGTGCTACAGCTACATAGCTATCACATGAGTCTACACATTACCAGCAGCTAGTTCGTTATAGCAGTGCGCTCCCCCATTTTAGTGTGCAGCTATGGCAAAAAAGTGGCTAAAACTAACTGTACACCATGCATACGGAGCAGTATGGATGGTTACTGCTTGGTTTTGGAAGTATTAAAGCACGGTTGGGAGTACTAAAGCATGGAGCAATAACAATGTCGCTGTAGGGTAATATGTAGATGCACCCAGTGTGAAGCAGTTGTGTTCAGGACATATCTCTTCTCTTCAGGGGATACAAGCAGTGTAGTGGTTGCACATCACCTCCTAAATGGATTGTGGTGGATCTTTGACAGGAATGAAGTGCTCCACTACTCAGACTGGGGCAGTTCTGCGCATATGTGAAAGCATAAGTCTGGGAACTAGGAGATGCATCTACACAAGACACTTTACTTGAAATTAGAGCTAATTACTTCATAGTAAGTGTCATTGTTTACTTGTGCAGACACTTACTGCTCAGTAATTGGCTCTAATCATGAGTATATTTGCTACCTGCAAATGCAAGTAGCAAATTAACTCTTGATTACTTACTGTGCATTCACACACATGTAGACACCTGACCAGGATCACATTTGCTCCCAGTCAGCTGGGTGCAGTGGGTGGGAGATTGCTCCCTACCCATAGGAGCTGCCTGCTGAGAGAACAGGCTCCACAACCAAAGCATAGGGGTGGACAATGTCTCCCTGGCCCTCTTCTCTCAGCCTGAGCCCTGTGATCATGGGGCTCAGGCTGGGAGATTCTTTTCTCCCAGTGCCAGCTTTGTGGTTGCCAAGCTGGTGCTGGGAGATAAGGATCACCCAGCCCTGACTCCATGACTGTGGGGCTTGGGCTGGCAGATAAGGATGCAAGATATGGAAGATAACGCTGAAGAATCTCTTAACTCCATGATTACCGGCCTGGTGCTCAAGTTGGGAGATAAGATTCTCCCAGTCCTGGCCCGGTGATTATGGAGCAGGGGCTGGGAGCTCCCTGCTGCTGGGGCAGAGGGACATTGTCCCTGCCTGGGGTCCAGTGGGAGAACCTGCCCTGGCAGCAGGCAGCTCCCAGGGGCCTGGAGCAACATCCCAGGCCCTGCCATGAGACAGCTGTCTCCTGGCCCTGTGCTTCCTGCCTAAAGCTCCCCCTGGCTGCTGCAGAAGCCTGGTGCAGGGTCCCAGGGAACAGAAGCAATCTGCTGCTAAGAATAGTTTATCTGTTCCCACATCTCTGCAGGTATAGATGCATGCCCAGGAAAGTTTACTCTAGACTCTATTTTGCTTTAGACTAGTAAACTGCTCCTGGATTATTTGCACATGTAGACATGCCCAGGGGTCTTTACAGTTTAAAATGGAGGCACTCAGTGGCAATGCGTAGGGGGTGCACAGGGGTGCACGGGCACCCCCTGAGAGTGCTGATGCACCCCTTTACTGGCTGCACTTACCACATAGGTGATGGCGGGGGCAGGTGGGAGCACCGGTGCCCCCCCCTGCAAGCACTAGCCAATTGCTGCAGCCACTCCCAGAAGCAGCCACAGTGTCTCCCAGAAGCAGCTGCAGCAATCGGCCGCAGTGCTCCCAGGCAGCAAGATTGGTCGTGGGCCCTCCTCCCAGTCAGCCAGATCGGCTGCAGGGGGGCCCCTACCCAGTTGACAGGACTGGTTGGAGGGTGGGGCATGTGCCCCCTCTGACTGAGGCAGCACTAGTCATTCCTGGAGGCATTTCATGAGACTTTTGGCTGGGGAAGCAGAGCTATTCTTAATCTCTTTTTACTTTTTAGTTGTGTAAGTTTTGCCTAGGTCCCATTTAGGACCCTAGTTTGGATCTGGATCCAGCCCTGCTAAATATCTAGAATTATATTAATAAGGACTGAAAAAAATAGAATCTGGAAGGGACATTAATTTTCATATTCCAGGGCAGAACCAAATTCCTACTATCAGGGGTTAGCATAACCCTAACTATGAAGGTGGGTTATGTCTTAACCAGGTACTGCAGAATTTCTTGCATCTTCCTCTGAAGCATCTGGTATTGGCAACTCTCAGAGACTGGAAACTGGATAGGATGGAGCCTGGCACTGACTGACTGTAGGAATTCCTAAAATAGATAAAACAGTGACCTTTGGAAAAAAACACAGAGAACAGGTTTTGCCAAAAGAATAATTCCTAGTTTCCAGAGATGCATAGTCACATTAAATCTGATCAGAATACAAAAAGAAACTGTAGCTTAATCCAGATACAGGAACATACTAACACAAGAAAAAAATCATTATAAAAGAATCTTGGAAAAAATATGACACTGTCTCTGTTGCCATCAGTGTCTCACTGATGTTCTGGCAAGGAACTCTCACTCATGGAGGCACTAGTTATTGAGTTAGTCTGAGCTGATATGCCCTGCAGTGTTTAAAGGCACACATTAGAAGCAGCATATTTATATTTGTCACTGCAGCACTTTAAATGCCCATAGGCATAAACGCAAATACTGCTAGATTTTTCACCTTATCAGTGATACCAGGTGTTCTATTTTATATAAGATAATACTCACACAAGTTATAGAAGTCACTCATCCAGTGCTCTGTGCAATGGAATTGTATTATCTCTGTCTGATTTAGATTGTTAGTTCCTTTGGGCACAGTCTGTGGCTTCTCTTCTATTTTGCATGTGGGCAGTGAGTAATAAATAATAATAAAGGACACCAGATGAATTCCTGGTATTTAAAAGTGCTTGCCTGCTATAGTTTGCCTGTACAAAGTGCTAGATTTCAGACTTTTTGCATGCACTTAATTAAATTAAAGTTTTAGCATTATCTATAAGTCTCAAAAATATAAAGGAGAATGTGGTACTAACCTCGCACAGGAGAGTTCACAGGAATAAGATCAACAAAAGCTGTAGGCAAACGAGCATAGAGATGAGAACCATAAGTATAAAGCATGCCACAGACCTCTGTCCGGAGTCTGAGTTTTCCTTCAGTACCTTCATTCCTGGCTGTTGTTTAATCCAGTTTTTGCCCACCTCAGTTTGATGCCTTTTCCACAAGGACAATATGGAATCTGCAGTTCTAGTTGCTTCCCCTGCTAGTAGAACTGCACACTTTGGGTCACTGGAGTCATTCTTAAAATGAAAGATCTGTTAAATAAATATAGTTGAGAACTATGCAACTTATTAGAATAGATTATGAATCACATTCCTCTTAAGAAATAGGCATTGCCTTGTAAATAATTAAATATTACTTATAGAAAACCTAAGTTAATTTGGGAAAAATATTAGAAAAGGACAGAAATTAAGGTTGTATAGTCTTAATGCAGTCGTTTTGTACATCTTCAGTGTTTTATGTCTTGTACACATAATCATGCATTTTCTACATGAGTCCCACCGTCAGAAGAGAGTCCCTTGTTTAACTTTAGTAGTCAGCACTTAGATATCATTGTGATGGGCAGTAATATAAAATCCAAGATCACCAGACAGCCTCACAGACTTCCACAGGATGACACACTAGGACAGAGCCTTGTATCAGGCTGCAAAGGGTTGGCTGCCAAGTTGTCTTTTCACTTGGGTTAAAGCTGGGTGGTGGGGCAGCCCTAGGAGGGAGGCAGACAGCTCTGTGTGTCCTGTCCTGCTCCTGCCCCCATGGCAATGTCTGGTGAGCTGCTGCCCACACAGCAGGTACCAGGGCCCATGTCAGCCTGGGCAGGACCCCTCAGATCCCCTCTCCGCCCTGCCATGGCTGGAAGTGGAGTGATATGGGTGGGGAAATACTCAGGGTAGGAGGCGGGGAGGCAGTTCTGCTGCTTGTTCCTAGGGAAGGCAGTGGAGCCCCTTCTTCCTGGGCAGCCTCAGCTGGGTCCCCCCCAGGCCACCATGTGCACAGCTCCTCCCCCTGCAGTGTCACCTGGTGCCTGCAGCTGTGGTGCCGCAACCCGATCTAACCCTTGCAACCCCTCCCCACATAAAATTAAATTTAAACATGCAAATTAAATGTAACTATGTAAATTAGATCGTTTCTATAATTTCTCTGAGTGAGTTTGCTAGTTTGCAGTATATAAAAGGTTGGGAACCACTGTAGTAGCATATAGCAAAGTGCTTTGCTGAATAGTGGTCCTAAAGGATGTCTATGTTTAGCTATTAGAATAATTCACAAGAGTTGCAGGTGCTCCATTGCCGGCAATTTTTAAATCAAGGATGATTGTTTTCCTGCCTAGTTCAAAGAGAAATTAATTCGAAAGGAGTCCTGAGATCTATGCTGTGGAAGAGGTCAGACTAGATAATCCCAGGGGTGCTTCTGGCCTTAAAAATCTATGAATAAATATTTGGTGTCCCTCATTTTCAGTCTGTCACACTCTGTTGCCTCCCATATTTGGGCCTTGGCACATTGAGCTGTATATCCAACAGCTAGGCATGCCTAAAGGTGACAGATGCAAAAGACAGAGGCATAGATACTACATACGCTATGTTCACATTTTTAATATTTATGCTTACAGAAAAGATTGTTCTATCATTGCATTGTACCTTGCTACAAGATAGTGGTTTAAAAGCGAGCTTGTTTTTACAAATTCTGCAGTGTTAAGTCCTTGTGTCATTAAAATAAAGTAGCTTTTTAAATGTTGTTTTGGTCAAAGCAGCAATCCTAAGGATGACACCACAATTCTTCATCTATTCTTGCATACTTGCATCTAGAACAAATTTGCTCAGTTCATGCATCAAGGGATGAATTTTAATGGCAATCATAGATCTGTCACCTGGGATCAGAATGTCTCATATTTTTCTGTCTGCTTCATACAGCCTCACTGCTAACTAAACTCTGGCAATCTGCATTTACTCAATAATGGCTGACAATGAGGCAGAATAGAATTGAGCTCATCAGCCACTGCAGCACTGCTCCCGCAAGGTTAATCATATTAAGCAATGATCCCAACCCTGAAAGCATTTCCCCATGATCGGTTCCTTAGCTAGGGACAGAAGTTACACATAAACTGGTTTAAGTGATCAGAAAGTGGTTTAGACCTGTAACAGAACAGTAGCTCAGTGCACATAAACCAGTTTCAAAATGGCTGAAACTGGTTTAAGATAAACTTGGTTGAATGTAGAGTTATCAGAGTTAACTGACTGAGGTCAAACAGGTTCATGAAACTTCTGTCCCAGACCCCTTCCCGGTTTAAGTTAAATCAGAGTCCCCCAGAATCCCAGCATGCTTTCAGCCCTGGGCTGGACTGTGTTGTCTGCTTCAGAGAGCAGGGCTGGCCCCACCCTCTGCTCCCTAGCGGGGCAGTGAGAGATGGCTCACTGCCTTCCCCTTCCCCCCCGCCTCCGGGCAAACCTCAGCTGGTGGCTGGGGCCAGGGAGGACGGTTAAACTCATGTTCCCCTGAGTACAGAGCTGCCCTGCCTTGCTAAAACTTATTGCTGGCCATGACTGTGGACTACAAATTCCAGAGGCATCTGGAAGTAGGAAAAAGAAGTGATGAGCAACCTTGCTGAGTCCTGCTGTTGTGATTGTGGACTGCAAATCCCAGAGACCGCAGGAAGAGCAGGAAGAGTAAATGAACATACAGCCTAAGCTGCATTTATAGCTCTTCAGTTTATAGTTTTTCAGAGAAAGAACTATTCTTGTTCAAGCTTTTATGAATTCAATGCCACTATCTTCCTCCCCACTCAGGCAGAGCATGGGCTGGGGCCTGGCCATTCCCCCTCTGCTCCAGCAAGGAGGAAAGGAAAGTCTTGGAGGGCTGTCTTCCCTTTGGCAGTGGCTGGAAGGCACGCACCAGCACCCCCAGCTTCTGTTTTGAGCTACTGCCGGCATGTGGCTGCATTTCCTGAATCAAAATTGAATGTGGGTTCATTTGCTTATCAGTTCAATCTTTCAGCTTAGACTAACCTGCAAAGACTGAAGCCTTGGGCTTTTTGACTGTCTGTACTTAGCACTTGAGTTTGTAACACTGCACTGGGGCTCTGGTGGCATGAAGGTGTATCCCAGAGAAGATAGCATTCACAATCAGTACAGTTAGCAACTATGACTCACCGTGCATGTCAGAGGAAGCAAATAAGTTGAGTGACAGGGTGATGGTTTTATGTAGGCATGTTTCTGACTACAACTACACTCAAAAAGAAATATGTTTCTTACTGAGCAAGCAAAATGTGTTATGTTCACAGAGGCACCAGTTTGAGCCATTGGGAAAATTAGGTCTGTGCTTTGGTGCCATTATGTCCTTGAAAATCCCACGTAAAACCTAGGTCAATGAAGACAAAACACAGTTATCATCTGCAGTCTGCAGGGAGGCACTGAAAATTAATATCCCCCTAACTTTTCCCCCAGAAAGAGCCCTGCCATGTCCCCTATGCACTCCTATCCCCCCAATCAGCAAAATGAGATCTCTAGACAATTTCTGTATATGTTACAAATAGAACTATTCAATTCCTGCCACAGTTAATTCCCTGCCTCTCACTGCCCTTCCCCAACTCTGCCCCCTTACTGTTGCTATTTGATTTCTGAGGAGTCAAGTTGGGAGGTTCAGGCCATAAATGAGGACAAATAAGGCCAGTAATTTCTTCACCTAGGGTTCTCATCTAACCTTACTTATGAATGGCCAGAAATATAACCTTGCCCTTTTCTCCTTCCTTTTCAAAGCTGTAATGGAGGACAGATACACAGTACTGTGCAAGGATCGATATTTTACTTTATGTTAGTTTATTTTAGATTGATATTTTAGTCCCATCTGTGATTCTGTTGAAAAGTGACATGACAAACATCAAGCAAAAGCAGCAGCTAACTTTCCCTCAAGAGGCTCATACTATGAAAAGATATCTATAATTTAAAACCAGTATCTCAACAGATTAGTTTACACTGAAGGAGAATACCTGAGGCTTTCATCAGAGAAACCTGTGGAACCAGCTCTAGACTTTGGGAAGGCAAAATAATGCATGAACACCGGTGAGGGTCTACATGACCAAGACCCTTCACCACCACATACCTATAAACCTGCCTATCCATGAGCAAACCTCACTTGTGCAAAAGGCTTATTAGCAGCCTCTAGTGCCCTTTGCTGCCTGCAAGACCAATGGGGGAAAAAGATAATGAACTGAATCACAGATAAAGTCTGGATACTACAAAGGGCAGCTGGAGAATTCAATTTCCTTTATGATGGGAATGCTCAAGTCATCTAGGAACAGGAGGATCAGATGAATGGGTGGACTACTGCATGGCAGCTCATACCATAGTTTCTAAGCCAGAGTGACTGAATCTTATCACTGAAGTCAGTCATGTCTTACTCATTGTTTTTACCTCAAATGTTACAGTATCCTGTGAAGGAAGGAGTGTGACTTAAAAGAGTATGAACAGAAAAGGAATATATTCTTGTCATTCATCTCTGAGATTAAAAATGCCTCACAAAGGCTTTGAAAGAATGTCATTAGAACAGAAAATGCTGGGCACAAAATCTGTGATATTCCCTTTTCACTGCCTGAAATCAGCATGCACACTTCATGTTACATTAGTTAAATGCATTAGTGCCCATAAAAGCGGGAGGAAAAAGCTATGAGGGCTTCCGTGGCTCTGAATTATTAATTTCCAGAACTATAAAAAACTATAAGAATGAAAGTTAGAAAAATCTAATTTTAGGATAATTATAGCACCAGTTGGGAGAACACTTGGACCCAAGGCACATATATTAGTAGGACAGTTAGGCACAGTGCATCAAACTCAAACATGGTGTAATTCTATAGGCCTCAACAGAGCTGCTCCTGGGATGAATTTAGCCCAATGAGAGAAAGCGGGACTTGCAGTTAGATGATGTACTAAGTAGAAATTTAAAATAGCACTTCTCAATATAGAAAGTATCTAAAGATCTTTAAAGATATGAGAGACGTTATTCCAGGATATCACGTATGCCCAAGGTGTAAATGCTTGGTGATAATGTCATGCTTTGTTTTAATACCATTTTAACTCTACACTCCTTATTCATCATCCCTGGTTTGTTGTGTTACATCCAGTAATATCAGTAGTAAGATTAATAAGATCAGTAACTCCATTTCATGACTAGATATGAGGTATCTGGGGTTTTTCTTAAAGCTCCAGCTTCAAGAATCAGGTTCTTACCTGAGGATCTTGTTTTTTATTTCAAACAAGAAAATGGAAGCCCATCTTGTAGCAGAGCCTCAAACACTAGAAAGTGAATAAAACATCCCCAATTATTTTTAAAAATTCATCCATTTGTGATTTTGGGGAAGGGAGTGACAAGGGGGAAGCCTAAGTCATGATTTTTTAATGCTTGGGATTGGCAATAGGCTGTATAATTAATTTAGGCTGTAATCTCACCCAGGCAGCATTCTGTACTTTTCAGTTGTCTATAAAATACTGTGTACATCTAGGGTATGACACAGATAGCAATTTAGTTGCACATTTAGATTTCTTTTCTGCAGATGTATGCAGCATATACATATGGATTACCAGAGGTTTGGAGTGGTGGTTAGCCAGGTTGTTCATAGCAACTGACAAAATAGGTTTCTATTAGGGCTGTGCGAAGCTTCAGTAGTCAGCTTGATTTGGGGGAGATTTGGCCCAATTCAGGGACCGAGTCTCCAAATCTGAATTGAATCGGGAGACTAATTAAAAGCTCTGAATCTATTCGAAGCATCCAAATCTATTTGGGAAAAGATTCGGCGATTCAGCCATAGATTAAACAGACAACTGACAGCTGCCTCCAGCTGGTAAGTCTGTTGGGGTTGAGGGAGGTGGAAAGGAAGGGGTGTGGGAGAGGGAGGGCTTGGGGCTGGGACAAGTTGCCCAGCCGGGGCAGGTGGCACAGGACTCAGGAAGGGAAGTGGGGGGGTGTGGGATGTGGGCATGGCATCTGTCAGAGTCGGGGCTCTGCCCTGCTGCTGCTTGTCCAGCTGGGGTCGGGGGGTGCAATGCAGGTGCAGCTTGCTCCAAGCAGAATGGGGAAAATGGCAGCAGGGTATAGCCCCTGCTCCCAGCGCTGCTGCCTCTGCATCCTGCACCCCCCATGCTGGCTGACAAATGGCAGCAGTGCTCACTCCCCCACACTCCTCCATGCCAGCTGGGATGTGGCAGCAGCACAGAGTCCCTGCTCCCACTAGGGGGGCACAGGATGTGGCCCCCCTCCCCAAGTAACACCAGCCACGCCTCAGCTGGGCAGCTTGTTCCAGCCCCAATCCCTCCTGCCCCGCTCCCCCAACCCCAACAGATTTGCCAGCTGCCTGTTTAGTGTATGGCTGAATCACTGAAGAGGTGCCAATCTTTTGAATCTGATTCGGCCGAATCGAACTGGGACAGTGAGTCTAATTTTCAGATTGAATCACTGTCCTCCGAATCAGCCGAAATTGAATCTGAAGTGCATACTTGCCATTTTGCACAGGCCTAGTTTCTATCTAGGAAAGCTCATGCCCCTCTGAACTAGCCAATTGCTAATGTTTCCCCACCTTCTGCCTGGAGGTGTGGAAGATAAGAAAGCTAAAAGCACATTGGAATATCATTCAGCAGGATACAGAGTTCGGCTTATAGTTTTTAGGGTCACACCAGGCAACCAAATATACCCCCATGTACCATTGGCATCATTAGAAAATAGTAGCTAATAGCTTCAAGATGGTTCTGTGTGAGGTCTTCCTGAGGGAGGCAAATTTCAGGATCTTACCTTTGCATTTTTAATTTAAGGAAAATTATTCATGAAAGACACTGAATACTTTCATGAGTAGGTAGTAGTTGTCTGATTTTATAATGATACAATGGGAAAGAATAGATTGTTGGGAATTTAATTATATGTGAGACAGAGGGCATGGGTTTCTGGCTCATTAATGAACAGAAAGCACAGAACCAATATAAATGGATCTTGAATAATGCTCTTTTAAAGCCCTTTCTCTCTTTATGGTTCCTTTAATGTGGCTCACAGAGGTGCATCAAAACTATATCACAAGCTAAGCAAGATTAGAGCCCGCTGGCCAAACAAAACCTAGATGCTGAAGCAAGTGGTATTGCCTATTTGTAAGGGGTCACACTTCTCTGAGCCACTTTTGAGCAAATGCCACAATATGGCAGTAGGTAGCAGCATTTTGTGGGATGGAGGCATTAGCCACACAAGTCCTTGGCTTTAGCCACACAAGGGCTTAATATAAGGAGTCTGGGTAAAATGTTATGGCCTGGGGTACAAAGAAGCTGATCTACTTGTCCTTTCTGTCCAGAAACTAAAAAACTACAAAATGTGAAAGCGAGGTGCTGGTCACCTGTGTTCAATAAAGACCCCAGGACACTTTTATACAGGTGCATACAAGTGTTCATTAAACCTGCTGTTTCAGTAAATATCTGACTCAGCTTGTTTTTACCTGAGCTCCTTCATCCCCAGTACTAAATCGTAGTGTAGTGTCACTGCATGCTCTAAAGTAGGTGTTACTATTTGAAATGTGGGATCCTTAGGATGAAAGGCTCTTTGACAAACCCAAACATTATATTCAGATATTTATGCGAAGGATTCCAATGTACTTCAGAAATTATATGTTGTGTAAAAGTACCCTTTCATTCACTCTTGAAATGTAGAGACTATTTGACAATAAAGGGAACTACACTACAGTTTATGACAGGAAGTGAAGATTAAGCTGAAAAAGCATCAAATGGCACTGTAGCATTCTTACTGTGGAAAGTGATCTTTATTTTACTTATAATGCTATTTATTCTTCTAGTGGCATTACAAGTTGGTGGGTAGTAGAATATCATGTTTCCCTGAACTGACAAAGAACTAGGAAACATAGACAATGGAAAAGTATAATGATAGATGGGCCTACCAAAGGATTTGGGGGCAACAGCTTTCCATCATTTCTAGTGCTAATGAAGTTTAAATCAACTTATAAACAATAATACTTTGAGACCATTGAAACATACCAAAAATAAAATATTTTGCCCTTTCTATTTTCTTCTGCTATCATTCAGCTGAAATTATTCACAAATTCAAATTTACAAACCATTTAGATTCCACCAGAACTAAGATTTTGGTAAATTTACTATTCAACAATATATTTTTTGTCTAGTAAAGGTAAAGGTGTCCCATTTCCAGGCCACTGTTTCTTTAACCTCATCACAAGAAGTGATGTGCTCAGTGCCACATTCCACTGTTTTTGCCCAGTATTCATTTTATTTTTTGCTTCCACCAGGGAAGTTGCACAGGCATGAGGAAAAGCAGAAAACCTTGGCCCTAGAACACTAATGTGGACAAGGACTTCCAGTGAAATTTCTTGTGACATAGCAAAAGCAGAGTGAACTTTATAAAAACATTTTATTTCAGGCCATCCCCATGTTGTGTGCAGTTCATCTGTAAACTAAGAGAGGGCAGTTCATTTGAGATGCTTATTTTTCCTTCATAATTTCACTTGGCATTTATCTGACTATAAAACTACTGAAGATAACTCCATACATAGCTAGTTCCATAATGGGCACTGTTTTTAATTTCAAGGATTTCAAGGTGCTTTAGGAAGGTGAATAAAATTCCCATCAGTATAATGGGGAAAACGGAAGCAAAGGAAGGCCAGATAAATTGCTCAAATTCATAATGAATAACTGGTAGTCTTTATTCTACCTTTTAACTCCAGGCTTCCTCAGGCTCAGACCCACTCACATCCCTTCTACATGCACTTTTTCTCCAATCTGCAAACATAAAACTGAAGGCAGAATTTGTTCTGCAGAATAGTCAGTAGTGGTGATGACTCACATGCCAGAAAGAACACAGATTGATTTTCAGATCCGGAGTGAGCTGGCAGGACAGAGCTGGTGGTGAGAATAAACTTCTTACTTGCAAATGAAACAAATCTTATATATGAATCTATGAGACAATGATTGTGCAGAACCATGCTGTTTTGTGAGGCTGCTTTGTACCCACAGCCACAAGCTCTGACTATTTAGTAGACTGTAAACTCCAGAAGCACTTTGTCTTCTAGCAGAGGACAGTTTTATAGAACAGTGACTGTGTTTAAGAATAGAATCCATGAAAAAGTGAACACATATGGGTTAAAACACATTTTCCTGGCTATAACATTGTACCAAACACTTCCATTCATTAGCATAAAAGGATACACACAGTTTCTAAGATTTATGGCTAATATTTCTCAAGGGTGTGGCTCAGCTGACTAGCAATATGTTCAGTGCCAAGTTGGAGCAAACAAGTTTTCAAGGGTGGTTGCTGGGGGTGGCCAGAGTTACCCTGGGATCTTCCACTGAAGTTCAAGAGTGTGAGGAGGACAGGTGCTGAGCAACCTAGGGTGGAGAGGACCTTCCCCTCTCTCCCCACTGCTGAGCTCTGGCTTTCTCCGCAGGAAGCGTACCCCGTAAGTGGTGTGGCTGCAACTCCCGCCTCAGCAGCCTGACGCCTAAGCCAGCAGTCCCAGAAGGGGGGAGGAGGGTGGGTTTGGGGTGCGAACTCCACAGGGAAAACCGGAGCGGCAGGAGGTGCTGGGCTATACTGTACCCCAGAGCCACCTTGGGGAGAAGTGGACAGGGCTTTGGCCAGTTTCCAGGGAGCCGCGAGTACTGTGCTGACAAGCTGTGGTTTGGCCACTGTGGGTGTATGTGGAGGGAAAAAAAGACTGAAAATGAGCTGGAAGTGCCTAAGTTATGATACACGCATCAATACTGGGAATTGATGTTTATCCTCCAACTTGACATAATGTATTTGCTGTCCCCATACGAGGGTTTTTTAAAAAGTAATAGCAGGTACACTCTATTCTTGTAGAGGTAGAGTACTTACAGATGAAACAATTATACCAATTGAAGGTGTGGGGCGGGTAGGGGGAGATGAATGCCCTTCCAGCTCACACATTAACTGTATTGTTATACACACAACAAGCAAAAGCTAAACCACCGTAATTTAGCAACTAGTTCATTGCAGTGTAAAGCTGCCCTGGTTTAGCTTCATAAACTGGAGGAGAAAGCCACCAAACACATAAAACAGTTCAAACAGATCAGATGATGCATGCTTGAGAGCAAGAAGTTCTCCGTCTTAACGTGGTATAATTGTTTGATCTGTCCACTGCCTCAGCTTGCTTTATAAAAATCATTTGACAGTTTTCTCTCCTTAATATATCACTGTTAAAATTTTCCCAGAATTAGCCTAAAAGAACTGCAGCAAGCAGTATTGTATATATTCTGTTCATAACTATGCTAGATTGGATAAGCTGATAGCTCCGTTAAAAATGCGTAGTTCTAGCCTCTTTTAAATAAGCAAAGAGAAGCTTTTTACATGCACATAAACACATCTGAAGAGATCTTATAAAATCACCAATGGCAGATTCTAGAACATAGAAAACACCAAAAAGGGAGTGATTTAGAAGGCTGTGAATCTAAGGAGGGTGGAGCAAAAGAGAAGGGGGGTCAACTAAAAGTTGTGGTGCATATTTAACTAGAAATATCATTACTAAACTTCTTCTGTAGTGTACCCATAGGCTCTCAGTGCAAATACTGTACCAAACATTCATAGCACAGGCAACTGGTAGGGGGTCCCTTTACCACCCCTTCCTGCCAAGATTGGCCATTGACTTGACACTACTCAGGATAGGGCAGTTTTTTTGCCGCACTGGGCGGAGGCATATGGGGGGAGGGGGAGGGTGGGGAGAGGCACTAAGCCACGCACAGAAGTATAGGAGTTGATATGGGGCTTTTGGCCCACTCCCAGGCCTACCCACAAATTGTGCCCCCCTAGACTCAGGAGGCACCAGTCACCCCTGATTCATAGCATGTGTAACCATGACCAATCATTGCTTAAACTGCTGTTCTCAAATGTCATCTGCCCACCCAAATTCAGGCTTTTGAACTCATTTTCTTTATCCAAATTAAAACCTAAGTAAAACAAACAATAGATTAAGTTACATTTCTAAGCAGAGTTACTATTAATACTGATAGAAAAGGACAGGTTTCTCTATTTATATTGTGTATCCACAAATGGCTTATTCATATTCATGAAACTGTCGTTTTTTGTCTATGTTATTTATTTCATTTTTTTCCTCCCAAAAGTTTCTCTTGGATTTATCTGCAAGCATTCACTGTGGGTTTGCATAATTGCAGTCTCATGTAGGCTTGCACCTGAAGGTGGTACTGACAATGGTAAAGGATGCTATTCAATCACTTATAGTGGAATCATAAGCATGGCCATGCATCTATGTATCTGGAACATTCAGGTTAGGGATAAGGAGAAACACACAAAGAGTCTAGATGTCCCAGAACATTGACAGTTTATTACAGGGTGGTTACAGTAACTAAGCATGTGAGGAAAAGCTGGCATGCCCTGCTAAATAGAGTGCACAGTCAGTATTCCAGTTCACCATTCCCCTCCAGTCCCTCTAAACCACTAGCATTGTGGAAGCCATTAGTGCATTTAAAAGCTGTTCCCAGATGTCTGGTGCCCTCCTCTGCTGTGCACATTCACCACAGGCAGCTGCCTTCTGGATGATCATGTAATTCTTTTTCTATTCCTTAGTTATAATCCAAATTGTACACCGTGCACCTACTCTTTGATTTCTACCTAACTGAGCTCTCAGCCCGAGCTTTGGACAGCCCTCCCCACCAAGCCTTAGGTGCAACCACTCAGCTCCCCCTCCACGCCACCTTCTTCTTCCTACTTCTAGTCAGTTTTTCTATTACACAGAGGTGTAGCGTACACCTCTTAACTTCCTATTTTCTGGTTTTCAGAAGTTTGAGATTACCTTTATGGGTATCCCAAATCCTGGCTCACATTGTAGGGCCAGCAGAATGACTCAGGAGACAGTCAAGAGCTAGGGCTCCTCCAAATCCTGAGACAGGAAAAATGGGCAGAAGCACCCTTCTCACAATGGGAAAGGCCCGGCAGATCTTGGTTTCTACACTGTGAAGAACACGGAGAGAGGCAAGGCCCTTGATGCCACATGAAGGGTGAGGGATGACAGCTCAAACAAACACAGGAGGGCAGAGGGCACCTGACTGTAGAGCTTGACTTTGGCAAACACCAAATTTTGTATTGCTTCCTCAGAGGGGAAGGGGAACCTTACATTATTTGAGTTAACTGCTGAGTTATTGAGGCCATCTTAGGCATGATCAGAATCATAGTTTCATCACCAGTTGGGTACAAAAAAAAAAGGTAGATCTTTCAACCTTAAATAAATGCTGTATTTTGGGGGGTCTGTATTTCAGAAACCTCTTATTAAAAATGATCTCAATCTGTACTGTACTAACTTTATCTGTTTCCCTCTGAGGCTTTTTCATGGCAACTCAAATAAAAATATGAATTTTAGAGCTGCATCTCTGGAATCTCTTGTTCAACTGACCTGAAATTTGGGAACACTAATTCAACCTGCACTCCCATAACGTGTTCTGAACTCCAAAGTGATTTGACCAGGTATATGGATTTAAGAGCATTTATAACACTCAACCTTAAAACAAAAACAGGTTGCCTGTTACTACAGAGGAGTTGAGGTTCTGCTACACTTTTCTCAGAGCTCTACTGCTGAGAGCTTAAACACATGAAATCCTTGATCCTTGCCCTTGGCATGCTCATCCAGTACAAACAGATCATTACTCATGCTTCCCAGCATATAACTTTTCATCAAGTGACCTCAGAGTACTTCACAGAAGATGGTATTATTACTTCCATGTTAACAGCACCAGTATTTGCTGTTCCCAGGGCAGTAACTCTTTGTCTTACCTAACTTACTTCGTATCCGTTTCTAACCTTTGCATCACACAGGCCAAGCCCTTTCCATTCCTTTTGGCTTTCCCTTTTCTTTATTCCCCATCCAACTTATGTCAGAGCAGCAGCCCATATTTGATGAGTTGTCATAACTTCTATTAAGGAGACTTTAAAAATTCTGCATCCACAGATGAAATGCACAGTGCCCTGTTCAAAGCCCATAATAACCCAGCTTTATGCTGCTCTTCTTATGCTGCACAGGAAATGGGTGCTTGGAGGAAGGAAGGCAGGCAAGGATCCACCCTTCAGCCTAGGTAGGGGTAGGGCACAGCCCCTTTCCACATTGTCAGCTGTGGCTCCTGGCTGCTGGATCCATGTACCTTTGTACATCCATTGCCACCCACTCTCACAAAGCAGCCCTCCATATTAATATATTGAGAGTTCACCAGAACACTTTTTGCAGTGTATAGTAGCGGTAGAGATCATAACAGCAGAGTGCTGAAAGGGACCCCAAGGGTCACCTGTCCTAATCCCTTGTAGCAATGCTATCCTAAATCATCCACAACCTATGCTTATTCAGCCTCCCCTTGAAAACCTCCAGTAAAGGAGATTGCACAATTTCCTTAGGCAGCCTGTTCCAGTGCCTTGCCATTCTAACAAAGGCATATCAAACATTGCCACTTCATCTCTCCTTGCTGCATGCAGCCTTAACATGAGGCTTAAATGCTGCAGACATCTAGCAGTGGCTTTCCACACCTGTGTTAATTTCACCCTTCAGCATCTTACTTTCATAAAATTATAATGCTGTTTGGTACCGTACAAATCTCTCATAAATTCATGCCTCCCATGTATGTTAAGCCTAGACTAAAACTACTGATGTCTATATTGAGTGTAATTTTATATTCTCATGCAATTATAAAGCTAGCACACAGAGTAATTGCAATAATTATCCTTCAGATCTAGATAATTTTTTATTCATGTAGAAGATCTAACACAAATACAGTAATGTAGCATCATTAGTCATTTAACCACTGAGAATGGAATAGAGTTTTGCCAGACAACAGAACTACTCTCCTTAGTGACATATATAAAAAGATATATTCTTTTATAGACTTTCATAAATATGTTATCTCCCATTATGCAAAATTAATTTCTGTATCAGACTGTGAGCTACAGTATTATTGGGAATATCAGAGTGAGATGAAAGATTGTTTTAAAAAGGTCCATGTTACTGATTTTATCAGATACTGCTTTCAGTTTTTAAAAAAAGCCAGTAACCTCTAATAGGTTCAAAATTTTATCTCTGGAAAAGTCTGATACTTCCAGCAAAGAAGCAATATCTTGCTGTATAGTCATTCTTATTTAAAAAAGAAAATAATACCATTTTGAGAAACTTAATCTTGGACAAAGAGAGGAAAGATGATGAAATCCAGTTGATAAGTTGCATACACACATCAAAAAGAGAAGAAATTAAATTAGTATGATGAATGAGGATAACATTTAAAAACCACAGGTACCAGCATAAAACAACCTTTGCTTTTGATAACTGAAATGAAAGAAAGGAGGATGCTGCAAAATCAAACCAATATTGTGGGTACCTTGTCTGTAATTAAGGTATAAATTAACATAAAATTATGTTAATAACCATGGTTATAGTGTGTGTGTGTGTGTGTAAAAGTACTTACTTGTGAAATTCAAGAAAGACTACAGTGGATGTCTCATGTTTATGTTCACTTATCTTCCCCATGGTTTATGCGACAAGCAGTCACCCATATGGTGCGATTATTTACAGTACAGTAGCACCAAGGGTCCCATTGAACTAGACACTTATAACCCTGCTGCCAGGAGCAGAAAAAGGATAGTAAAAAAGAGCCCAGGGTGAATTATCTGTGGATTTCTGCAAGAAATCCACATATATCACTACCCAGAAACTTGGGAAACAAAATATTATTTTGTTTCCCAAGTTTCTGGGTAGTGATATATGTGGATTTTTTCCAGAGATCTCTAGATAATTCAACTTGTCTCAGGGGAAAAAGGGCAGTAAAAAGAGCTTTTTTATGGCAATGAGCACAATCATAGTTTCATCACCAGTTGGGTGCAAAAAAAGGTAGAATTTTTCTCCCACTCTCAAGCAATGAATCCCAGGGATTAAACAAAGAGAATGTAATTAAGAGGGGAGGGGTGAAGACTTGAAAGATTCCTCAGCCCAGTCTTCCTTCCACAGCAGTTAGCTGCCCTTTTTCCCTTTCTTGAACCTCACTCGCAGTTTGCCGTTCAGGGTCAGACAAGCCCAAAACCTGGGTTGGTTGATTTCTTAGCCCTTATTGGTGTGCAGTGGAAAGTACTCACTGGATTTGGATGTCCTGAAAAGTATATCAAGGTCCTGAGGCTTCTCCACAACCAGATGACTGTGATCATTGTTTGTAGCAGATCAGAGAGAGATCCATTTGTCATCTGAACTGAGGTCAGACAAAGATGCATTATTACCCCAACTCTATTCTCCATTTTTTTTTTTTTTTTTACAATCATCCTGGTTCTCATTAAGGACTGCCTTTCTTCCAGAATTGACGTTGAATACTCAATGGATGGAGGGCTATTCAACCTGGGTCACTTTTGCTCAAAGACCAAAGCACTTAAAACAAACATCTCTGACCTTCAGTACACTGACAACAAAGCCATCCTTGTGCATCTGAGGAAAACCTCTAGACTGTGTTGGATCTGTTTGGAAAAGCCTACTGAGCTTTGGGCCTCTCTGTCAACATCAAGAAGACTAAAGTACTCTACCAGCCTGCCCTGGGCCATGGATGAGATTCTGTTCCCCAAATTAACATTGAGGAAAACACTGGGGGTAGTCAAGCACTTCGCCTACCTTGTTAGCCACTTTCAGAGAGTGAACATTGATCAGGAGGTTCAGCATAGGATCCAGTGTGCAAGTGGCTCCTTTGGGAAATTGCTTCAGTGTGTCTTTATTCATTGTGATCCCCAGAAAGACACCAAGATCCAGGTCTACAATGCAGTCATCATCCCCATCTCCTCTACAGATATGAAACTGCACCCTGCTGGGGTTGGATGTTGTGGTGGGACTGCTGGTGCTGGTGCAGCCCCCAGGAAGTGCCATACCTATGCATCCCCAGTGAAAGGCAAGGAAGGGGTGCCAGAAAGTCTCAGCACCCACTGCCTTGTGGATATCCCATGGAGGGAAAAGGCTAGGGGAGCACACCCCGACTGAAAAGTACAGAGCCAATGCTCATTGAATGGGGACTGAGGTGGGGTCCAGGCCCATGGAGTGGGGCCAGAGACAGAGAGCTAAGGCCCACTGAGTGGGGCCAGAGGCCCAAGGGGTGTAAGGCCCAGTAGCTTGGGGAGGGGTAGAATAGTGGCCCAGTGAGAGGCAGAATAGAGTGGCACTGAGCAGGGACCAAGAGGCCAAGGCCTACAGAATGGGGCTTGAGGCCAACTCTGCGCCACAGCCTGAGTGCGGCCAAGCATAGGGGTCGGGGGAGTAGTATGGTGAACTGGATGCCATCTGTGAGGCATGGGACATGGTATTAGGGTAGGTTTGGAGCTGTGTATTTAGGCCCTTGGCATCAGAGCAATACAATGGACTCCTACATTTTCATCCATTTTGTTGCATCAAGGCATGGCAGAGGAGTGAGGGCAGACTGCCCTAAGTAGAGTTGGGAAAGTGCTGCACCTGGCCACTAGGTGCACCCTATTACAGTTACCAACACTGAGTTGGTGATCCTCAAGCACCAACTTTGCTGGACCAGATATTGTGGGCAGATGCTGAACTCTCAATTCCCAAAATAAATGCTCTATTCCCAAATTCGTAATGACCTGAGAACTCATGGTGGCCAGAGAAAATGCTACAAGAACATGTTGAAGGCATACCTGAAGAAAACAGATGCTGACATCAAGTGTTGGGAGGAGATGATTGTCCTCCAACTCCAATGATGCCACAACCTTAACCAAACGGCAGCCGGTTTTGAGGTAAAGCGTTTTGCCCTCAATGCAGAGAAGAGAGGGCAGAGGAAGGAAAAGGAGAGGAATCCCAACCTGTAGGCTACTCTCCCCTGTGGAAAGACCTGCAATTTCTGCAAACAAATCTGTGGCTCAAGGATTGGAATCTTAAGTCACCTTGTCACAGGGCACCTCGGCGCCCTGCTCCTCGAGAGGGGAAACTGCCAGGGAGAGCGCCCTGGCAGGGAATAACGAGCTCAGCTGTGGGTTGCCCAGGGCAACCAGGAAGTCAGCTGACCGGAGGGGGCAGGGCCTGGCCCTCATAAGGCCCAGGGGCTGAGGCCAGGCTAGCAGTTCCCTGCCAGCAGCCAGAGGGGCAGGGGCTTCTGGAGTTAGGATACAAGGAGAAGCCTAACAGCAAGCACAGCTTGATCAGAGTTGAGCAATGTTGTTATAGCCAGAAGGCGTGTGTTTGAGTAATAGCCAGCAGGCTCAAGTTTGTGTTGTTATGTATTACACTGGTGGCTAGGGCAAGGCTATTAGGGGTTGGAGGAGGCCTCATTGGGGACTCACAACTAAGTGTGAGGACCCCAGCACCAGAGCAGGCACAGCATACTCAGGGGGAACCCATAGCGGTGTGGGGACTCCGGCGCCAGTGAGGGCACAGCATCCTCATAAAGGGACCCACAGTGGTGTGGGGGCCCTGGCACCAGTGAGGGCACAGCTTGCAGGGTGCATAGACCCCAACCCCAGAGGGGGCGTTTGTAAAGCCCAAGTTGGGCACGGTGAGCCCCGGAGAGGGGAACGCCTTATTGGAGAGCCTAAGTTGGGCCTGGCAAGCCCCAGATAGGTGGGGTCATGAAGAAGCCCCAGAGTGTGTGTGGCGAGCCCCAAGAGGGGCACTACTAAGAAGCCCAGTACGTGTGTGGCAAGCCCCAGAGATGGGGCGCTATTGAGAAGCCCCAGTACGTGTGTGGCGAGCCCCAGAGAAGGGGTACTACTGAGAAGCCCCAGGGTGGGCATGGCAAGCCCCTGTGGAAGGCATAGTACTGCGGTAAACCCCAGAGAAAGGTGGAGTACTGCGGTAAACCCCGGCAAGAGGGGGTAGTAGTGTGGTGAGCCCTGGAGAAAGGAGGTGGCAGTGCGGTGGGCCTGAGAGACGGAGCATAACCGAGAAGTCCCAGAGTGGGCACAGAAGTCCCTAGGAGGGAGGCAGCTTTATCGAGAAGGACCCTGAGAGGGGCAACACTACAGAGAAGGCCCAGAGTGGGCGCAGAGAGCCCTAGGAAGAGGGCAGCATTGGGGGGAGATCTCCAGAGAGCAGGCGAGTGTACAGCAGAGGTCCCAGAGAGCGGGCGAGTATAATCGACAGATCAACGTCCATCCCAACTGCGAGGCTTGAGGCGTGGTATCAGGGGAGGTTGGAGCCATGAATAGCCCATAAGGCTAGGGTGCCCAGGAAGCACCCATCATACAGGGAGACCCCAGAGAGTCTGGGAAACCACGGGGACAGAGGTGCCAACTAGCCATGCCCAAGGAAACGTAAGGCAGCCTCCCAACCTAATCTAACATCAAAGACGTGGTGGGCAAGAATTAGAAGGTGCCCTTGGGCTGACTTGGCATAGAAGAGGGGGCCTTAAGGAGATCATGGCCATCCTACAGGACCCCGCCCGTGACACACCTAAAGATCCATCAATGCGCCATGGAGGAGATCATTTACAAATCAGGGGATTGCCGGTGACAACGATGGGTTCTCATGGGCTCTGCTATCTGACGCAGGTGGAGTAATCACAGCTCTGGTGTTGGGCAGAGACACCCTCACTGGAGTCCCTAATCTAGGCTGCTGCTTTTGGTGGTATCAGACCAACAATGTCTGCTATGGTCACCTGTTCTGTACCACTGATGCTCCCAGTTACCATAGCCACTCCTACACCATCGCTGCTCATTTGTGCTCCAGCATTCCCAATCTCTGCTGATGGTCCTTGTTATTGTCACTACTATTCTAATACTTTTGCCTGCAGCATCTCAGCCCCACTTTCACCATGGAGAAGCTTCTGCAGCATTTTACTTCTTTAGATAAATCTGTCAGAAAAAGCCACTTCAAGTAAACCCTTTCCCTTTCTCTGCCTCTAGAAATACCATTGGAGGCAGAGAGAGAGGAAGACTTTACCTGGTATTATTGTCCTCTCTCTTTTGTTGCCTTGCCCAGGACCGCTGAACCCGACCACTGCAAGCTGCAGCTTAAGTTGAGTGTTGCAGCTCACCTTGGCTACAATGGACATTGTTTTCTTCTGCTTTCAGTACCAAAATGAGTAATTAGAGTTCTTTACCCCCAACACCAAAATGTAATGCTATTTTGAAATAAAAACCATCCCGAACTGCCACATAACAGACTGTACTTAAGGCCTGGCCCATACATCAGTTTCCCTGGATACCAATAGATGCCAACACAGAGCTCCCTCTTCTTTGGGGTCTCTGTTCATCTGGAGTAGTCAGGGAGCTTCCCTTCTCCCTCTTCATCAAGAGCAGCTAACTGTGAGATCACTGCTTACATCCTTGGAATATGGGGATTTTAGACACTACTTACAGATTTGTAAGGATGCTATGTGGTTATAAGGCACTCAGACAAGACAGATGAAGTGTTGGAGAATCATGGTATTATTCATGTAACATACTGAGTCCTGAAAAAAAAGGCAAGGCACCTCCTTATAAAAGGTTGTCACAGGATGGTGTGTCCAAGGATGGCCATGATTTCCTAGGGCCCCTTGACCATGCCAATTTGGCCCAATGGGCACCCTCTTTTCTCATCCACCACAACTTGATGTAATTATAATATAGGGAGGCTGCCTCCGCATCCAATTGGACACGGTCCTGATGGACTTCCCTGAACCCTGTGGGTTCCCAGACCCCTTGTGGATGCCTTTTCAAAATAGATGTCTCGGGACACCCCAGCCTTATGGGCTATATGTGTGGCTCCAAACCACCCCTTTGCTATGCCCCAAGCCTCACAGATGGTATTCACACAACGTCCCTCTGAGGCCTTGGTTTTACTCGGTCTCGGGTTGTCACTGGGCTCTCCGCAGCCCTGTTCCTGTCTCTGTGCCCCTCAGCACTGGGCTTTCTACAGCCCAAATGCCGAACCCTCTCTGGCACCAGGGCCCCTACACTACGGTGGGCCCCCCACAATGAGGCCTCCTCTGTCCCCAGTAGCCTCACCTAAACCACCGGATGTTATGAAACAGCAGACAAAACATAAGCCCCTGGGCTACAACATAACACATAAGTTCCCATTGTTCTGCACCCCTTTAAAAGAATCAAACTTTGCCCCTGGCATGCACAGAAGCTAGACTTGCCCTCAGGCCTCTTCCCCTAGCTCCCTCTAGGAGGGCTCCTTCCTGCTTGGCCACTGGCAGCAAACTACCCTCCCTACTTCCAGTCTAGGAATTTATAAGGGCCCAAGGTCCTGCCCTTTCCGGTCAGCTGACAGGTCCAGGTGCAGGCTAATTTGCTCTCTAGCCTGTTGCCCTGATAACCTGCACCTGGGCTTCTGTCTGTCTTTTCAGACTATCCCCAAACAGTTTCTGCTCGTCTAGGAGCAGGCACTTTAGTGCCCTGTGACCAAGATACCATAACTTTTTGGCAGTGGAGAAAACTCACAAACTTAATCTAGGAGTGGTGACAAACTCTCTCTCAGAAGATTAACCTGACATTTTGTTATACAATAAAAGAACTTGATCTTGCACACTGTTATTCACTAAAGTCATTACAGGAAACACAGGGCCATCTTTCATCTAGTGATTTCAAAGTGCATTACAAACCCAAAATAACAAGGCCTTATGACATCCCATTAAAGAGAGGTATTTTTATTATCACTTGCACTGTACAGATAGAAATATAAAGACACAAAAGCTGGGTTTGCATTTGAAAAAGACATGCTGGATATCGTGGGTTAATCAAATACAGGAACTGCCTGACTTACAAAGCTGTTGTTGAAAATAGATTGCCTGCTGGTGAAGATATGAACATCCAAATCCTACTCAGCCTTGGGAGATTACTATATGTCTATATCAATGGTGAATTCAGAGATATCTTTCCACACCAGGCTGAAAACCCTTTTTCATACCAGTTTCGTAGGGGGAGGAGGACTGTCACATGCAAGGTTGGGATTTATAGTACAGTGTAGTGCTGTACTGAAACACGGCACCTGTTCTTTGCACAAGGCAGCTTCTGAATCAGAAGTAATATAGCTGCATCATGCAAGGCTGTATGTTTATTGTTTATGTGACTACACTACTTCAAATTCAGGAGCTATTTGCATATGAAGCAGGCATGGCATGTCTCAGCACAGTGCTGTTGTCCTTCCCATGGACATATCCATGTAGGCACTCTCCCAGGTTCAGAACTGGCTCATGAGACACAAGCAGTCAGCGCTATAAGGATGAATCGTATTCAAGAATCCTGCTCCTATTTGCTTATCTCAACACTAGAAAATCCTTTGTTCTGTACATACATTGTGCTAATGTTTTTGCCTTTGTTTTTCTGTATTTTCAAATCCCACCTGAATAATGTTCTATTTGTTTACAGAGAAATGCCAAGAGCACCATTAGAATTAAACACATCCAATGCTACGTCACCTTGTTCAGAAGTCTAAAACTACACTACAAAACATTTCTTCAGGCGGAGAATGGATACATGAAGTTTCAGGATACAAAATTTTTCCTCTTCCTCAAAATACCCAGGAGAATGGCTCTCCGCTTCTATTTAGAAGCGCACAAGAAATAAAAATACATATGATCTGATTTTTTTTTTACTTTTGGAAAAAGCTGCTTTTTCAAATAAGCTCCTGCTCCTTTCTCAGACCATCTCCACAAATAGCCATGGGGAAAGATTTGCCAGACAGCATTAGATCACTGATTTGGAGGAACACCTCATAGGTGGTGCTCCCTCCATTAGGGACCAATCCCTGAGACAATACCTTCCTCCCAACCAATAATGCACCACCCTATTCAGCTGTAAAATGCTACACTAGTGCACGGAAGCAAAGGAAGTTAGTTTAGCCCCTGAACCTTTAATTTAGGCTTGAAGGACCGGAGCTGAAACTAGAGAGTGTGTGTGTGTGTGTGTGTGTGTGTGTGTGTGTGTGTGTGTGTGTGTGTGTGTGTGTGTGTGTGTGTGTGTGTGTGTGTGTGTGTGTGTGAGAGAG
>JAGPOW010003642.1:23891380-23903894 GCA_030014935.1 Caiman crocodilus
TGTGTGTGTGTGTGTGTGTGTGTGTGTGTGTGTGTGTGTGTGTGTGTGTGTGTGTGTGTGTGTGTGTGTGTGTGTGTGTGTGTGTGTGTGAGAGAGAAAGAGAGTGTGTGTGAGAGTGTGTGTGAGAGTGAGGTTATATGACCTTGTTCTGTATTTCTGTGGTTTAAAACTGCAAATTGTATTAACTCTTGATATCTGATTTTGTATTCGATATTACCATAACTTCCTTTTTGAACACTTAGTTTAATGTACTCAGCAATTACAACTACAGAAAAAAACAATCATTTTGCTTATAACTCTTTATGAATTAAGGTCACCACGGTCTGGATAGAGGTGTTAGCTATTTTCTTTACAGTTAGATATTTGCATGTTAATTGAATCCTTGTCTGAAAGGGCCACCCTGTTACTTCATCAAAGGGGAAGAAGAGAAGCTAATTTCATACCTCCGAGGAGTCCATGGAGTAGGAAGTTATTATGCCCCTTGAATGATTATTTCCTTTATACTGGAAAATACACACACACACAGACACATTACACACACACACATAGGGCTACATGCTCTAGATACTATTAATTAGACTCCTTTTGAGTCAATGAGCTACAGCAATTTACACCAGGTGAAAATCTGGCTGAAGTAGTCAAGGAGGAGACCTACTTAGATATCATCTCTGGCAGTTGCACTTAGCAAGACAGAGAACATCATTCTCTGGATGGGAATGAGGTTGATTTAATTTGAACAAGAAGTGTGGTAACTTATGAAATAAAAATACGTAGAGCCAGTCCTCTACTAGTGTAGGTCAGCATCCCCCTTGTAAATGGAGCTACACTAACTTACCCGAAGTACATTTCTAGACCTTTAAGTTTTACATTTGAAACAGTGTGTATGGAAACAAAACAAAAAACCCCCCTAACAGTAGCATAATGGTGGGTGGGAGAGCAGGGTACAAGCCTTGGTTGCTGCCTAAGGTGTGTGTGTGATATGGGAGAGGGTGCTAGAATGAGACTGGGGGGGCTGCCTCGCTATTTGGTCTCAAGTTCCCCCTCCCTCTTTCCTCCCTTCCCCACCCTGCACCTTTCCTGGAGTTGTTTTGGCTACAGCAGTAGGGAGGACAGAACAGAAATGGTAGCACCTAGAACAGAAGTAGTAGACAGAGGTTTGCTGTTATGTGGGGGAGAGGTCACCTCCTGTTTTCTGCCTCTGTGCAATAGGGAATGCTAACCCTGTTGTAGGAAAAAAGAGAGCCAGGGAAGAAAAATTAGCAAGGCCCCTTTAAACCCTAAACTGCTATAATCCAAAGTAGGGAAGGATTACCTGCAGCAGAGATAAGGCTTGCCCTAGTAGCCAGAAAAGCAGCTCCCATTTGTAACTCATGGAACTTTGCAGGAAGTGCCATGAGTTACAATGACGCCTCAGACCCAAAGGAAGTTTGCTGTTGGGTCCCAGAAGTTGGGATTCCAGCTGTTGCTTAGAGTGGCTGTTTCAGCCACTCTTCTCATGGCAACACCTCTCCCCCTCCCAGCCCCAGTGTTGTTTGCAGAATGGGAGGGGGTAAAAGGGAGTGGAGGAACTCATTCTGGGGGTTCCCTAACTGGCACTGCAGGGTCAGGTGGGTGGATTAGAGCCCCCCGACCACACCTTATGAGGGGGTGCTCCAATTCATCCATCACGCCCTCCTGCACCGGCTGAAAAAAACCCTGATTGAATTCCCTCTGTTCCCTTTCCCTCCTCCCATTCTGCACTGCAGTCAGCCCAATCCTATGCACAGAAACAAGTTACTGAAGCTGTTCCACCTTGGAGCATCTTCATCTGAACTCTCATGCAATAAGGGTCCAGATTTTCATGGGATCAGGCCTTTTCAAAGTGTTCTGAAGCTGTGTGCTTCGGTTTGATCACAGCTCAGCTATAGAGCACTTTCAGGGGCCAGATCAAGTGAAAACTGTCACTTCTGTCTGCATCTAAAGTGGTAGAGGCCCCACCTTGCAGGACGGAGCAAGTTGCCTGCTGCAGGTGAGGGTGAGGGCAGGTACTTCTTGATTGGCCCTGGGCTATGGACTCAGCCCTGTAGAGCCTAGTTTGGAGATGAAAAGGGGAGATTAGCAGCAAGTGGCTGGAAGTTCTGGAAGGGGATGACTGGGATATAAACCTTCTTCCAGGGCCGAGAAGGACTGGGTCCTCCAGAGAGACTCAGCAAAAGGTGCTATGGCCCTAGGAGAGGAGCCTATGTTTGTAGGATTTCTTCAGAAGTGGTAGCAGATTGGTGTTGATTGGCTAATTTATTGCATTTATTGTCCCACCCAGGAATGTAGGATTTTCAAAAGTTGCAAGGAATGTTGTATTTGATGGTCTGAACCATTAGAGAGCAGAATGCTTCATAGGTCTTATTGACATCAGAGTAGGTTTGTTCAGGTAGGGAGTTAATGAGTTCAGCAAGTCACAGGAAAAAACTTCAAGAACCTAGAGAAAGGTCTGATAAAGGACCTCACTACAACGAGCACTTTCAGAACTGGAGATGCAAATTAAACATCACAAAGACCATCCAAACATCACCAAAGACCTTCTACCTTGCCAACAAGCTCACCAAAACAACATTGAATGTCAAGTGTGGAACTAACTCCATCCCTTTTGAAAGCTACCCAAAGTATCTTGGAGTCACCCTGGACCATGCCCTCACCTACAAGACACACTTTACCCAACTGGCAGCCAAAGCACAAGCTTGCAACAGCCTGCTCCATCGACTAGCTGGCCTCAGGTGGGGAGTTAACCCCACCGTACTTTGGACATCCACCCTGACACTGGCATACTCAACAGCTGAATACTGTGCCCCAGTGTGGTAAAGAAGTGCCCACACTCACGAAGTTGACAAAGCACTCAGCAAAAGCATGCAACTCATATCTAGCTTCATCAGCTCTACCCTACATCACAGCTCTCACTCATCAGCAGTATTGCTCCCTCTGACCTCCTCTGTGAGCAGCAATGCCTCCATGTCCTTTGCCATGCTGAACTAGATGATAATTACTTCCTACATCAGCACATCTGTTCAGAACTTCCAGTAGGGCAGTGCCTCCAATCTAGGAAACCCCTCATCACCCACCTGCACTCTATTTCCAAAGGTTTTTCCCCAGACAACTGGGCTGCACAACTATGGGAAGAACGATAAGCCTCTGAGAACTGCAGGCTCAAAACATTCATCCCAAACACCTCTATGAGATCTCTCAGCTTCAGTTTGGACAGACTCTCCTGGGCCTGTCTCAATAAACTCTGAACTGCCTGTGGCCACTTTCGCCATAACATGCATCAAATGAGCCTGACACCAAGTGCCGCTTGTGAATGTGGCACCCCCTCACAGCCCACAAACCACATAGTTACATAATGCTCTATCTTCCGTTGCCCTGGAAACCTCAATACCCTTGACAATCCATCTTAATCTTGGCTCGCTCTGTCCAATGTGAATTATAACTCCAGTGCACCATTTTTGTCAAACAAAAAAGAAAAAAACTTGGTGGACTGGGGCACCTGTGGGGGGAGATACAGAGACCACAGAGTAGAGCAACCAGAACTCTGTGATATTTTCCCCCTTGTTTTTTCTTCAGTTTACTCTTTTTGTGTGTATGTGAATGTATGTGCGAGTGCACTGGTCTAGGCCTGGTGGGGGTGCCAAAGTCCAGATGGGCAAGGGGCCAAGAATAGCAAGGCAGGCAGGAACCCACCTGGGGGGTGAAGCCCTAGCCAAAGGCAGAGAGTGAATAAAAGAGAAAGACGGATCCCCAAGTAGGCTAGCTAGAGCAGTAGCCTCAGGATGAGTAGGGTGGAAGGCAGGCTGGACCCATGGCTGGACCCCAGTTACTCAAGGGCAGCCTTCTAAAACATCACATTAAGCCCACTGAGAGAGCATTAGCAGGCCAGGGAAGGCAAACAGGTGTAGTATGGCCACCACGGTGTCACGACCACCTCTGGAGGTGCACTTTGTTACACGCTCAGTATTGCTAACTCTCATGATTTTTGACGTTGTTCTTAAAGTCTACGCTTTGGGAATGTGAAAAACTTAGCTTTTTCTTTTATATATATTTATATACATTTATATTTACATACATATATATATAAGAAAGAGCTAAGTTTTTCACATTTCTGAAGCATACCCTTTAAAAACAATGCCAAAAATCATGAGAGTTGACAATACTGTGCTCTGAAAATTGGTGTTTAAATGGCTGCTTGCCACAGATGTCTGTGACCAAAAGGAGGAGGGGATGCTCCTTCCCCTGGTGCTCCTGTACCATGTGCTGCTATCCCCCAGGATGCAGAACTGGTCAGCTACATCTCTGATACCAATTATTAAATAAAAGACAGTTAAAAGCTACCATTTTAAACCAAAGTACTTTGCATCGCCAAGTTTAATCATTTGAATGGAAATGGAATGGAAATTGTATCTGTATGGAAACTGTACTTCAATTATTGTATTTACCCAAACCCATGATGAACTTGAGTGTAAGATGACCCTCCAAAAATAGACTCTAGACATGGAAATGTTATAAAAAAATGTAATTATAACAATCTACACTCCTATAAAAAATGTAATTTTTCATGTATAAAATCTAATTATTGGCGTGTCATCCTAAATTCTCCCCCCCCTTCCAAGTGCTGCAGTGGGGCAAATGGTGGGGGTTAAGTGGCCTGATACCTGCTGCCTGTCCTCCCCACAATTTACCCCCCTGCTGCCTGCTTCCTCCAGTTTCTGTACACCCTGGACCCTGCCACCATCCTGCCTGCTCCCCCTTGTACCTGCCCCCCCACATTTGCCCATGCTTCCTGCCTACTCCCCCCCTGCCTCTGCTCTCTACAGTCTCTGCCCTTGGCATCTGCCTGCCCCTCCCACAGCCTCGGCCCCTGACACTGCTTGCTCCACCCCACCCCCACAACCATGGCCAGAGCTGCTGCCACTGATGCATGGTTGGGCAGGGGGCGGACCTAGCATGTGTTCTGGGCTGGAGGGGGTCAGCACTAGAAGGTGAGCAGTGGCAGGAAAGGGTGGGGGGCAGATGCAACAGCTGCAGCTCTGAGCCCAAGCCCTTGCCTAGGTTAGGACCATAGATCAAGACACAGCAGCTGCCACCACCCATCCTGTACTTAAATCTAAGATGAGTGTCTTCTTCTAGCCTATGTTAAATCAGGGGAAACCTTGTCTTAAATTTGAGTAAATACAGCAAATGGACAGAATAAATTGTTTTGAAATGCTGAAATGCTTTCAGTTAGCTAAATTCTACCATATACTGCCATATAGATAGGAAAAAAAGTTTATCAAAACATGTTGGTCGTTTGAAAAATTAACTAATGTACTAAACTCAGGAAAGATTATCTGGAGTTATTGAATTGAACTGATTGTTTCCAATCACCACATCCTTCAGTATTTTAGAACTAGTAGATCTTACATTCTTACAATCCATTTTTATTCATAGATTGGAAAAATAGAACTTCCCTTCTTTCACAATTCATTGTTGGTTTCTCAGCTGTGAATGAACTAAGCATTGAATCGAACTAGGTGAATAAAATGAAATGAGGAAAATAATCTTTCTATCTGTAGAAGAAGGTATAACTGTCAAAAGCTGGTTTATCACTTTAATAATCTCAAGTATTTTACTAACTTTTTATCCCCCAGCACTGAGTTGGCTTCATGTTCTTTAAAATGTGGTAGCAAACATTTACTGCTTGATTATTATAGTTTATTTAATGAATCTAAATTAATCTAATAAATTATAGTAATTTTAGTCCTTAATAAAATTTGCCATAATTTCTAATTAAATTGTAAACAGGTTTATGTTAAAACAGAAAAATACATTTAAAACAATCCATTTTAAAATAACTTTCATTTACTCCAAAAATAAACATGTTTTACAATTACCATTTTCTCACCAAGACACAAGCCATTTCATGCTGTAGTGCATCTCTTTACCCCCTCAATCATGTACAAGGAAAAAACAATAAGTAACAAGAAAGTTAAAGATTATATTTATAATCTAATAAAAATATAGGAATAAGTGTATAACACTTACCAGACTTTAGAGCTATTAGTCCTTCCCCTGAACTCATTAAAAGTAAATTGTCAGAGATTTTTTTTTCATGTAACCTAATAATTAAAAAGGTCTCTTTCTTCTACCTTTTCCTACCCATGGACTGGTTGTAAGTAAATGAATAATAAACACCTTCCATGTAAAAATACCTGAGATCCATTCCATTTCATACTCTGAGATCTTGTGAGATGTGAATTATAAGATTTGTTGAAAATCAGTATTTTCAAAATTCCTAAAGATGCAAATCAAATCCCTCCTTTCTTCTGTATGATTTATTTGCAATTTCTGTAAGTCACAAGGTTTCTGTAGACTAAGGAATTCAGTACCATTCAGGCATGAGTATGCATATAGATGATTTCTTGTGTTTAAGATACAAGCTTTAATAATATCATTATATCTGTTGTCATGTGTAACCCTCGAGACCCATTCAGAAAGGGCCATTCTTCACTACACTGGTTTTATGGCATTGCTCTGGTCACATCCTAAAAATCACTACAAGAATGAATTTAATTTATTCCCGTCTAACCCATTGATTCCCTGTATTCTGATTAACAGAATAATTTAAGGTACACTATAAACTCATAAATCCAGATATAAAAAAATCTGGAATTCTTGAAAATCTGGCACTTTTAACGAATATACTACATCAGGGAGCTGTGGCAGGCAGTCCTGAAGCAGAGTAGGGGGAAGCTTGCATGCAGCAGCTGCCACTGCCATCCACCACCCTGTGATGCCGCTCTGCATGTGGATGCTGCTCTGGGACCAGTCTCCACTACCTTCCCCACCTCATCCCCCAGCTGCTGATCTGGTTTAAAAAATCCAAAATTTTCAAATTTCTGGCAGGTGCTTGGTCCCGCACGTGCCAGATTTATCAGGTTATATTGTATTTAGACATTTGGAATTATTAATTTTTTAATAATAAGATGTAGAGACCACGGTCTGTGAGTATTGTTACATGTTACACTTAGCATATATAGACTGTAATCAGCATTAGTAGGCCTTAGTTTTCTGAGGAGTTACACGTTGGTGTTTACCATGGTCTAAATATAGATTGTAGTACCTAACGGCAGCCTTGAACCAGCTCCCCGGACTTAAATTAAAAATCAGCTGAGTGGCCTTAGTAACACTGAGAAAGGTAGAAGAACCAATTCCTATGTGCAGATGCCACCCTTATTAATAAATCCCTGTATGCTGTTGGCTTTTTTGGCAGCGACAACCTTATACTCTTGACACGCATTTAGTTTGTGATCCATTATACCTCTAAATTCTTCCTGCAGCCTAGCCGCTTAATCCCTAGTTTGCATTTATGCACTTGATTGTCCTTCTAAGTGCTGTACTTAGCACTTGTCCTTATTGAATTTCTGACTATTTTTTCCAATTTATCAAGCCCATTTTGAATTTTAATCCTATCCTCCAAAGTGTCTTCACCCCTACTCAGCTTGGTGTCATCTACAAATGCACCAGCTTACTTACGAGAACGTTGTGGGAGACTTGTCAAAGGCCTACTAAAACTAAAGCATTTCACAACCGCTCCTCCCCCATCCTTCCCCCTCCCTACTCCCCCACCATCTACAAGGCCTGTACCTTGTCACAGAAAGAAATAAGGTCAGTTAGGCATGACTTCACTGATGTTACTTATCACCTTGTTATTTTCTAGGTGCTTACAGATTGATATGTACAGTGTTCACAAATCAATACTTACAAATAGGAACCATATCATTGGTTCTACTACACCAAGTAGGTCACATAGAGTTAGCTATCTTAGTACACATGTTAGATTGCAGTTGCCCAGTGTTACCTGCTGTGCTTTTTCAGAAGTAAAAGAACTAAGAAAATCGCAAATGATGCCTTAAATTCTGCTTGGGACAAAAGGAGCATTAAAAGTATATACCAGTGGTGCTCAACTTTTTGGCCCTGTGGGTCAGATGAATAGCATGGGGCCCATCAAGAAGCTGTCACTCAGGCCCTGGGGGCCTGGCACCATCTCTTCTTTCCCCCTGCATGCCAGGATTGGGCCCTGGGGACCTGCCACCACCTTCATGCTCCCCATACTGGGATTGGGCCCTGGGTCCCAAAACCACCCATGCTGGTCCTATGCATTAGGATTGGGTGCCTGATGCAGCCTACAGGCCTTGGATCTCCCCCTGGCTAGGGACAGAAATTACCCATAATCTGGTATAAATGATCAGAAAACAGTTCAAATCTGTAACGCAACAGGAGTTCAGTGCATTTAAACCATTTTCAAAATGGCTGAAATGGGTTTAGGATTGATCTGGGTGGAAGGACTTACCTGATTTAGGTTACATCGGTTTATTGAACTTCTGTCCCAGATCCCCTCTAGATTCAACTTAATTCACATTCCCTCAGCATTCCAGGATGCTTTGAAACTCCCCTGCAAACCCCCTCTCGCAGGGTGGGGGGACTAGTCTCCTCCACCTGTAGAAAGAAGCATGCTCTAGCGCTGGCTTCTGGCTGGCCTGGGCCGCTCCAGGCATGTGGCTGTATTTCTAGAATCACTTGCTTATTGGTTCAATCTATGCAGTTTAGACTAACCTGCAAAGATTGAATCAATTCACACTCAGGCTTTTTGACTGTCTATACATAGCCCCAGGGTCTGGAAATTTGACAGCAGAGGAGCAGTACCATCCTTCCCCCACCGTAATTTCTGGACTTGTGGAGACATTTGCGGAGTCAGATGACATGGTGTCGCAGGCTGGATCTGGACTGCAGTTGAGCACCCCTGGTATATACAGTCATAGCTAACATTGAAGATCACTGGCAGACTGAAAAGAATCAACATGAACACAAAACTTTCATCCACTACCTGCTTAGTTTTCAACTTAGGCCCAAATCAGGTTGACTATGGTTGAGAAAATCTGAGGGTGCCAGGTACCATGTGAATTCCCTTGCCACAGCCCTTCCACTTGTACTTTTTCCAGAACTGGAGATCCCACACAGTCAGACAAAATTGCCCATTCCAAAGATGGCTCCTGGGACAGTGACCTCTCTTGTGGTATACCTTATTTTCTTGAAAGGAAATATTGAAAATATCCATTTACCACTCAGTATTTATTCACTGTTTTTTACCAGCCAATGGAGATAGATATAATTGACAGATTGTAATCCAAATCTTCTGCATTGCCTCTCGAACACTGGCTAAAGTTCAAGCAGGAAATGTTTAACATTAGCAAAAAGGCACTGCTCTGTTGCCATGAAGACAGAGAGCTGAGTCTGGATCTGAGCAATATGATCTGCAAAACATTGAAACAAGGAAACTTGGACTAAAACTGAGCAGAGGCAATTAAGATTAACCAAGCAACCCACCACCTGAAATGGTTTTAATATTAGTTGGTTTTGGGGGTTCTATGGTGAAAGCATAGACAAGTATCTTCATCTCCTTGGATTTCCATGGCCCAAAACTTCAAACACCCATTCAGCAATCAGGCATACTTCAACCACCGGCCCACTGCCTATTTCTAGTCTTAGTTCAAACTTGCCCTTCATGTCTTTGAGTCACTTCATTGGTTCCCCACTGTATTGTGCACTACATTCAAACTTCATCATCATGTTTTAAGTCCTTTCTTCATTTAGCCCCTGAATATATATCTTTTATCTTTCTATTCCATCCAGTCTAGTCCACCAATGCCAGCAGCCTAGTCCACCAATGGCCTTTTTCTATCTTTAATTTCAGAAATATTTCTATGACTCTTTCTACTTTTCCCTTATGCTTAAGGAGCCGTTCCAGAATTTTTGTTAACTCTTCACTTTTGCCTCTTTCAATTCACTCTTTTGTATTGCCTATGAAATAGAATAATATTTTGTTATCAAGACAAGTTGGAGTCACCAACATATATGTATGCATCAGCAATTTTATAGTAATACCTATGTCATTCATGTACTTCTCTACCTCTCCCCTTTCTAGTGTCTATTCTACCTTGGTCTGCTTAATCCATTACTGAGAAGTCAACTCTTCGGAGCAGATCTCTGTGATTTGTGTATTTTGTATGCAGTGCCTAGCATACTTCTGGATACTGTAAAGCAACAGGGAAAACTGCTACCTCTTAGATTCCTAGATTCCTAGATTCCTAGATGGTAGGGTCGAAAGGGACCTCAACAGATCATTGAGTCCAGGTAGGAAAGAGCCTGGGCAGGAAAGAGTGCTGGGGTCAGATGACTCCAGCCAGATGCCTATCCAGCTATCTCTTAAAGACCCCAAGGTCGGGGAGAGCACCACCTCCCTTGGAAGCCCATTCCAAATTTTGGCCACCCTTACCATGAAATTTTTCCTGATATCTAGCCTAAATCTGCTCTCTGTCAGTTTGTGACCTTTGTTCCTTGTTACCCCAAGAGGCGTCCTGATGAACAGAGCATTGCCTGCTGCACCACCTAATGAATTTGTAAGTGGTCACAAGATCACCTCTCAGCCTTCTCTTGCAGAGGCTGATGAGGTCCAAATCCCTCAGTCTCTCCTCATAGGGCTTGGCCTGTAAACCCTTAACCATGCAAGTGGCCCTCCTCTGGACCCTCTTGAGGTTATTCACATCCTTCTTACAGTATGGTGCCCAAAACTAGATGCAGTACTCCAGCTGCAGCCTGACCAATGTTGCATAGAGGGGAAGTATCACCTCCTTGGATCTATTTGTTATGCATCTGCTGATGCATGATAAAGTGTGGTTAGCTTTGCTGATGATTTTGTCACACTGATGATTCATGTTCATCTTGGAGTCCACTATGACTCCAGGATCCCTTTCCCCTTCGGTGCTGGTGAGAGGGCCACTTCCCAGCCAGTAAGTGTGCTGGATATTTTTACGCCCTAGGTGCAGCACTCTGAATTTGTCTTTGTTGTACTGCATCCTATTGTGTACTTCCCACTTTTCCAACCTGTCCAGGTCTGCCTGCAATCATTCCCTACCCTCCAGAGTGTGCACTTCACTCCAAAATTTAATACCATCTGCAAATTCGGACAGAGTACACTTCACACCCACATCCAAGTCACTGATGAAGATATTGAAGAGTACAGGTCCAAGGACCAAGCCCTGCGGGAACCCACTACCCACATCCTTCCAGGTTGATACCCCAAGCCAATTTGCCACCCACCAGACCATGTAAACATCTATATCACAGCCTCTTAATGAGAATGGGATGAGATACCATAACAAAGGCCTGCCTAAAAGCCAAGAAAACGACATCCACCTCTACTCCTGCATCTAAGTGTTTTTTGACTTGGTCATAAAACAAAACCAGATTGGTCAGGCCTGATCTACCTGTTACGAATCCATGCTGGTTGCCCTGTTGCATTATTCTTCCACTGGACTCCCACAAATATAATCCTTAATAACCTTTTCAAAGACTTTTCCAAGGATGGAGGTGAGACTGACTGGCCTTTAAGTACTCAGATCCTCCTTCCTCCCCTTCTTGAAAATAGGGACCACGTTGGCCTTTTTCCAGTCCTCCAGGACCTGACCAGAGCACCAGGAGTGCTCAAACAGCTGTGCCAGTGGTTCTGCTATGACACCGGCCAATTCCTTCCGTACTCTTGGATGCAGCTCATCCAGGTCTGATGACTTCAAAACATCCAGTCCATCCAAGTGACTCTGCACCAAGTCAGCATCAACAGTTGGTGGGCTGGTATCCCTCTCATGCCCATCTAAGAACTCATTAGGAGACTTATTTTGACCTCTGTTCAGGAACACTGAGGCAAAAAACTCATTGAAGAGCTCAGCCTTGTCCCCCCTGTCTGTCACTAGTTGCTCCTGCTTACTTAGTAGGGGTCCTGTGCTGCCCCGTGCCTTCCTTTTACTTCCTATATACCTAAAAAAAGACTTTTTGTTGTCTTTAATTTGTGTTGCCAGCCTCAGCTCTGTAGTTGCTTTGGCTTTCTAACTGCCTTCCTGCAAGTGCAGGCCAAGTAAGTATACTCCTCCATGGTAGTTCCCTCTGCTTCCACTGTTATATGCCTCTTTTTCTGCCCTTAGGCTTAAGAGAGGGATGGGCAAAATATGGCCTGTGGACTGGATCTGGCCCACTGAGGCATTTTATTTGGTTCACGGCAGGTCCCTTGGTCCCACCCAGCCCAGGTGCAAAGGGCAGCCTGAGCCATGGTGCATGTGGTCAGTCCCACTGAACCTAGGTGCACAGCAGTGCTGGGATGTTGTGATGGCTGGATTCCATTTCCTGGCAGCCCCGGCAGCAGTGGCTCCTTCTGGTTGCTGATGCTGAACCCAGCCTGCTGCCTGGGCACCTTTGCCCTGTGGCGGGCCAGTAGGGGGCGCTCCCGTTTTGAGCCGCCCACCTCCCTGCGCCCGACCACCTTTCAGGCTCTGAGTGCCTCCCTTGGGGTGCCTCGCATCCAGCCGACCCCTTCCCCGGAGCACACCCGCTAGCCTGGGGGTACCGCTGCCACCATCCAAGGCTCTGGACTATTTCTGGCCCTGTGCACCTTGGAAAACAC
>JAGPOW010003642.1:23903994-23947781 GCA_030014935.1 Caiman crocodilus
GCGGGCCCTGGGCCGGGCAGTTCCCCTCCCACGTGACGACAGCATCTTCTTCTGGGCCTTTGTCATGTGGCAGGGTTGAAATCCCTGCCCTGAGGGATTCACCAGCAGCCTCTCAGGCTGGCACAGGGAGAGGTTCCTGAAGAGGGGCACCCATGGTGGCATTTCTGCCACATGCCCATCCACCCAGCACTCACCACCAGAGGCAGGACCCACACAGACAGGGCATTTGGTTGGGTGGCTGGGATGGGTCTGTGGGCTGCTGGAGAGTAGCATCTGGGTATGAGATGGGCAGGTGGGGCCAGAGAGACCCTGGGATTTTGGGATGATGACAGCATGGGAACAGGGCTGGGGGAGAGCCACAATCTGCTGCCTACATGCCCCTGCCTACACAACCAACACCCATCACAGAGACATGTGGGCAGCAGATTGTGGCTGTGCTCCAGACTCTGGCTCCACACTGTCACCAGCCCATGACCCCACCCCATGACCTCGGTCTTGTCTGCCAGTCCCACTCCCAAACAATGCAGTCCACCTGCTGAAGAAGTTTTGGTGAGTTGTTGTGTTTGGGGAGGGGAGGAGACAAGACAGCTCACCATAGCTCAGCAACATTCCCTATGCAGCTCATGGGCCCAAATACTTGCCTATCCCATCTTAAGAAATACCAACATATGAAGACACCAATGAGAATTCAAAGGAAGCAATGAAACAAGGTGAGGTACAGGTAAGAGGGTTTCTGAAGTATCACAGAGATGGCACGAGGAGCATGCTTGTGGAGGTTATTATGGCTAAGACCCACCAGTTTCTGGAACTAAGGCCCCCTCTACTTGTTACATTTAAGGCATAATTTACCTGGCAATCACACCCAGCTACACTTTCAATCAATTAACGGCATTGTAAAATAAGCAATAAGCTACAAAATGATTCCACAAAAGTGGTAGTAACTTTGTAGCTTCTTCTAATCACAGCATTAATTGAACATGTAGCCAAGTGCTACCCTGTGCCTGGGAGCCCCATCAACTGAGGGGCTAACCAAATCCCTTTAGAGCTGGGCCTCTTGGGGGTAGCCTTAGGTATGAGTTCAGAGCAAGGCTCAAATTTAGGACCCTGGAGCTATAGTTATTCCACCCATGCCCCTGTGTTCTTGGGTGATAGTTAAAAATAAAACAGGGGCCTTTTAAAAAGCTGAGAACCTAGGAGATGTCCCAGGCAATCCAAGATACAGCAGTCAGCAGGTAATGGGTTCAAGTGTTCGGACAAGACGCCTCAAGATCACAAACCACACCGATGCATAAACTTAGCAAATAACTGTAAACTAAGCTGATGTCCTTGGACATCTCAATGACTTTTCATTTTTTAAACAAAAGTATCTTAATGCATGGAACTAGCCACTTAACTTAAGGTGGGAGTTTCCTCTGTGAAATCTTTCCTGCATGTATTGTTGATGGAAATGCATGCAGTTTAAATAATTTCTAGAGAATTAATTGTGCCCTACCCTGAAGGAAACTTGTGAAACACAAACCATTTCACAAGTTAAGAAAAAACACGTTTTTGATGCAGGATTCACTTTGCGTAGGAAGCCATTAAAATTGTTATAAGGACCCTGATATAGGAGCAAGTGGTTGATACGATGTTGCCAGGGGAAGTGTTCCCATCTTTGAAAAATTTTCAAGCAGCCATGATCAACCAGCCCCCAGCTGTGGTTGAGAATGGATATTCACTACTTCATCTTCAAACCTGGCTCTAAAACAACATGGTACAAGACAAGGCTAGCAGGCCTGGCTGTTCCTCATATTGCAGAATCAGATTCCTGCTGAAGGCATGTTTGATAAACTGCCAGAAGAAGTGGAATGAGCCCTATGAGTGATGCTCTTTGACTTCTCAAAGGAAGGCCTTCTTCTTTCCCACAGCCATACAAATCAGAAGGACAGTATTGTAAGGCAGTCCTGAAGTTTTAAATGCTCACTGATAAAACTGAAGTAACATTCACTGTGGAGGACCCCACAAACTTTTTATAAACGATAGTCATGGCATGGCCCAGATTGTGCTGCTGTGTTCCTCCTCTCTACTATTTGTAGAGTCACACTGACATTATGCAAACACGTATAAAGGCTGATTCTCGACTTACATCAAGTTTGTGTTACTGTATTATTAATTTTAAGGCAGCTCTTAATAGTGCCAAGCAAGCCTGGTGATCAGTTATACCAGGTGTTGCACACAGTTGTTTGGGGGGTGAGTATGAACTAAACACACAAGATCTGGTGGAAGAAAGGTGACATTCTTACCCGTACATCACCAGTGTCCATCTAGCTCCATAATATCTCTGTGACAATGGATGCCTCAGAGCAGTGTGTCAAATGCAAGTCCCATGGGCCAGCTGCAACCTGTGGAGGGGCTTCTCATGGGCTGGACCATTCACTTCTGCAAATGCCTCGCCATGGCTGCTGGAGTCCCTAGGGCATGTGTTAAGCCCTGAGGCGACTGGAGCTGCTATTTCAGTGAAGCTCTGGAACACGAGGAGTTAATGCTACTCACCCCTCCCATCCACTTCCCACCACTGAAATCAGGGTTTAAGTTAGCCCTAGCAACTAAAAATCAGTGGTAAGTGGAAAGGTGGGGGCGTGGGAGGGAGGTGAACAGCAGTTAACACTACTGCTAGTACCTGTGGGAAGCCCTGCTACCCAGATCAGGCTCTTGGGAAGCCTGCAGTCTGGATTAAGCCTCTGGGGGCTTAAATAAGTTTGATATCCTTGCGTTAGAGCATTAGAAACCAGGCATGCATACAGAGATCCATCCTGTCACACCTTTCCCATTAATAGTAACTAAGGCCCTGAGAGAATAACTGCCATAAAGACATCAGAGCTTTCCTTTTTCATGTCTGTCACAGGGCACTAAGGTGATTGCTCCTTTAAGAGCCAAAACTGCCTAGGGAGAGGGCCCTGAGAGCCAGACAGAAACCCCACAGGTACAGGTTACAATGGTGGCAGGATAACCAGGGAATTAGCCTGCACCTGCACCAGGTCAGCTGCCGGGAAGAAGGCAGGGCCCTGGCCACATATAAATCCCAGGGCTGAGACCAGCATGGGTTAGCTCTCTGGCAGCAGCCAGGGGAAGGAGCCTCCAGGGATGCTGTGGCTGCCTGATATGCAGCATACAGGGCTAATGGGGCTCCAGGAGTTCACCAGGTACCCTGGCCTACAAGGCACTTAGTGCTGGGGGGAAGTTTGACTCTGTTAGACGGATAAAGCACACCCTGAACTGCTTGTATTATGTTATTGCCCAGGATCTCATATTTTGGTTGCTGTTTATAGACTGGTGGACTGGGCTGAGGCTATTAGGGAAGGAGGAGGCCTCACTGGGCGGTCCAGTACAGCGTGGGGGCCCCAGCACTAGCAGGCACGGTGACAAAGGGGCTGTGGAGAGCCCAGCACCAGTGTGGGTGCAGAGACAGGGCTGTGGAGGGCCTGGTGATGACAGGAGGCCGAGCTTTAGCAAGGCTCCAGAGAGGCAACATTTAAAACACCATCTGCGAGGCTTGGTGCATGGTAAAGGGGTGGTTTTGGAGCCATGCATCTAGCCCAGAAGGCTGACCATGTCCCATGAGGCAACCATTTTGAGCAGGACCCAAAAGGGGTTCAAGAACTCACAGGGTTCAGTGGGGTCCATCAGGACCGTGTCCAAACACAAACTGGAAGGCAGCTTCTCTATTTATTATAATTACCAACCAGACATGGCAGAAGAGGAAAAGGGTGCCTGGTGGGCAAGATTGGCATGGTCATGGAGCCCTCGGGGTGTCATGGCCATCCCTGGGGACCCCATCCCATAACAGTGTCCTTGTGTGACAAGGTATTTAGCAGAATTCACAGATTCATTGGAAGCTGACAGGGCTGTGCCATGAGTGCTTCTGCTGCAGCCTACAGAAGCCTACGGCAGAGCTAAAAGCTGACCTGCTAAGATCTGGTCCAATGCCTTCACTGTAAGGTAGTCCTGGCTTCTGACTTCAGCTGTGACATCCACACAAATCCCATGAGAGGCATGGATAGACTTGCTCAGTTTTCACCAGATGTGCTTCACTTGCATTAAACAGGGCTTTTACTCAGGCACTCAGGATTTAGTCCATGATCATTTCATTTATTGCTAAAGTAAAACATAGTAACTGCTTAGGACCCAAAAAGACAATCCAATTCCAAATCTGGTAGAAAATGCATGGGACAGACCATACGGTTCTTTTGTTCAAAAGGTCATCATCACACTAAAACACGTAAGGCTCTTAAATCTGGTACAGAATGACTGTACCACTTACCTGGCATTGCTGCCTGCTTTCTGGAAAACGTTGAATCTGGGGTCAATAAAAAAAGAAAAGAGAGAAACTGAAGCAGTTCCTGGGTAGGTCAGAAATGTTGGTAGGATAGGTTCAAAGTGATAGCACAAAACAAGATCAAGTTATCCTCCCCTTCTGCTTTTAAAGTGGTCATACTTCTTCCACATTGTAGATACTAATGAACTCACTCGTGCTAGCCAGATTTCTTGACTGGGTTATTTAGGACAGCTCATTAGTATGTACAGTCCTGTAGGCACATGCTTCTGTTCCCACTGATGGTTCTTTTCTGACTGATGCTTAGTCAATATTCACAGAGACTTTACTGCCTCTTGCAACAGCTACTGATTCAGCAATATAAATTAAATCATCTGTTTTCTAAGCCAGGTGAGTGGGAGAGAGCTCAAGTAGGTTAGGAAATGTAATCAATGTTCTCCAGCATGTTTGCCTAAATTAATATACATGACCACTAATTGGATTGCAGGTTAATTCACCTGAGGACAGCTCAGATCTGAAAGCCAGAAGTCTTTGCTTGCATTATTTTATTTTAAAAGTCTGAATTTCTGTCTTCAAGGCCATTCAACCTCAAGTAGGACACCATTAGCAATTTTAGGAATACTAGATTTCATAGCATTTTTGTTTGTTATAAGCATATTTTGTGCTTAGGAGAGGCCCGTATTTATTCACAGAGCAAATATGAACAGATGAAAAAGCAAAGTGAGTTCCTCATAAGACCCTATGAATGGGTTTTGGGCCTAATTTAGAGAGTCTACCTTTTACAGAGTGAAAGAACCATTAGCAGTATCCACATATTGCAGTGAATGGTTCTTTACAATTTCAGAAGAGCAACAAGAAACATTTCAGGGAGGAGAGCAGCTTGAAACAAGAAGCAGAATCACTGCTGGGGTGGTTCTTGGGGAGCTGACTGGAGGGATCTAGTGAGGAGTGGAGTCACAGAGTGATGCTGTCAGGAGTGTTCGAGTAGCAGGAAAAAGAGGCAACGTTTAAGGAATCCAGGTTGTAGCCATATTGGTTTAGAGGCAAAAGGAATCGGAGCTCATGGCAGAGGTAATATCTTTTTATCTACCAACTAGGTATTTGGAGAAAAAAAAATTATTTGCAAATATCTGTTTGGTCTAATAAAAGACATCACCTCTGCCATGAGTTCTGTTTCCGATTCCAGGGTATGTTCAAGGAAGTTGCTAGGAATTGCAGTGGGAAAGAGATAGGAGGAATATGGCAGGGGATTCATTTGGGAAAGGAATCCCAAGGAAGCTTGAGGCTGGGATTAGAGCCATAGGGAAAAGTTGTTGAAGCTTCAGAGAGGGAAGCCTGCCATCTAACACAGCAGTTCCACAGTGTGCCAGACCACATTGCCAGCTCATGGTGACTGGATCAAAAGCCAAGGTCAATCACAGAAGCAGAGGGAGATCACCTAATCACTAGTTCATTAATTAACAAACCAAAAACAAGATGAGAAGAATTCACGTTTAGCTTTGGGCAGAAGTCTGAAGTGTGTTTTGCCCACTAGATTAGTAAAATAACCATGTGTAACACTATTTAAGTAACTGTTGTCAACTGGGAGTCATGCAGATGAAGAGATAGACCCAGCATTCAAATGTAGTCAGGAGAACTGTGGTAGAAACTAGGTCATTTCCATTAGTTTAAGGACCTTCCAGCCCTCATAAAAGTGTGCACTATTAAACTGATCTTTGTGAATGAAAAGCTTATCAATAAATAGCTGAGAAGTTTCCACAGTTTTCTGTAACTTGAGCTAGCAAAATAAAACATGGATCATACAAAAGCTAAGTGCTAAAATAAACAATCACAATGATGTGGAAACCACAACCAATCTAATCTCCCTGTCAGTCTTGGTGATCTTTGGTACAGCACACCTACATTAAATATACTGTTATTATATTTCGCCTTTCAACTTAATTAAAGTCTTTTTTTTATGAGACGCTCTGTATTGGTAACTACTTTCCCCTTCTAAAATGAACCATCTTCTCTGGTACAGTAATTATAACAACATCATTAAATCTGTATTCACAGCTGATTTTTAAATAGTTCCCATTTCTAAGTGAAGCATGAAGACATTTGTGGCAAAAATGCTAGTAATACATTTCTCTGCTTATGTCCAATCGATGGATGAAGTTTGTATGCAACATCCAACATACCCTTCAATGGGGAAATTATTTTAATTCACAATTAAATTAAACATCCAGGCATTTTACTGAAGGCACATGACCTAGATCCAGAGAGGGATTTAGATCCACAACAGATTTTCGGGGCATTTTTACACATGCTTTGGTGGTGGAGGTGGGGGTGGGGGCACTTTAATTAGAGCAGCTCTAATTCAAGTGCCCATCTCGTATATCAGCATCCATGTGCTTCATTTTGCGCACATTTTGAAATGTGGGGACACTGATACACAAGACGCGGAGGCTAGCTGGAGCTAGCACACTCCAGCAGACTCAATTAATCAAGTTTGCTCTGGCATGCTGTAATTACAGCACATTGGAGCAGCCTACTGGCATGTCTACAGGCACTCTCATAGCCCAGGTTCAGAAGCAGAAGTTAGGCACTTAAGTTCCCTATGCAATGAACACAAGGAGTTGTATACCTAGAATGGGGATTCACAACAGTCAGCTAGCCACAAGTTAAACACCTAAGTTCCCCACATAGGGACTAGGGAAAGTTAAGTGCATAAGAATGGGATTCATTCCCACAGCCAGACCATTAAACAGCAGAATGCCTTATCTAGCCAATAGGTGGATTTCCTCCTGTCTTCAATGTTTCCTCTCCCAGGGATTGTAAGACTATAGTTCACAGCCCCAAACCACTGCCAGCCACAGTTTTGAACAAAAATGGCCATTGTTGCCATGGTTTCAGATGAATACAGTGCTGTATGTTGGCAGATGAGGTTCTTTAGGTAAATGTGATATCTATTATTAGACCAACTAAATAATTGGAAAAATTGTTCTTTGAAAGCTTTTGGGCTCAGACACCCTTCTTCAGGCACAGGCAGAATCTGCTGGTGTTTTGTGTGCTCTCCTGGATGGAACAGAAGCCAAAATGCAGGTCTGTGAAAATGCAAATGCGTGGCAGTGAGGATCAGAGGCCATGGGAGACAATAGGTATGAGGCAGTCAACACAGCAGTCCAGGATTGAATTTCCTCCTTTGTGAGGTGTCCAATCTGATTTTTCTTTTGTGTTAATCTTTCCCTCAATGTTGTCACAGGATGAAGTGTTGTTGAAAATGGATTCGTTTCTTCAGTACAAAAAAGAAAATCTCCATGAATTGCATACCATTAGTTATGACATACCATCCTTCCTTAGAACCTATATAGAAAATCCTTAAACAATTGCAACCCATACTAGAAAAAGACCCAATTCTTAAAGCAGTCTTCCCAGAACTACCCCATCCTAGCCTTTAAACAAGCACCAAACCTTGCCAATCTCAATACCAGAAGCAAACTTACTATGGCCCAAAGCACACTGAATGGATCTAGACCATGCTGGGACAAAAAATGTGAAACCTACCAATATATCTTCACCACTCCCACAATAACTACACCATGAACGCTGTGTGCCTCCTGAGGCTGGGGAGGCATGGTGACTGCCCACAGGAGGGAGCGGCAGTGGCATGGCAGCAGCAAACTGGTAGCTTCCTCAGGTGGCTGCGGCAGCGTCAGCAGCAAGGGGGGTGGGGGTGGCAAGCACCGAGCGGCGATCAGTGACGACCCACAGATGCCACCGGCAGTGTTGGTGGCAGCCAGTGGTGATCGGCAACTGCCTACAGACACTGTCGATGGTGAGGTGGGGTGGCAAGAGTCAATCTCCCACAGGCGCTGCCAGCAGCGTCGGTGGTAGCCAATTTCAGTGGGTGCAATGCCAATCTCAGGTGTTGCACGTGCACCTGCATGCGCCCCCTACGCATCGCCAGGGAACTACACCCAGAACAGAACCATCACCATTCCTGCATCTTACACTTGCACCTCCAGAAATGTAATGCATCTCTTCCAGTGCACCAAATGCCCTGATGGAAAATATGTAGGAAAAACCAGATAACAACCACACACCAGAATGAACGCACGAGACAAAAATTACTTGTGGGTGCACACGTCTCACAAGACAGCCACTCTTTCTCCAATCGCTCAGTTCTAATCCTCAAAAGGAAGTTACAAAACACCTTGCGTAGATGACCTGTCGCAGAGCACTGAGGTGCCCTGCTCCTAGAGAGGGGAAACTGCCGGAGAAAAGAGCCCTAGCAGGGAATAAGAGCCCAACTGCGGGTTGCCAGGGCAACTGAAGGCAGCAAACGACCCACAGTGGTCAGCTGGCTGTAGGGGCAGGGCCTGGCCCTTATAAAGCCCAGGGCTGAGGCCAGGCTAGCAGTTCCCTGCCAGCAGCCAGAGAGGTAGGAGCTCCCTCAGCCATGATGCGAGAAGCAGTGAGAACCGCAGATACCGCTTAAACAGAGTTATGGATGGCAGCTCTAGGGCATTTGTGCAACGTGGTTTAGCCAGGCAGCTTTACGTTACGTTGTAGCCAAGAGGCTTGTGTTTGTTTTGTGGTTGTTTATTACACCAGTGCCTAGGGCGAGGCTATTAGGGATTGAAGGAGGCCTCATTGGGGACTCACAACGAAATGTGAGGACACCAGTGCCTGAGCGGGCACAGTATACTCAGGGGAAACCCACAGCGGCATGGGGACCCCAGCACCAGTGAGGGTGCAGAGCACAGAGTACAGCCCCAGAAAGGGGGCAACGTTATTGGAGAGCCCAAGTTGGGCCCAGTGAGCCCCGGACAGGGAGTGTCATGGAGAAGCCCCAGTGCCAGCGTGGCAAGCCCCAGGAGGGGCACTACTAAGAAGCCCAGTGCGAGCGTGGCAAGCCCCAGGAGGGGCACTACTGAGAAGCCCAGTGCAAGCGTGGCAAGCCCCAGAGAAAGGGGCACTACTGAGAAGCCCCAGGGCGGGCGTGGCGAGCCCCTGAGGGAGGCCTAGTACTGCAGTAAACCCCAAAGAAAGGTGAAGTACTGCAGTAAACCCTGGCAAGAGGAGATAGCAGTGCGGTGAGCCCTGGAGAAAGGGGATAGCAGTGCGGTGGGCCTAAGAAACAGGTGGCATAACCGAGAAGCCCCAGAGTGGGCACAGAAGTCTCCAGGAGAGGGGCGACTTTATTGAGAAGGACCCTGAGGGGGGCAACACTACAGAGAAGGCCCAGAGTGGGTGCAGAGAGCCCTAAGAAAAGGGCAGCATTGGGGGGAGAGCCCCAGGAGAGGGGCAGCGTTCTAGAGAAGTCCCAGCGTGGGCAGAGAAGGCCCCAGGAGAGGGGCGGCTTTGTCGAGTGTACAGCGGAAGCCCCAGAGAACGGGCAAGTATATTCGACATACCAACGTCCATCCCAACTGCAAGGCTTGGGGCGTGGTATCAGGGGAGGTTGGAGCCACGCATAGCTCATAAGGCTAGGGTGCCCAGGAAGCACCCATCATACAGGGAGACCCCCGGTGAGTCCAGGAAACCACAGGGACGGAGGTCCCAACTAATCATGCCCAAGGAGACATAAGGCAGCCTCCCAACTTTACCTAAACATCAAAGACGTGGTGGGCGAGAATCAGAGGGTGCCCTTGGGTCGACTTGGCACAGAAGAGGGGGCCTAAGGAGATCACAGCCCCCCCCCCCCCATAGGACCCTGCTGTGACACGAGCCTATGAACTTCACTTCATAAATCTACTGGATACAAAAAATCATGGATTAAATATAGATATTGGATTTATGGCACATTATACCCTGTCTACCATCTGATAACCCCAGATAACCTGTCTGCATTTTACCAGCTACATTCTATCACAAGTTCAACATTCCCCCTTTCCCTCTCCCCCCAGCTACCTGTCTCACAGCTATTGTCTCCCAAGGCCTCTGATCCTCACTGCCACACATTTACATTGTCACAGACCTGCATTTTGACTTCTATTCCACCCAGGAGAGTGCACAAAACACCAGCAGACTCTCCCCTTGCCTGAAGAAGGGTGTTTGTGCCTGAAAGCTTGCAAAGAACAATTTTTCCAACTACAAAGTTGGTCTAATAGAAGATGTCACATCTACTCAAGTCTTTTTCTGGAGAATTAGGTTTCTGGCCCATGGTCCTCATCTCTGTAGCACAGGTATAAGCTTCTCCAGAAGCTTGCTTGGATGCAGTAGGATTCCCAGTCTCCAGTTCCTGGCTCCAACTTGACTCTTAAGTCCTCAATTAAAGAAGGTCTTAACCCAAATAGGAAGTATCAGGTGTGCTTTTGGGGCCCTGTGGACAGGGCATTAGATTATGGCATGGATGGCCTGAGTGCTATCCTCAGCTCTTCCACCGACTTCCTGTGTGACCTTGGCCTTGTCACCTCATTATACTGTGCATGTGCAATATATGCCTCTCATTTCCTCTTTGGAAGTTTGTTGGGACAGGACTGTCTCCTACATGTTTTTATGGCACCTAGTATAGTAGATCACAACTGGGACCTCTAGGCTGGTTTATTGGGATATTAGCAATCAGACAAAAATCCCAACAACAGCTACATACAGCAGACACTACAAAGATATACTCAGTACTAGGTGGTGAAGTCTGAGGCCCCTCAAAATCCATCCTCATAGCTTCCTGCACCTATTCCTTTGTATGGAGGAATTTTATACAGTTCAGACTCACCCATTTCTCTGAGATGACTAGTCTCTTGGCCAATGGAGTAAGGAAACAGGGAAGCTCTGAGTCATAACCTGTGACCACTGGCATAGTAACCCAGCATTGTCATTTGGTGTCCTTACAGGCCTATACATCTCAGCTCACTTGAGTGGACTCAAGTTACTTTTCTCACGTTAATCACTATGTTTCAGATAGACTGATCCCAGATGCACTTCTGTCAGTGAGAATGAATATAGTAACACACACAATATAGAGCATTTTGGGGTCTCAGGACTCCTAAACATCTGGGGCTAGTAGTGCTCTGGTCACTCATTGCTCGTTATGCTACTGCATAAACACATCATTTATGCCCTTCATCTTCCAGATGCAACATCATGGCTGTTGTAGTGCACAAGGTCTAGAGCAGCCTTTTCTTAAGACATAACAAGTGGCATTATTCTGCTTTGGATCCCTTCTTAAACCTCACTCTTTCAGTCAGTTTTCCATCACTGATCTCTACTCCAGCATTGCCAACTCCTAACTGTATGCCTGACCATTAATTATAATGCTGAAGTCTAATTTAAGCCATTTGTTGTACTTCTAAACTGCTGTTGAAAATAAAAATAAAAATAATATTTTAATATACTCATCTACTATTTACTGCAAGTCATCTCCAGTCATTTTGTCCCTGTTGCCCATAACACCTTCAGAACAGATTTAATTCAGGTTAGAGACAGGAGAAAAGATACACCAAGGTCCAACAGCCCCCCACTGTAATCATATGAAATTAAGTATCTGGGATCCATCCACCTCAGTTTAACGACTCTCACTAACTGCTCTAGAGGAAGAATAGAGAGTTTGAGCTCCTTGCCAATATGTGTGTAGGAGATTTATTCCTTAGTCTATATCTGATGATCAGTTTTACCATAACATGGTAAGATACCATATCATGTCAAGAGATAGTCATAACAGTTAAATACACCATACACTTTATAGTCCTAATCCATCCTTTCCTGATTTAGCATGTGATAGTTTAAGTATCTTTTCACTCTCCTTCTTTTTGTACCTTAATTCTGTAGCTGTGTCTATATGGTTAACTTACTGTGCCCACCCAGGTGCCTGTCAGGGCATTAGACAGCTCTGGGTAGGCTGCCTTCTAAGCCAGAAGCTGTACAGCTCTGTATGGTGCTAGGGTGAGCTAATTAGTAGTGCTAAGTGACAGGATTAATAAGCTTACCGCAACTCTGCCCATACAGACATCACTACATGGCTTCCGGTTTAGCAGGCAGCCCACCATCTTTGAGGGCACTGTCACTAGGAATGCTAAGTTTATAGTGCTGGCATGGCCTTTGTGAACTACGCCATATGTCCTTGTTTTATAGCTTCTCTCTTCAGATCAGTCATTTACTGAGAAAGAAATGGAAAAGCTCCAAGTCCTTAGTCCATGGGAGTACGTTTAGAGGGAAAAAGCAAAAACAACTTTTCTTTGATTTGGCATAGTTCCGTTATTACCTGGATCCTTTTAGTTCTCAACTGTTTCAGTCAGTTGCTGTTATCACTTTATCACGTACTCTGCAACAAGCAGATGCTCTCTTTACGTGCAAGACCTGCCACTGATGGCTAGTTAAGGTGGTAGTTACTGACCTGTTTTCTGCAGCAGGAGTCTGTCTTGGAAGAATTTTCATTAAAAAAAACAAAACAAGAAGTTGTGTTAGTCTATCAATACTAGACCTCAAAAGTGGAGCTTTTTCCAAATTTGGGGGTGGAGAAGGTTCAGAATCGAATCCCTCATCTGAGCCCTTTCTACAGTTTTGGCTCCTGATCATCCAAAAATGGATAGGGCCTGCTCCCTGGTTTCATACTAGATGTATATAAAAACTACAGGAAAACTGCTAATCTCAAGAGATGACTATTCAAATACTCTGACCCAAGACAAAAGAGTCAGTTAAATGGCTGGACTCATACACTAGCATAAACCTGATCTACTTCCTTTTAATCAGACCTTATGAATTCCTGCCAAACATCTGTGAAATTACTCCACAGCCATATTACAGAAGTGCAACTGAGGCACAGAGATAAACTTATTTGCCCAAAGCCACACAGTCTGTGGCTGAGCAAGGAACTAAACCCAGAGCTGAGGCTTAACTTCTGAGCCATCTTTTCAGCCTAATATGGTCCTGGCTCTAAAACACTGCTTGCTTCTTCATCTCTAATCCACTTTCTGCATACATACTTTGCTAGATGAATGATAGTGCTTTCAAAGATTTTACTTCTGGAAACATGGAAACAGCATCCCCACACCTCAGAGCTTGAGTAAGTTTGAATTTGTTGCAAAAATGAAAAGGAAACAAAACAAAACACTGGATGCATTTGAGAATCTAAACTATTTTTGTCATCATTTTTCCCCTGAAGTTTTCATTGTGCTTTTCCTATTCATGATGGCAGCATTAAAATCATATTCCCATCTCTTATTCCATTATAGATAATAAAACACAAAACTAAACCATTACTGTGAGAAAGTAGACCCCAAGATCTACCATACATGATACAAACTCCTGTCTAAAAAATGTCAAGGCATAAACTAGCTAAGGCTTTGTAAAACTTCTCTGTTCCCCAACAAACATTGTTAGACATGTGATATGAAATACAGAAAGATTCCTACCACAAAGTCCATGACTAGCTAGTTCCATAGCTGGTGCACACAATGATTACGGGTTACAACATTTAACACTTTCACAATGGTAACCTAAGGGCATTTATACACATGCTTTTTGGTCCTGTGATGTGCCAGAGATCTGCCACTTTGGATCAGACTCGATTAATCTGCATGCAGAAAATGGCGGCAGTGTGCTTTTGAACTAAAGCGCCTTCTATGTGTTTTGGTTCAAAAGTGCATTGCTGCCATTTTCTCAGCACTGACGGGCATTTCGCCACTTATACAACTGCAAGCATCACAGCATCAGGCCCTTGTCAAAGCACCCCGTGCTGCAGCACCTGGATGTGTAAAAATGCCCTCAAAGTTTCCAAGAGGTGCTTTATCCATATGGTTACTTTACAACAACTTATACGGGGGTTCTACTTTGTAGATACAGTATTCTTCATAATTTCCACACTGTGGCCTCGTGTCTGAGACCAACCTTGTCATTTAATTCTTCTGTATAAATGTCGATAGCACCATTAATTTCCATTTTTAACCTTCTTCATTTATCCAGATTTCAGCATAGTCTGAGGAGAATTATCCTCAAGATTCAATGTGGAATTTCTCATCTGCATTTTTGAATTTTGTGGCCAAGAACATTTTAGTTCAGTGAGTCCTCCATTTTAAATATGGAAGATACTAGTCTGGTACCGTAATTTCAATGTGTGCCATCTCTCTTTAAATACACAAACTGTACTATAACTAAAGGCACAGACAGAAGTGCAGCCCCCAGTTAAATCCATGGCTTTCACATAAAGCACTATTAGATAGACTGACCTTCCCAACCCAACAGGTGTTAGCTTTTGGGTTGGAGTTAGGGGATCAAGCTCCAATTTGGAGCTGATCCAGTGCATATCTGCAGCCTCTTCCCCTAGCCCTGGTGCTGTCTCAGAATGGGAGGGGGAGAAGGGGGAGGGAGCTTGGTTTAGGGTTTGTCCAGATGCACTGGAGTGAGGGGGTAGGTGGATTGGAGCCCCGCTGAGGTGAGGGACTCCAATCCACCTGCCCCACTGTCCAGCACCAGCTGAGAAAACCCCAGAAGGAACTCTCTCTGCTCCCTTCCCCCCACTCTGAAGACAGCACCAGGAGCAGGGCTGAGCGACATCAGCCCAGCCCCGCTCCCAGCATGTGCTGACACAAGTTAATGAAGGCACTCTGCTTTGGAATTCCTTCATTTGAACCCTCATGTAATGAGGGTTCAGACTGTCACAGCATTGAAACCTTTTGAGTACTCTGCAGCTGTACACCTTTGTAAGGGCCAGCTGTAGACTGCTTTCAAGGGGCCGATAACACAACAAACATAACTTCTGTCTGCACCCTAAGTTTGGAGTGAGTTGGGCACCATCCCCAAGCACTACCTTAGGTAGGACACAAAAATAGCAGCTGACACCACTGCTGGTGCCACCACTGGTAGCTCAACAACCTTTAGCATCACCAAAGTGGGGTAATCAGGCAGCAGCCCCAGGTGCTGACTTTGCAGGGGTGCACAAATGTTGCTGTGACCACTGATTGTACTGCTGCAGTTGAAACATCTCTATTGGCTACTGTTGCTACTCCGTGTCACTACTGTGAAGCGTGCAGAACTGCTCTATAATGCCTTCATACACAAGTAAAACTCCACGTTTCCCACATTGTTACTTGTCGGTGATGACTGTTAGGACAAAATGCAAACGACACATGTAAATTGAATGCAAATACATTTTGTGCAGGTAAATTTCTTTTCCAGGGAGCTTATAAGAAACAAACCAACTACCCCATGTGCATGTCTAAATCTATAACGTCAGAAAGATTAGAAAGGAAAGGTCATCACAATCCATCAGGGGTTTATCTCTGGTTTTCCATTGCCTTTACATATGTCCTGAAACAAATAATTTAGGGGGATGTTTTTCAAAATCATTCAAGTGCTTTTTAATCACCTACATCTCCATTGAACATCAAGAGACTCAAACCTGTGAAAATACTGTCCTTACTCTCTCAGATCCCCATCTGTAAAAGAGGGGTCATAATCCTTCCATGGTTCAGGATAAATGTGCTCCTGTGTGTGTGATGGTCAAATACAAATGTGATTGGGACCAGGTTAGATCTGCCTTTTTGAAATACTCCATGACAGAGGCAGCCAGCCAGTTAAATAGTCCACAAAATGGTGAACCCACCATGATTATCTGCAGAAAAGTACACCAAAACCTTGATTTAGGCATGATCTCCAAAGAAAATATATGTAGAAGATAGAACTTTCTGATGAATAAAAAAAACCCTGATATGTGTAAAGTAAAATATTTGGGCAATGATCTAAAGAAGCATCCTCACTCAGCTTCCTGTTATGTTAAAGGCAAAAAACTGTAGGCCAAGTATACTCTATATAATATTAAAGATAATGTTTAGATGCAGACAGGTTGAAGGACTATAAAATGTGCCAAAATATAACTGCTGACATAAAAGTGCATGTACAAAATAAGAAGTTACTTCTGCATAGAAGCCTCTCATTCCATGCTTTAGAGGGTATAAAACAATGAAGTGCAGGAAAATAAACAAAATCCCACCTAAAAGAAATCTAGGCAGGAGTTCTTTTGACTGTATACTCCTGCTAGGCTTGTTTAAATAAGTTTTCTCCATCAGTGTTCCAGTTTTAGGCTTCTTGTTACAAAGAACTCACAATTTCCAGGAGATTGAGAGAAAAATAAGTTACAAGGATTTTAAGAAGTAAGAAAAATAATTGGCTTCAGCTGTTCTCATCCAAGTACATGTACAATTACCAGGTTCAAGTGATGTGCTGAGAAGTAAACAGCCAAAGCTTGAGAAAGAGATTTAAAACAAATGACATAGATAATTTAGATATACATTGTATTAATTTTCTTTTGTCTTATAGTACATGCTATCTGCAGTTGGCTTATCTACAGTACTGGCTATTACGAGAATAAAGGTCCATTGCTCCTGAGATACCCACCTATTTTTGAACCGGTTTCCCTCATCAACCAGAGGGGTCAGGTTCCTGAAAGTTCCTGTGGTTGGCAAAACCATGGCTGGTAAGACAAAAAGCTTATGGGAAAAATGGCAGGTGGTAGGCTGATGCACAGCCATGGAAAACTGGTTACTCAAAACTGTATACCACGGTAGCCAAAAGGATATATAGACTATTAAGTGTGGATACTCAAAACCATGGTTCGCAAAATGGTGGTTGGTGAGGGAAACCTGTATGCAAATATTTATTGCTATCTTCACCTGAAAATTGGAAAAAGAGGGCAGGCAAGGTGGAGAAAGGCTGATACAAAGTTTATGTGAAGTCTATGGCAACTGTGTGAAACAGTTGCCATTTTGCAATTTATGATGGTATCCGAGGACAAGCATTTTGGAATTCCTGGAGAGGGGTAGGATTAATCTGACTGGGCCTACAAAAGGTCCTACATAAAAGGTTTCATGTCTGTTTTCATATTGCTTTAAAGATGGGGTTTCCATGTTATAAGGGCAATGTTTGATTTGAAAGTAACCACTAGTCAATGTTAGCATTCTTAGGAGAAAGCTAACACAGTTAGCTTGTCTGTGCACAGGTAAAGCAGGGTCTAGTTCCAGATGGATTTGGGATGTGCTTCGGAAAGCCTCAGACTCAAAGGGGCTTGCCAAAATGTGTGCATTTTCTGCATACCAAGTATAATACATCTTCAGTTTTAAATTGGTCCCAGTTGTGGAAGGGTGGCACAACTAAGTACTTTTCAGTCTTTTGTCTCAGTCTAACACAATGCTTTTTTTTTTAGAACTGGGGGAGGGAGGTGTCAAAAGTATGGCCTGAGGACCAGATCTGGCCTGTGAAGACATCTTGGATGGGGAATCTGGGTTAGCCTCAGATCTGGGACCAGGGGCCCAACTGGACATGGCAGTTAGCAGCAGGAGAGGCAAGTGAGGACTGTGCTGAAACCTGCTTGCATTGCAGCTGCGTATCCCACAGCCATTTACTCTGCTGCCACTGCAACTTGTGCTGCCTTTGTCACCTCCACTGCTGGTCCCACTGCAACCACTGCTTGCTGCATGGATCTGGCCTGCGTGAAGCCCCAGATCAGGCATGGAATGAGTTTGAGACCCTTGTTTCTGAAGAGTTTCTGGGTTCCTGCTTTGGACCCCATTCTGTTTATTTTTTAAACCAAGTTTTATTATTCCTTGGTCCATTCCAAACAAGAGATTTACTATTTAGGTCCCAGTTCAAGCACTCTTCTATAAAGGCCATTTAGTTGGTCTTAGGTCTAGGTTATGCACACTGAAATGATCTGCATCCACACAACATAGTTTCCTATGTCCCTGTGAGAAATACGTTTTCTATGCAATACGTTTTCTATGCCCCTGTTAGATAGTGTATTAGGTTATTAGCATTAGGTTAGGGCTGACTGGCATTTATGTGGGTAGACCTCCGTTTCACACTGACGTATATCTGGTCAGGACTTAGCAGGCTGTTCATATGTGTGCTCTCTATGGCTTAGGCTTCAAAGGGCATGTCTACACCATGGTGACAGCCTAGGCCAGCCAGGGCACCACTGAGCATGCCCCATCATCCACTTCTCCACATGTCTTGAAGAATGAAATCCACCAGTGAAGCCCTCGGTGGTTCTCCCTACTGGCTACCCTCAGGCATACCTGAGATTTGAGAGCAGCTGAAAATGGAAATGCTAGAATGGCCTAACAAAGTTGTTTCTAGGCTTGGAGCAGGGCATAACCACCAGAATCTGTGCCCTGCATGGCACTGGCAGCAGGGGCTGCAAAATAGACTGGGCTACTGGTAGCAGGGCAGTTACTGTTCTTGCAACCCCTTTAAGTGAGTGCCCAAGGCTGTCCCCACTTTATTCATTACTCTTTATGCTACTTAGGAACATCTGACAGGAAGCAGAGACAGGCAGGCTCCGCAGGGTCTTGCTCCTTTTTGGTACATACAATGCAAACAATGAAACCTTCTAACGGAAACGTGTTTGAGTACTGTGATAATTAGGCTCCACTTAAATTAGTTTGCTTCAGTGTGATCAATGCCCTACTTGATATTACAGCTTTCATAGTCCATTATGAGGCACAGTAGACAGCACTATATCACAGCCCTGCTTAAGGTATATCACACAGGATTTTGTCATTGAGTGTTAAGAGATAATTCAACACATTCTATCTGGGCATTTTTTCCTGGTACAAAGCATAGCCTTTTAGCTGTAAATACACTCAATTAAGATACACATGAAAATGTATAGAGGTAGCATGGCACTAGCAAGGCAAGAGAATGAGGATACTGTTAAGGTTTCACAGAATCTCTGCAAAACTCCATATATTTCACAATGAATGTTATGCATGTCTGGAGGGAATGTCATTATGGAAAGTAGAGAAAGTGCTCTATTGCAGCTCTAACAAGAGAAGGCAGAGCTGCCACCTCCTTCTTTCCAGCACAGGAAGCTAAGCCCTTCACTTTGGTGAACAACATCAGTGCATCTCTTACTGGGGTCCCCTTGACTTTTTTAAACAAGCACTTACTCTGCTTCCTGCCACATGACCCTCCAACGTAGGGGCTGCCTGAAGAGGTGCACACACCACTACTAATCTTCTTTCAGCAATCCTACCAATTTTTTCAACAATTCAACCATCCTCTTCTCTGCAATGTCCCCTCAAAACTCAATCTGTCATTTTGCCATGCAAAGCCAGCACAGACCATCTACAACACCCACCAGATCAACAGCTAAGCATCTGAAGGCAGCCTCACCCTCTTGGGCTCTTACCTCCATCCCTCAAGGACTGTGTGTCCCCTGTCTCCCAAACTTGGCCTCTCTTTGAGCTATGGACTCTCTAGCTCTTTCTCTGCCCTTTGTGGGTCCTGACCCTGGCTTTGCCTCTTACAGGTGCTGGGCCTTTGACTCTGTCTCTATCTCCATAGCTTTCTCTTTGGCCCTGAGGATCATGTGGCAGGGAGTCTCACCCTCTTAGCTTTACTACAGCTTGCACCCTGTTCTGTCAAGCTACAGCCTCACATGCTTCCATGGTGCTCTGGGACCTCCACATCTCCCCTTTCTAGTTCCATCTGGTTCACTAGTTTAAACTATAAACAAAATCATAAGGCCACCAACTGCAACACAAATTGCCCCACTCTGGTTGTACGCCCTGCAAGCCATCCTAGCCTTACTTGCAGGACCCCAGCAGCAGCTCAAGAGACCTCCCAGAAGTCATCTCAGCTTAAGAACTTTTTCCCCTCCAACCAGCAGGGCCAGACTGACTGCTTTGGCTCAGCCCTGGGCCTGTATCTCCCAGGAATTGCTCCTTTGTGGTCAGGTGACTTCCCCAGCTACCTACAGGTGCATTCTCATTAGACTTGCTAGCTTTACCCCACAGTAGCTCACTACTGCTGCTGGAATGTCTAATCTCCCAAGCTAGCCTCAACCCTGCTGGACTGCTGTAAAGTAACCTACTCTGTAATATGCCCTCCTCACCTACATTTTCTCCCCACTGACTGCCTATTTTATTTGTAGTTATCTTCCTCCTCAAATAACAGGAGCCTTCTGGATCCTTGATACAGGGGTGTCAATGGTGTGGTGTGTCAATATTACTCAGTTTGAGATTGAAGCAAAATAAATATAACCCCTCTGGACTATGAATTATTCGTTATATTGTCTATTAAGTAGTACAAAACTATATACCTGTACACCTGGTCCAATCAATATATCACAAAAGAATCCTTGCCTTAAGAACAGTAAGTAGCAACATGATGTAGCAGACTTACCTCTTGAACTCCAGATGAGCCCTGGGTTTGAGATTCTGCAATTCCAATTGGTGGAGCCCATCTGCCAATCAGAAGCAAGCCAGGAAAGCAAGGCCCTGCCCTTTCCCTGAAGGGAGGGGGGCAAGGAGCAGTCTGGACCTGGTTTGAGACTGTGCCCTCCTTTATACACTTCGGGGGTGGAGCCCCTAAAGTGTATAAAGGAAAGCATGCTTGGCATGCTGGAGAGAGAGGTGCAACAATGGATGGCAAGGAGAGATGAGCTCTGGAGATGACCGTCCTTGGACCCTGCCTGAGCCTCAACGGTGCATGGATCGGCACACAGTGATCAGGCTCTAGGAGCTGCTTGAGCCTGAGAACCTGGCAAGCAGCTGGGTGGTCGGTGTGTAGATCGGTGCACGGAGAGCCAGCCTTGGGAGCAGCTCAAGGCTGTTGGGCCTCACATGGTGAGCAGATTGACACACAGAGAACTGGCCCTGGGAGCAGTTCAGGACTGCTCAAGTTAGCCCGGCTCTAGGCTGAGTAACTGGTGCCCCACAGTGTAGCTCCACATTTAACTAAAAGAGCCCTAGAGCCCAGGAAAAGGAAGATCCCCTGGAGTGAGGCTGGGGAACTGGAGCCAATAAAGGCTCAGCTCCTGTGGAAACATTGAGTGCCTAGTGCGAGGCACCAAGACATCAAGAGGAGCCAGAGGTGCCACTAGATAGAGGCCCTCGGAGGACTGGCCACCAGTGGATGTGCCTTGGCTGCTTTATAGTGGGAGTATGAGTTGCTGGGGAAGCAGGTCCCACAGGGGAGGTGAGCTTGGGGGAGGAGGGTCTGCTGCCTCCACCCTCCTCCACTGCAGGAAGGGGCACGTCCACATCCCAGGGCCCTAAAGGGGAGGGGCTGAATGTGCCCCCATATTTTGTGATTGTTATTTTGTAGTGTAGAGGTTAATATAGTTATGGGCTCTCCCTCAGGGAGTTTGTATGGGTTTATCTTCTTTTATTGCCTATATGTGTTTATTGTCTATTATCAGAACATACTTATATTGTCACCTGTGCAGGTCTATGGTGTTGCTCTCTCAACTGCCTGGGTTATTTAAGTTGATTCTCATATGTGTTTATTGTGTTGATGCCTTGACTTACCTGTTCCAAAGTGTTAATGCTTGTTTTATGCGGGGGAGGTTAATTATTGTATATGCTGTGAGTCACTTGGTTTATGTTTTTGTAGTCCCTAGAAGTGGTATAATATGTTGATTGTGTCTCGGGTAGCCGGAGCCGACCAGAGGATCGCTAATTTAATCAGATGTCGGGCGGGCTGGTGATGGAAAGGCAAGACAGCTTATTGGTTTTAAAAGATTATTTTACCTATGCCACGTGGAATGGCAGCACAGGTCTCGAGATAGCTTGCTTACATTGTCACGGATAGCAAAATGAGTTACGAGTTAACGAGTTTACACATGAAAAGGAACCTGCAGGATAACGGGGGTACGTCAAGAGGACCCGGTGATGGAGAGATATTGGTGGGTGATCAGTCCACCAAGTTTCCTCGGTTGCACTACAGAGTTCTCCATAGTTACTCTGCCACGTGCTCGGAGGTCTCTGACTTGGGTGAAAGCTGCATGAACCTTTATGTGTCCGGAGTGGCCAATAACAGACTGCTAGGTAGGAATAACTAATGAGGCGGAACGTGACCAAATTTGGGGTAATGGCTCTATGCGGTCTATTGTGACATGGACACTCAATTGATTTGGTTATGACAGATTGCAGGTTATTATATGTGGTGTCAAATATTAGTTTTACTGTAAATATTTAATGTTCCTTATTTAATGTATTTATTGTAGCAATAAATTTGTATATAGTTAAGTGCTTGCTCTCAGCCTGGCTCTGTGTAGAGAGGAGAGGGAACTGCTCCCAGATGTCAGGCCTCCTTCTCAGCACCCTGCCTGACCACCATCCCTTCCACTGGTGGTGAGGGCCGCCCCTGGGTTTACCCAGGCTACAATGACAAAGGAAGATCTATGAAATGTGAGACCACAACAAGCATGGCAGGAGTGTAGTGAAGAAGGCACGTGGCTCTGGGGTGCCTTAAAGCAGGGGTCAGCAATGTTTTTGGGCTGAATACCAAAAACCCCTGCAACCTTAACTTGGAAGATGTTGGTGCACCAGAGGCAGATGGTGAGGGAGCTACAAGGGGCCTGATTCTTGCTGTGGCAGCGCAGTCCTGCCGTGTTCCCCAAGTTGTGCCTGCAGCTGCTGGCAACAGTGAGATGGGCCAGGGCTCCGGACCGTGGTACAGCTGTTTGCAGCCTCACAGCTGCCTGCTGTAAGCAGCCTGAGCTCTGGATGGGCCCCTGCCATGGAGCCCAGGCTGCTTGCAGCCTCCCAGCCTCCCTGCCATGAGCAGCCCAGGTTCCATGGCCTATGGCAGGGCTCTGTCCAGGATCAGGGCTGGCTGTGGCATGCTGAGTAAAATCGCTTCATGTGCCATGCTCTGGCATGTGTGCCAGGGTTTGCCAGCCCCTGCCTTAAAGCAAAACCTTTAAAAACAAGCCAGAGCTTTCATTACTGCTGTTGATGCTACTGCAGAAGGTGGGGTGTGGAGCCCAGCTGGCCATACCTATGGAAGAGCTGCTTTCTGAAGACCATGGCCAGAAGAAGGTGCTCCTTGACCCTTTCCCTGCTGGGCAGTTTGCACCCTTATTGCAGCAGCCTAATTAGCCACATGGGGTGAGGGAAGGGATTTTTCCCACCTCCCTAACTCCTGGAGCTGAGCTTAGGGCTCTATCCCACTTAACCCATTCCCTGCTGACTCTGGTCCCAGGAATTTGCTCCTTCATTGAAGCAGATGTGCTGGTCAGGTAGAAGGGAGTGGGTGAAAGAGGATAGGGCTTTTCCTGGAAAAACATTTGCTCAGGAATCCAGCTACCCTCCATTCTCTCCTGGCTTCAGTGCAGCTACACTGGCTGGGCTAGGTGGAGGGGTGGGGTGGGTTGGGAAGGGAAGGGGTAAGAGATGGTAGGACTTCTCCCTTGAGCAGCAAGCAGCAGTACCTTGGCTCTGGGGAGTCTGGCTTATGGCTCTGCATTGTTTATCCTGACCACACCTCCTTTTAATTTCCCCACATACCCTTCTCCTTGGGTCTCCTCTTTACTTCTTTGTTCCTCAAGCCCCCTTCTGCAAAGGGAATTCCTGGACCACACCTCCTTTTAATTTCCCCACATAACCTTCTCCTTGGGTCTCCTCTTTACTTCTTTGTTCCTCAAGCCCCCTTCTGCAAAGGGAATTCCTGGCCCAGCCCTACACAGCAAGCGCAAGTCAGGCTCCCTTGGTGCCTGTTTCCTCTGGATCCACCCCCCATTCCTCATGTAAAGTAGGCCCTAAACTTCTGGAACAGAAATAAACAGGTTCAACCAGACAGCTCTCAGTTTCTGCCATAGAAAAATTAATACACCTCTCTCCTTGGTAAGCAGAGGCATGGATAGCAAATGCTTCTGGAAACTGTAGGGAGGGGCAGCAGAGTGACTATCATGACAATTGTTTGTTAATCCTCCTTTCCCTTCACCATTTACTTAAAGAATTTTGAAAGCTTAATTTTTTTTGACAGAATATAAAAGATACTAAAATTCATGAGAAAAGTTTGCAAACAGCTCATGCTGCAAATGTTCCTGAGATTTTTCTCCCCCCGCATTTCTTTCTTGTTCTTCCTTCTGATTTTATGCTACTGGACAGAGTGCTTATGTTGGCAGCACAGAATATCTGTATTCATAATGCATTGCTAGGATGCACATTAGCAGCCTCACTCTTCAGCACCACACGTCTAAAGCAAAAGTCTGGGTAGAAGCAGTGCTCCAGTTTTACCCTTCATCTAATTTGCAGTGCAGACAAGTCATTATCTAATGAAGGTGGCCAACCATTGCTCTCATTTATTTATATGGCCTTGCTTCTGAGCAACAAGAGCAAAACATGAACTGGCTTTTTATTCCAAAACAGGTCACAATGACTCGTTTCTCCAGCTGCTGTTTGTGCTATATAAACTTCCATATCAGATGCTTTTATTAGGGCCTCAGGTGGTCTCATTCATGGTGGCCTTTTGAAGACAGTTTTCCGGTCTGCAAGTTGCACTCATTTCCATGACTCATTTTTACCAGTGATTCATGTGTGCCCTTCTATCCCCCAAGTAGCTGTGTTAATTCCCATTGTTTGGGTAGATGGAAGAGAGAATCTCATCCATGATTAACACATTCTCATACACATTCCTGACAATGTTTAGCAGAGGTTCATGGACAAGGGGGACAAAATATCAAAAGCAAAATCTCAGTGTATAACTATCTATCTCAGGTGTTTCCGCATAGCTTTGAAATTATAATTGCACAAGATTGTAAACGTCAGAGTCCTGTCAGTGGTGTTTAGCTTCCTTCAAATTTTTTGATATGAAGAATACAGTGAAATTCAGAGAACAGCATAACATTTATGCAATTTACCCTTCTCAGCAAAAGCTCAGGGCAATTTACAGTAAGAGAACAGAGCAACTTAAAAGGGGATCTAGAACATTATACATAGACCCACTAAACAGTACAAACATAAAATAGTACATATTAAACCATTCATTTTTTCCTTTTATCTACTCATTCTTACAGTATTGAGAGAAGAATGTCTTAGGCCCACATCTGCTTTTCCTTGCTAACCTCATTTAAATTGTCTCTTGGGTATCCTAACCTACTTTGAGATTGTAAACTGACATTCCTTACGGCATGCTCACTCTTTCAGTTTTCCTTTATAAAAAAGGCTATGCCATTTCCTTTCAGCTACTTTTATGAGCTCGCTAAATGTGTTGCCCACTGAAATTACACAATCCAAATCTTGTTCTGTTTCAAGAATGAGGAACACAAGTGTATTCTTAGCATAGAACAGCTGCATAAGTCTCCCTCAGCAATCAAATAATGCCGTCTACTTTATAACTGTTAATGATGACTGTCATTGTAGGAAAAAATATTCTGAGATGAAATTATGAAAAAAAGTTTTTACATTATTTTAGAACCCCAAGAACATAATGACATGTTTGAACAGCTGCAGCACAGCTAGACTGTATTACAAATATGTCTTCTTTAGGGGTCCTGCCCAATTGTTTAAGCCTGCCAATTGCCGGCTTGCAGATACCTTTACCTTCCATTGTAGATCTCATTTGTTTCATTCATCGTTTTTGAATGAACATTCCTTAGGTTTAGGTCATCAATATCTCAGTCTCTTCCCCCATTCTCTATCACATGGGTCCCTGTGCTTTGGAAGCCAGACCGATTTGGCGCTATAGGAATCTAGCTGTTGGTCAGTCAACAAAGCAATTTTGTACAAACATTAACAAGGCTCAGGATATTCTTCCCTCTGAATATTCACCATATAAATTACATCCCTTCTGAAGTGCATTATTGAAGGGATAATCACTGTCCTGTAGAAGGCCTGTAGAAACATCCTTTACTTGTTGCTACCTGTCACTTGCTTTTTGACTATGGAAAAATAATAGAGAAATTCTACTGTTGCAAAGAACTCAGAAAGCTCACAACAGGTCAGAAAGTCTGTGACACTATGGATGCCTATTTGAAATCTCTGAGTTTACCTTGTGACACCTGTGTAGGTGTTTGTACATCTAACGGTGCAACCTGTTGCACTGTGTGGCACCCTGGAGTATCATGGCACTACGGCTGAGAATCCCTGCCTTAGGTACTGCTTTTTAAATAAAAAATGGCGAAGTAATATAAGCTTGGTTGAATGCATACCAGCTGAGTTTGATCCATGACCTAAAGCTACCTAAATTATTCAAGAGCTGCTGCTGGAAACAAGGATACAACCCAGACTTTATATTCACTAGCAACCATTGCTTGGCTAAGTAATAAAATGGTATTAGACCCTATCCCACATTTCCAACATCAACCAATTGGCATTCGGATCAAAGCCACAGTAACACCTGTAACAGTGTGTTTCATAGACATTTCAACCTTAAAAAGGCAAACTGGAGAAGGCTGACTGTAAAGAGGGTGTGGTGGAGAGAGTCCACATGACAGCAGGGAAAATGTGCTTTTATTGTTAAATTGCATGGGCTGTGTCAGCTTTCCCAGATTTTATGTGAATTAATTCCTTGCCATGGGATCAGAATTGGCTCTTGGATATCTGTTTCACAATGTGTGATTTGACACATATACAGAAGATCTGCACCTGCTGGCAAATCCCTACTGTAGCACACAGTCAGAGTCGTTTTCAAAGCCTTGTCTGAAAAGATTAGAAGGTCAGATCTGAGGAGCATCTTGGTGTTCAGTCCATTAGGGTGGAAGGGGGTAAACACTATCCAACCTCCACTAGGTCTGCTCACTAGGATTGGCAATGAGGCAACCCCAGGTGGTTGGTTGGAGTTTGAACCTCTCAAAGAAATCCCCAACTCCTTACTTGTTGTCTAGGGGATGACAGCTCTGGAACTGGATGTCACCTTCTTTAGCTATTCCAGAGCCAGCATATTCTCTGAAGCTTTATATGGTGTCCTCTGTCCTTACGCTTAACAGAAGAGAAGAAATGCCTTGCCACCTTGTGAGGGAAATCTTATACATAATAAAGGCAAATGGCAACCCATTCTCCTGAAAGTCCTAGGCAAACGACACCTGGTCATAGGTGGAATGTCCTAGGTCAAAGGACAGATTTGCAGTGGCACATATTACACTAATGAACGGTCAGGTGTTCTCTAAGCTGCAAGGCAGCAGTGTAGGGGAGGAGGGTGGATTCACCCTGGATATCCAGGGGTCAAAATAATCTGCACAACCCCCCTCCCCCCCGAGAATGGAGTGGCTGGCACCACTCAAATTTGGAGCCGGGCTAGCCAGAGCCATGCTCAGGCTGCTGGCCAGGCTCCAAGTGGCAGGATCAATGCTGCTGTAGTCCCAGGAGTTCCCCAAGGCCCCAGGTAAGGCTGCTAGGGCTACCCAGTGCTGGCCCCAGCCTCCCCTACCCCACCTGGGGTAACTTGCTGCACGCTAGAGGGCACATGGCACAGGTGTTCCCCAGGGACAACTAGCTTTTAGTTGTCCCCAGGGAACCAAACATCCACATTTCAGAGATAAGCCGACTGGGCAGCAGAGGTGTGCAAGGGACATTGGTCCAGGTCCATCTGGAACTACTAATCAGTCACATCTCTGGGCAGAAATCAAAACTGACCCTGTTTCTCCATAAATTCACACTTCTGTCCAATACCCTGGCAGAGCCTTGCCAAAATAATTCAGTTCTAAAGATTCATATTGAATTGGCGTTATAAGCAGAGAGAAGAGAGTGACAACCAACAGTGTGGAGCGAGCACATGCAAGCCACAGAACCTGCAGCTCCTCTGAACTTCTGCCACTCCATAAATCCCAAGGCTAATCACTGTTACATCTTTCAACAAGCACCTTGCTGGCCAGAAGGAAGGACTGGAGTAGAGTCCTGAAGTAGAGGGGACTGTGACCTTTTTAAAAGTGTGGGGGAGAACATTTCACTTTGATCCATGCTCATATTTGAACTTGAATCTGCCAAAACATTTAATAACATAAAATCAGCTCATGTCCTTTGAAACAACTTAGTCCCTTGTTATCCTGAAGAAGGGAGTTAATCAAAGGACGTTCTTGTGTTTTTCAGAAATGGAACTTTTGAAACATTTCCACTGGGCATGATGTAATTTAAGGAGCCAGCTAGTTAATTTGTGGCCAGTGAAAAACCCAAGGGCTTACTATAATATTTAAAGACCTTTTAAAAATGATTTAAGTGCTTGTGACAAGCACTGAAGTGTCAGCCCTGGAGACTGAAGGCATGTTTTTATCCACCGAACAAGTCTAGCTGCAGTTTGTTTCCCTATGCCCCTAAGCCAGCATGCTTCAGAGCAGTTACATGGATGCAAGGAGTCCAGTATATGTTTCCTTCAAATCCTGTTTTCAGCAAAGCATTGAAGCACATGCCTGAGCCCACCCCTATTAAGCAGTATTCTTAAACATAACTCCAGGGATTTGGATCTCCCAATCTTGGAGGGGCTACTCCCATCTGGAATATTTTTTTCTTTAGCAATTAAAATTCTATCCCCAGATCCTCTACAAATAGAGTATGCAAGAAATCCAACTAAAACAAGAGAAATCCAACAGCTTTGTACTGGGTCCTCAGCTTGACTTCAGGCTCCCTCTCTGTCATTCATGTTTTCCACCACCTTCCTTGAGCTCAGTCAGTAGAACCCAGAGCCACTCTTTACTCAGACTCCCCAGTCCAGGGACCCCATGTCAAGCAAAAGAGGTTAAGTCACTTGACTTCCTTGGCTGCCTCTTCTCACCTTTGGAAACCAGTGTCATGCCAGGATGTAGAGAGTCAGGTCTGGGCTACTCTGGAACTGAGGCACTGACCTGGGTTGGGAAAGGGAAGTTGTCCAGAGACAAACAGGGTCAGGAAACTGGGAGGTCAATCAGAGTGAAGTCCAAAAGCATCATGAGTCAAGAGCACCAGAGGAGTAGATGGAGAGTGAGGTTACCAACAAGCTTAGTCAGGAAGCTGGATCAAGCAGGGACCAGAGTCAAGGAACAAGCCAAGCTGATGAGTTGAGAGTTCAAGTGGAGAGCAGAGTCTAGGAGGAAGCCAGAAAGAGCAGGAGAGCAGTTGTGGGTCAGGCAGAGCCCTGCTGCCCAGATACTTCCTCTTCCTGCTCAGGGGTTGCTGATATGTGGAAGGTGAAGGGCAAACAGATCCCAGCCTGCTACTTCAGCAACAGAGAGTAGGCAAAGGATCAAGCCCTACTGGAGGCTTCAGGCCAGCCTTGCTCAGTCTGGGTAATCAGACGTAGCGTGACAGGCTGAGGCCCTGAGTTCAAAGCTGTGGCCTGACGCTGGCCTTTCCTCAGTCGCTCTGTAGTCCATAGTACCACTGCCCCTGGACTTGGTTACCTACTTCAGGCTTGTGACTCATACTCTGGGAGCCCGGCACCTAATGGTTGTGGACCTAAATCCTGTTGTATACCTGGGCCTAAATGCTCAACTCCTGCTTGTTGTCAGTGGATATCTAAATACCTCTTTAAAAAACTTTCCTCTAAGTGTTCAGAAAGCACTTAAACTACCCAGTACAGCATACCGTATTTTATTGCTAACTACTGCATATTATGCAACACTAAGTACCCAGAGAAAAAAGCATAAGATTTTAGTGGAGAAGGACCAAAAGCAGCTCTTGTGACTACTTAGAGGCTTTGGAAGTTAATGCTTTGAGCTTACTCATCTGCATGAATAAATCTGAATTGCCCTGAATTACTTATTTGATCTGCCTCATCTGACTCAGCTATTCACTCAAGAGGGCATCTTAGGATCAACAAACTCAACCCTGTGTTAACCTACCATATACAAAAGAGACAAAGAAATATTACCTGTCTTGAACAAAACAAATTGGTTAGAAAAGCACAGATAACCTTCTTTGGGCTAGGAAGCTATTGTATCATATTGTTTCATTAGGTCTTTGGAACCACTTAAGGAACAATATTAAAGCAACCATGAAAATAAACATACATCCATGAGTTTCAATTCCCAAATAAAACAAAGCAAAACTAAACTAAACTTGAAAATTCTTGCCAAAAATGGAAGTCTTTGTGCCAAATTTCTGCCAAAAGAATTCAACAGGCAGCGTTGACCAACTCTAATCCAACCAAGAATGCCCCTTTATTACAAGCCTTTCCTTACACGATCTATAAAAGCAAGGCCAACATACTATGCCAGATTCCCTTCTACTGTAAAAGGTGCAGCTCCATTGTCTTTAATGGAGCCTGGCCCATTTATAATAGCCAACAAGTTGGCCTGATGTCTAGTGTCTCAGCTCTCTCCTTTCACAAGGTAGTTTTATTAAGAAAAAGATTAACAAAATTAAGGATGTCAGCTCAATTCCCTTCATCAATCACTTCTGTGGATATTTTCTTAGGTTTACTCACTCTATTCTGAAGCATCTTAGAAACCCACAACAGCCTTCATTCTTAAACCTGACTCATCTCCCTAGCAGAAGTCATAGCCAGACAGGGAAGTGGGCTGCAACAACACTGCAGGCCTGTTACAAACAAAGGGCCTGCAGGGGCAGATCCAGGGGTGGGGAAGGGGGAAACTGGTGCATTTGTACCCCCTTTGAATCCTACTCTACCCCAAATTTAAAACAAACTGCCTAGCAGTGCTAGCAGCATTTTTTGTCCGGCAGTGCTGAGGAAGTCACTTGACTTCATAGTTCATTATAATCCTCCTCAGTGGTTCTCAACCTATTTGCCATAGTGGGCCACACTTGCAGCTCTCAATGTTTTCTGTGGGCTGCACCCACACAACTTACTTCCTGTGCAACCACTTAACAGGATAGCACATGAGCCACAGCAGTGTGCTGATTGGGCTGCATGTTGCGAATGGGCTGTGGGTTGAGAACCAGTGATCTACCCGATCCCTTTGAAACTCTTCATTCCATAGGTATTAATGGCCCTCAATTCTTTGTAATAGTCCTGATGTTCCACCAATCAACCTTTCCTTTGTTCTGAAGTTTTGCTGATGTCAGCTGCTCCTGATCATGGAGCTCCTATTTCACCTTTTTTTAACTCAATTGAGTCATATTTGATTTTGTTTCAGTTCTTAAACAGAATAATACAACCCTAGCTAGGCCTCTACTGTATTAGTAAAGTTTTTAGTTTATTTTTAACTGAAGAAAAAATGTGTTGTTGTATATGTGATGATTCACCTCACCATCTGCACCCCCGTTTTCAAAATTCTAGATCCATCCACAAGAACCTGATCCTGCTCTTAATCTTGGCAGATAGATCTCTGTAGCCACAACAAGCCACACTGCCCTAGCATCCTCCCACAAAAAGAAAATTGAGAGATCATGACCCAGATCACCTTTAACACCTCACCACATCCCAAAAAGCTACCTAAAAAGCAAGTCTTTTACATCAGCATTCAGCCTTGTATAATAGGGTCCCTTGATCTCTTCTACTTAGTTGATAAGAAGGCAGCATTAGAAAGCTGCAACTTGAAGTAGGCAGATGAGATGGAGATGGCTGCAGGAGAATAAGCAGCTAGGGGAAGCCAAATGAAAGGGGCTATCAAGCTGCAAGGCAGCTACTGGGACTTAGCTGCAAAAAAATAAGACAGAGCTCCCAACATGTAGGAAGGAAAACTGCAGCAAATATGGGCAGGCTGCTCATTAAGCCAAGGGAAGACACTTTTAACTGATATGGGGATCCCTTGATTGGAGGAGTTGGAGCCCAGGGAGGTACAAGCTCAACTCCTGAAGCCCAGTGGGCAGCCTCTGCTAAGGTAAGGGGTTAATGGCACAGAACTGCATGGCTGGACTGTGAGTAGGTCCAGGAAGGCCAGAGCTGGGGGAGAGGCCAGCCAAACAGGGTAGGATCTGGGGACAGCATGGGGAGAGGCACCCAGCCACAACTAATGATGGTTGTGGCTATTATTGTTGGTTATTAATACTGGAGGGCCAGACTGTGGCTGTAGGGGTGGGCAGGAGCCCATGCAGCAGAGCGGCTGGTTCACTCTGGTTTTCAAGCCCTGCACTGAGCAGGGATGTGACCGAACAAAGGCTGTGATAGTTAAGAGCCAAGGCAGATGGGTTGAAGCAATGGTAGGGGCTGAAGCCACAACAGAGCTAGGAGTCAAGAAAGAAAGCCAGAACCAGGCAAGAGCTGAGTCTGAGTCTGAAGGGGATTGAAATTACTGAGGCACAGGCATAGCTATGGGGGAGGCTGAAGACTCTAATGCCTTTAAGATAATTTAGTGCCCCAAGGTATGGAAAGGGCTGCACATGGCACCTGCAGGACTTGGTAAGGGCCAGCAGGGCACAGAATAGTTGGGTGGCAGACTAAATGTGCAGAGAGTGACCAGTAAGACAGAGTCTGGCCACGTCAATTAAAAGCAACCAGAATCACTCCATAGATTCATAGATGTTAGGGTCGGAAGGGACCTTAATAGATCATCGAGTCCGACCCCCTCCAGGATTCAAGCAGCCTCCCAATCCATATACATCAAGGCATGGCAGCTGAAACAGTGGGGGAATGCACTGAGAAGCTGGAATGAGGCAGGTCTTATGTGGCTACCAGGGCCAGCCACAACCAGCCTCAGGGACTAGACATGTCAGTTTTCAAATGCGTGTGCTCACCTTATACACATACAAACTCTAGTGCACGCTAGGTCTCAGGTTTTGCCTGCAAACATAGGTTGTGCTTACCTACGCCTGATCCAAACTTTGTTTCTTTTAAACTACTTCTGAAAGCATAATTTTAAATTGAATGTCTTGGTGCAATAATACTGTTATCTTATTTAAATGACCTTTTATACAATGTCAGGAGGGGGCCTTCAAATGAGGGAGGGCCTAGCTGTTATAAGCTGCCTTGTACAGGCATCTGCCATTCATATCTCACTGCAAGACTCAAAGGCTTTCAATGCCCTCTGACTGAATAGGTCCCTCATGAACAGGAAAGTCTCATTATTTTTATATTGTAATAACTCTTATTATGAAAGTTCCCTGACACTTTCCACTGCAAAACTCTGCTCGCAGATGCATTTGTGGTTCATTCATCCTGCAATTAATTAAGAAACCCAGGTTTTCCTACATTTTGGTTATTTCCAAGTGATAAGACCCCAGCATATAATGGAAATTCTTGTTAATAGTTGCTAAATGCATGGCTTGGCACTCCATATATGTCATCCCATTTCCGTTACTCTAAGCCTCAAGAAATATCAATTCTCTGTACAATAGTCGCATCTTCCTCTCTTGATGATGCTGTATCAGCACTCTCCTCTGTATCAGCACTCTGGTATAGACATGGTATGTCTATACCATGGCACTGTAAGGCTCAGTCATGCCACTGAGGGAATAAAGCCTTGCTTCCCACTCTCACTCCACATCAAATGGAGTCAACTCCAGCAAAATGAGGGTACTCAACACCTGGGCTTCCAGCAGGCTCAACAGTAGTGGGGATCAGGGGAATGAAGAACTCATTAGCAGAAACTAAATGGATTTGGTTTGTTTAGCTTAGCAAAATAAAAGGTGAGACAGCATAATATTGCATTCTATAAATACAGCAGGGAAGTAAATGCCAGAAGCAAGGAAAGCTATTAAAATAAAGGACAATGTTGGCACAAGAACAAATGGGTTTGAATTGGCTGTGAATCAAGTTAGGCTGGAAACTAGAAGGTTTCCAACCATCAGAGGAGTCGGGTTCTGAAAGAGCCTTTTAGTAAGAGAATAAGGGATAAAAATAATCTAACTCGTTAGAAGATGTAGCTTGATAATTTTGTAAATGGGATTCATTTGGTATGGTTAACTATGATACCACAGAACTGGACACAGTGTTCCCACGTTTTCAACGGGATGCCACACCTACCTCATGCTGGTTCTTTCTTCTTTTCCTTTGTCAAATTGAAGAAACAATGGTTTGCCACTTCTGAGTGGGTGAGGAAAGGGGAAAATATGTGGTTTTGCTGATGTTCATCAGAAATGTTTAACTTTTCTTTAAAAATGCTAGTGCCCCATGCTATAGAGGAGTGACTGCAAATTGGCAAGCAGTGCCAACTGTCTTTCTGCCAGACTCATCAGACTCCACCAGCACTTGACCAACGCTACAAGCCCTTCAGAAACAACAGTTTGCTCTGTGGAGATTTTGGATATCCCCAAAGATTTCATCCATGCTGGGCAGGCTCCAGCCTGGGGCTAAGTCAGACTCTCCCTGCAATCACATCTCTGAGCTACTGCAGACTGCAAGGTCCAATGCTCTCCTTGTCTCCTTCCTTACCCCTTGCTACCCAGCTTTATGTTTTATTTCTTCTCCCACCCCCAGCCCCCAGAGTCTCTCATCCTCCTACCGTTTTGTTTTCTATCATGTCTTTATTGCCTGCCTACCACAAACATCTGCACCTGCATGCTGTTTTGTAGGATAGCTCTTCCCAAATCAGTCACTGCTGAACACTCTTGACTCCTCCCTTGGGGCAGCCCAGGAATATCCTATGCCTTTGGCCAGAGATGCTATAGCACCACCACCTCAGAGGTACAGGGCCAGCAGCAAGCAGAGGAAAGGCATACCGGTTGGTTGCTTGGAAACTCCATGAAGTGTAACAGAGAGGTATGATTGCACCAGTCTTCTGTTATGAAAGTTGCTCTTCAGCAGAACCACCCATGGTGGAAGAAGACTAATTTTATGGAAGCTCCTTGTTAAAAGTTTTGCCAGAAAATTACTGCGCTGAAAAAAAATCAATAGAACTTACTTTTGTCATTAAGCAGAGCAAACACACAGACTAGTGATTAATTGGGTAAGGAGGGGCCATTTCTCTACAGTCATCTTTAGAGTAGAATTGGACTTGAAGCTCACTACTTCCAGTTCTGTTCTCTAATTAGTGATAGTTCTTGATTCCTACTCTCTTTATAACCTCCTATTGTAAAGTTGTCATGCCTATTTTCAGCTAGTGAAATGAAACAGTCTTGGAAACATTTATTTTAAAAAAGTTAAGAGGAAGAGAAAATACCATCTTAGCTGTGCAAAAGGTTTGGAACTTAGAATCAAAGTCAGTTAAGAATGACCACACATCTCACTTGCTCCAGACCACAAAGTAAGTTTCACTTCTTCAATACACCTTCATAATAATTTGCAATAAAAATAGCAGTTAAGGAAGGTTCATCTTGAGGACAATACCTGTGGTCTATTAGAGACATGGTCTCTTTGAAAGGTGATGTGCATGGCATCAAAAAGATGGGGAAGACAGATGATAATTGCCTTTTTATGAGCTTTCAGGCATCACTTTTCTACACTTTCTCTCATTCACTATCCATTTTTGTTATTTCTTGACCTGAAGCATTAATGGTCATTATAGACATCTTCTGGGGCCTTTTGAAAATGAAGGGGCTTAAGAATGTCATGTTAAAACTTGTGCTAAGTGTTTGAGCCAGCAGGAGCAAGTAAAATTAGAACAAATGTGCCTCCTGCTCAGCTACTGGCATATCCTGTTTGTATTTCAGCAGAACTGTACAACTGACATTCAGTTCTGGTAGCACGTGGCTCTTGGGCACAATATTTTGGGCTCATCATGGGGTAGAAATAGTGTGGTTCAGTCCTGAAAGAACAGATTTTCTCTGAAGAACTGATTCCAATTTCTCTCTGAGAGGCACTACAAAGCAATGGACATGGTGTCACAGAGGGAGAAGCCCCGAGGAAACTCTGGAGCTCCCAGAAGGAGCCGCGGAGGCAGAAATGGGCGGCAAAACCGAAAGAAAAGAAAAGAAAAAATTTAAGTTACTTACCGCAGGAGCCGAGGGATTGCCAGAGAAGCCCGCATGTGGCCAAAACGAAGATTTAAATCACTTGTGGACGGCGGGTGACGTCAGCGGCAACCATCGGCCGGCAGAGATAAAAGAGACAACCGCGGCAAAGAGCAGGAGGTGCACGTGGCTGCCGGGAGTAGGCCGGGCCGGCAGAGACTGCTGGAGGCAGGGAACGCTGGAGCTGACTGCCAGCACACGCCCCGGAGGAGAGAGAGAGCCCGGAGGAGAACGGACGCTGGAGGACGGTGCGGCTGCAGCGGGTGAGCCGGGGAAGAGCGGGGAGAGAGCCGCGTTAGCGTGGAGAGATATGCAACCCGAGGAAGACCCAGAGAGAGGACTGCGGTCAGGGGTGGATCCAGGAGAGAGGCTGCAGCCCTGGGAAGACCTGAAGGAGGGACAGCAGGGCGGTGTGGACCCAGAGAGAGGGATCTGTGTCAGAGACAACCCAGAGAGAGGGGTGTACCAGTGAGGGCAGGGCAAGGAGTGATGGGTAGCTGTCCCGGAGAGTGAGGGCTAGCAGGCTGAGTCACGGGTAGTGACTTGGTAGAGGGACAGAGAGGCAGGGGCCCTGGCATCGTTAGGCAGCAAGCCGTGTTTAAGTTCTGTAGAGTTTTCTTTTGGTTGTGTTACCCCGGGTTTGAAGGGGCTGAGGTGTGGTGGTAGGGGGAGTGAGGAAAAGGTGGGCTCATCAATGGCGTGCCTGAGGAAGCAGCAACAGGAACAACAAGATCCGCTGGGTAGGGCAAGGGTGAGGTGAAAGGGGAGAAGGAGCCTCGCAGAAGACCTCTACTGTAGGTAGCTGAAGAGGGTAACCACACTGCAGGAAGCCCCACCCACTGGAAGATCAAAGTCGTGGCAGGAAAGAAGGGGTGGATCATGGTGTCGAGAGAGACCTGCCCCAAAGCTATCTGCAACAGCAAGCTGGATATCTGCAAATCCTCGGAGCAAGGAAGCCTGAGGTAGGATGTTAGACGCTCGGCGGCTACACATGGCATAGGAACTGAAGGCCACTTTCAGTTTAAACGGGAGTCTACCACTGAATTCTGCTTCCTTGCCCGGCAGTGTGATCACATACATCCTCCTTGGAAATCCTGTTTTAGTTTCTGGTCAGCCCTTTCAAAGCTGTACTTATCAATTATTTATTCTCTCCAGTCAAGCTTCATGCTGCCCCTTGCTTCCTCCATCTTCCTGGCTTGCTTACTTATTTCTGTTTTCAGTCACCTTCCTACCGTATTCCCTCTAGCTTCCTCTATGTGCCTTCCTGTGGACTCTCCTCCAGACCCCTACTCCAAATTCTGCTGGGCTGCTTGATCGATATTATGCAACTGTGTACAAGTTGTCTATTGGTGCCCTTCACCGGATTCTCCCTTAGAATGTGAGCTCTTAGGAGAAGGAACCATCTCTTCAAGTATTTGGGAAATGCCTGCTCCATAGCAACATTATCGCAACAAAATGCTCATAACTATTCTCACTTTACAACCTTCCTGCTTGTGCCAACTTGTCTATAGCTTGGCAGTGGTCCCTTGGACAGCTGACAATGGTGGACATGCATCTAAAGCGGTTGCCAACCCAAATAAGCGTAGCACTGCTATTGCAACCAGTCACCTGTTATAAGCACCTTTTCCATGTTAAAATGTCCTCATGATAAGGAAGAGATCACCCCATGTAACGCCTGTAGCACAGGTTATAATAAGGCCTGCTAAGGAAGGGGCAATAATCTCAAACTTACTAAAGAACATTCACATTCCCTCATACCCTTTGTACAATATTTTAAAGCATGTGGTTGTGTTGAGCTCTCCCCATTTGGATCAGAAAGAATCTTCTAATGAATACATCCTAAAGGTAATAAATAGCTGTTCCGGCTGTAAACCAGAACGTATCAAATTGTTGCACAAGGGATTTCAAGCCATGGCTGGACTGCAACCTTTGGTTAACTGCAGGTATTTTTATAAAGCATTAGTCTTTACAGATGGAAAATTTGGTTGGTCAATTTAATAGGAAGAGGATGCCTCTGCTTTTATTGATCATTGGAAGTTCAGAGATCACACATTTTAATCTATGATATGCTTCTTTGGATATTTAAAAGGGGAAATCCTAAGAAGATACAGAATTTCTCACCGTGCTGTCAGAAGCTGGGGCGGGGGGCTCTGTTCCCACCTTCACCTGCCCCCTGTGCTGCCGCCAGATGGGTTGGGGAGCAGAGGTTTTGCTGCATCAGCTCTGTGACAGGGTGGGAGTGGGGCCACTCAGCTCAGCTGGAGCAGATGAGGGAGATAGAGGCTAGCCTGACGCCCTGCAAGGGGCAGTTAGCAGAGGCCCACAAAACATCCTGGGATGCTGTGGGACTGTGACTTCACTTGATTCAGGAGGGGATCTGGTATTTAAGTTCAATATGTCAGTCTAACCTAAATCAGGTAATTCTGATACTACATCAATCCAGGTCTATTTTAGACTGAGTTTACCATTTTTATACAGGCAAACCCTGCTTAACACTGCTTCACTTAGCACTATTTCACTATAACGCTCATTTTAAATTGATACCTGATTCCACATAGCACTCAGCAAGTTTCATTATAATGCTCGCGTGTGCCATCTTAAGTCATTAAAAATACCTGCAGTCACCATCTTGGATTGTCAAAAACTTTTGATTTCACTTAACACTAGCTTCACTTAACGCTCGTGTTTTCAGGAACCAGTTAAGAGCACTAAGCGGGGATACTGTCTTGGTCTACATGCACTGAACCTCTGTTCTGTTACAGGTTTAAACCAGTTTCTGATCACTTTTACTGATTTGTGTGTAATTTCTCCCCCTAGTCCAGGAGATTTACCTTCAAAATTTCTTAAAATACATATTGTTTGGTGTACTGGGGTCACACATTGTAGCAGCCTCAAAGATTTCTTTGGAAAAAAAAGCCTGGGAGGATGTTTCTGAAATTAGCTCTACTCCCTTCTGACTTGTCCTTATTTTTAGTAATGTATAGGTTTGACAGCAACAAAGTTAGTGATGAACTAAAAGAAATTATAAATAATGACCTTTATTTCCTTATTTCCTTTTACACATCCCCTTTATTGATTTGATTTACTTAACTTATCACACCTAAGAAAAGATATGAAAAGGAACCAGGCATATTTATGAGAGGCAGAATTTGAAACACCTACTAAATGCCATAAATTTGAAAGGCAGCTTTTTAATCACCAAGGTAAGACTGGGAATCTTCACAGAAGGAATTTAGCTGGTCTAACCCAGTGATTCTCAATCAGGCTGCTACGGTACCTTGAGATCCTTTTAAGGGTGTTATGGAATGCCACACAACGTTAGCATTGTCAAGGGCACATAACATGATTCACAAAAGAAACAGAGATTTCAAATAGGAATCCATAGTGTTGAAACCTTTCTGATCTGTTTTAACCTTTCTGAGTTTTTTGCAACAAAATTTGTTCTGTTATTTGAAAACTAAAAGCTGGCATTTTCTGAGGGGTACCTCAAGTCTAATCAGGTTGAGAACCACTTCTCTAACTTGCAGTATACTGCTACTATGAGCTCGTCAACCACTACCAGAGAGAGCTGGCCAGAAAAATCTTTACATTACCTAGGAAAGTATAAGCATTTATATCATATAAGTAATATAGTGCAGTGGGTTGGTGTACTATTGAAGGTCAAAGGCAGGAATAACTGCTTAAGTATCCACCTAAGAGAGACAACACCTAAGGGCTGTGATGATAAATGTGATAAAGGGCTATTTTTCTCTGTCTTGAGAGATGTCTGGAGAAGAGAAGACTGAGGGGATATTTGATAACAGTCTTCAAATATCTGAAGGACACTTAGAGAGGATGGAGATGGACTTTCCCCCATGGCTGTAAGAAACAGGACTAGGAGCAGTGGCCTCAAGTTTCACAGGGGAAATGTAGGTTGGAATCTGTCTGGGTCATTTTGGATCCTAGATCCAGCCGACAGAGCATCTGCAACACCCCCACCTTGGTGGCATTTGCAAATTTGCTAAGTGTGCATTCAACCCTATAGTTGAAATCACTCATGAAGTTGTTTGAACAATACCAGAGCCAGTACAGACCCCTAGCAAACCCCATTTGATATCTCCTCCCAACTAGACATTGACCTACTGATGACTACTTGCTGAGCATGAAGATCCAACCAATTATATATCCACCTTTCACTACTTTCATCTAGTCTGTATTTCCTTAGCTTGCTAATGAGAATGCCATAGAACCATAGGAAATTAGGGCTGGAAAGGATTAAGACCACACCCTCTGTTCAAAGCACAACCATCCCCAACAAGATCATCCCAGCTGAAGCTTTGTCTAGCCAGGTTTTAAAAACCTCCAAAGATGAGAATTCCACCACCTCTCTGGTTGACCTGTTCCAGTGCTTCACTACTCTCTTAGTGAGAAAGTTTTTCCTAACATCTAACTTAAACTCCCCTTGTCACAACCTGAGACCATAGCTCCTTGTTTTGTCATCTACCACCACTGAAAACAGTTGAGCTCCATCCTCTTTTGAACCACCCTTCAGGTAGTTGAAGGCTGCTATCAAATCCCCTCTCAGTTTTCTGTTCTGTAAACTGAATAAACTCAGTTCTCTCAGCCTCTTCTCAGAAGTCATGTGCCCCAGTCCCCAGAACCATTTTTGTTGCCCTCCACTGGACTCTCTCCAATTTTTCCACATCCTTTCTGTAGCCGAGGGCCCAAAACTGGACAGCATACTCCAGATGTGGCCTCACCAGTACAAAATAGAAGGGAATAATCACTTCCTTTGATCCGCTGGCAATGCTCCTACCAATGTAGCCCACTACCCCGTTAGCCTTCTTCACAACAAGGGCACACTGTTGGCTCATATTCCGCTTATTGTCCTCTCTAACCTCCAGGTTCTTTTCTGCATAGTTGCTGCTTAGGCAGTTGGTCCCTAGCCTGGACCGGTGCATGGGATTGTTCTGTTTTAAGTGTAAGAACTGGCACTTGTCCTTATTGGATTTCATGAAATGTATTTTGGTCCAATCCTCCAATTTGTCTAGGTCTCTCTAAATCCTAGCCCTACTCTCCAGTACCACTTCCCCCAGCTTGGTGTCATTTGCAAACTTGCTGAGGGTGCACTGTATGAGGAAAAGGTGCAGCTACTGGACTGCACACAGAAACATTACATAATCAAGGGTGATGAGGTTATCATGTGTCAACTAGATATCTATTAAAGGGAATATAGACAGGCAGAATGATTATCCAGCTCAGAACATGGCCAAGACACCTGTGTGAAGCCTCCTGTTATGACACTAACAGGATCTGGACTGGAAAGGAAAAGTCATTTTGTGTTAGCACTGAAAATATCATGAGACATAGATACATCCTGCAATACTCAGCAAATTAGCAGAGATAAACGAAGAGAGTGGTGGGCAAAAAAAGATAGTTTGGCTCCAATTCTGAATTTGGCATTATGCAGACCTTAAGGTGTATGCCTGGAGAGTTTCTCAGCCCAGAAACAGGGCCCACATAAATAAAAACTGTACCAAGGACTTAGCTTTGAAGTCAGAGGGCAGAAATTTAATGAAAATTGCAGGGATATCTTTTGCCAAGATGAAAATAAAGTTACAGTGAATGGGGCGGGTGGGAGGAGGTCAGATCTTAAGAACTACCAGCTAGATATTACAAGCACAGAAACCAACAGCAATTAACAAATAAAGGGAGATGAATTGTGACAGAAACAAATGATACATTGTAGCTGCATCAAACAGTCCCAACATGTTATTTACAGATCAGTGAGCTATGAGATGAACTAACTGCTACAGTCTGTTCTAAGTGAGCAAACAGGGGGGAGAGCCAAGAAAATTTTATTGCTTGATATATTTTGATATCTCTGCATACAGTTTAATTCCATCCTTATTTCTTTGGGAGCTCCATTGAAAATGAGCCTTATTTTAAAAAATTAATGAAGGTTCCAACTCTACAAGTTGTGACCTCCTATCAATTAAAATGTGAGTGCTAGCACACAAACAGCATTAGTCCTGTTGTGAGAGACTAGCAATACAGTAAATACTGCACAAGTACATCTCAGTACTGTGCGACAAAGCAATACTTGGAGGGGGGAAGGGAAGAGGAGGTCAGTAGCTTGTTTTTGCTATATATTTTAAGCTAGAAAATCCTACTGTCTGGGTGTTTGCCTCAGTACAGTGGATTAAATCTAATCCCCCTAAAATTATTATTAGTTCTGCTTCAGTTTGTGTCAGCAAGTCATACTACTGTTTTCTTGACAGCACACCTTCTAGCATTCAAATCCCTACTAAGCAAATTCACAGCAACAGAACTAGTAGCACTAGGATGAGTAGCTAGACCTAGCCAGCGTGGTAGCTTAGTATCTTTAATCCATTCTTTTTCAGTACACTGACCCTCTGCTTTTGGGTCTCAAAAACTGAAGTCTCACATAGACATTCATACTTGCAGACACACAAAGACTATGCTAAATTGAAACAGCTGGTGCTGATGCTTAAGGGCAATGACATGATAGGTTTCCTGTTTAGTAAGAGGGAGATGCTTTCCCTCCAGCGAGAGATGAAGTATAGTTTTCTCTGTTGTTCAGATTTTCTATAGCCGTAGCTGGCAGGATGGCCATTAAGTCTGCAGCATGTAGTGAGAGGCTAGAGTGATAGTAGAGTTGGAGAGGGCCATGATTCGTTAAAGAACTTGTAGCCATTAGCCAGATTAGAAAGGTTCATAGTATCATAGTATCTAGGGTCAGAAGGGGCCTAGAGCAGGCCATCTAGTCTGACCCCCTGCCAGTGGCAGGAACGTGTGCCAGGGTCACAGGACCCCAGCCAAGTATCTATCCAATAGATCTATCTATCCATAGTATCTATCCATAGTATCTATGGTTACTCCTTGTAATATCACAGCAGTTCAGTATAGATGGTAGTTTTGTCTAGTTGGGTCTTGAAAATCTCTAAGGATGGACAACCTTTCTGGGTAACCTGTTTTTGTGTTTTACTATATTCCGTGTGAAAAAATTATTCCTAATATCTAACCTAAACCTCCCTTGCTGCAACTTGAGATGGTTGCTCTTTGTTTTGTTATCTGCCACCACTGAGAACAGTGCAGCTCCATCCTCTTAGAACCGCCCTTCAGGCAGCTGAAGTCCCTTCTCAGTCTTCTCTTCTCTAGACTAAATAAGCCCAGTTCTCTCAGCCTCTCCTTAGTAGTCAAGTGCCCCAGCCCTCTCATCATTTTTATTGTCCTCCGCTGGACTCTCTCCAATTTGTCCATATCCCTTCTGTAGTGGGGTCCAAAGCTCCATGATTCCAGGGATTGAAGCAAGGCTGACTGGTCTGTTGTTCCCTAAATCCTCCTTTTTCCCTTTCTCAAGGGCACTATGTTTTCCCTTTTCCAATCATCCAGGACTTCACCTGGATACCATGAATTTTCAAAGATGGTGGCCCGTGGCTATCCAATCACATCAGCCAAGTCCCTCTCCCTATCTGGTCCCATGGACTTGTATATATCAAGCTTTTCTAAATGGTCCCTAACCTGTTCTTTCCTTGCTGTTGGCTGCTCACCTTCTCTCCAAACTGTGCTGTCTGGTGCAGTGGTCTGGGAGCTGACCTTGTCTGTGAAGACTAAGTTGAAAGAAGCATTGGGTACATCAGCCTTTTCTGCATCCTCTGTCACTAGGTTGCCTCCCTCATTCAGTAAGGGACCCACACATCCCCTGATCTTCCTCTTATTACTGAAATACTTGTCAAAATCCTTCTTGTTACCCTTCACACCCATTGCTAGCTGCAATTCCAGTTGTGCTTTGGCCTTCCTGACTTCATCCATGCGTGCCCAAGCAATACTCTTATACTCCTTCCTAGCTGTTTGTCCAAGTGTCCACTTCTTATAATCTTCCTTTTGTGATTTAGTTTACTGAAGAGTTCCCTGCTAAGACAAGCTGGTCTTCTGTCATATTTGCTAATTTCCCTGTGTATTGGGATGATTTGTTCCCGAACTCTCAGCAAGGCTTCTTTAAAGTACAGCTCGTTTTTATGGACTCATTTCCCCCTCAGACTGGCTTCCCAGAGGATCCTGCTCATTAG